>OX415254.1:108865539-109478999 GCA_948329865.1 Linaria vulgaris | reverse complement strand
TACTTAATCTAATAAATTACCTTTTCAAAATGATATGGCTAATCACTTTAATCGATCTCAATATCGAAAATCGATTCAAAAAATCATAGTGAATCATTAAATTGACTTAAAAATGATTCGATTGATCAAATCTATTATGCTAGTTCCTAGAGCTCCACAATAAATCCCAACCAAAATCCTCATTTGTCTAGCTAACTAATTTGAATTAGCATTGGTTAATAAGTCTAAATCTCACAGCCAATACACAACCAAATTCACAAATCAAACAAACATTTTCTTTTTTTTTACTACAAATAAAACTAACAAACACTTGGTGATGAAAAGAAGAAGACAGATCCCCCACCTCACTCTATTCCATTTCTTTATTACAACAATCTCTTACCAAACTACACAACAACAGCAACAGCAACAGCAGCAGTTGGATTCAAGCTTAAGCAAAACCACACCTTCCCCTCTTTCTTGTCGGTGTCGGTGAACCAACCACACACAATAACACCACCACGCCCCTCACTCCATTTTCTTCTCCTAGTCAATGCTTCACTGAGGTGAGGTGGGTTCGATCTGAAGAGAAGAAAATGTTGGTCCAAGATCGCGTTTTTCCCGCTCCAAATTCCCCTAATTCCAAAACCCACAAATCAAGAATCAGACCCTTTTCGATTTCGTCCAAGAATCTCGACCTTTCGACATGGGTTTCCGACAATCTGTACAAGATTGTCACGATTCTCGTCCTCCTCGCCACCGTCGCCGCTTTGTTCTTCCTCCGTAACTACTCCGCCGCCGGCGGTGACGCGGCGGCGCTGGTCTGCCTCCAGTCCACTCAAGCTCACGCTATTCACCCCAAGTTTCCGACTATTAATTGGAACTCGATACCCCGCATTGTTGATAAAGTTACTACCTTTTCGAGCTTTAGATCGGAGAAATGGATCGTTGTTTCCGTTTCCGATTACCCCTCCGATTCGTTGAGGAAATTGGTAAAGATTAAAGGGTGGCAGGTGCTTGCAATTGGGAATTCCAAGACTCCAAGTGATTGGAATCTCAAAGGTAATTAAGCTTTGTATCTGATTGCAAATGCAATGTGGTTTGTTATTTTAGCTGATATCTTACAAATCTGAGCTTTATTAGGATTGATTTGAGACATATATTCCTTGATTTAGTATTTGCGTGATGTTATGTGCAGGTGCGATTTATTTGTCGTTGGATATTCAAGCTCAATTGGGGTTTAGGGTAGTCGATTACTTGCCTTACGATTCATATGTTCGTAAAACTGTTGGGTATTTATATGCCATACAGCATGGTGCTCAAAAGATTTATGATGTCGATGATCGTGGTGATGTGATTGAGAATGATATAGGGAAGCATTTTGATGTTGACTTGATTGGTGAGGGTGCTAGACAAGAGGTTATCTTGCAATATAGTCATGAGAATCCTAATAGGACTGTTGTGAATCCGTATATACATTTTGGGCAGCGGTCTGTTTGGCCTAGGGGATTGCCTTTGGAGAATGTGGGTCAGATCGGACATGAGGAGTTCTATACCGAGATTTTTGGTGGGAAACAATTTATACAGCAGGGGATTTCAAACGGGCTACCTGATGTGGATTCAGTTTTTTACTTCACTAGGAAACCCAAGCTAGAACCTTTCGACATTAGGTTCGATGATCGTGCCCCTAAGGTGGCATTACCTCAGGGTACAATGGTACCCTTAAATTCCTTCAATACGATTTTTCATTCATCTGCATTTTGGGGGTTGATGCTTCCTGTTTCAGTGAGTTCGATGGCTTCTGATGTGTTGAGAGGTTACTGGGCACAGAGAATTTTGTGGGAAATTGGTGGGTATGTTGTGGTTTATCCTCCCACCGTTCATCGATATGATAGAATCGAAGCGTACCCTTTTTCAGAAGAGAAAGATCTTCATGTGAATGTGGGTCGGCTGATTGATTTCCTGGTTACATGGAGATCAAATAAGCATGGGTTGTTTGAGAAGATCTTGGAGTTGAGTTATGTGATGGCTGAGGAAGGATTCTGGACAGCGAAGGATGTGCAGTTCACTGCAGCTTGGCTTCAAGATCTGCTTGCTGTTGGTTACCAGCAGCCACGGCTGATGACTCTTGAATTAGACAGGCTGAGGGCAAGTATTGGTCACGGTGATAGGAAGGAGTTTGTGCCGCAGAAATTACCATCTGTACATCTTGGGGTCGAGGAAACAGGAACGGTTAATTATGAAATTGGTAACTTGATAAGGTGGAGGAAAACTTTCGGAAATGTTGTGCTTATAATGTTCTGCTCTGGGCCTGTGGAACGAACTGCATTAGAGTGGAGATTGCTATATGGAAGGATATTTAAGACGGTTATTATATTATCTGGGGAGAAAAATGTAGACCTTGCTGTGGAACAAGGCCAGTTGGACCGTGTTTACAAGTAAGTAAATCTCATATCTGTTACATCTTTCTACCTGCTGTTGTATAGGTGCTGCTCTCGAGTTCTCAGCTTGACCTAAAGCATAAAATGATCATTATACTGGTGATCTCGTCAACAGTTTTATACCTCCGAGAAAATTACTGGCATAGATTTCCTCAAGAAATTTATTACTAGTCAGAACTTAAAAGCTTTCATCTTCTGTGAAAGCTTGTCTCTCATCAGGTTTTGGATCTTTCTGGTCAAAGTTGTTGCTATGTATCCAGCTTTGTCTGAATGTAGTCTCCTGACTTTGTAGGAATATATTGTATATTAACAGCACGTTGTTCTGTCAGGCATAGGAACTTTTATTGCTGAACATGTTTTATCTATGCTTCTCGAATGGTAACCTCTGTGAAAAACTTCTTCAGGTATTTGCCAAAATTATTTGAGAGATACACCAGTGCGGAAGGCTTTTTATTTCTTGAGGACGATACCATTCTTAATTATTGGAACTTGCTCCAAGCTGATAAGTCCAAGATCTGGACCACAAACAAGGTAAATAGCTTTTGTCAACTTCAGGTTGCTTTACTTTTCTAGATACAAACTGTTTGTAGGTCCTTAGAGTATCTGAAAGGCATTTTAGCCCACGTTTAGTATATAGAATATAAACATTCTTTCTGTTTACTTGTTCACTGCTTTTATGCTCCCAACTTTCTATGTATCTTTGTTAATATGAGATGGTATAACACTTCACCTGAAGCAAAAATATACTGTACATATGTATGGTAGTATCTGCTTAATGTCACACTCGTTTTTGGTGCTCTAATAAGTCTAACTAATGCTTGCAGGTGTCCAAGTCCTGGAGCAGCGTCTCATTTGCTGGAAAGCCCGATTGGTTTGTGAAGCAAGCAGAGATGGTAAAGAAAGTGGTTGACACTATGCCAGCTCACCTTCAAGTCAATCATAAACAAAGTGTAAAAGATCATCAAAGCCTTGTAATATGCAATTCAGAGGTCTTCTATGTTCCTCGACAGTTTGTACCTGACTTCATTGATCTTGTTAATCTGGTGGGCGATCTCGATATCCATCACCGAGTTGCAATACCATTATTCTTTCTAGCAATGGACTCTCCTCAAAATTTTGATCCAGTATTTAATTCGATGAAATATAAGCAAAAGCTACAGAGTAATACTACATCATTCTACTCTGCCGAAGTACCTGCAGTTCACCCCTGGAACGTGTCAAGCGAGCAAGACTTTATCAAGCTAATAAGAATCATGGCGGCAGGTGATCCCCTATTAATGGAGTTGGTTTGATGTTAAAGATAAAGATACTGTAAAACGTATGACCTCAAAAAGGGGAGGAACTGGAAAAACTTATACACTGTTGATAGGCATAAGCTGTAACTTTTTATTTGTACTATTCTTTCATGAGGAGAACAATTTTTTTTCTTTTTCTTAATTTTTTGGTTAAGTTTGTCTAGTGGCTTTAGATCTATCTGCAGATAAACAGAATGTGGAGAAGTAGTATATTTTGTATCTCTTTCTCTTTTTTCTGTTGGAAATTAAGAAGTTTTAGTATGGTTTGTAATTTGTACATTCATGACATTCATAGTGTTGAAGAATCAAGATTTTGTTTTCATAGTGTTGAAGAATCGAGATTTTGTTTTCAAACTTCACCAACTTTCCTTTCGGGGTATCCAGATTTGGTAAGGGAACTTCTGAGATTTGAAAGTAGACTGCATGACAAGGAAAATCTATGTGTACAAAATATCAATATTTACTGTCTTCATAACTTTTTACTGATACTTCTGATGTAACCAATTTGGCATGTCGAACGACATCTGAAAAACAAAATGAGGAGGAACGAGACGATCACATTGCTGCATAAGCACTTCTGCTGATCTATCATACACTACGCTAAATGATTCTGCGAGGAAACAGCAGAGCCCATGTGTGTGCAACCCTATTCATGTTTAATAGTTAACATCTAAAAGATGGATTCTGGACTCAAATCATTTGGACAAAGCAATCATGCTTTGGGTATTGGTTTCTTGTCCCCTGAGAAGTCATGAGGCTAAGAGGATAGGAATGTTCATGGATTCTTTCTATGGCATAGCATTTATCTGTGAATTTATAATAGAACCATAATCAGAGTGAAATTATTTCAATATCTCCTCTGGGGACTAGGGTACATATATCCTCGTCCATTGGCATGAGATTAGGCAAAGATTTTGTATTGCACGTAAAAAATTTCAAATGCAGTTATAATCCATCTCTTGAATTGTTTATAATTCGAAGACGATGTTCCACAGAATGTCGGAATATGTTGAACAAGCAGAGCCCTATAGCTTCGTGCGTCTTTTGATGCTTTGAGCAGCATCCTTGGTAGATCCTTGCACATAGTTAACACTTTGGGGAAGCACTCGAAGTTTTATTCTTAGAATATGAACTCTCATACTTCCACAGAGCCTACATTGATAACAATGGCCGAAAGTTTGAATTTATGTGATCAGTGTATCTCACAAGTTACATACAATGAAGACAACCACCCTGGGAAAATGAATAAAGGGGGCAATTAGTGAGAAAAGAAAAAAAATGAAGCTCCACATCCTAGAAAGATCCATAGATCCATCGTACAATGAGGAAGGCGGGTATTATGTTATTTGCAGTTGACAGCAGTTTGTTGCATGAGGACTCAACGATCAATTCCTTCAATCTTGTCTTCAACTTCTGAGTACAGTTGCTTCAATCTCTCAATGTTCTCTGCAGAGGTTTCCCAATATCCACGTCCGTTAGCCTCCAAGAATGTCTGAAGCAATTTCCTGAACGAGTTGGGGTTTGTGTTCATGAGTCTGTTCAACATTTCCTCATCTTCAATGAAAGTAGTATTTGCTTCTTCATACACCCAATTGTCGACTTGCCCTGACGTTGCACTCCAACCAACAGTGTTGGTCAACCGTTTCTCGATTTCACGAACCCCCTCGTAGCCACTTGACAGCATGCCTTCATACCATTTTGGGTTCAACAACTTGGTTCTCGCATCGAGACGAACGGTCTCAGACAATGTACGTACCTAAAATATCAGTAAAATAATGTTAGAATACAAGACTTGTTGATGACAAGACAATAAAGAAGATTGTAACAGGTTTTTACCTGAGCATTAGCTGTAGTCGTGTCCGCGATGTATGCACTCGGCTTCTTTCCATCCTTCCTAAGATTTTGAACAAGGTTTGTGGGATCTGAATCAAAGTAGTGACTAACATCTGTGAGCGAGATCTCTGAGGAGTCGAGATTTTGGAAAGTAGCATCCGCTGTGCTCAGAGCCATTTCAAAGATTTTCCTTTTCTCGGTCATGCCTACACCAGGAGCATCAGAGTCGAAAGCAAATGACTTTCTGCTCAAGTACATGTCTTGAAGTTGCTGCTCATCATTCCACGTAGAATTTTCGACAGCAAGATTAATGTTGGAAGAGTATGAACCCGAGGCATTAGAAAAGATCCTAGATGCAGCCTCACGCACATCAACTCCTAACGATTTTGCTTGTTCAAGTGCGTGTTTTCTCACAAAGTTTAGCTCTTCAGGTTCATCTAGCTCGGCAACCATCTTCACTGCCCGATCAAGGAGATTCATCTAGTAACAAGATACAACTTTTATCAGAAAACGATAAGACCAGAAGCAGAAACCTTACGAAAAGGAAGAAACATTCATACCTGATTAATGAAGAGATCTCTGAAAACACCTGAACAATTGACGACGACATCGATTCTTGGCCTTCCAAGTTCTTCAAGGCTTACAGGTTCAACGCGATTCACACGTCCAAAAGTATCTGAAACAGGTTTAACTCCAATCATCCAAAGAACTTGAGCCAGTGATTCCCCATAAGTCTTGATGTTATCTGTTCCCCAGAGTACAAGAGCAACAGTCTCAGGGAATTTCCCTCCATTGTCGGCCTTTTGCCTCTCGAGCAACCTGTCAACCACCACCATTGCACTTTGCATAGCTGCAGTTGTGGGAATAGATTGTGGATCCAAGGCATGGATATTCTTTCCAGTTGGCAACACTTTCGGATTTCTAATCGGATCGCCTCCTGGACCTGGCTCAACAAATTTTCCTTCCAACGCTTGTTTCAAACTTCCCACCTCATTATTAGCCACTATTAGCTTCAAGCATTCCCCTAAGAACTGGAACAGAACCCTGAGTTTTTCTCTGTCAGCTCTATAAAATTTGGTATTCGACAGGTATTGAATCCAAGGTTCATTAATACCAAATCCCAGAATTGATGTGAGCTTGTTGGAGACATCAACCACCTGGCCTTTACTGTTAGTGGTTCGCTCCACAAATGCAGTTATTGCTCCGCGCGAAGCCTCTGTGATCTGACGAAGAAGTTCCACATCTTTTAAGATACCCTTGTCACTTCCTCGGTAAACATCCTCGATTTCTCTGCCAACACACTCGGCCAATATAGATGTAAGAGCAGAAATTCCTTCCTCTGGACGATCCAATGCAGCGATATTTACAAGTGTAGCAACTGCTTCCAATGCAGTTGGAGGTTCACCAATGATATGAAGCCCACAAGGAAGTAAGCGAGATTCAATCTCCATAATCTTGGAATAAACTTTTCCGACCACGAGGTCTCGTTCTTTAGCAGAAATCTCGGCATCCTCTTCAGGAAGATCCACATCTTTGTCTAGATTACACTGCTTGGCAGTGCTGATGATAGAGCTGACAATTTGAGCACCACGTCCAGAGTCTTTTAAAGATTGATAGGAGGATATTAGTTCACCCAGCTGCTTGAGCCCCTTGTAAAGCCCGGCATTTTCAGCCGGAGGAGTCAGGTAACTAATGGTATTGGCATAACTACGACGTTTGGCAATGGTGGCTTCAGATGGGTTGTTAGCTGCATAGTAGTAGACATTGGGGATGTTTCCAATAAGACTGTCAGGAAAACAAGCATCACTCATGCCAACTTGTTTCCCGGGCATGAACTCAAGAGAACCATGAGTACCAAAGTGAAGAACCGCGTCAGCTTTAAAGATTTTCTCTACAAAAGAGTAGTAAGCAGCAAACCCATGGTGTGGGCTAGCAGATTTAGAGAACAGAAGCCGCATTGGATCACCCTCATAGCCAAACGTCGGCTGCACGCCGATAAAGACATTTCCGTATTGCTTACCATAAACCAGGAGGTTTTCTCCATCGGCATTCAGGTTACCAGGGGGCTTTCCCCAGTTTTCTTCTAGAGCAGTGGAATACGGAGTCAGAGCCTGGTACTCTCTTACCCCCATTTTGTAGGCTACATTAAGATTTGGACTGTTGAATTGCGCCTCTTTATCATGAATTATTTCTTCGATTAATGCTTCAGCAGTTTCGGGGAGGCCCTCCACATTGTAGCCATCATTCTTTAAGTCTTTGAGTACCGAGTGAATAGAAGCAAAAACATTCAGGTAAGCAGCAGTTCCAACATTGCCTTTGTCTGGGGGGAAGCTAAAAACCGTGATAGCTACCCTCTTTTCAGTCTGCAAATGATTCAATGAGACTTTCAGCCAAAACTCACGTCATTCTCTCACTATTATGCAGAAACTGAACTACCAGAAGCTTGACAACCAAATAGAGTAAAGATATAGGGATGACAAACTTTGACGTGATCTAAACAGGTTCTAGTTTGAATATATAATGGGACATGAACCACCGGAGTCTCTAGAAGCTTCATTTGGAACAACTCTCATTGACAAAATAGAAGACAGTTTATCTAAGCCCCCTTCAGTATTTGGAATTGTGTCCCATTCACAAGAATAGAATTATATCAATTTTTTTACAACAAAAACCAAGCCCTCAATCCTAATTAATAAGACCTGTTATATGAACCAAACAAGAATTAAGATTTACGACGAAACATTTTCTAGTGCAAAGATATATAGTTGGACCTTTAGGCCCTTCTTCCCAAACTATGTCCAAAACATAACCAGATACATACAAATTCTCTGAACAAAATCCCGTGGATCAAGAATGCATCAAGATGAATTACTTAGCAAACTTATTATAGAGTTTTGTCTTAACAAGCCTACAATAAATAACAAATGATTACTTCAACAAAATTTGATTAGAGTCTCAATACTTACAAGGGCTTTTTGTGAAAATAAATGCATCCTCGTCCAAACGAAAACCCAAATAACGCATGTATGTGAATGATTAATAATAATTATAAAGCATGTTTTTGAAGTGCACCAGAATTATTGAAACTACACAACTTTCATAATATCAATTTGACAATATCCTAGCTCTCTTGGATGCTTGGTTAATTACCAGTAAGTCATTCGTAAATAGAATCTATTATTGTTTTGCTACTGCAAAGACTTCGTACCTTTGTCTTTCTCGTCAGATTACCCCAGTTGATAGCTCTGGTGCACAGTTGCTCCACTCTTTTGTGAAGAGCATGAGACTTCCCTGTAAATGTAAAGTAGCAGATGAGTAACTAGCAAAAAGTTTTTAGAAATAGCTGATAATGCAACAAGATTCAGACCTGATCAATTAAACAAATGAAGACGGTATCAAAATATGGTAAAATGAGAAAGTTCGCTTGCCTGTTCTCGGATCCCGTCCTGCAAAAATGATAGGTTCCATGCCTCCATCAAGCTCTGGCAGAGCAACTTGTAAAGCTACCTGAACTGGGTGAAGCCCCAATGTACTGTTTAACCATTCCTCCGTTGTTTGAAACACCAACGGCACCGCCACCATGTAAGGCACATCAAGCTTCATCAATGCCTCAATAGCCCTTGGATGGTCCTGCCTTGCTGGACCTCCAACAAGAGCAAAACCCGTAAGCGAGATCACTGAGTTCACCATTGGTTTCTTCGTGACTGGATCAATGAAATACTTTTCAACTGGACCTGAAAAGTCGAGACCACCAGCAAAAATTGGTATAACCTTAGCCCCTCTAGCCTCCAGCTCCATGATCACAGCCACGTAGTGACTCTCGTCTCCTGTAACAATGTGACTCCTCTGCAAAACCAATCCAACCACAGGTGATTTTGAACTCTTAAGCTTCTCGTTAGCATCCCTCCTTGTACCATACCAATTCAAATACTCCTTCACATCATCATACATACAAGGAGCCAACGGGTGCCAAATCCCGTTATCCAAATACAATACCGGATCCGAATACTCAATCGTCGTTCCCTTTAGAGCAGGAACATAAGAACCAGAAATCATTTTAAGGAAATTCACCAGATTGTCAGGTGAACCTCCAAGCCAGAACTGCAAACTCAGTATGTACAACCTGGCGTCTTGCGCCTTATCACTTGGTAAGTACTTCAAAACTTTAGGTAGGGTCCTAACAAGCTTCAACATACTGTCAGCAAAGCCTGCAGATGACTTCTTGTTCTTGAACAGCTGGAAAAACGGGCTCTTGGACTGCCCAAGCTGCGACATACTGAAAGACCCCAACTTGTTGAGTCTCATTACCTCCGGCATTGATGGGAACACCAACACAGCATCAAGCCTCTCCCTTTCTTTCTCCACTGCATCCTTAACTTTCAAGGCCAACTCCTCAACAAAAATGAGTGACCCTATAAAGATATTGGCGTCCTCGAGATCTTTACAAAAGGCTTTGTAGTTGTCTTGATCTCTAAGCTCCTCAACTAAGTACCCCACAACTTCAAAAGAAGCATACCTTCCCTTCTGGTTCAGAGTTTGCACTGCAGCTGTGAGGGATGACTGGTACTGAGCTTCCAACACAACGTACACGATTTTTACGGTCGGAAGGCCCTTTAAGTTTTCGGGCACGATCCTCCGGACCTCCTGCGTGGTTTGAGTGAACAAACCGTTGCCAATTGCAACACATTTGAACTTGTGGGGTAGTTGTCTGTTGCTTTGGTTGAGTTTCTTGGGGAGAAAAGAGTGCAGAAAGTAATGCTTTTGTGAAATTGAGGAAAGGTGTTCTACTTTAGAGTTTGGCAATGTAAATGGCGAAGATACCAAGGAAGCCATTGCTCAAACTCTTTTTATTTTCAAGAAACAAGCAAGCACACTGTTTCTTGATTACAAACAAAAAAGGAAAAGTAATATGTACTTGTAAGAATAAACAACTATACAGAGAGAGAGAGTAGAAACCAAGGGAACCTGAGATTTTGTGCAGCTTCAGTAGCTGTTCTCCTTTCTTCTGAGGAATAAGAGAAGTTATATATATATATATATATATATATATATATATATATGTTTTTAACTTTTAATAGAATGAAATGAAATGCCACAAATAGTAGTTTTTTTTAGTTAGTGGTGAGACTTAAGGACACGTGGCAAAAGGGTAGACAGGATTCTGAGGCTGAGTTCAGTTTCATTTCATGGGATTTTAGATTTTACAGTGAGTGAGTGTGTGTGTTTAATTTGTACTTTGGTTGATCTCATCTGCTGGGGTCATTTGTGATGAAGTTTCTTGAATTCTGATTGGTTGGTTGGATTTTCGAAGAATTGGAGAGGAGGGAAGAGAGTGTGGATAGATTCACAGAGAGATTTCCATGTCACTATTATTATGAATTTATGACTACCTTTTTGCTTGTAATAAAGAAGATTCTTCTGATTTTATGAGTCTGTGTGGCCCTTACCGAAAACTGGCTTTTTAAAAAAAAAAAAAAAAAAAAACTTTTTGTAAGCCTTTTGTCCTAAAGATGAACTAAAGAGTAAAAAAACAAAAAAGTACTTAGCAGAAAGTATAGAGGACACGTATATTTAATATTCACCAGTGGGTGCAACCAAAAAATATAAATCACCAGATGATGTTTCTTTCGTTCAGAATTGAACACGATTCTATTGAAAATAACTTGAGGTAAAGATTTTCACCAAAAAAAAAAAAACTTGAGGTAAAGACAAGACATAGATTTTACTTCATATTATATATATATGTTTTGGCTTTTAAATATACATCTGAGAAGTTTTTACAGCACAAAGTTATGGTCGTATATCTGTGAAAATCTTAACGATAAACAAGACTGTAGACGAAAATGTGTAATATTATTCAATTAACATATGATCATTATACAAGAAGTGTCACGAAACTCGGGTGTTCTAAAGAAGATTTCCTTAGTGAGATATACACACTACACGAGTAACACGAATATGAAGTGTAGTTATACGAAGTTAGCTGAATCTACTTCAACCCCAACTCCACAGATCTGAATTTCAAAAGGTCAATTGTGCAGTGCAAGGAGATTCATAACGCCCTTGGTTTTCGGTGAAATGTCAGCTTTAACCCGAACAGGCCCCTAACCTAAGCTTACATATAAGAGCCAAAGATGAAGCAATAATTGGACAGCAAGTCATTTCAAAGGAATACACAATCATATCTTCTTTCTTTAGCAGTTACTCTACAATTACAGACCAATTAAGAAGTATAAATCAAAAATCTTTACACAAAATAAATGATAATATCGCGACATCCAATTAAAGCCAAAGCAGGGATGGATATCTTTTGAATGTAACGATACAACACACTTGAAGATTTCTTCTGTCAAGTTTCTCAATTACACAGTCCTCTCAACTCCAAGATGAAAAAATAACTACCTTTTGAATCATATATTAGCCGACGAGAAGTTCTGCAACCAAAAAAAATTTCATCTCTCTAGTCTCTTCTAGGTAATCTAATTAGACGGATACTACATAAAAGAGGAAAATGATGACCGCCACCACTTGACATGAACTTCAACATGCACTCTGTTAGTCGATTTCCATATCTGAAATTGCTTCATCCATAATATTTTGAAGCTCTCGCACTCTTTGTTTTGTTAAGGCTATGCAATCCTGCAGGCATGGAAGAGACAACTTAAGCAGAGTATGCAGCATCATTTATCGATGGAAAATTAAACACTTTGAACATGCACATAACAATATCTATGGGATGTGTGAAAATATCAGTAAAAATCCTAACTAGAAGAGATGCTACTTCTTTGTGAGAGTTCAAAGGGAAATATTTCCAAATGAACAAGTAGTTCAGGATTTTCGAAGTATGTATTCAGTTTAATGGTTCCTCTGAAATTAACCTGGATTGCTGATGTATGAGCGAGACCTGGTCCTCCTGGTTTGTTTAGAGACACAAGCTGAAAAGATGAATCCAGTACGACTGTTAAAAATGTTTCCATGATGGACTCTTCCTCTGAGGTAGGATCTGCTAAAACGTAGTTCTTGTGAAGTATGCAGGTCAAGGAAAACGGAACGCTATTCAACTTGAGCTTTCTCTTCTCTTTATTGACAGGTTCTTTTTCCTTTATTCCTGCCGTATTATCCTCAGATACAAGGACTATCCTGCCGTCGTCATTGAGAGAGACAATCGGGATTTGCACTGCAGGGTATTGGTAGGTTAAATTTACACAAGAGTCCCAATGAGGTCCTAAAGGTAGGAGTACAGCCAGTTCCTAGGCCAATAATTAACTTTTTAGGTATGAAAAAACTCAAGTCTCCAGCTTCGCTATTTGATATCATAAGATGCCATCAAAATAATTAAATTGCTGAAATTGTGGGAATGGAGAAAGTTAAATTTCTTTATCAAATGCCAAATCAGAAACTTGCAACCAACACATGCATTGGCTAACTTGGAGCATAACAAATTGAACTGAACCATCTTACTTGATATTTGGCCAGAACTGATCCATATGCAAAAACAAGACACTTAACAATAAAATATTCCACATTGCTTAGCTTGAGATTCGCTCAAAGAGATGTGCCAAAAGAGGCAAAGCAAGGCTACAGAGAAAAGCAACATGATAACGCCCATGGCATGAACAGAACAGCAGAGAGTTTACAAACTTACAATGTGAGAAAGCTGCCACTGCAGAAAGTAATGCCGCGTCAAAAAGGGCACCATCAGCATTCAGACAGTATATGTCCTGCAAGAGTTATTTCCAGTTTTATTTAGTAATGGTGATAGTTGAGTAATGGCTCCATGCACTAGAAAATGAAGAATAACTACTAGTGTGATAGATGATCCCTATCATTGATGCACTGGAGCTCTATCCAACGGTATAACAGAAATTGAAATTCAAACTGGTTACCAGGTAGGCCATCCATGCAGCTTTGCCACTGACCAAAGATAATTCTTTCAAATCGATCATGCCAGAACTACATCAATTAGAAAATATTAAGTGACGAAAATAATTCAAGGAAAGAAGGTTATAATATGAAATCATAGGAGAAACTAAGGACTGAATTAGTCTACTACTAGATTTCAAAACTAAAGTAGGATAGAATTCTGATAATATTGGCTACTGCTGAGTCTCAAAAATATGTGATTCTTGAAAATATCAAACAACCCAAGAGATCAATGTTTACAACTCTTATTTGGTTCCCTGATCAATAGAAATTTACTAAAAAGGGATTCATAAGTTTGTCATAACAATCGAAAGAGATACCGAGAGCCCATAATGATGCGATAAACTCTTCAACGCCATTAAAAGAAAGAAAAAAAAAACCTGATTCCGAGATAGAGCCATGTAATTGCTTACTTCAAAATGGTGTCAGATAATTGTTTAGATAAAACAGGTGCTATCTCTGCTGGCCTGCCAGGGCGAACCAAGGGAGAACAAATTGGAGGCATGTGGAACTCAATAGCTGAAACGATGAAAGAAATATCAATTGAGTAAACTGGAAGAAAAGAATGGAATATGAAACACAAACAAGTTAACTTCCAACCTAAGCATCCTTGGTCCGGTGCATCCATGGTTGGAGTCATGACTTCCATTTTAATGGCAGCCAACATGGTCTGACAAGACATAAATTTTTGTATAAGGACTCAGTAAATCTGTTGCCAAAGAAAATGCATTTCATTTATCCCGTTCAGCAGAGTTATTTTCTCAATCACAATTTCTTGGAAGGAAAAATTAACTCTAGGTATGAGAGAATAAACCGGAAGAACACTGGGTCCTGTCCTACATATTCTAGTATCCAAATAAGGGTTCAGCTGAATTCACGACGTAGTGTCCACAAGTTAGCTATTTTGACAACTACATAAGTTCAGTTGCATTGACACCAAGTATATATAGTTCAACTGATCTTTTCAGTATATATGCCATTCATGGAGAAAGTTTTGGACGCGTATGCCATCACACCACTAGTAGCAGGAGACACATAAGCAGCAATAGAGTAAATATTCACTTACAGTGGAACCTATCTTTGCTAGCGCTGATCCATTAGCAGAAGCAACAGCCCCTGCATCACGAAAAAAGAAAAAGGTTCCATTAAGTTGGCATATCAATACATAACGAGAACGAAATATGAAGAATAAAGTGAGCAACCAACCAAGCACAAGTGTGGTGTCTCTAGCTCTTCCCAGAGGCCGACCATCCGGCCTTATCGAATCAACTAGATGACGCTCGTGAAATTGCACAGGGAAAAGGCGTCTAAACGCCTCGAGCTCCATCTCTGACGACAAATCATTTACAGCATTGGTGGTACCCATTCTCTTGCAGTTTATATATCCTGTAATTTTACAATTGCACCAAAATCAATTTGAAAAAAAGGTTTCACATCACAAGAAATTGAAGTCGTAACTGTGAGCTATTTAAAGTGTACTTTTTTCCACATATTCAGCACAAAATATAACAGCTCAAAGATATACAGGATATATATATATATATACGTAAGAATAGCACAATAAAAATCAAATTGGAGCTCGGTTCGTACTTATTCGGACTCAAAGCTGCAAACGGATTAATTCATTTATTAGTTAAAGCAGCGAATTAAATTTTACTTGTGATTACCTAGGGTTGGATACCGGAGCAGGAAAATCGGAGCCGCCGCACAGGAGAGAACGATACCGGACTACGGCGGGCAAGTGGCGCTGTGTGTGCGTGTTGATGAGAGAGAAAGAGAAAGAGAGAGGAGTGTTTGGCGCTTTTGGAAATTGGGCCGGGCCTGTGTCAACTTTATGTAATTTCAACAATATTTTGCTAATATTTCACGGGTTTAGTCTCACAAAACTGATAGGCCCGGCCCAATTTCCAAAACAGCCAAAGTGTAGTATTTTTATTTTGGTTGAAAAACTGGAAAAAAAAAAAAAACATCGGTTAGGCTACATTGTTCCACATAATCGAATTAAACTCAAGGGGAAGGGATTGCATCAAACAAAGTCCTCCATCTTTGTCGTATGCCGACTTGGCAATGGCGTCAGCGAACTTATTTCTTGATCTAGCGATCCATTTAAATTCTAGAATCCACGGGTTGTGGAGAAGCATAAGACATTCTTCAACTTTTTCTTGAAGGTATTCCTCATGACGGTCGTGTCAAGTCTATGGTCAAATTAAAAGCCTCTTGAGAATTCGTCTCTATGATCAACTTCGGAATTCCTTTTCCTCATGCAATGAGTAGCCCTCTTCTTATCGCTTCCACTTCCGTCTCAAATACTGTCGGGCAAACTGTCTTCTCTTTAAAACCCCATAATCAAGTGCCACACTCATCTCTTAGCACTCTCCACCTACTGTGCCCGAGTTTTGGTAACTTTTAACGCTTCCATCAATATTTAGTTTCAGCTAAAAGTCGTTTATAATTAGCTCATAGTTATTCGTGTACGAGATTAAAACGTTAATGTCATTGGTAGGCCAAAAAAATATAATTCAGCTTACGTATGAACCATAAAAATAGTTTACATTATGCACACTACAAAAATCATTTCTAACCATATCCCAGTTTATCTATCAACAAGCTAGTTAAATAAATGTCCATATATATCAGAAACCATATAGAGATGTTGATTTATATAATTAATTACCAATGCACATGGACTTCATCACCTGTAATCCTGTATACATTTTTCATTTTAATTAAGCACCATGCATCTTTTAGGGCAGATCTAAGGAATTTATTTTAACTACATATATCTTATAGTAATAGTACTCTCTCATGCATGCATTCTATATATCCTTTTCTCTTCAACTGCAACAACTAATCTGATTCATCCTACTCAACAATGTCACATGCATCCCTCAATATTCCTGCTAAATTATATCCATGTTTTCAGTACAAATAAATAATAAATATTCAATCCCTTTTTATCTGCATCCTCCATCCCTTGTTAGCTTAAACCAACAACTATAAATAACCATCTAAACTCCAACAATATCCTCATCAGTCATCAACTCTAATTAAAGTATAATATAATGGCTTTTTTCAAAAGTTTAGTAAGCTGTTTTATTTTGCTTTTCTCCTTAGCATATGAGAGTTGTGCAACTTCAGGGTTTGTTCAAACTAGAGGAACACAATTCATGTTGGATAACTCTCCATTTCTCTTCACTGGATTTAATGCTTACTGGATGATGAATGTTGCTTCACAGCCAAGTGAAAGGTACAAAGTTTCCGAAGTCTTCCGCGAGGCTTCCGCCATCGGCCTTACGGTTTGTCGAACATGGGCGTTTAATGATGGAGGCAACCAAGCTCTACAGATATCTCCTGGTGTCTACAACGAAAACATCCTTCAGGTTTGCTGAAATATAATATGTCCCGTGTTGCTTAGAAATGAATGTAATAAGGCCGGGGATCTAAAATTGTACAAAGTCGTATATAAGATCGTTTATCTAATCGACGCCTTAGTTTTTCTATGCATAAAATTAATTCAAACATTTTATATGTAATTAAGCTATGTATGAAATTGTTCCTAATTAGATTATGTAATTTTGCAGGCACTTGATTTTGTGGTCTCAGAGGCAGCAAAGTACAATGTACACCTGATTTTAAGTTTGATCAATAACTATCAAGACTTTGGTGGGAGACCTCAGTATGTTAATTGGGCTAAAAATTCAGGCGTGCAAGTAAATAACGACGACGACTTCTACACTAATTCAGTTGTAAAGGGATATTACAAGAATCATGTCCAGGTACTATATACATATCTTCTGGTAATCTGAATTATGAGATATTTTCAGATTTTCTTAACTCAAAAATCAACACTTTGTATTTAATGGAACACAGAAAGTGCTAACTAGAATCAACACAATCACTGGGATTGCTTATAAGGATGATCCGACGATCATGGCTTGGGAACTTATCAATGAACCTCGTTGCCAAACAGACTACTCAGGGAATACTGTGAATGTAAGAATTAAAGGACCCTTGCAAATTATTTAACCATGTTCTTATATTATTCTCCTTTTGATATTTGATAAGTCAAATATTTTTTTGTTATGCATACAATAGGCTTGGGTGCAAGAGATGGCCACTTACTTAAAATCCATTGACCACCAACACCTGCTAGAGGTAGGTATGGAAGGATTCTATGGCGACTCGATGCCAGACAGGAAACAGTACAATCCTAGTTACCAAGTTGGCACAGATTTTATCAGCAACAATCTTGTCAAGGAGATTGATTTCACGACTATTCATGCATATCCCGATGCATGGTTATCAGGACAAAGTGATGATGCACAAATGGCATTTATGCAAAGGTGGATAAAAAGTCATTGGACAGATTCGAGGACCGTCTTGAAGAAACCGATGATTTTCAGTGAGTTTGGAAAATCAAGTAAAGATCCTGGTTTTAGTATAACGGAACGAGATTCATTCCTGAATGCGATTTATACAAACATTTATGGTTTTGCACGAAGTGGAGGTATTGGAGGCGGCTTGGTCTGGCAAATCTTGGCCGACGGTATGGAATCATATTCAGATGGGTACGAAATTGTTCTGTCTGAAAATCCATCAACAAACTCAATTATCAGCCAACAATCGCGACAAATGACAGCACTTGAACATAAGACACGCGGGCCATGATCTTTTTTTAAAATTCAAATGCAATAAAGCAAGGGGAGGAAGATGGTTTAAGTAACTAAATTAGTATAAAATCTCACTTTTATGAATGCTGAGAGGTTCTTATGAAACTTACTATATAACACACTTACTATACTATATTTGCTTTGGTTGGAATGTTTAACTCCATTCTGTTTAAAAAATATGTACTTTTGGTGCTGTTAAGGCATCATCCATATATATATAATAGTTCGAATGAGTTCTCACAAATACTAATTACATGAAATTTTAAAGGTCAACAATCAGATTAATGTTATTTAGAAATAAATAAGCTACACAAGCTTGATTAAAACCAAAAGCTAAGTTCCAAGTATCAAAAAGCATGCATATAATGAAGTAGATGTAACACACAGAGAAATGTCGAACAAACCATTAATAAGAGCAACTTGTTGCCTTACACTCCAAGAATGAAGTACTATATCAATCATTTATCAGGTATTACTTATTCACACAAAATGTAAACTAATACACGAATGATCTTCACAAAAGGGGAATGCACCATTCATACGATTTTCTTTAATCACTTGGTTTGATGTACAATGCATTTACCCCAGCAGGCACGTCCCATGAAGTTGTACCTCCCAACATATTTATAAAAGTATTTATATCTTTGTTGATGCATCAGATCGTTATGCAAGATGTAGCCTCCTTGTAGAACATCGCACATGTTCCAAAGTAATCAGGAAATATGAGAAAAGAAATCCTCTAGTTGGGTTCCACTTACTAGCACACCAATTTTTTGTGTCATAACAACATCTACAGAATTAGCTCCGACGCTTTTTACAACATCAACTGACGACATCTCCATGTACTCATTCAAGTTGTGGACAGTCCCATCTGTAGAAACCATATAAAATTAGGCTCTTAGCAACTGACAGAACAACAACAAGGTGATATAAAGCATACTCAACAATTCAACCAAATAGATAAATCCCCAAAAGTTCGTTGACATGGTTGATGCCGCTTTCTCAAAACATTTTTTTATGCTCTGCATAGGGGTGCATAGCCTGTACTATTGCTTTTGATAAGAAAGGGAGAGGGAAATGCACTGCGGTACTGGCGACTGAAGGATCAAAATTCACAGAACGCAGAAAGCCTTTACTGTAGGAATATGGCATTTAGCTCACTCGAAGTGTTTTTTTATTGTCAACTTTTACTTCTCACATGTTTAACCACCTTGCAGGTTCACGAATTTCTCAAGGTTAAGCTCATAAGCTTGTTAGTTTTTACCTAAGCGCTATTTAACTCAACAATGCTAAGAGATATGCCCAAACCAATTCAGCTCTTGTTGTGCTTTTGCACCATGGGCTAGAAAACATAAATAGGTGGAAATATGTTATAAGAAAAGTGGAAGCATTATACCTTTGTGAGGCATAATGAGCTTAGCTTAACCTCTAATATTAACACTAAAAGACATTTAGAAAATAATTGGCAGTGCAATCAACGAGTTCACAAGAAAATATTCATTAGAAAACCTTTACCTTCAGCAACAATTACTTCATAAGAAGGGGGCGGAGAAACCCAGTTCCCAGCCGAATCTTTCATGTGTCTTCTGTCAGATGCAAAAGATCGGAAGAATATTGGTGCATGTACAATCCGAAAAACCCTGAAATTGCCAAATCAACCTTTTGAAATAGAGAAAAAGGGACCTACAGCAAATTTATCCATACTCCAAGAGAAAAAAGAAATACGACTCGAGAATATTGCAAGGGCCAACATAAGGTGCATCATGATATAGACAGCTTCTCTATATACTCAGATATGTCCCCTAAAATCCTATGCAATACCTTTCCAATATGATATCCTCTTAAGTGTGGTATTTGGGACTAAAACAGAAAATTCAAGACAAATTTGCTCCGTACAACAGAACAAGTAGAAGCATTCTTCAAGGAATGCAACAAGCAAGATCCATCAGAGAATCTCAGGATATAGTTGCAGTGATAAAAGAGACGCAACCAAAGCATGTCATGGATACTTAATCATAAAGTTGCCAGAATAGCATACACATCTATAAGTCATCATTAGAATATCAGCACTCGTTAGTTACCTCTGAAACTCGGAAAACAGCTGAAACGAAGGGCGGATGGTTTCCACTGCATACTTGGGGAGAGGAGACGGAAACGGAAGACTCGAATCCAAATCCCACACTAGATGAGGCAAGCCAATTTCTTTTCGTTTCTGCAACAAACATCAATCTATTCATACTATTCATTCTCACCAACACAACACTACGTTTGTCATTAAAACATTACCACCATCAATTATTCGAAAATCTAAAAAAGCAAACACACTCACTTGCACACAAATAACATGATAATCCCATAGAATCACACCATCAGCCCTGTGACTTGCCTTCTGATGCCACAACGGAATCTAATAACAAGTAACAACCACAATTCAACACAAAATCGTCTTATTATGATTTTACATAACCTACATTGACCAACAGTCCAACACACACACACACGCGCGGACCTGTTTCTTCTCATTTGAGATGAAAATCACGAATAGATCAGAAGCATCTGGTTTTGCGATTCGATCGTCACAAAGCTTCTTGCACAGCAAATATACATTCTCCTCGCTATTAACAGAATAATAATAAAAAAAAGGTAATGAAATACTTCTTTATGTAGTGCATTTCTTGTAATGAGTTAAATCTGAATATGATTTTACCAGTAGTAAGGAGTGTGGTGGAAAGGAACAGCTGGCAGCGGAGCACTGGTTGTTGTTGATGATGATGATGACAAAGTAGCAGAAGATTCGTCCGTATTCAAGCTCGCCATTTTCAACTACTATTGGCTACTGCTTCAGCTCAGCTGGTTGTTTGTCTTTCCAATGTGTACATTTTGGGCTTCTTAGAAATAAAAAGAAATTTCTTATTCCTATATAAAAAAAGTAAGTAAAAATTTATAATCTATTCTGGTTAGCTAACAACCAGATCGGATACGTGGATAGCCCATCAATATGCTAAGTTTCCAATATTTTCAAGCCCAACAGGCCCAATATAGTTCCATTTAGCAAAGCACTCGTTCAATTATCACAACCAAAAGCCCAATGAACTCTCCGGCGGAACCCGCCACCGGCGAACGGCGGAGACTCTGCACCAGCGGATGCGGCCGACCAATAAACGTGTGCCTCTGCGACACCCTGCCTTCAACTCCGTTAACCACAAACACACACATCGTGATCCTCCACCACCCTCACGAGCGCCGCCACAAGCTCAATACAGTTCCCGTCCTTTCCAAATGTCTCCTCAACTGCGAAATTATCGTCGGCCGTAAGTTGAAGTACGGCAAATCCAAGCTGCTCGATTCTCTCCACGACCAAAATCCTGATTCGCCCATTCGAAATCGAGCTCTTTATCTCTTCCCTGGTATGATAACTATTAACTACCTTCGGCGATTCTTCTCATTTAATTTGAGCTACTGGATTGGTGTGTACCTAGTGCTGTATGGCTTGTACCTTGTTTAATTGAATTATTTGTATGCCTAAACCTGAGGAATTCAGAATTTCTCCACCGCCTAATTGAAACGAGAAGGTATTTGTTGTTTTGTTTCTGTTGAGCAATTTACTAGTTTGAGTGAACTCAACCCCGGTGTGCTTCGAGTTCGATATTTTTAGTTTGAAAGGAAGGAAAAGCTGAAGTGATTGTGCATGAGTGCTCGTTAATAGTTTAATTCGACCTTATTTCCTAATGTTTATCCAGCTCCGAGCAATCTGAACGAGATATTGTGGTTTTATGTTTGGGGCTACCATCGAACAGTTAAGATTGCTCGGAACCATTATAAGAACGCCTGTAAGAAAAATGTATGAATCAACACCATGTAGTGCACATCAATATTGTCTAGATTATGACATTTTTAGGAAATGAGGACTAATTTGATGCGATTTACGTATTATTTTTGTGCTTATAGCCATATGCTGTAAGCGCAGCTAATATTTGTTTGGAGAGATTGATCGATGCAAGTTCATTCTGTAAGTTTTTGACAATCTTTGGAATATTTTATGCATCCCGTAGTCCAAATCTGTGGCATACGCTCTAGACCTTGTATAACACGTGGAAACCTTGTAATGATTACTCGGAGAGTTTCATTTGCCGTTTTTTCTGCCATTTCTCAGTGATATGCATGTATGCATATATGCAGGTTCAAATGCTCTATCATTCAGTGAAGCCAGTCAGGTTAATTCTTCTCCTAATGCTGATGGCACGAACAATCTCGTTCTAATTGTTTTTGACGGAACTTGGCAGCACGCCAAGGAAATGGTGCTTGCAAGTATGCCGTTTTTGTCCAAATTTGCAGTTCAAGTTTGTTTAGATTTTGATGCTGGAGTAAACGGTGGGACTATTTTTGACTCGGAGTTGATCTTAAGAAAAGAACCATTTGCTGGGTGTATGAGTACGATGGAGGCAGTGGCTAGGTGTTTACGGGTCCTTGAGCCTAATGGAACTGAGATTGAGTCCAAAATTATTGAGGTTTTAAGAGCAATGGTCAGTTTCCAGGCTTCTTTCTTGAAGCCCTGGAAGCCAAGGCAAAAGTCCGTGAAAAATATAAAAGAGAGGACAGAAATGAATGAAAACATGATCCGTCCAGTTAATACGTTACAGTAATTATTACATGCATTCTTTTTAATGATTTTTGCAGTTCTGTAGCAACTTTAAAACTTGTCATCCTAGTACGGTATAAGGTTTCAAATAAATCAAAATGCTCTTTACTATTATAATAGGATGTTATTATACAGGCATATACATGCTTGGTTGATTAGCCCGTGAGGAGCCTTCATTTAGCTGCTATTTAGTTTACTAGGGTGAAACTGTTAACTACATTTGAATTAATTACAGAAAAACATTATTGTGGTGCTGATGATTACTATAAAGTTTGAATTTGTAAAGCTCAACAATTGTAGAGAGTAACAAGCACTACCGCGAGCGTCACAAATCTCTTGGATTATGATGTGAATTAAAACATATGGTTACGTTACGTGCCTCCTGCTGTATATGAGATGCTCCCGTTACAAATTAAATATACTAGTGAGAGTTGCTGTTGTTTTCTAAAGTTTAGTTGCTCAGTGGTGTCTTTTTTTTTTTTTGAGGCACAGTGGTGTCTTTCTTGCTACCGAATCATGTTGTTTATTGAAATAAGCTTCGATGAACAAAAGGGTTTGTGTCTTTCCAGGTAAAGGTATCTTTCCAGTCTATTTTAGATTCTACCCCACCCCACTATGTTTGCTTCTATAACTGTTCAATCAGCTATAACTTGCTCCAGTTGAACTCCAAATGAATTTGAAACTGATGTTTCTGTACTCATTTTCCTCTTATTTGCTTAATAATTGAAAGTTGATCTGTAATAAATTCTGAAACACAATGCACTGTGAATAGACCTTTCGGGGATAGAGTTGTGATTGATTGGTACAACTTAAAGATAGGCATTTTTCTTTTTAGGATTGGGGGACCTTGTGTGCTGGTCCTGTCAGGCTAGTGGTGGGGGTCCTTATATACTTTTTCATCTTTTCTTTTATCCCATTATTATGATGACCATGCCTAACTATATGTTCCTTAGCATAATTCATCTCAGTTTTGAGTTTCGTATACCCGTTGCACTGTTTTGGTTGTTGGCGGCTTTTCGTTTCAATTTGGTACAGGAGGGGCGGTGCTTGATTATACTTAACGTTGGTGCATATGTAGATGGGGGTAAGGTACTGATACACCTGGGGCGTTGTTATTCTTAGAGTGTAACAATGAGCAGGCAGACGAATTAAAACTTCACTGTTGTTCGTTACATTTCAAATTGAATTGGCTTAAAGATGGTGTTTTGGCAGTTGTACTGATAAAATAGGACTCTTTTTGCAATTACTGGTACAAAAGAGTGCTCACTGTATATGACCTCTTTCTGTCGTGGCCAGTGCTAAAAAAGAGTAAGTTTGTGAAAAAGAAGTTGGAGCATTCTTGCAGTCGGCTAATTCTTTTGTTGGTTTTCTTAGGAATGTCATTTTCAGTCCTCATTTGACCAAATTTTGTAAAGCAACCGGCCAAAACCGTCCAATACGCCAATGTTTGATTTATTTCATGGTAAGTTAACCCCTTTTTTTGCGACTAGAGTTAATATTAAACTTTATGTGAGAATAAGAATTTAAAGTAGGCATATTCCGTAAAATGTTTCCGGCTTAAAGTAAACAAAACGGACAAAATTTGTCACGCTCAAACCATGGTAGAAGAGGCATGCCATAGGTTAACGGTAAAAACTGTCTTCAGACAAAAGTGGACACTAGTATCGATTTTAACAAAGGAAAAACCAAAAAAAAAAAAAAAAGAAGTGAGGAATTCAAATTAGTATGCTGATTTCACTTTGGACTAGTTCCAGAAAACAAAAGGGAGAATATTTCTTTAGTAGCGGGTAACTAATCACATGAATTGTAGTTGAATGTTGGAGCTCACGTGAAGCCTCAACTATATGATAATTTGAAGAGAAGAAATGAAGGACCAATATGAGCTTAAGTTGGAAGCTATTCTAATTCTAAATGAAAATGACTTAAACCCACCATGATTTAGCACCCTTTTTCTCATTCGTTAAGCAATGTCCCTACTTTAAGTTTCATTTAAGCACACAATTAGTTGTATTATACATATCACGACAACCTTCGTTAATTTCGTTGTCTAATTGGACTGGATTTTTCTGTGCAAGTATTTAGCATAGTCCTTGATCTATAATGAGGAAAATTTATCGTAATTATTTTATTATTTGTCAACAACACAACAACCAAGCATGTAATCCCAATAATATAATAAGTTATATGAACGATTAATGAATCACGTCGAGTCGTGCATATGAGTTCTC
The DNA here is from genome assembly GCA_948329865.1 of Linaria vulgaris. NCBI lineage: Eukaryota > Viridiplantae > Streptophyta > Magnoliopsida > Lamiales > Plantaginaceae > Linaria > Linaria vulgaris. The sequence continues at coordinate 109,453,991 of OX415254.1, read as the reverse complement.
TGTCCTTTTCGTGAAATGCAAATAAAGAAAATTGACTGCAATAAAATTAGTTTCTAGTCCTAGTAAATTTTACGAAATCATTTCCAAGTTAAAATCAACTCTATAATCCTTTTTTTTTCTCTCTCTATCTCTCTCTCATATTTTTTTTTTTACCTATAAATCTTGATTTACTTGGTACCTTTGGGTATGTATATTGCCCTTTTATTGGTACCTTTAGGTATATACTGTCTGAAAAAGAACACAATGCATCAGATCTCATCATCTCAAAATCCCCAAAAAGGTCAAAAGTAAAAAAAAAAAAAAATAGAAAAGCAAAAGAAATAAGAAATAATTTTCCACTTTATAATTCCTCCAACTAATTATTAACTCCTTTTCTCTGTCTTTAAAAAAGAAAAAAGAAAATGAAATAATCCTTTTCCCCTTTTCTCTGTCTGCTTTTTTTTTTCATTTGACAGCTATATTCACGCTCGCCTATAAACCTCTCTCCCTCTCTCTCTTCGACACTTTCTCTCTCTAAAATCACCCCCCATCATCCAATTTTTGAAGGTAAACCAGAGGATTGTAAGGATCTTTTGAAGGTTTGTTGGTTAAATTTGATTATATTACGGTTTATTTAGATCCGTGTATATGCCTTTTGTTTTGATTTCTGCATTATCATTTGATTTATGCGATTATTGGATTTCATTTCGGCTGATCCGAGCTCAATGAATTTGGCCTGCCTTTTGATTGTTGTAATTCGTTGAATACGAGAAATGTTCTAAAATGATGCGATTTTCGCGATATTGTTACCTTGCTGCAATGGGGGAGGATCCAGTATTGGTTACTAGTTACTTAATTTTTTACTTTTGGTAGATTAAATTGTTGACATGGATTGTGAATGTTCATTGGAATCGTGTCTGTGATCGTTTGGTAGTAGTGTGGACCTAGTAGGAGCTGAAGCTCTGAGGTTTCGGCTTATGAAATTGTTGCTTGAGCTTGTTTAATCTGTTTCTTGAGGTTTAGGAGATCCTGCTAAAAAATGTATCACGGTTTGAAATGTTTAGTGTGGCTTTGATGTGTTGTGTGGTCGTCCATCATGATGTTGTTTATCTAACTTTATATCTTGTTCTCTTCAGTCCTTAGAATGTTGGCTACATTAGAATGTGTTGCGGGGGCTTAATAGGTTGCTGAACTTCATTGCGTTGTTTGCATTGTGTGGAGGTGCTATTAGATGCTCAGAATTAGAATTAGATACCCGTTTCATTCTTTGAGGATTCTGTTTTCAGCCCCAAGTATTTCATATATACATACGAAATCAAGCAAAGCTTTGACTCGAGCTATATAGTATACTATTCCATCAAAATGTGCAAAGCTAGAATGACGCGAAATAAGTTTTGAAATTACTTGTAATTCCAGTCGGCTGGGACTTTGTGCGTTGAATATGAATATTCTGTATGCTAAATTACTTTGTTGGCGCTGATGCCTAATAGGTTTTAAATGCACAATGTTTTTCATGAGTCATAAAGTGGTGGAAATAACAAGTTTTATATGCTTGGCACATAAGGTGGTTTTTCCCTAGATTGCAGTTATGTAATGATAAACTGTGAACGGACACTAATGGGTAGGGCATTGGTTTGGCCTCCTCTACTCTATGAGTTGAACGCGTCTGATACTAACTAGGGAAATGTATATTTTGCAAGATTGGCTCATGTTTTCTGTGGTATGAACTGAACTAATCTTCATATCCTACAACTATGTGGCTCTCAAGAAATTATACTTAAACAAAGTATATATGACTACCTAAATTTTACATTTATTCATTAGACACCAAATAGTAACTTCTTCCTCTTTAAACTAGTGAAAACATGAGTTGGGTAAGGAATCATTAATTTGGTATCGTCCAAGCCTTTCGTAATTAGCAACTTTTGATTCGATAATTGACTTAATCGAGCTATCTCCAAGACCCTCTCTGTAGTGTTGGTTTTGGTACTGTGACACTATTGATTTATCAGCCAACTGATGGATTTGTACATCAACAAATTATTTTCCTGGTGATTCTGCAAGTTAAATATTGATGATTTGAGGGACCACACTTGACCAATATATCATTAGTCTGTATAACCAGAGACGTAATATGCCCAGGGATATAATTTGGGACATCTTGTGAAGGGATTCCAGCTGCACCTGCAGCCTGAATCCCTCGTTTTATCATCGATTATGTCGAATATTGTTTTAACTGCTTTAAAAAGAGTTCATCGGCCAATCAATAATAACTTGTCTTTTTTAGTGATGTGATTTAGATATATGCTGCAAGCTGTGATATTTGTTTCAATATGTAGACAGAGATGATTGCATCAGTGAGATCAATATGTATTTAACAGAAAGTCGCGTTTTAGATCTTTAATGATTTACCTAATTGTCATTCGGTCTCACTGGAGTTTGATTCATTTTTCTTGTACTGGTTTGTTTCAACAGTTGATTCCGTTGAATTGGAAGTACTCATTTGGAGCTTAAAACTTTGATTCACCACTTCAGACTTGAGAAGGATATTCGCACAATGTCTAGCTCTGTGAAAGCTCTGGAACCTGCTTTTCAGGGAGCGGGTCAGAGACTGTATCCTTGCCTACCGAAACTCTGTTTGATTGACCAACCAACTGGATATTATTAATATTATGAATTAATAGTTATGAACTCTGATGTGAATCTACAGTTATTTGATGCCTTGTGTTCAAGTTAATCTGAGTTCTCTTGGATTTTGGTTTTTGTTATACTTAACACTAAACAGTGGAACAGAGATCTGGAGGATTGAGAACTTCCAGCCAGTTCCTTTACCAAAATCTGATTATGGTAAATTCTACTCTGGAGATTCATATATAATCCTGCAGGTGTGTTTCTCGTTCCCTCTACCATGCATGTAAGAGTTGAATTTGCTAATTTTGTATTTGGACGTATTTGCTAATTCTCGTTCCCTCTCCCTCAAATGCCTTTTATGCAGGTTAGTCCTGGCAAAGGAGGCTCTTATCTTTATGACATCCACTTCTGGCTTGGAAAGGATACCAGCCAGGTATTTGTATCTATTTTCCCTCTCATTCTTAGGATTATTGTTTTGGTCTCTGTGCAATATATATGAATTTCTCCACACTCTTAGGATGAAGCCGGAACTGCAGCAATCAAAGCTGTTGAACTTGATGCCATTCTTGGGGGCCGTGCAGTGCAGCACAGAGAACTTCAAGGGCATGAGTCGGACAAATTTTTATCATATTTTAAACCATGTATCATACCACTGGAAGGTGGTGTTGCATCTGGATTTAAGAAAGTTGAAGAAGAAGACTTCGAGACACGGCTATATATTTGTAAAGGAAAACGAGTTGTAAGATTGAAGCAGGTATATGTCCTCTGATACACATTATTATAGACTGAAACATACATGAAGGACAGTGACCGGATCTCTATGTATGAGCATCCACATACCATTCTTACTTGGAATCATGCAGAAAAGGCATCAACTGGTTCTACATTTCATGCAGGTTCCATTTTCACGGTCCTCACTGAACCATGATGATGTTTTTATACTGGATACTAAAGGCAAAATATATCAATTCAATGGTGCAAACTCCAGTATTCAGGAAAGGGCCAAAGCATTAGAAGTAATTCAGTTTTTAAAGGAGAAGTATCATGAGGGAACTTGTGATGTTGCTATAGTTGGTAAGAACTTCTAACCCTCCAGGTTTTCTTTTTGTGTGTTCTCCTTTACATTGCAACTTCTGGTTCTTCGATTGGTGCATCTTAATTCATTTTAATTCGTCTGTTAATGTATTCCCAACTTCAGATGACGGAAAATTACAAGCAGAGGGGGATTCTGGTGAATTCTGGGTACTTTTTGGTGGGTTTGCTCCAATTAGTAAGAAGGTTGCTACCGAAGATGATGTCATTCCTGAGAAAACTCCTGCCCAACTTTACAGGTAGTTATTTGTCTTGGCTTATACTGGTATATATGAGGTAGAGCTATTGGTCTTCTTGCAAGCTACACAGGTTTTTGTCTCATGGTAATTGATATTTTAACTGTAAGAAATGATCTACTGCTAATCCGTGATATGTTAATCTTCATATACATTAATTACACCTCTTGATAGTTAGGATAGAATAATAGTATAATCAGTTTTAGAATAATATTTAACGTACTGGTAATTGGAGAAAGAGACAGAACTTCGGCATGTGGAGCTTGTTTTTTGTTTCAGTTTGTTAGATATGTGCTTAATTTTTGGGAGGAGAGAAGAGAGTTGTGTGGTTCACTATGCCTCATATGCATCTATTGGAATTAAAAAGGTTAAGAAATTGTATTTACTTGATGAATGGAGTTTTAGGGATGCTGGTATGCGCTGGGTTTCTGAGGTAGGCCAATATTCCGGTTTGAGTTGCTCGCTATTTCATTCTGTCAGAAGGATGAAAGATCTTTAGATGTATTAAAGAACTGAGTCTGGTTCAATTAATGAAACATTAGTTGTGTTGCTTCTGCACCCACCCCCCCTGCTATTTCCTACGGGTTCTTCGTCTTGGAACTCCCAATTTATGAATAGACTTAAAATTTCTTTTGGTTATGTTAGTCTGCTGCCTCTCTTTTCATTGTCCTTTTTTGGGTTTTTATTGTTTATGAATCTTTAATTCCAGTCCCCGTCACCCAGACTGAATTCCTTTTTTCCTTTTTGTTTCCTCTTCGCCACGGTGTCCAAAGCTGATTTTGGTTTGAGGTTGTCAGATGTCAAAAAAAAATCAGTAAACATTTTACACAATTGGAGAACATTATTAAAAAAAAAAAATTGATGACCATTGATTATGTTGAAAGGACTTAATGAAAACTAAGTTGCCAGTTACTGGACTAATATCCAGGACTCAGGTCACCAACCATGGTATATGACTAGAATGTCAAGTAAACCCCAAAATAATATGTGGTGTCAATTGGTCTTTTTTTTTAAGTCGTTTTCTTACTACTGAAACTATATTGAAATTCTCTCCTTTTTTTCTTTTTAATGTTTGTACATGCTTCTTTTCTTATTTGTAGACCATTGAATTAAATCTTGTTCATCCTGGTGCAAGTGATTCTCTTGTTACTTGATTGTTGACCTCAGGAACTACTTCTAATGTTGACCCTTGATTCTTGACAGTATTACTGATGGTCAAGTTACGGCTGTGGATGCTGAACTTTCCAAGTCAATCCTGGAAAATAATAAATGCTATTTGATGGATTGTGGTTCAGAGGTATTTGTCTGGGTTGGACGGGTTACCCAAGTTGATGAAAGGAAATTGGCTATTCAAGCTGCGGAGGTAGAACCTTAGCATTTATTTTTCTATGCGCCAATATGTTATTTAGATTCTCATATGCATATGATGTTTCAGGATTTCTTGGCCAGCCAAAATAGACCAAAGTCAACACTTATTACGCGTCTGATTCAAGGTTACGAGACCCATTCATTTAAGTCAAACTTTGATTCGTGGCCATCAGGATCAGCACCTTCGGTTTCTGAAGAGGGAAGGGGTAAAGTGGCAGGTATATCTGAGTCCTGAGATTTGCTGCAATGTACTAACATTGCCTGGCTTGTCTGCTTATGGAAGTTGTTTGAAATCTTTTGCAGCTTTGTTAAAGCAGCAGGGCGCTGTCATGAAAGGAGCAAGTAAAAATGCTCCTGTGAATGAGGAAGTCCCACCATTGCTTGAAGGAGGTGGAAAAATAGAGGTCTATCTTTCATGTATTTCATGTTACTACTGAATTGGATTACCTGTATATTGTTGCATCCACTCACTTTTTTATATCTCAGGTTTGGCGCATCAATGGAAATGCCAAAACTCCAGTGATCAATGAAGACATTGGCAAATTTTATACTGGGGACTGCTATATTGTGCTCTATACCTATCATTCTCATGAAAGGAAAGATGATTACTATTTGTGTTCTTGGATTGGAAAAGACAGCGTTGAGGTACTATACACCATTGCTAGTTTGTCTTGACAGTTATCATTTTTCATGTTGAAAATACATTGGTGTGTCAATCAAGCCAATTTTTTGTGAAGCTAGGCATTCACTTAAGATTGAGGAGGATTTGGGTTTAGGTTAATCATGCATAGGGTTTGATGCTTAAATTAGAGCATGTGATGGTTATTATCTGTATTATTGTTTCATATATAACGTCATAGAAAATAAATATTGTCACATAATTGTTATAATATATAAATTGTTATGTGTTCTTTTTTTTTTCTTTTAATATTCATTCCTACAATTTGGAAAAGAATCTTATGGTGAAGAAATACCAAAGTTTGACTTAGATGGTGGTAGTAGATGAAGTTGAGAGCAGTGTCAGGAGATTGATGCATGAGTTATTTACTTTTACAGAGCAGCAGTGAAGATAAATATCGAGACAACTGATATAAAATGGATAAATACATTTATGAAATGCTGCAAGTTTGCATCAATTAGGAGAAGAGTGAGGAAATTGATATATTTTTTTTATTTTTATTTTTTTGATAAAAAGAAAGTGACAGAATTGGTGTTTACGGTAAACAGAAAGAGTCCACTCTGCATCTACACGGGAATACTGCTTAAGAATTTAATCTTTGTAACTCAGACTCTAGTGACGACGTTCCATGTTCTCCAAAAACGTCGGCTCCTATTCTTGGAATATGGTTTTTTCAATTTGAAATATACTTGTCAGTTTCCAGCTGAATGATTCTATTTATTTTTTTATTTTATCCGTAACTTAGCATGCAGCAGCAATCTGATGGGGCCCATATACTCAGCTTTTTTTCCCCACTTAAGTATTTAATGTTGCAAGCTTGATACTTTGGTTTGTTGCTTGCTGTTTTTAGCAACTTCCTTTACCCCTCAGCTTAGTATAATTATTTATGGGTGATGTTTTTGGAGGGATGTTGCGTTCTGGAGGATATACTACTATCTGAAACATGTAATCTGGAACATATTAGATAAGAATGGACATACATATTTTTTTTTCTGTATTTCCTCAAACTTGTACCTTGAGACTGTGGAGTCGCTGACAACAGTGAATTGCAAATTCACAGGAGGACAAAAAAGCAGCTGCCGAATTAGCTACTACTATGTATAACTCATTAAAGGGGCGGCCAGTGCAGGTAATTACATACCCCATTGCTTTACCACATTAGACGATTTGAAATCCAAACTTAGCTGTTAATTATGCATGATCCAGGGTCGGATATTTCAAGGGAAAGAACCACCACAGTTTGTTGCAATCTTTCAGCCGATGGTTGTCCTTAAGGTGCATTTTACTGCATGAAATTAACAAAAAACATACATATACTAGTTATCAGCAAAGATAATTGAACAAGTGTAGCTCTTCGTTGACAAGAACAAATTGTTTCGTAGGGTGGAATGAGTTCTGGTTACAAGAACTATATTGCTGACAAAGGATTAAATGACGAAACATACACCGCAGATGGCGTAGCTCTTATCCGTATATCTGGAACTTCTCTCCACAACAACAAAGCTGTTCAAGTGGAAGCTGTATGTTCTCACCATATTTGCTCCACAGTTTATTCTGATCTTTATTTGTTAATTTGTCTTGGAGGTTACTTGTCCGATTTCATTCTGGAAAAACAATTACGATTTGTGGTTCAAATAATTTTGCCTTCTGTTATCATCTTAGGCGGCAACATCGTTGAACTCAAATGAATGTTTTCTGCTGCAAACCGGTTCTTCAGTTTTCAGTTGGCATGGTAATCAAAGCACCTTTGAGCAGCAACAGTTAGCAGCCAAAGTTGCAGAATTTCTGAAGGTAGTGTGGAAGCATACATTATGTCATTAGTTTTGTGTTTAAAAGTGATCTCTTACATTATATGTATGTCCATGGTATCAGTTTTTTGTTTAAAGTGATCTTAAATTATATGCATGTCATAACTAATGGAATGATACTTGCACATGAACCTAGTAAGGATTATCGACATACTGATTAGCATACCCCTCTCCCCAAAAAAGAAAAAAAAAAAAAGAACCATATCTGTAAACCTGCAACCTCGAAATACAATAGCCGGACACGAGACCCTAAAAGTTCTCCTGATTTTTCTGTCCTGTTGTATCAATTTTCCAATTGAAAAGAAAAGGCGCAGTAAGCCCGAATCGTCTCTACCTCCTGGGAGAAAGCCTCCGCCTTTCAGTCATGATTTCCTATTACTAGCTGGTCACCCTCACTCCTTGTCAGGCGTCTGTTTCACATTTTTTCACTTTTGATTATTGTGTATCAATTAAATACGACGTTGGTCTCAGTATTACTTGTTTAGCACTTTTGGTTCATGGTTCTGTACGAGTTGCCTCTTTCAGACCTAAGCAAACTCTTGTTAAGTTTCTATTACTAAACATTTAATAATTTCCTTGAGCAATCCGTATCGAGCTTTTTCTCTTGCAAATCAAACCACATGAATAAAAAGCCTCAATCAATAAAATTAAGATTGTCACATTGTTCCATGCAAGCACCTTCAATCCTCCATCAATATCAACTAGAAATTTAGTACTTGATGAGTGATATTTTGTTGTGGCTATTCGTTGTAGTGGCCTTATAGTATTTGTATTTGTGACAAAGTTCGAGATTTGCCGACATAGTTGCTCTGATGTTACTACTACAACATTTTTTGTTCCCTATGTTTCTGTTTGAGCCAGCAGATAAATGGTTGCTTATGCGAGAGAAATTCTTTCTGTTGGTTAGTGACTGAGGGTAACTATGAGCTATGGGAATTTATTTAATTTTTCGAATACCTCATAACAATTATTACGAATTTGTACTCGTAAGTTGAGCGCCTCTTTTTAGTATGTCTTGAGTTGTATTGAAAACTTTCATCATGGAATCAGCCGGGATCAGTCATCAAACATACTAAAGAAGGAACTGAGAGCTCGTCCTTTTGGTTTGCTGTTGGAGGGAAACAAAGTTACACCAGTAAGAAGGTCTCGCCAGAGGTTGTCAGAGATACCCACTTATTCGCCTTCTCATTCAATAAAGGTGACAACTCGTGTTGATGCAACTCTTTCGTCTTCTCTCCTTTTCAGTAAATTTGTTTCTTGGACTTGTTCTAATTTATTCTCTTTTGATGCAAATGCTACAACATGGACTCCCAGGAAAGTTTGAGGTATATAGCTGAATGGAAATTAGTTACACGTTTGTTTTATCTATGTATACACCATAAACGTGTGGTCTTTCATATTGTTAGGTTGATGAAATATACAATTTCTCTCAAGATGACCTTTTGACCGAGGATATACTGATACTTGACACGCATGCGGAAGTGTTTGTTTGGGTTGGACAGTCGGTGGACTCCAGAGAGAAGCAAAATGCTTTCGAGATTGGACAGGTAGGTGATCAGTTAGTTTTTCAGTTGCTAGAAATTTTTGTTCGTCCTTGTTCCACTGACAAGTGAAAGCTTATCACAGAAATACATTGAAATGGCTGCTTCTTTGGAAGGATTGTCTCCATATGTTCCATTATACAGAGTAACTGAAGGAAATGAGCCCTGCTTCTTCACCACATATTTTTCTTGGGACTCTGCAAAAGCTATTGTATGTCGCAGATATGCATCTACTTTCTTGAGTTTTATTATCTTATTATTTGTTTGGTTCTGAATCTTTATATCAGATAAAATTGGGTCATGCTCCCTCTATATTTTAATTTTATTGATACTCATATGAGCGATTGCAGGCATTTACTCACACCTAAGTTCAATTAAACTAGAGAACTTAATGTCTTTTTCTAAGTGAAATTAAAAAGTGGATTATGCCCTACCTGCATTTTGTACTTTTTACGATTTTCACAGCATTCATGAAATTGATTAGGCTGTACGTTTTAATACAATCTTATTGTGATAAATCTGCAGGCTTGTTTAAAGTATTAGTTGTGTGACTTTGTTATTTAATATAACTTTCTTATAAAATGAGTTTGTTACCAACTGGATCCGATCAGGATGCGTTTGAAATTTCACTTTTATCAACCTTTTTATGCTAGAGGATGCAAATTTTGTTTGGATTGTGGAAAGTTTCATTTCCATTTGTATTATAAACTATAGTCTGCCATGTTACAAACTTTTTCTTTGTTAAACAGGCACATGGAAACTCATTCCAGAAGAAAATCATGTTATTCTTTGGTGTTGGTCATGCTGCAGAGGTACCCAATCAAGAAATTTTTATGCCTTGCATTGTAACACGTCTTTCCGCGTTTACGTTGACTTACTGCTGTGATAATGAAAATTTCCCAATATAAGAAAGATAATTAATTGAGCAGAAAAGCTTTGGGGTGTTAATCACTTGGCGCACCGGTAAAGGTGTTGTTGTGTGACTGAGAGGTCACGGGTTCAAGACTTGGGAGCGTCCTCTTGTCAAATTTGACAAGGGAAGGCTTGCCCCTTATACACTCTTGTGGTGGGACCCTTCCCCGGACCCTCGCATTGCAGGGATGCTTTCGTGCACCGTGGTGCCCCTTGATATTTTGTGTGCTAATCTTGGAGCTGGCTTTGTTTTATACTAATTAGTATTTGAAATTGTGTGTTGTTCGAAAATTTCATCATGTTTCTGTTGCGGTCTCTTTCCAACCTAACTTTCACGGCTGATCTGTGTCTCCCTATCATATTGGTATAGTCAGTAATATTCTGCAGGATCAACACAAGTTGAATTTGCATCTTGTTATCCACAAATTGTATTTGCGTTTACCATAGTTCTGTGGTGCTCTCCTCAACATACTAATTAGAAACATCATTATATTGCAACATTTTGAGTGTAAATATGTGTAAGGATGTGTAGTGTTTGTGTCCTTTTATTTGATTTTATGAATGGAATTTGATCTAATACTATATTAACTTGCTTTAAGCTACCTGTAAATCAGGATAAGTCCAATGGCTCAAATAACGGTGGGCCCACGCAAAGAGCTTCAGCTTTAGCTGCTTTGAATTCCGCATTTAAGTCATCATCTCCGAGAGCTGTTACATCTCCAAGGCCTGGAGGAACAGGTCAGGGGTCTCAACGAGCTGCTGCAGTGGCTGCTTTATCAAACGTTCTGACTGCCGAAAAGAAACGATCACCCGAAGTCTCGCCTGCACGACGAAGTAGAAGTCCACCTCCTGAAACCACCCGTCCTGGTATTATGTTATCATTTGTTTGTTATACTCTTCCTCCTCGCCAAAAAAAAAAAAAAAAAAAAAAAATCTTGTTTGACTGAATAAGCAGTCTAGATCAAACCCAGTACGTACCTGAGTTACTTTCACCGAATGCCGATTGATATTAGTTTCAGTTTACTATCAGTTACATACGTAAATATGGAACTTCTTTCTCTGGGAAATTTCAGTTGATTTCTATGGTTATGTTTGTCAATATACAAAAGAAACTAACATCTAATCAAGCCTTTAATCTCAATTAATTGGGTTGGCATGCTTGTCACTAAATTATGAATAAACTGGAAAGGGATCATTAAGTTAGTTCTATTACCAAAACTTTAATTGCACTTTTTATCCCATATTATTAAAGCAAAATATGTTTAGCAGCTCCAGCTAAGAGTGACGATTCTGCTGAGGTTGAAGACTCCAAAGAAGTTTTGGAAGATAAGGAAACAGAGATAGCTGAGTCTGTCCTAGAGAACAACGGTGAGGATTCAGGATCAAAACCAGATACAGACCAGGATGAGAATGGTTCTGAATGTAGTCTCAGTATATTCAGTTATGAACAGCTGAGGGCTAAATCTGACAATCCTGTCACAGGGATTGATTTTAAGCGAAGAGAGGTTTGTATCCTTACAACATACATTTACTTCTAGATTATACTCATCATACAAACCGCACTTACTGAGTATTATCCTTTGATTTCAGGCTTATCTCTCCGATGAAGAATTTCAGTCAGTACTAGCAATGACAAAAGAGGCTTTTTATAAGTTACCAAAGTGGAAGCAGGACATGCTTAAGAAGAAAGTGGATCTCTTCTAAAAACCAAACTCTAGTCGAGTTTTTGTTTGAATACATATATAATCCCGGTGCAGCCTATTTTTAAGGGTCATCATGCCTGGATCAAGTTGTTGATATTGCGTTTAGTTGTGTGGCATCCGCCTAAAGAGTGATTTTTTCCTGTTGGTCCCGTTGTCGAACTACTTATGTATGTTGTTAAGTAAAACGAACAGGAGGACAATATTCTTTGATTTGGTTGGTACGTCCCGGTGAGTCATTATTGAAGTTTCTCTTCATCCTTCGGTTATTTTATTTTATTTTATTTTTAAAATTAGAAGGGTGTGTATATGTATTGCATATGTACATGCTAAAGAATGTAGTTGAAGTTGATTGCTTTCAGATTCTATGATATTGTATTTGTTGTTACTAGTTAACTTTGTCTTTGAAACTTATGGCTTGTGTGCATTCTGATTTCTGAGTGATTAGATTTAATATTTGACTGGCAATGTGTTTTTGAACTTTCGCATTATCATGAACGTCTTTGGAACTTAAGTATCTCCTTTTTGTTCTTGAAACTGCTTTGTTTTGTATTTGACTCCTGTATATAGACAGTAGTTATATTCCATGTGAATTATATAGTGATTTTTGGCTTCTAATCTGGTCAACCAAAAGTGTAGCAATATATTTGTGAATTACTTCTTTCCTAAGTTAAAACTAGTTGTACAAAGATATATGCATTATATGAATAATATTGTTATTTTGTCAAACATTACATTTGATATAAAATTCAAGTGAATTGCCAAACTAACTCACTTTAAAATAATATTTCTCACAATACCACTCTTTAAAAAATAATTCTCAAAGTATCACACCTAATCATATATTACCATTCTAACATTTCTTTCTTTTGACAGGAAATTACTTAAACAATAAAACTACTGTACATGAATTAGTGTTAATTGAACACAATTTGTTTTCTTCCTCGCCAAATCTCAATAACAGAGTAACGGAGGTGTTTTCTTCTCACCAATTTTAAGCAATCGTATTTGATTATTTTCTCTTATCCGCTCAACCTACTCTCTCATTTCATTTTGTTTGCCTTACTCATATATAGCAGCCAAGTGGCAATTGGGACATGAAGATACCTAATTGTTTTTGTGAGATATCTAACTTTGTTTTACATGTTAATCGGACATGTTCGCTAGCTAGCTAACTCATCTTAAGCTCACAACACTGTACTATATTACTATAGATCTTAACTAAGCATGTTTGGCCAGTATCGCTGCTTTCTTTTTGGGGTCCTGTTGTATAAACAATTGATGAGAATATTCCAGAAAACTTTTATTAGTCCAAACATGATTGAAGTTCAGCAGATTTGGTTAAAGTAGCCACAAGTAATTTTATAGGATCACGAAGATTAAATTTTAATATCGGTTATTGAGCAGTTACATTCCGTAAATACCTTTCTATGACGTACACATTATTAGTAATCACAAAACCTCCAGAAGACAAGGATAGTCAAGCCAGATTAAGGCACGTATTATTATTAGATTCCACTTTCATTGTCATTTGCAATGAAGTTGTAGTGATAACTTGCTGTTTTTAGCTTTATCAAATTGTACTTTGTTAATAATATACCTTGCCTACAGTCTTGTCGATCGCTAATATATATAATAAATGTCCCTATCGTGCTAATAAATATTTGATATCAAACATGTCTATATAGTATATATTATTAGTTTGTCCTAGTACACAATAATTTCGTGCTTGTAAATTATATAATAGGATGCAATGGTTATCACTTATCATATATTTGTCCAGCACGTCATGTATGTGGGGCTGGCATTGGATTTTTGTTTGTTCTTCTATTTGTTTCTATTACGTGGATGTAAATTCCGAATAATAAATTCCCTGATATTTTTCGTGCAATTTATTAAGGTTGTTGGTTTTCTGAGCTCAAGTTTAGTTTATACGAAATTTCTTTTCTTTTATTAATTTAGAGAAAGAATTGACATGACTAGGGACATACATCACGACATCAGAAATTAATCAACCATAATAGCAATCAATACGGGTGGCATTCATTTTATTTTTTTGTCGGTGTTCTTGGCTTTTTACGTTGGTGGAGAGTTGGGCAATCATGGACCACTCGCAATGTGATGCAACACAAGTTACAAATCATTATTCTGAAATTGTATTTTTACTTGTCCTCCAAAGAGATAATGTTAGAGAATTTTAGTTTCTAGAACCGCATGAAGAAAGTAAGCTAAGAGATACATGTAACAGCTAACAAATAGAATTTAATTACAGGGTAACTTCAAATTTAATTAATCTACAACTAATAGCCACTATGGTGTTTTTAAATTATGTCAGTAATAATCATATGTGTTATGTTGGTAGAGGCTTTAATTTGTCTTTTCCGTGGTACACATGCGTAATACGTCGGGCATTCGATAAGGTTTTATTCGAAATATATAGTTAAAAGCTCCAAATCCAATATCAAAGTCACGATTCCTCAATCTCAACAATTATACAAATGGTTGAAGAACAAATCTCATGACTGGCCGTCAGTCCATAATTCTTGATAATGTAGATTTCTAGACATACTTGACACAAACTAATATAAATATAAATATATATATATATACCACCCCCATGACGAGCGAATATTACGCATGCTAGTAATTATTATATACCGTGATTCTAGGATAATTCCTCTCGCCAATCTCAATAGACTCCTGTCTCTATTATCATTTATAATATATTATAGGTTATTCATATTCCTTTTTTGGAGAAAAGAATTTTGGACACGGCACTGTATAAATATAAAGTTAAAGTCAACGAACTAACTTTTGTCAGCCTTAACAATAGCCAAAGATCAGTATCGGGAAATGCAAAGAAAATGAAATTAAACCATAGATATATGCAATCTTACAAAGCTAGCTTAACTCTTAATAAAACTCGATTGGTTTATTATTTAATTATTCTCCTTAAATGCCCAACATAATAAATATGTATCTTTCTACATTATTATCTGTATTATTAGAAGCCATTTGGTTCATGAGATGAATTTTATCTCAAAAACATGATATAGATTAGAAATGTGATAAAAACTCAAAATATTTGTGATATCTAATATGTGACACTTGTTTGGTTGAAGATTAAGTGTCAAGATAAATGGTTACTTCAATAACCTTTTGTTTGATTGGGGTCATTAGCGTTCAACTAACCATTTTTTCTATAATTTTATTTTAAAAGTGAAAAGATATTGTTATTTTCAACTCAATGACATATTGTATATTTTTCTCACTATTATATATTACCAAAACAATTATATAAAAGTAAGTTATGACAATAAACGTACTTTTAAAATGGGGGCGGTAGGGTTGAGTAAAAGGGGAAAAAGAAGTTAGAATCTTATCCTTTTCTACTTTGATTTTATGATCAATTAAATTTTTTATAATTATAAAGACAAATAAAATAATTTAGCAAAGTTTTAACTTATTTTTACCATATTTTAATCACCTTTAAAGAAGAAGAAAAAAGTAAGAGCGATAAAATTGAAATTTTTGTTGCATGCTCCAAATGAAAATTTAATATATAAATACTAAAAATCTGAAAATAAACTATCAAAAGTGTTTTTTTTAATATTATTTTATATTGACCAATAAACTATACAGTTGTTATCTACGGGAATCTTATAAAAATAACATATCAATTTTTTTGTTCAAATTTTTAATTTTGAGCTTTAATAAATATTATTCCTATTATGTAATGGAGAAGTGAAGCAATTTATAAATTTATAGAGAATTTAAAGGAGAATTTCAATGAAAAGTAAAAATAAGGCAAAATCAAGATTACTTATCTTAGGGGTATATGTGAGATTATTTATCTCAAATTCTGAGATAAAATCAAAAAATCCGGGCATATCTCACATTTGCCCGAAAAATCAATCTATAGAACCAAACGAGAGCTAAAGTGACATAAGTTGAGATATCTCAATTTATCTATAAAACCAAACGTCTTCTTACAAGATATCAAATTTTAATTCGACCATTTCTTCTGGACATTCTTGACCTGAATGATGTGAAGGTTATTACAAATGTTGCTTAGCTGGAAAGCTATAAAAACTTAAGATAAATTTAATATTGTAAATATCTAAGTTTGCTTAGCTGGTGCAACAACGTTAAAAAGTAATACATGTAAAAAGAAAAGGAAAATAATAATTGGTTTCACGTTAAATTGTTAAAAAGCGGTGTCCTCAATAAAAGCGAAAGGAAAACTCCAATCACGTGGATCCAATCAATGCCCTCACGCCTCCTTATGCTTAGTTGTAGGGGTGTGCATTGGATCGGATCGGATCGGATCGGATCGAATCGAATCAAGGCTGGAAGTCGATTTTGATTCTGGAGAAATGAGGATCAAAATCGAATCAATTTAAAACGATCCGATTCAATCCAGAATCATTAGATTTCGATCCGATTCGATTCGATTTCGATCCTTTTTTTTCTTATTTAATTTAATATCAATGGGACCAACCACAACATTCAAACAAAGTTACTGAATTACAAAATTCACTTTCATATGGTAAGAGAAATGTGTTACAAATTTACTAATATTAACATTGTATATAGAAATATCTTAGTAGCATTAATAGGCTTAGCTTTATAGTTAAAGATATAATATTATATATACTATTCTATATTTATTTATTTTTAAAAAATAAGATAAGTATTCGATCTGATCCGATTCTCAGCCTCTAAAATCGAGGATCGAATCAAATGGGGGTTTGATCCTAAGGCAAAAATCAAAAGTCGGATCAAATATTCGATCCGATTCTTTTTGCACAACCCTACTTAGTTGTCTCATGCACATTCCTTCCATGATTTTATCTGCCCTGTACGGACAAAATTTAACTAAATGGTCAAAATAATTATTTAAGTGAAACTGAGTGTCAAATTGTGTTGAGACTCTGTGTAATCATTTAAACATATACATCTGCGTCAGGATAAATTATGTGTTTTAATAAATGTTTATAGAGATTTATCATTTGTAGTAAAGTTTTGCTTTCCTAATCTTATCTTATCTTATTACTAAATATTGAATGTTATCTTGTACCAAATAAGAAATAGAGCAATAAAGGTAAGTTTATATTTTGTAGTTACATCAATTAGCGGTTATTATTTTAGGGCCTTTTGGTACTAGCTTGTCCAAATAGCCTGCACAAATTAATAATCATATAAACCGATTGCTCAATTGCTCGTATAAACATACGGTAAGAGCTTAATGCACTAGATGTGTGTATATAAATTTGTCCACGCGTCTGAATAAACATATGGAGAGACTTAATTAGTACACTCCCTAATATGTATTATGTAATTAGGAAAATAAATAGTTAACCTTTTTTAAACACGGCATGAGTTTTGTGGTGATAATACAAAAGGTGTGGTACTAATCACATAATACATATTAGTTGAGATGCCTTTTCACAAGTCATAATCATCTATAAGTTTTGTTTGTTAGTTAGTGTGTGACCACTCTAATATCTTGTAGCTGTGGTCATCGATGAGTACCTCCAAAATGTGCAAAGTTCAATCTCCTAAATATTCCAAGTTGTAGTGACTTCACAACAAGAGAAGAAGAATGTAACCCCTTGGTCTATAATTATCACTAGATTCCCTTTCGTACTTCTAATAAAAGTCCCAAAAATTACTGCAACACTGCAGCATTTATGCCTACCTTACTTAAAAATGGTGAGGTGAGGTACTGAATGCTCTGTGAAAGAGCTCGTAGTCAGCACATGCAAGTACAGTGGAATTGTATGATATGCATTAGGGGCACAACTCCCCCCCTCAAGAGTATGCACACCCGAAGTTTCCAAGTACAGTTAACAACATCACTATTTTGACCTTTTCAATTCACGGACACAAGTTCGGTACTGTTAATAATTTTTGTGATGGCACTTCGACAATGACACAGTTTCCCAACTATGCTTTTATTACATGTCCAATCCAACTGTCTACTCCTGTTTTATTTTTTACTTCACAAATTGTACCTTATGTTCCGTAGGCTGAAACCTACAGTAATTCTCGTACAAATAGTTATAACATTAATCAGTACTATACATTGCATCTAAATGAAGTCAATGGTATCTCATTTGGATTTTTGGACCAATATTCGAAAGACCAAAAATATGAACAAAAAGAAATATCACTTTGGCAACCCAAAGTATCAGAACTTTGTCTACTACAATTTGTTATCAACAGATTCTACAAGTAAAAAAAAAAAAGGGTGTTACAATTTGAATATATCCTAGCAATCACTATAAACTTCAGAATCTAGTGGGAACGAACATATGTGCTTGATTACCAAAGAATTAACATCCAAATTCCTATCACCACGCCTAATCACCGTTTCATTATTACCCGCAAGCAAGTGCGAAACCGAATCCGGGTTCAACCGTACCCATGAACCCAACTCGGGTATCAAATCACTCAACACCAACAAATTCACATTCTTCAACACACGCTCGTTTCCACCGAACCGGTTAAAGAGATCCAACTCCGTAACCAGGTCCTTCTCCTTACGTTCAGCCGCTCTAATTATATCCATCAATATCGCCTTTGACAACCTACGAACACCCCGTGCCCCACCCGCTATGATCCCCGGGTCAACCATTTTCTTCCGGGTCAACTCCCTTTCGGGGGTCCGGCTCCTGACCCGGGAAAACGGGTCACCCAACACCAAAATCTCCTTCATATCCACCAACATAACATGCTTGAAATACTTTTTGACCCGATCCAACAACATCGGGTAACAAGCCCACCTCCTCAAACCCATCGGGACCCGATCCAAGAACCCGGATAACGAATCCCCCGGGTCAAGCTCCTCCACTTCAAACCCAACCACCGACCCGTAACGAGTCGACTCGGCTCGAGCCGACTCAGTAAAATTCCCACGAAACCTCGGACCCCAAATACTCTCCTTGACACTTTCATCGGATTTCACGAACTGGGTCACGTCGAAACTCGCGATTCCACTCGAATTATCAACACCCATTAACCGGGTCACGAGCTTGTGAAACGACGTCGTTTCACTAATCACAGATTTCTCAAAAGACGCCATTTTTGTCTGAAAAAGAAGCAAAAGATCGGATCTTGAACTGATTTCCGACCTGTAAAAGAGTCTTACAAACACTTCAAGGTCACCAACTGTAAGGGAGCCATCAGCATGAGCTATAACGAGTTGGGTCATGGCTCTTGTCCCTTTTCTGAACAGAGTACCCATCCCCTGCAACGCAGCATTTGGAGGTGTATTGGACCTGAATCTGTCGTGTAGCTGTCTCCTGGGTAAGCTGTAAATACGCCTATTTGCAGGGGTAGTGGATGGTAAGGCAGAGAGTGTGAATAAGAGGAGAGTGGTGAAGAGAAGTAGCAAACAAATTGAGATTGTGGATTGTGCTTTTTGTAGTAAGTTGGTTGAATTTGTGCGCTTGAAAGTGGAAAAAAGATTGATCTTTTTTTCTTCTTCTTCTTCTTGTTGTTCTTGATTTTGGTTTTGATCAGAAGGAAAGAAAACAAAAAGGAAGCCCATTCCCCAACCTTCACTTGTACTACTGCTGCTCTTGTTGTTCTTTAATCCCATTATGCTTCTAATCTTGATTTCAAGCTCTCATTATAAATCACGGGAGAGAGTTTTGTTTGGTCAAATGTGGCTTTTTGTTGTGTATTTAATAAGCTCTCGTGTTTTGTTATAGGGAAAAAGGCGATACTAGACCCAATCTATTAGCGTTTTTGCGATGTTGTACCCAACCTTTCATTTTTTACAACGCTGTACCCAACCTTTCATTTTTAAAACATGTTGTACCCAAACTAACTTTCCGGCCAAAAAACGTCATATTCTGATCTTGTGACATCGGCAATCCGATTTGCACGAGGGCAAAATAGTCATTTTATTTATTCATAATAAAAATTAAAAAAAATTAATAAAAAATAAGAAAAAGCAAAAAACCCCCCCACCCACCCCCCTTCCCCGTCGCCCCCCCCACCCCACCCCACCCCACCCCACCTCCCCCACCCCGATTTTGCAGCAAAACCGCTGCAAATCGCGGTGAATCACCGCGATTCGCAGCGGTGTTGCTGCAAATCGCGGTGATGACCGCGATTTGCAGCCGTGGTGGCTGCAAATCGCGGTCACCACCGCGATTTGCAGCGGTGGTGGCGCGATTTGCAGCCACCACGGCTGCAAATCGCGGTCGTCACCGCGATTTGCAGCAACACCGCTGCGAATCGCGGTGATTCACCGCGATTTGCAGCGGTTTTGCTGCAAAATCGGGGTGGGGGAGGTGGGGTGGGGTGGGGTGGGGTGGGGGGGGGGGGGCGACGAGGAAGGGGGGTGGGTGGGGGGGTTTTTGCTTTTTCTTATTTTTTATTAATTTTTTTTAATTTTTGAGTGTAGTACCGATTTTACCCCTGCAAATTCCCAATTTTGGCCGGAAAATTAGTTTGGGTACAACATGTTTTAAAAATGAAAGGTTGGGTACAGCGCGGTAAAAAATGAAAGGTTGGGTACAACATCGCAAAAACGCGATAGTTTGGGTCTAGTATCCCCGTTTTCCCTTTGTTATATAATTTATGATATGATATGATATGGGGTTGTGTGTTGTGTGGTACTCTTTTCAATGAGCTTTTCTTTTGTTGTTGTTGCTGGAGGAAGGAAGAGAAGACTGGTGGTGAGGTTAGTGGGTGGTTTCTTTCTCACTTCTCAGCTTTTTATGGGCTGTGTGGTTATTTATTTTGTGGGAGAATTACACAAAGTACCCTCAACTATGTGTAAATTACACAAATTACCCCTACTCTTTGGGAAATTACACAAACTACCTTTATGGTAAAAAAAATTAAAATAATTAAGACAACCTTTCAAATTCAAATCATAACAGAGACTAAAATTCGCAGATAATTTATTTTTTCTTAGAAGAAATTATTTGTTATCAATATTTTTTGTCTTTCTAAACGAGTGTTATGAACGTCGCCGGACGATCATAATTAAACGACATTGAACGTGAATTATGTCAGAGAATTTGAGGAGAAAAAGAAGAAAATAGAGATGGAGGAAGAGAGCTCTGTTAGAGAGAGAAAGATAACTTCAACATCATTTTTCATATATGAATATGCTTACAGGCGAAAGGCGTGACTTATAGTCACCCTACGTCATATTCGCTCAGCAACAATAACAAAATAAAGCGTAAGTTCTAAGTCGTGAAACAATTAACAAAAACGTAAGAATGAAAGGTGAAATATAAAAGCATAGAAAATGTAAGATAAGCTTGGTTATAACATTGCCTCCCCCTTCAATGAGGCTTGTCCTCAAGCCTCTAAATCATGAATGGAACATAATCGGCCACCTACGTATCTTTTGGTTCCAACTTTCATGTTGAGACTAGTTTCTTTAATCGCATTTTGTCGGCTGCTTCTGATGAAACACGTGCAGATCATCATTTGAATAACAATCTGTTTCAATTTCAAAAGAACGACGTTGCAAAAAAGTTGCTGGAGATAATCCACTTCCTTGAAGTCACTTTTTAGAACATATCCAACAGCAGTAACATGAGACAAGTGTCCCTCATTTTTATGCATCAAGAGCTCATCAATACTTTTCATCGTTGTGTTTGAAAAATCATTATTACCATTCAGTTCCTCTGTTACCTCGCTTACCATTCCAATGTTGACTTGCCCATTACAATATGGTGTAATATCATCAACTTTTACGTGCAGGAGTTTGCAATACCTAATCCATGATAATTTTCCGTCAATGGACTGTGGAACTACCTTATACACTCCATTAAAACTCCACAAAATATGTTCTTCTACGTTAGGTTTGTGTAAGCAATCCGTTGGTCCCCAATAGTACCTAGCAATGTGAGGTTGGCTGTGAATAACTTCATTCGCCCATACTTGATGAAAACTGCTCATCCAAGCCACAAACTTGTAGCAGCTGGAGGTACTTTTATGACAAACAACAATTGTCCCCACACTTTTGTACTGCAAGTTATACTTGCTGCACCAAATGCATTTAGAGTTTCTAGGAGTAGGTTCTTGAAATTGAATAATCACGAGATCCATGATGGTATAGAGAGATCCTTGAAACTGATCCAGTCCTGCTATTACAAGGACCCATGAAAAATGATTCACATATAGTTCTACCAATTCAAATGGATAAAAACCAGCCCATGCTGCAGCATCTGTAATTGAAAGGTTATTGTTAGCAGGAAAAGTATTGTGTGATAGGTACTCATCCACATAGTTGCTTACTTCTCCAAATTCAGATCTAGGACCAAATATATGCGCATAATCTACCCATTGATCAAACTCGCTTGACTGGTATGCTTTCCATCCATAGAGATTAGGAAGACTTACTATTTTACCAACATATCTCAAAGGACCAGAAGTTGAAAGCACTCCCTTCCCTTCCAATATTTGAATAGTTGACGTAGAACCGTGTGCAGTTTCGTGTTCAGTAACAATTGGAACAACAATGATTTTTGTTGCCTTCTTGTCAACAAGTAACAACTCGTTGTCCACATAATCAGCAATCATTTCTTCATTGTCAGTTATGTGGTACGAAGAGATGTAACTCTGATAGCGCTGCATGTCATTAGCAACATGAAATGGGAGGTTGTTTCCAAACATTAGTACACTCCATTCGATCTTCATATATTTATTCACATGAGGAAAGCATAGCAATTCGACAACATTCAGATACTCTAGATATCCAATATCGACAAAGTGTGAGCCGTGAACCTTAACAACAAATCCGCCGGGATCAAACAAATGTGTATAGCCTAGTGATAGTTTACCTCCACGTTTAATCTTCTCGTTATTAAGTCCGACCATAATATGATTGCCTAGTGAATTCTCCACATCCATTTCCTTCACAATCATTTCATCGAGCACATTGCAACCATTTGATTTCTTCTTCAATTCCTTAGGTTTTCTTTCAGGAGTTTCATCGAACAATTTATACACGTTAAGTGCATCATCTTCTAACTCCGACCTTTCATCTTGAGGCATTTCATCAAACAGGTTATATACGTTAAGTTCATTACCTGCGAGATTTGGCGTTTCATCGAATAGTTGGCCGATGTAAAAGCCATCGTCCAGCTCCTCACCCACTGATTCGAGTTGGATCAGATTCACTTCATCTGTAGCTTCTCTAAAAGCTCTCAAGGATTTGCCATATGATTTGAGGTCTTGTCCATACTTTTCGAGAGTTTGTCCATATCGATCACACGACTCCATCATCTTGTCGAGCTTTAAGGAAAGTGCATGAAGAAGATCATTTAACGATCCTGACTCAGTTTGCACCGTGCTCTTGTCGATTCCCACTGATTCGATCAGAGTGTTGCGCCAGGAGAATGGCTCTGATGCCATTGTTATGAACGTCGCCGAACGATCATAATTAAACGACATTGAACGTGAATTATGTCAGAGAATTTGAGGAGAAAAAGAAGAAAATAGAGATGGAGGAAGAGAGCTCTGTTAGAGAGAGAAAGATAACTTCAACATCATTTTTCATATATGAATATGCTTACAGGCGAAAGGCGTGACTTATAGTCACCCTACGTCATATTCGCTCAGCAACAATAACAAAATAAAGCGTAAGTTCTAAGTCGTGAAACAATTAACAAAAACGTAAGAATGAAAGGTGAAATATAAAAGCATAGAAAATGTAAGATAAGCCTGGTTATAACAATGAGATAAATGAGGTTTAATGCAATAATTTTGACTTATTTTTTGTTTCTTGTGCAAAATAATTGAAGAGCATGAATTTACATTTAATAGTTTGAAATAAAAAAATTACGAAAAATCGGTCATAAGGGTAGTTTGTGTAATTTCCCAAAGAGAAAGGCTACTTTGTGTAATTTACTCATAGTTGAGGAGTACTTTGTGTAATTCTCCCTTATTTTGTTAACAACTTTTCTGGTAATAACTGTTTTCAATGTGTCAAGAAACAGAGGGTTTTTTTTTTCAATTGATTGGAGCAGAGGAACTTTATAACAAAAGGGTGACATGAAAACATGCTAAATGACATAGCATTGAATTATGTGATAAGTTGGACATTTCCATATAAGTTTAGTTAAATTGGAGATATGATATGATATGATATGTTTCTATTTTTATTGGACTAAATGTCGGTTGGCGAAGGAAAATCTATAACTGATGATTTTTACTTCATTTTGAATCAATTATGCAAATCATTTACGGTTTTGACTAAAATATTTTTATTTCCTATTCTGTATACACTGTATGGAAATAATTGAAGTGATCACTTGGTAAATAAAGTATGTTGATACGTACTTAGATAAACTTGGTCTATATTTGATATTGTACCGCATTTCATTCATGTAATATGATACTGTTTTATTTATTTAATATTACAACAGTTTCATGGTGTGGCGTAATCATAACTAAATGATCTATGACTTAACATACTTAAATAGTATCCGTGAAATATAATGCATTTTGATATGGTATGTTACTCTTGGTCAAGTTTACGAAATAATTACTCATTTTAAATGACTTTTTTTTTCATAGTATTTTACCCTCGAGATGAAAATTTCAATTTCAATGTATGGTTTTCATCAACTAAAATTTAGGGAATCTATGAGTGATACACATGTGTTTCATTTTCAATAGAACGACGCAAGTTTTTAATCAAACTTCTTAAGTCACCCAAAAAAAGTAGTATTTTTAGGCTTCTACGCAGCCGTTTGTTAATTTTCTTTGACAAAAAAGAAAATATTCAACGAGTTAAATCGAATCGCCACGAAAAAATTAAATTGATGCTTTTTCTAGACCAAAGGGAACCATGTCAAACAATTTGATAAATGGTTTTCTTCAGCGAAATCGAACCTACTTTCAAAAATCGAACCTAGGATTTGGTAAAGCCAAACCTCCCACCCTCAATATCGTAGCCAATTTCTTCTTTGTTCTTTTGGTTAATAAAAAATGCTATATCCTGGCCTATTTAGCGCAGTATTGTAATACTGATGGTTGGCATGATTCTCTTTTTTATTTTGATCTGCAGTTGGCATGTCTTATTTTTTAAATCTGCATTTGGCATGTCTATGAAAAGTAATAGAATACTGACTGGGATTATAAATGTGTATTTTTTGGATAATTTTTGTCCAAAGAGACTTTTAGTGCCTGTACACCAAATAAATTATGCGTACGCTGGTAAAACAACATTAATCCACTGTAAGTAATTAAATAATAGCTTTGGACTTTAGTTTTGTTGGGGGGTTATCATTAGTTTTTGACTTTAGGCATGCAAATGGAATTTAGAGTAAGGAATAATTGAAATTCTACGTGACATGTGCCACAATACAAGCTTGCATGTGCTCCCAATTTATTAGCCCCATTCCAGTCATTTCTTGTTAATGCACAATCTCTTGTCTGATTCTTGTATTGTGGTCAGAAAATATAGGTGGGTCATGACACTAAATTTCCTATTGATTGACTGACTCTAAAACCATAATCAGTTAAAGAAGCACAATCATTCTCCATGGATTCACATTGATTTTCAATAGTTGATGCTAATGGAACATGCATGTTGACTTACAGTTATATTTAGGTGCTCTGTAATGAATATTTGAACATGTTGTTTCATGAGGAAAGTTGGTCTGAAATTCTTTGAAGTAATTTGCGATGGCTTGATACTGATAGTAATGGGCATGAAATAAAACCAAGCCTACAATACGAGCCCAAATATGGCCCAGAAATGTCGGAGCCTATTGCCCATTGGAACTAAATATGTACCTGGACCTTTTCCTCAAATTCCCTTTCTTTATGTTTTTGAATTGTCATTGTGTAAGAAGAAGAAGTGGAGAGATGCAATAAGACATATACAAGTAGAACTTACTAGGCCCATTATGAATTCACACGACCTAATGCCATTTTGGTTTTGAACAGGGAAAGAGAAGATATGTAGCTAAGGACTAAGGTCCAAGCCCATAATATAAATAGGGTGCAGGGTCGGGGTCGGTGGGGCAATTGCGTGTATGTACATGATAAATTACACATGACAAAATGCGCTAAGCTAGGCGGGCAGCTCGTCCAGACTGCTCAAAAGTATGGCTGCATTAGACAATTCTATTGGACCTGATTAAATCCCATACTTGTCAGCACATTTGCGAACATTCTGAATTCTCTTTATCTTTTACGGATAATTTTGCCATCAAAAAATATCTATTAATATACTAAAAGCAAAGCCCTCCAACTGACAAAAATGTAGTTTGATGCGGGGTGATTTCGTCTGCTGACTAAGCACTCCACGTCAGACTAACCCAAGCTCCGTACTGGTGCTGGGTTAGCTTTGAGTTCGAGAAACCTGCACTGAAAAACACGAAGAGTCCATACCTGGGTGAACTTGGAGATTGTTGGTTTCGGACTGAACTTGGGCTGAGCCAAGCTGCCTACGTATCCCTTATAGGGAATCAAGCCGAACGTAGTTCATTGTTTTTCCGTGATAGCCATTGTTGCGCGTTGGGCTATTGGACCGTGCTGAACGGGTATGCCTTATGTTGGGCTCGAGGCTTGTTGGACCTTGCTGAACGGGTATGCGTTGTGCTGGGCCCGAAGCTTATTGGGCCAAAACGAGTCGGATGGGCCGCCAATCAGTACTGGATTGCGCGTCTCACAAGAGCTTGATGGACCACGTCGCATAAGACGTCGTCGGACTGAGCGGGTCGAACAGAATTTGAGCTCTTCAAGTCTAGAGAGAGAAAGCTCTGACTTAGAGAGAGAAAGTCAGATTTGAATTGTGTGCGTTTTGCCTTCAGGGAATGGGGTATTTATAGATATCTCACGGGCCTAAGATGGGCTTGGGCCCATCTTAGGGGCCTCGTCCAAGTGCAAGCGTGCAACCTCGCTACCTTGCTAGCGTGTAGTCGTGTTACCTTGCCAGTATGCACTTGTGCTACTGCACTTGTTACGGCGTGCAACCTCGCTAGCATGCAACCGTGTTATCTTGCTACCATGTTAGCTTGCGACCCTTTACCTTGTTACCTTGCTAGTGTGCAACTGTGTGACCTTGTTAGTATGAAACTATATTACACTAAATTCAAGTCTTCAATCACTTAGGACATTTTTGGCTGGAGAAACTCCTAATGCCATGCGTTGGCGGCTTGTAAGCTTGCCGTGTGTCATTACCAAATTATGACACAACAGTAAGTCCCCCAGTTTGTAATGGGTTCAATGTAGGTGAGCACATTGCAAACTTTATAAGTGTTCATAATTTGTTGTAGTTTTGTAGCTGAATGACATCCAGATGCAGTTCCAGTCCCACTAGTCGGCCATCCTGCTTCTGAGTGTAGGGCTAATTGGTTGGCGTAGTGCATGAGATGTTTACCCAATGTGTTTGGCAACAAATTTATTTCTGTAGGGCTTACGCTAGTGGCCTACTTTATGAGATACTCGCCCAATAGGCTCTTCACCTAGTTTATTTTGGTAGGGCTTACGTTGTTGTCCTACTTTATGGGATATTCACCCAATAGGCTCTTCACCTAGTTTATTCGGTAAGGTTTACATTGTTTTCCTACTTTATGGGATATTCACCCAATAGGCTCTTCACCTAGTTTATTTTGGTAGGGCTTACGTCGTTTGCCTACTTTATGGGATATTCGCCCAATAGGCTCTTCACCTAGTTTATTTCGGGCTTTAGCTTATATTGTTCCTTGATTTAGCTTGCCCAAGATTTTATTTGTTCCATGCCTTGTTTCTCATTCTCATCGTGTCCCCTCTGTAAGGGTTGGATGATCCGTGTTGTGCCTTGTGCAGTGTGTGTGACTACGCTCTATCACGTTGTGCAGAGTGACGAGGTAGTGAGACACCTCTTGATTGTTGCGAGATCATGTATCTTGAACTGAGCTCTTTTTCTTGATTAGTTGATCATCGTGAATAACTTTGCTAGTTGATTTATTCTCTGGAATATTGTACCCCACTTAAGTGTGTTATAGGTACTTAAAAGGTGATGTCATGGTAG
This sequence comes from Linaria vulgaris, assembly GCA_948329865.1. Lineage (NCBI taxonomy): Eukaryota > Viridiplantae > Streptophyta > Magnoliopsida > Lamiales > Plantaginaceae > Linaria > Linaria vulgaris. The sequence continues at coordinate 109,426,042 of OX415254.1, read as the reverse complement.
GCATTCAGCGCCTTGAGAGGCATTCGCGGTTGTGAGAGGCGTTCAATTCCTTGAGATGCGATCAAAGCCTTAAAATGTGTTTAGTGCCATAAGAGGCATTCTTTTGGTGTAGTCGCTTCGAGAAGCAATATTGACGCGTAAGTCGCTGAATGTAGCACTATTTTGTCATAAATCTTAACGAAGCATTGTTGACGCTAAGTCGCTTAGTAAAGCGTTATTTTATAAGTTACTTAATAAAGCATGAAGCATTGCTGACTTGTAAGTCGCTTCATGAGGCTCTTTGTAGTTTGAATGTTTGATGAAGACATGCTAGTTTGTATCTTGATGTAGTTTGATCCAACCTTTTCTTTTATTCGTGGAGGTAGTTGATCCATTGACATGCAGCAACCATGCCATATTGGATTTTCTTGAGTTGAGGCCCGCGTGTATAATAAGAGCATAAGCGACATTCCTTATTTATTTGCTTCACATCTGGGGGTCGCATTGCTGACTTGTAAGTCGCTTCATGAGGCTCTTTGTAGTTTGAATGTTTGATGAAGACATGCTAGTTTGTATCTTGATGTAGTTTTATCCAACCTTTTCTTTTATTCGTGGAGGTAGTTGATCCATTGACATGCAGCAACCATGCCATATTGGATTTTCTTGAGTTGAGGCCCGCGTGTATAATAAGAGCATAAGCGACATTCCTTATTTATTTGCTTCACATCTGGGGGTCGCATTTAATTTTTGATGTGCATGCCTTCTATGAGGTTGAGCTCAATCTTCTTTCTGCACATTCTCTTTGAGTTCGCATTCATTCTTCAAAAGTGCATACCGCATGGAAGTCACATTCAAATTTTATGAAACTATTCTTGAGCATCTTGGCTATTGGTTAAGCTAAGTCGTTACTAGTTGAGATTTAGAAAATCTAACTCTTCATGAGCTTTGGAGAAGGACAAGTGTTCTTCAGCTTCGAGAAGCTATGTCTTTAGTTCTTGAGCATGGCGGTTTAATCTTGACCTCCACTAAGTTGTATTGATTTGACCTTGTATTTGGGCGGTTGTATGAAAGTGGGACCGTGCTGGTCGGACAAGTAGATGAAGAGATATGTGACTTCGAATAATAGTGTCGGGTAATGCCAAGGTTATTATTGGAGTAGCTTGTCTTGCGTCGCTTAGATGAGTAGAATTCGCCTCACAAGGAACGGTATCATAAGTCTCCCCACTTCGCGGTGTGTTATCAGGCAGATGAGACAGTGAGAAGTTGATTTAATGGTTCTTTGTCTGTCTGGCAATTCATTAAGGAGTACGAATGGATTAAAACTTGGCGGATTACGAAGCAATCTGCGCAATTCTAAGAAAACGGTCATAACTCCTTCTACAAAATTCCAAATGACCTCTAGTTTGTTGCATTTAAAAGAAGACTCGTAGAGCTTCCCATTCGTATATAGCGCACTGTTTGGAACTGTCTCAATAGGAGCAGTTTTTTGAACAAACTTGAGCATTGTACTTTAACTTAATAGATTTTGAAGCAGTCTGCGCAATCTCAGAAAAACATCTATACCTCCTACTAGAAAATTCTAAATGACATCTAGTTTGTTGCATTAACTAGAAGACTCATAGATCTTTCCATTCATATATGGCGCAATTTATGGAACTGTCTCATTAGGAGCAGTTTTTTGAAAGAACTTGAGCATCGTAACTTTAACTTGATGGATTTTGAAGCTGTCTGCGCAATCTCGGAAAAAAAATCCATAACTTCTTCTACAAAATTCTAAATGACCTCTAGTTTGTTGCATTAACTAGAAGACTCATAGATCTTTCCATTCGTATATGGCGCACTTTCTGGAACTGTCTCAATAGGAGCAGTTTTTTGAACGAACTTAAGCATCGTAACTTTAACTTGATTAATTTTGAAGCTGTCTGCGCAATCTCGGAAAAAAATCCATAACTTCTTCTACAAAATTCCAAATGACCTCTAGTTTGTTGCATTAACTAGAAGACTCATATATCTTTCCATTCGTATATGGCGCACTTTCTGGAACTGTCTCAATAGGAGCAGTTTTTTGAACGAACTTGAGCATCGTAATTTTAACTTGATGGATTTTGAAGCTGTCTGCGCAATCTCGGAAAAAAATCCATAACTTCTTCTACAAAATTCCAAATGACCTCTAGCTTCTTGCGTTAAAAAGAAGACACATAGAGCTTTCCATCCGTATATGGGATGCCTTCTGAAACATTACCAATCAGAGCAGCTTTATGGAAGAAATTGAGCCTTTTGCTGGACAGAACGCTGAAAATTTAAATTTAGTCAACTAATCTTTCGAAGCAGTGTTCGCATGATTTCTTCTCGCATCAATCAAGCTTCCAAAATGCGAGAAGTTTATGAGCATTGAGGATTCCAAGCCTTCATGAGTAGGAGAAAGTTAAGTCTTCAATGTTGAGCTTTAGAAACGCTAAGTTTCGCAACTTCTAACTGCCGATTGTTGAGTGGATCATTGTTGATCATCTTTAAAGGCAAAATGAGCCTTGAGAGTGTAGTATATAGCCAATCTTTGTTTTGTGAATGATCAATATCCAATTCTTGGAAACAATTGAGGCTAATTTATAGAACTTCTTGGGGTCTTTGCGAAAATATCAAGTTTTGATAGAACTTTGTAATTTCTAAATCTTGTTGGGATCCTCGTGCAATTTTCGAAGTTTTTTGTGGCTCTCTTATAGTTTCTGAAATATTGTAGGTGCCTTCACAAAATTTATGAGCTATCCAGGGTCATGGTGCAATTTCATGTAATGGTTCACGGACCAAAGGAACCTTTCTGATTCATCATTTGGAAAACACATGCATAGTGGCATAATTTTCGCTTAATCACTTGGGAATTAAAATGTATGAACTGAAGCCGAGGTTTTAAAAAGACTGTGGCGAATTCCGAAGGAAAACTGTGGCGAATTCCAGTAGCACCACGCACCAGGCATTGGGGAGTGGAATCTCTCCATGCCAAAACAACAACATGGATTTCAACTCTGATTTCCCTCCCATCATAAGTCAAAATAACCCAACGCTAGGGTTTGAAGAGACGGAAAAACATGGAAAACAGAAAAGGCCGCGCCAGGCGTACGAATTCAGAGCGGGGGCGAGTAATATCAACACGACTCATCCAATGCGGAGAGAAAGCAACATCAACATGCAATCTTATGCTAGTAAGGTTAAACCGAATGATGTGCGAATTGACAAAAGCAAAAACGATGAAATTCGTGGGAAGATTAGGATCACGCAACCCTCGACGGAGAATCCCTTCAAGTGTATCGATTTTGATGAGGATATCGACGATCTGATCTGCGCACAATGGAGGAATACAATCATAATAAAAACCATGGGAAAGCCATGGTTTTATCCGAGTCTCGTTAACAAATTAAGCGCAATGTGGAAACTCAACGAGGGGAGCGAATTTGTGGACTTGGGATTTGGAACGTACTGCCTAAAAGGGATATCACAGGAGCAAAGAGAAGCCATACTCACAAAAGGACCGTGGCAATTAGCGGGCAACTTTTTGTCGATCCGAAAGTGGACGCCGAATTTTCGGGCGGATAACGACAACCTTGAGTTTGTCATTACTTGGGTGAGGGTGCTGCAGTTACCTCTTGAGATGTTCAATGAGCCGATAATAGAATCAATTGCTAGTTGCATAGGTGATCCTATTAAAATTGATGGCAATACCTATACGGCTGCGAGGGGAAAGTTCGCGCGATTTGTGTTCAAATTCCGATGAACAAGCCGGTAGAGAAGGGCTTATGCATTAAGGGAAAGAACTACCAGATTCAATACGAGAACCTTCCGAATCTTTGCCATGAATGTGGAAAGATTGATCATGGAACCAATAACTGCCTGGTGAAGAGAAAAAATACGAAAGAAAGTAGAGTATCTAATGAGATGGAAATTGGCGAGAGCTCGAAATTGATGGAAACAACCCAGAACGAGTGGCTGGTGGAGAAAGCAAAAAATGACGAGTTTGGGGATTGGTTAGTTGTGTCGAAACGAAGAGCGAACAACAATATCGGAGCAGCAAAAAACAAAGAAACTTGGGGGAGAGGCAGAGATTTGACAAAAGGTAATTATAATATCTCTATCTTGGGCCGAAAGGAAAATATTATACTTCAAAAACAGCCCCCAGCAGATTTCCATCCAGGAAAGGAACTAGAAGGAAACAAGGACACGGTTGGAAAGAGGATATTACCCCAATCCCTATCAATTCTCAGAAATAACAGCCTTAAAGGGAAGAAAAAAACTGCTGCCCCAAAAACTAATAAGAGTTTACTCTCTGAGCAAAGTCCAGCTAATCCGTTTTCAGCACTTGCTGAACTAGGAGACATTGAGGAAACAGAAACGGGTACGGGAGTATTCTTGGCAGGGACGTCAAACCAGAAACGCAAGCAAGCCAATGGACCACGGAGGAAATCTACAAGTGAACATGGAAGGGGGAATACTGAACGTAGTGATACAGCCGGAGTTCTGGGACTTTCAAACACTGATCAACAAATTCGAAGGCCCCTCACGGATATTACGAATGGATCCACGAACTATCAATGTGATGCAGGTGGATCCGACTATTTGGGAACTCGAATTGACCATGGAAAGGATAGAGAGAGTCGAGAACATCCATATATTTTGGCAGAAATTGGAACTGAGCAATTGGGAAGTGAACAGGCAAACGTTCCTGATGAGAGAAACGCTGCGGCAGATGACACTGTCATGGAGGGGTCAGATTATTGAGAACCCCGTTCATCCAACACACCTCTTTAATAGTCCGATGAAGATTGCTTCATGGAATTGTCAAGGAGCGGGAGATATGGATTTTCGAATGAATTACCGGGAACTAGTACGGATTCATTCACCGGATATTGTGTTCCTTTTGGAGACACGGGTTTCTGAGGATCGAGCATATGAGATAGCACCCCATCTAGGATATACCGACTTTTGCATTGCCCCTACTGATGGTATGGATGGGGGTATTTGGATGCTATGGAATTCGGATAGCATAGAGGTCGAGATTAAGAGTATAGAAGACCAAGGTATTCACGCTCTCGTGAGTTCTAAGAGACAAGAAAAGTGGTTATTGTCTGGAATCTATGCAAAACCTCACAAGGTGGACAAGTTACGTATTTTTGGGAGCCTCGAGAGGATAGCGCAACAAATCGAGATTCCTTGGTTGATTTAGGGAGACTTCAATGAAATCGGATTCACCCACGAGAAGCAAGGAGGAAATAGAAACTCGACCAACAGATGCATGGCTTTTCAAAGATGGATTCGTTCATGGGGAGTACATGATCTAGGCTTTCACGGCCCAAAGTTTACTTGGACCAACAAGAGAGAAGATGGAGCACATATTAAAGAACGTATTGATCGCGCTCTGGCGAATACGTATTGGTTAGAAAAATTCCCCGAGAATGGAGTGTTCCACCTCCCGCGCACACACGGGGATCATCACCCAATTTTGACGAGCTGTTTTGGGTCGGTTGTTAGCTCGGGGGAGAGGCCTTTCAGATTTGAGGCGATGTGGCTATCGAGTCCAGAATGTGAGAACATTCTTAAGGAAGTTTGGGCGGATAAGCAGGATATTGTGAAGGCTATTGATCGGGTACCAGAGGTTTTAATCCCTTGGAATAAAAGGAAGTTCGGAAATATTTTTTGGAAGAAACGCAAGCTTATGAATAGGATCGAAGGGGTTCAACGTTCGCTTGCGAGACGACCGAACGACTTTTTAATGAAACTGGAAAAAGAACTCTTGGGGGAGTATGGCGAAGTCTTGAGAAATGAGGAGGTATTTTGGCATCAAAAGTCCCGAATTAAATGGCTTGCAGAGGGCGACCAAAATACGACTTTTTTCCACAAGTCGACATTGGCGAGGCGGAAGAAAAACCGAATCCTCATGTTGTCGATTGATAATATGTGGGTTAAAGAACCAAAATTACTTAAGACGCATGCCATCAACTTTTTCAAGGGACTGTTTTCGGCATCTGGGACAGCGCACATTCGGCTCCCAATTTCTAGATTCCAATATCAGTTGGACGAGGAGATGAGGGAAAGTGTTGGCCGAGAGGTTACGATTAGGGAACTTAAGGAAACAGTGTGGGCAACGCACCCGAATAAGGCACCGGGCCCCGATGGAATTCAAGCGATGTTCTATCAAAGATATTGGGAGTGGACGTCGGAGTCTCTCATGGAGTTCGTGTCAAAAGCCTTTTGTGAGGGACACTTTGAGCCTAATGTTTGCGCAGCCTTCATGTGCCTTATCCCGAAGGTAACTAATCCATCTGTTATCTCGGAATTTCGCCCTATTTCTCTTTGTAATGTAATATATAAATTCATCACTAAATGCATTACTATGAGATTAAAAGATTACATGCCACTCCTTATCGCTCCGACTCAGTCGAGTTTCATTAAGGGGCGGAGTACTCAAGACAATATCTTCCTTATGCATGAGGTTCTTCATTCTTTGAAGCCGAAAAAGAAAAATAAAGTGGGGTGTATGATCCTCAAGTTAGACCTTGAGAAGGCTTATGATAGAATCAGTTGGAGTTTTCTGGAGGAAACACTGAGGGCGTTCAACTTTCCGAATCATATCACGAAATTGATTATGTTTTGTGTTCAAAATGCATCGACACGTATACTTTGGAATGGAGAACCTTTGGCACCGTTTAAGCACGATTGTGGTTTGCGTCAAGGGGATCCTCTCTCGCCTTATCTCTTCGTGTTGTGTGTGGAAAGACTAGCGTATCTCATTCTTGAGGCAGTGGAGGAGGGAAGTTGGGAACCGTTAATTCCATGTAGAGGAGGCCCTAAGCTTTCGCATATTTTCTTCGACGATGATTTAATTCTCATGGGGAAAGCAACGCTGAAAACTTCAAGGAAAATAGCAAATATCTTGGACCAATTCTGTGCATCCTCGGGCCTTAAAATTAATGTCTCCAAGTCCAAGATCTTTTTCTCAAACTCGGGGGCTGCGAGACTCAAAAGACAGATCTGCGCGAACTTGGGCTATACTCAAACGACTCGATTGGGAAAATATTTAGGAGCGCAACTTGATCAGGGAAGAAGTAGAGGGGATCAGTTTAACGACATATTCGATAAGCTCCTATCTCGGTATACGACATGGAAAAGCAAAACGCTCTCTCTTGCGGGGAGAGCAACACTTGTTCAATCGGTATCGACGGCAGTTCCCATTCACATAATGCAATCTAGTTGGCTGCCGGAAAAAGTGTGTGACAGACTTGACAGACTCAATCGCGAGATTTTGTGGTCTAATGATTTAAATATTAAAAAGATTCACCTCGTGGGCTGGCAACGGGTGACGAAGGGGAAGAAGGAAGGCGGTCTAGGTATACGCACGGCAAGGCGGAATAATGAAGCTTTGCTATCCAAATTTTGTTGGAATATCCTTCAAAATAAGGACAGCATATGGGCAGCAGTAGTGAATGCTAAATATCTTAAAGGGAAAAATCTAATGAACTATGTTGTGAAGCCGGGGGATAGTGCGAATTGGAAAGGGATCGTGCGTTGTATGGCGCTAATCAGGCCGCTCATGAGGTGGAGGATTGGTAGAGGTTCATCTATCTCCTTTTGGCTCGACAACTGGGTGGGGAAGTACTCGCTTCATGAGGTGATATCGAATATAGACCCGTTGGATTTGAACCTCAAGTTAGCGGACCTTATTGATGAAGATGGGAACTGCAAGTTTGATAGAATTCGAACAGAAGTACCGGATGAATGGAAGAAGATTATCGCGGATCAGAATGTTAATTTGAAGGAGGAGGAAGACCGACTTATTTGGGGAGAAGAGGCTAACGGTATTTTTTCATGCCGATCAGCATACAAGGCGCTCTTCCGGGAGTATTCCGTTGCATCTTCTCCTAACATCAATCTTGCATGGATTTGGAAGGTCCCGTGCGGCAATAAAATAAAACATTTTCTATGGCTTGTGGCACAAAACCGACTTGCAACTAATCAGTTGCGAAAAACTCGAAGAATGGCCGAGAACGCTGAATGCATAACCTGTAAGGATCCCGAGGAGTCATCCCTACATATTCTGCGAATATGTAACCCTGCTGTCCAGGTTTGGAATATATTAGTACCTGTTCGGATGAGGCAGAAATTCTGGAATTTGAGCAACGATTCTTGGCTCAAGGAGAATCTGAAAATTTCAGATTGCAGCTGTGATACTATCCCAAACACTCATTGGAAGATTATTTTCGCAGCAGGCCTTTGGCAACTCTGGAAGGCACGAAATCATAGTGTTTTCAAAGGGAAAAAACTGCCCACCTCTACGATTATAAATCAGATTAAGCAGGCTGCTATGGAGATGACTTTAGCTTCAAGAAAAAAGGGAAAATCAAGGAATGATAAATGGGTAAAGCCAAGACGTGGCTGGTATAAACTTAACACGGACAGCAGCGTGCTTAACGATCAAAACCGAGGGAACTTGGGCGGAGTTCTTCGCGACGAAAAAGGTGCTTGGGTGTGGGGATTTGCGGAGCCCCTGGGATGCCCGACAGTCTTAGAAGCCGAAGTAAAAGCTATCCGAAAAGGACTAGAGATCGCATGGGAGAAACGAGTGCAAAGGATTGAAATAGAGACCGACTCAAGAGATGCATTTACCCTCATTAGCGAGGGAGTTGATTGCGATCACGACTTGTTCCAGCACATCGAAGAGTGCCGCACTTTGCTCCACAAGCCTTGGGATTATATCTTCAATTGGATTCCACGCTCAAGAAATAAATTAGCAGACGCGTTGGCGAAGCAACATTATGGAAAGGAGGGCGGTGTTTGCTTTATGCTTAATCCTCCCCCCGAGATAGAGACTATTCTAGCGTCGGATGTAGCCTAAGGGCTTTGTTTTTTCCTTGTTTACCAAAAAAAAAAAAAAAAAAAATGTATGAACTGATCTCTCATGGCATAATTTTGCTGGTGCTCACCCTTTGATGGTTCATGTGGTCCCAGACACTCTAGCCCTTCCTCCCCAATTGATTGCATAACGACTTGAATTTTTAATATGAACCCCTCGGCCGTTTCTTTTTTGCTTAATTATTTCCAACAATCTTGCTGAAAATCACAAGAATTTCGCTCGTCAAGTTAAATCTTCTCCAGATTTGCTCGTTACATTTTTAGAAGACTTGTAGTCATATATATATATATATATATGCGTCTGGCTCAATCTTCTCTCTTTAAAAATTCCAGCCGCCTCCGAACCGTTCTTCCGAGAGCAGCTCGTTGGAGGAAGAGTTCGCACGCTGAGGTCACACACCGTGAGAGTTCACCGTTCTGCTTGTCCGTTCAGCGACAAGGGAGATCGGAGGAGAAGAGTTTAGCAAGCCGATCAGCCCGCACGTTCGCCATGGCTGTTAGGATTTTTCCGGTGCCAGAAGTTTGCATGGTTCGAGGAGTTCAGCGAGAGGAGTTAGCCGTTGTTCGTCGACACGAGGAGTACCGACGTGCTGCCGTTTGTCAGCACGAGGAGTTCCGACATGCTGAGTTCCGATAGAGCTGCTGCTCGTGCAAAGAAATCAGGCGCAACTGTTGTTCGTTCAAGGAGTTCCGGCACGCTTTCGAACAACGAGTTTGTGCAGGGAGTTTGGTTGCTTCACTGTCCATTGGCGGTCATGGAGGTCCGCTGTCCGGCTCGGAACAATATGGAAGATGCATTTTAGTTGTCGTGAGTGACAAAACAAGGTGCATGGCTTCATGTAGAAGTGCAACGAGGAGCTCGTTTTGAATAGCGTGTGATAAAGTCGAAGCTCAAATTCTTCCCTTCTTTCTTTGAAATAGCTGCAACCTTGTTTCTTTTCAATTATTCATTCATTCTGGAACTTGATTTAAGATTTTGACGTTAAGTCAGGTGACCCATTCACGAGGGAGACGTTTGGGCAGCTCGGTTGTGAAGGATCGTGAAGGCGCGTCCATGCTCCGATTGAGACGTGGTTGCTGGCGTTGGAAAGCTAACGCCGAGATCTTTCAGATGATATGGCAGCTTTCCAATTGGAACCCAAAAATTATAGGAAAACTGCATTTCCAGCCGCTGCAGAAATCGAAAGCTTGGTCATGGCGAGTGGCAATGAGCAACCATCTTCAAAATGCCCGTACAATCGCGTCCACTGTCGGATTGGAGCGTGGTTGGTGTCCTTGGAAAGCTGACATCAAGAATTATCAAACAATGTTGACGGAAGTTCTAGCAGAGAGTTATAACTACACGAGAAATTCATTTCAGCTGCTGCACACTTCTTTGATGATAGTGCGACAATGAGCAGCGATCTTCAAGTTGCCCGTGGTGGAGCATCCAGTACCGGAAATGAGCACGACAGGTGGCGTTAGAAAGCTGACATCAAGAGGTTTCAATTGATGTGAACAATGTCTCGATTGAAGGCCGAACACTATGTGAAAGTTTCATCTCAGCTGTAGCAGTGACTTCACAGATGGCATGTGCCAATGCGCATCGATCTTCAAAAAACTCGTAAAGGAGCTTCCGGAGTCAGTTAGGAGTATTGTTTAGACCATTGGAAAGCACACACAAAGATATTTCAACCAGTGGTGGTGGAAATCCGAATGGTGACCTGGAACCATTGGAAATTTACAGTACATCCGCTGCAACAACGGAAACTTGGTGATGGCGAGCGGCAATAAGCAACGATCTTGAAAAGACCTGTACAACCGCGTCCGCTGGCGCAGTGATCCTCTTGAACGTTGATAACAATATCAAAAAGACACTTAAGTTGTTGTAGTGATAAAAACTCGTCGATGGTGCAGTGATCTTCAAGATGAATGGGAAGGCGCTTCACAGCTCCGATCAATGCATGGCTGGCAGTGCAAGAAAGCGTACGTGCAATTTGGTTGGGACGCTAAGATGCAGCTACTGAAGCTTCCTTACGTTGCTGTGTAGGGATCATTGTAGCAACTCTCCCAGTAATTCTAGCCGAAGATTCTTCTCGCTGCTGAGTAATCGTTGTGGTTTTGGCCCTCAGATTTGTTGTTGTAGACTTTGCCATGGTAATGTATACGAGTGTTTCTTCTATAATGCACTTAGTGGTTTCCCACAGACGGCGCCACTGATGCGGGGTGATTTCGTCTGCTGACTAAGCACTCCACGTCAGACTAACCCAAGCTCCGTACTGGTGCTGGGTTAGCTTTGAGTTCGAGAAACCTGCACTGAAAAACACGAAGAGTCCATACATAGGTGAACTTGGAGATTGTTGGTTTCGGACTGAACTTGGGCTGAGCCAAGCTGCCTACGTATCCCTTATAGGGAATCAAGCCGAACGTAGTTCATTGTTTTTCCGTGATAGCCATTGTTGCGCGTTGGGCTATTGGACCGTGCTGAACGGGTATGCCTTATGTTGGGCTCGAGGCTTGTTGGACCTTGCTGAACGGGTATGCGTTGTGCTGGGCCCGAAGCTTATTGGGCCAAAACGAGTCGGATGGGCCGCCAATCAGTACTGGATTGCGCGTCTCACAAGAGCTTGATGGACCACGTCGCATAAGACGTCGTCGGACTGAGCGGGTCGAACAGAATTTGAGCTCTTCAAGTCTAGAGAGAGAAAGCTCTGACTTAGAGAGAGAAAGTCAGATTTGAATTGTGTGCGTTTTGCCTTCAGGGAATGGGGTATTTATAGATATCTCACGGGCCTAAGATGGGCTTGGGCCCATCTTAGGGGCCTCGTCCAAGTGCAAGCGTGCAACCTCGCTACCTTGCTAGCGTGTAGTCGTGTTACCTTGCCAGTATGCACTTGTGCTACTGCACTTGTTACGGCGTGCAACCTCGCTAGCATGCAACCGTGTTATCTTGCTACCATGTTAGCTTGCGACCCTTTACCTTGTTACCTTGCTAGTGTGCAACCGTGTGACCTTGTTAGTATGAAACTATATTACACTAAATTCAAGTCTTCAATCACTTAGGACATTTTTGGCTGGAGAAACTCCTAATGCCATGCGTTGGCGGCTTGTAAGCTTGCCGTGTGTCATTACCAAATTATGACACAACATAGTTGAAATACCAATTTTCGCGTTTTCTAAAATACCCTTATTTCTCTCTCCTCAAATAAATTAATAACATGATTTATAATGTCCTTTTACTTATTTTGCTCAACTGCACCTCCTATAAAATAAGAATTACCCTAATATTCAGTTATCTTTCAAATTTAAAATTAATAATTTACACGCCCCTCAAATTTCTAGTCTATTATACGTCAAGTTGTCAACGAGATAACATTCATGCGTACAAAACTTTGCAAGGTGGCAATGTAATAAATTATCCAAAGTAAAAGTCATATAAAGCCTAATTAATCTTCACATCTTTCTTTAATCCCACACGTATCTTTACCATGATTAAAAAGAGTAAAGTAATCCCAATCTTCCAGATACTTATATTTTTCAAAAGCTACTCTCGTACCCCGCTATTCATATAATTTCTTTAAAAAATTATTCCCCATCGAAACCTACCCCAGTTTTGTTCTTTTATTATGCTTTAATCCACACTTCTTTTCTTACGTGGAAATTCACATATAAATTCTAACAACACGTGAAATTTAAGCTTAAAACTAAGCTTGTTATATCGACAACTTACAGTGAAAAAAAGAGAGCATAACTATCTCCTTGGAAACGAATATGCCGAGGTGTGTGTGACGCATTTCCTAATGGGCCCCAACAGTTGTTGCTTTGAGGTACTTTTATTTTCTATTTTCCTTCTCCAATACTTTATAATCATTTTTATAAACTTCTCTTTTTATTTACTGTATAATATTTTTCCATGAATACAAAGAGGCGAACAATTTCACTTACGTGTTGGTCCGACGGGGATCCAGTCGAACCCTGGTGGACTGCCCGACAAAGCCGCATTTTTGCGCGACTGCAACTTGAACGAGATGCATGTTTGAAATGAAAAGCTTTATCTTGTGTCATAATCAAGTCCCCTCAAGGCTAGATACGCGCAAATTTGAGGAAACTAACTTTGGACTTTAGAGACAATAGCTCGATGAGATATGACACGTTCGAATTAATATAAATAAATGGTAAGATTTGGATGTGATCTAATATTTTTCTTATGCCATCATTAACTAGAAGTCCCCTCAAGGCTGGATACACGCAGATTTGAGGAAACTAACTTTGGACTTTAGAGACAATAGCTCGATGGGATATGACACGTTCGAATTAATATAAATAAATGGTAAGATTTGGATGTTCATGTTAATCTTAATGAAAGGATTATAACATATTAGCATAGACATATATTCGCGTCTACTCTGCTATTTCTGACCGGCACCCCTTTGTATATTACTTGGTCTCTTACGTAAATAATTAAACGACGTGTGTTATTTAAAAAATTAAAATTTATGCCAACTAATTCTATTAACATTTATATATTATTTGTAGCCATCGAAAAAATAAAATTTCGGAATAAAAAAAAAGCTCTTGCAACTAAAAACTGACGGTGACGTGTAGCCGCCATTTTGACAATAATATAAATAAATACTAATAAGGATTTTTGACACATATCTGACTATTTGGAAATATCGGAGTGGAACAAAAAGATAGGGGGGGGGGGGGGGGGTGGGGGGCGTTTATTATATTATATTTATATATATTATATTACAAGAAAGAATTTTCACAAAAAATTGTCCATATGTGAGCACCAGTCAGTCACCCAAAAGCTGAGTGGCGATTCTTCTACTTTCAGTACGTAATTGTTTTATTTCTCCCAATTACTCCAAAATAACTTTTTATTTATTTTTTATGTTTGTGTGTATAATAATATTAACCTTTGCTTGAATTCCCAATTTCAGAGTGTGAATTTATTTGTGTGTTGATGGGTGAGGAGAAGAAGAAAGGAAATATGAATATGAATATGAGGTCTTCAAGAAGGCAATTGAAAGCCATGCTCAGAAAGAATTGGCTTCTCAAAATCCGCCACCCCTTTATCACCTTTGCTGAGGTTTTTCCTTTTCTTTGTTTCCAACACAAACATGCACAATTGTACAGTTACATAGTTAAAAATGCTATCTTTGATTGTGGGTTGTGAGTACTTTTGTAAGAATGCTTGAAATGTGGGGTTTAAAGTTCTAACCTTGTAGTGATGCCTTTGGAATTTCTTGATTTATTTGCTTTGATTAGTTGGTTTGCTTAGTGTTTGCTACAACAAATACACATATAGTTTGTTTGTTTGATGACCAAGAACGGGTTCGATATAGATTAGAATTATTAGAGATTATAGTGTGGCCTCATTCCACATTTTGTCCTTTAGACTGTCACAACCCGATTTTGGTTATTGAGGAAAATTTCCAACTTTAGTCCTCCCGTCACGGGAATGGACTTTCTTTCTCTGTTTTTGGCAACCCTTTTAAGGTGGGAATATTTGAAAATTGCGCTGATACTACACAAGGTCTTCGAAATTGGATTATGGTTTGCGAGTTGTTGTTTTTGAAAGGTCTGTTGGGGTAGGATTTGCTAAATTCACAATTAAAAAGGGTCGCATGCCATAATCCGGAGAAATGTAGTCAACTACGAGGAATGAGGACCGATATTTTAATCTTATCTCCATGGAGGACAAAAGTTGGACGTGGCACTTTGACCCAAAAATGGAACGAGGCCACACTGGAGGATTAAAAATGAAATAAATCATTAGTTTTTCTTGATCACGTCGTTATTTGGTAACATGGTTTATTTTGTAATTTAAACTCTTTTTTCTCTCTAGATTATACCACATGCAAGAGAGGTTGATTGTATTGTAGTACTGGGTAAGGTGGACTTAATCCGGTTGTCATGCTACTATAATAGGCTTACCACTATACACTAATAGCATGCCATCCGAATTACATACCTCATAATAAGGTTGTATCAGGTGCCAACAAATAACCCTGTATATACTAATGTTATAGAAGCATTTTTTTCTTTGTTGTTGTGGGGTTTAAGCTTTCTTAGAATCTCAATATTGATTGGAGTATTCAATATTTTTAAATTGGTACCCTACATATTAGACCATCTGGGATCTGGTAATTTTATAATATAGCTATGCTTGTTCATTTATCTTCATCTGGATGTGCAGATTATACTTCCAACTGTTGTTATGTTGTTGCTTATGGCTGTGAGAACACGAGTTGATACGCGATTGCATCCACCACAGCCGTATGTTTCTTATACTTGGTTATCTTCAGATGTGTTTTAAAATATTATCTCTATTTCTTCACATTTGACATTCTATGATGAAATGGTCAGTACTCGGTAGAGCTAACCCTTTTCTATGAGTCTCTGAGTAGAAGGACTAATGCGCTTTATTGTTGGTCAAATTATTATGACTTGTCATTTTCATATTGGCACTTAACTAAAGGAAACATAAGCAGATGCCAGCGCACCTTGCATTCATACTAAAAAATATAGTGATAATTCTAAGATTGACAGTTACTCATGATACTAAGTTATGCAGATACATAAGAAAGGAGATGCTTGTTCAAGTAGGAAAAGACGAGAAGTCTCTACCCTTCAATCAAATATTGGAATCGTTATACGCCGAGGGTGAATATTTGGCTTTTGCCCCAGATACAATTAAGACAAGGATGATGATTGATGTCCTGTCTATAAAATTTCCTATGCTAAAGGTATGCCACATTATTTTATATATACTGCAAGGGGTAGGGGGTAAGTGTGTGTCTGTATATATCTATAAATATATCCTCTCCATATCTTTTAGCATATATAATTTGTTGCAAATTGTGGAAGCGGTTCTTGATGGGGAACAAGCATGAGAAGTGAATGTACATGAACTCTAGTAGGGAACAGAAAGAAAATCTATGTCTTGACATAATGCAGAATTGGGCTTTCCCTACCCTACCATTAGACGACTTTCTTACTTGCAAATAATTGAAGACTAACGTGCATACACAAGCGAACTGCAATTTAGATCTCTTGGAGTACGTGCATACAATTGTATTAGTCATTTGATAATGAAGAGGTTATAAGGTTTCAAGATTCAACAATTAGGTAGTTTTTTTCTTTTGTTAACTGCTTGAATAGTGACTTTTCTGTTATTTCTGTTACCGATTGTTACTGTTTACTTGTATTCCAGCTGTCTACAAGAGTCTACAGAGATGAAGAGGAGCTCGAGACATACATACAATCAGATCTTTATGGTGCTTATGATAGAGTCAAGTGAGTTGTAATTCATTGTTTTTTCCTTTAATTCTAAAATATCCACGAGGCAGTAGTGTTGAGAAAACACTAGTTTCACTTTATAACAGAATGATCAAAGTGGGTTTTTCAATATCTTCCTATCAAATAATTGTATACCTTGAATTTTTAGGAATTGCACAAATCCCAAAATCAGAGGAGCAATCGTGTTTCATCACCAAGGCCCTCAGTTGTTTGATTATAGCATACGATTGAACCACACATGGGCCTTTGCAGGATTTCCTAATATTCGATCCATCATGGATACAAATGGAGCGTTTTTGAATGACTTGGAGTTGGGCGTGAATGTCATACCAATATACCAGTACAGCTTCAGTGGATTTTTAACCGTATGGTCCCATTAACTTTCTTCACTTTTCATGGAGCTACATTCAACCGTGGCAGTTTAATATGTGGTTCACAGTTTAAAAGGTTCAAGTTGTTTATATTTATTTATTATTCCAGATGTCCAAGTTCCCATATCATAGAGCAGATATCTGTATTATTTCCCTTAAACTTATTCTCATATGGAAGGATTATTAGCATATATTAAAGATTAACGTCTTCACGTTTAGATGGATATCTTGTATTTGCAAGGGTCTTATATGGCGGGTTATCACTAGAATTTTGTGAAGATTGATTGCTTCATTGTACTGTTCCTCTTCTGTAGTTTTTACAAGGTCATAGTAACAAAATCTTTGTGAATTGTTGGATGCATTCTTACAAATCATTGGTGGTCACATGTTAGTTTGGAATACATTAGTTAAAATTGAGACATCCCTTAAAATAATATGATTATTAACAACGAATACTGTCTAAAAAATGTTATAAACTTTGGTGTCAAGAAGCAAAGATCAATGAAGTGTGTTTCAAATTTCCTAGTTTTGGACCTAGAAGCGGCAAAAAATCATTTGATATTTTTTTCAGTGCTGTTCCCTTTTGATTTTATTATCTTTTGTTGTTTTGCAGCTTCAACAAGTAATGGATTCATTTTTCATATTTTCTGCTCAACAACAAATGTCAAACTCGGACAGCAAAGAAGTTATGACTCCTTTGGGATCATCTCTGTTACACACGCAAATTAAGACACAATGGGCTCAGTTTAGCCCTTCAACTATAAGGCTTGCCCCATTTCCAACTCGTGAATACACTGATGATGAGTTCCAATCCATCGTCAAGAGAGTAATGGGAGTGCTGTACGTAAATTTTTTCAAACATTCATTCTGCATGACATGTTCTGTTGGGCGTTTTTGACTTGAACTTAGTGCTCATTGGATCAATTCCTGTTTCCTTCACTGAACTAGGTACTTGCTGGGATTCCTCTATCCAGTCTCTCGTTTGATTAGTTGTTCAGTTTTCGAAAAGGTAATAGCCCCGAACAGGGGCGTGACTTTTCTATTGTCGGTCTTTTTCCTCTTTCCTTATGTTACGAAGAGTATTGTGTTTCGCAAGACCCGTTTCTTAATGCGATTGACTTGTACTTACTGACCAGGAGCAAAAAATCAAAGAAGGTCTTTACATGATGGGACTTAAAGACGAAATTTTTCATCTCTCATGGTTTCTGACATATGCTATACAGGTTTGACCTCCATTAGAATAACGTATCCTGATTCAAGCACTTACATAGTTACATGGTATTGCGTTATTTATTCCCGGTTACATGGTAGTGCAAGCACGTCTCTCAAAATTACATGGTACTGAGGGTGAAGATTTATAGGCTTTTATCTCTAATGCAACACTTGTTAGTGCAAGCACGTCTCTCAAAATTATATGCATGTATGCATGTTGCTTATAGAACTCTTTGAGCTTGTGTGTATATGTAATCCTTGAAAGTGAATTGATTATTTTTTTTTGGAAGAATAAAGCTCTGAACCAGATACATTGCATCAAGTGCAGTGATCAACATTTCTACTTGCTTTTACGCTGTATCTGATGTGCTTGTACTTTTGAGAGCAAAGACATTCAATCCCTGATGATTCTCTAATCGTTTCAGCTGTATGTGTCTCAAAGAAATTACATGATCCAATGTCGGTGGCATATAGTGGAAGAGGCTTCAAAAGTTGGGAAATGGAAAATGAATTTTCTTTATTTTAAATATGAAACTTCAATTTTGCGAGAATATAGAACACAAGAGATCGAGTTCCTTGAATTGCATCCCAAAACGTGCTGATTAATGTTATCTGTTCAACGTGGGAGCGTATTTTGAGTTGTCTATTAGTTTGTTGGAGCATGCCTGTTCCCTAGTTTTTGTTTTTGGATAGCTTTTATCTGGTTTATTAATTATATGGAATAACAACAGAAGTTCTTCTCATTACTTTTATTTCTTGAGCAGTTTGCCATCTCTTCAGGAATCATCACTCTTTGCACCATGGGAACCCTTTTTAAATACAGTGACAAATCTCTGGTGTTTGTATACTTCTTCTCTTTTGGACTCAGCTCAATAATGCTGGCGTTTCTGATATCCACATTCTTCACCCGGGCAAAAACTGCAGTAGCAGTTGGGACACTTTCTTTTCTTGGAGCCTTCTTTCCCTATTATTCTGTAGATGACGAGTCCGTTTCAATGTAAGTCTCATACAAGAAGATTATAATAAATTCATAATGTTCCTTGACAGTGCATACTACATCTCAGTTCTGTATGATTGTAGGATATTCAAAGTCTTGGCATCTCTTCTTTCACCCACGGCATTCGCCTTAGGGTCAATTAACTTTGCTGACTATGAACGTGCTCATGTTGGACTCCGATGGAATAACATCTGGCGGGTATGTTCTTGGTTAAGATTGTTTTCCTTTAATTTCTGCACAGGTTGTTTAACTTTTATTTTATGACAGGATTCTTCTGGGGTTTCCTTTTTGGTCTGTCTTCTTATGATGTTGCTTGACACTGTCTTATACTGCGCTATTGGTCTATATTTGGATAAGGTATACCTTCTAATCTTATAGTCTATAAGTCTGAACAAGTTTGTGACCATCAAGAGCGCCGATGAATTTTAGAGTATTGAGTGGGATGTGGAGTGGGGGGGGGGGGGGTGAATTGCATGCTTTGGGTTCATAAGCCACATATTAAATTTGTATCCATTTGTTGTATGAGCAGGTCCTCCATAAGGAAGATGGGGTGTACTACCCATGGAATTCTCTATTTTCCATGAAGTTCTGGAGAAAGAACACTGTCAAACAGTTTGCTTCTAGTTCTCTGGCTAAATCAAGTAGTAGCGATTTTGGTGCTGGTCCTTGCGGAAAAGATGCATATACACCATCCATGGAAGCAATAAGCTTAGAAATGAAACAACAAGAGCTTGATGGCCGGTAAATATGCCTTAACTGAAACCTATGGCGTATATCAATGAGCAAATTTTTTCACTTTGGTGCTTATAATTTATTCAATTTGGTTCTCCAGATGTATCCAGATTAGAAATTTGCGCAAGGTGTATGCCACTAAAAAGGCGAGCTGCTGTGCTGTTAATTCTTTACAGTTGACACTCTATGAAAATCAAATTCTTGCTCTTCTAGGTATCTCTTGAATTATCTCCTGCTTTTTGGTATTCTTTGGATTGCAGCTTATTTAGCTCAAATAGGCTTACTTGAATTTGGTAGCTGATCATGGAGGCACTTATCATAGCTTCTTATATTTATTGCGTGAAATGATGCACTTTACAGCTGACACTCTATAAAAATCAAATTTTTGCTCTTCTGGGGATCTACTTTTATTTTGTGTTGTTTTTAGATATACTTTTCATTGCAGCGATTTAACTCCAAAAGGTTTACATGAACTCTGTATTCTATCATATAGGCATTAGTCCAAATTGAATGCATAAATCTGTGTGAATCATAATGGTCTCTAGATCACGCTTACTAAAGCTTACTTGTTTACCTTGTCAATACCACATACTTCTAAATGCGCTTAATCGTTTCCGAACTCTAAACCTTGTCAACACGCGTACTTCTAAATGTACAACCTTGGTTGAAATGATTATGTTAGATCAGTGTGTCCTACACCTTTCGCCTTGCATAGCCAATTTTAATTATTTATTAGAGTTTTTTCTCGTCTACAATACAGGTGTTGGTAATTTTGTACTGGTTTATAGCCTTTTTATCCAAACTATGCCTGTTTCCTTTTAGTTTGATATTTCATGCGGTTAACGCTTGAGAAGTCAGAACTTCACTGTCGTTCGAGTTGTTCTCCATGTTTTGACTTGCTGCTTCTGTAATGCTTTACAAAATCTTCTCATGTTTGAGGAATTTCCATTTCTTACACCATGCTAAGTCATAGATAGCTTATTTAACATTTTCTTTGTAGTGGTAGCAAAATCTTTCTTATACATCCATGACGCCAATTCTACATTTGGCAGGACACAATGGAGCTGGTAAAAGCACAACATTATCCATGATTGTTGGCCTTGTTCCTCCTACCTCTGGAGATGCATTAGTTTTTGGAAAGAACATCTTGACAGACATGGTAATTTTATTGAATACACACTGTCACCATTTTTGATAGTACTAAGTGAATGTGAAACGTGGACAGATGCGATTGTTCCCTGTCTTATCTGGCTCCGAAAAAACATATCACAAGCCAGAAAATGGTCAAGTTCATCGAGTTTCTTAGGATATATGCATCTCTTGTAGCAAAATGACTGCTGTAATTAAGTATCAAATTTCTTTTCAGACTCATTTGATGTCAGTAAATTTGCAAGTTTCTCGTGAGTGCTCTATTCAAATATTTCAGCTTGACCTTTCACAAATCTACTCTTTTCAGTTGATCCCTGATTTTAATCAATGTTTTAACATGTTTGATCTTTATAAATCCTGGCTGAATGGATTATCTAGAATGTGGGTCATGGTTGATTCATGTGGGCACATGCAAACTGATTGTTGGAGGAAGTTCATTTCCTTATCTTGGTTTGGGTGGTTGCCACAAATTATCGAGAAGAAGTGAAAAATGCTTCTTTTGTTATGGGACACTAACAGAAGCAGAATATGCTACTTAAGCATCAAAATTTGAATCCTATTGCATCATGTCTACCGTTCTGGAACCTGATTCAATCCACTAGAGGTATGATACGACCAGAATACAACGACCATACAAAATTCAGGAAATAAGGTGGCATTGGTGCCATCAGCAATTTCCGGATGACCTTCATCCAGCTTTATTACTTTTAAATATAACCGAAGTATTATCAATAGTTTGGGTCATAATTGGTGAATAATTTACAGCATGCTGTTATTTTTATCTCGCTTTCCGAGATACAGATACTTCGTAACTCCCAACAAACTTTTATTTGCATCCTTAATATTGCACATGCAGAATGGATCATGTGTTAATTCGATACTTAAGCTGCAGTTGCTCTGTTGCTTTTGCAGGATGAAATACGCCAAAGTTTGGGTGTCTGTCCCCAGTATGATATTCTTTTCCCAGAGCTGACTGTAAGAAACTTTTTTTTTTCTTGCAATCATTTTCTTAATGTCCCAGAATGTTCTCATGAAATCCACCTAGTTTGAACCAGTAATGGAAGTAGGATTTGGGGATCAGGAAATGACCTCAAGTTGGTCAAAATATTTGGGACTTCATTGTTAGAATGACATTGGCAGTAAATATATGATCCCGTGCACGTTGTATTGTATTACCTTGTAGTCATGTAATGTATTTGTTTGCAGTTTTAGGTTTTAATTGTTCATTAATTTCACAAATTTTTCAATCATGAAACTGACTAAAAGATAACAGTCATAGTTAATATTTCCGTTGCAATATTTAAATAAAGAAAACAATTTGAGCTTAGATACTGCAAAATTGGTATTGAAGGAGTTTTTGGAAGCATAGCAATCTTGCTTTATGTAAAGATTTATAGATTATGATTTAGTTGAGGATATCTACTTTTATATGCACCCAGAAGTTACTTGTGCTTTTAGTTTCACCTTTCCTAGTTGAATTTCATATCTCCACAACTTGAAATGATGTTTTGATATTATTAGAACTATTTATGTTTTATTGATCATAATTATCAGTGATTCCACAGTCTGCTGCGATAATATCAATCGTCATGACAACCAAAAGTTAATCGTCTTTGTTATTGAAGCCCTTCTCTCCCGAACCGAAACTTATGAACATAATCTTTGTTATTTAGCTTTGGAATACACTGTTTCATGTTTTTTTCATTGAAGAAACTACTTTCTTGTTGGCTACTTGTTTAATCTGTAAACGTATTGTGGTTATCTCTTCTTGCCAGATGGCACCTGTTATGGACTAATTTATGAATTGAGAATTACTTACGGTGTCCACTCTTTGCAGGTGAAGGAGCATTTAGAAGTATTTTCTATTGTAAAGGGTGTGAGTGAAGATTCCTTGGAGAATGCTGTAATTGAAATGGCTGAAGAAGTAAGTTTCTTTCTTCATTGTTTGGGATTTCTGTTACTTTTCTGTTTGTTAAATAATCAGAACTATGTAAAATTGATTTTCTTTGCTATTTGTGTCTCAGTTTGACATAGTAAACATGAATTTATCTGGATGAATAAAACATACAATGAGAAAAAAAGAGAGAACTTTTTACTGGCCTTTAAGGATATTTGGGCAGTTTTATACTGTTGGTAATCCATTAAAGTGTCCGAGAATTTTTTGTTGTTGTCTTTCACATTTTTCAAGATTCAGTTCTAGCTCGCCAATAATACAGGTTTACTGTAATATTTTCTGAAATGGATATCTTCAATTTGGCCCTGCTGAGGTCCTTGCACAAAGACCATGCAAAAATAATGATCATTATTTTTGGGCTTAAGGATTTGGTTAATTGTTGAGGGATGCTGTTAATCTTTGTAATGATCTCCCTGATACTGTGTGCTAAGCTCCTTGTTATGAATGCATTATATGTTGGTAGGTAAAAATGTCATTAGAGTCATGGGCATCATGGGCTTCCTACTAAATTTATTTACTTCTTGTTGTATATATGTATGTATTCTACCTTAATGAGAAACAATCTGATTCCCATCCTTCCTATTTTACACTTCTTAAGGAGTATCTTTTATCTTTTCACAGATAATTGACCAATTAATACCTTGTAACCTTGATTAGTTGATTTGTTTTTGAAATCTCAGTTGGTTCTGGTTGACTGTGTTTTTGCGTGACACTTTCTGGTGTTATGTCAGGAGAATAGTCTCTTTGCTGCATCTTTTTGAAGGATCTCCTCTGTTTTATATTCAGTGTACAGACGTTATAAGTGAATTTGACTTCATACTTAAGGGTCTTAGGATGCTTTATTGCTTACAAGCTTTGTGTGATACCGGGAGAAGGAGGTTTACGTAAGAAAAGTAAGAGCTTTGCAACCAATAGCAAAGATTTTCCTCGATTTCCCTTCTTTTTCCATCTCATTGTAATTATTTGGTAGACGCAGTATTCCATCTTCTCTTTGATTTTGAAGTAATTTACAATAAGTTATGCAGAAAATATATAACCATTTCTCTGGTTGGGTATTTTATATTTTCAAACTTCAAATCCCTTTGCTTCATCTAACCTTGACATGATGCTGTGGTAGGGTAAAATTTCTTGACATGCAATGTACTTATAATCTGGCTGCTTAGTTTCATATAACTGCTGAGTGACTATTTATGCTATTAATGCTTCATCAGGTTGGTTTGGCCGATAAACTCAATACTGTTGTGAGTGCACTCTCTGGAGGCATGAGGAGGAAGTTGTCTCTTGGGATCGCGCTTATAGGAAACAGCAAGGTTTGGCGCCAAATTTTGAACATTATCTGCTATGTCCATGAAAATTTCTGTTAGCATAGTTTCTTCTGTCAAACAGGTCGTCATCCTTGACGAGCCCACAAGTGGAATGGATCCATACTCAATGCGGTTGACGTGGCAGTTGATTAAAAGAGTAAAAAGGGGAAGAATAATACTACTTACTACTCACTCCATGGATGAGGCCGATGTACTAGGAGATAGAATAGCTATCATGGCTAATGGTTCTCTTAAATGCTGCGGAAGGTTCTTTGTTCTCTGACTTGTATTATTTTATATCTAAAAACTTGATAATTAATTTGTGTATGCAAAACATCTATTCTAGCAATCAGAATGACTCAAAGAAACGAAAAAATGAAAATAAATAGTAAAAGCTAAGAGCAGAATGGGAAAGACATGATTAACAAAAAGTATGGTAGAGAAACATATGATCTGGTCGTCCCTTTCCCAAAACTAGACTATGTTCTATCTTTCTGGATAAATTTCTGATCAGATTTTCGTGTATATATGGTATGTTTTATGCCTTCCTTAGAATCTCATTGGATTTTATTTTCAACAGCTCTTTTTTCTTGAAGCATCAGTATGGTGTGGGTTATACTCTTACACTGGTGAAGGTGCGCAATACTCCATCAGCTTATGTTGTTAGAATTAGTAGTAGCCTATTGTTTCTCCTTTTTTCTCATTAAATATATTATCTTCAGACTACACCAACTTCCTCTGCTGCAACTGATATCGTTTGCCGTCATATTCCGTTAGCAACATGCGTGAGCGAGGTATTCATCTAAATAGCAGGCTCTGATACTTAGTCATTTAAAGTTCTACTTTGTCCATTTGCTGCTGACTTTTTTGAGGAGACTGTTTTTCAATTGATTGGGTTTGATTATTGCACATTAATTTGGCATGGGCTTGTATAGAGAAATAACCTAAGACATGAGAAAAGTGAAGTTAATTATAATGCTTATGGCATAAATTAATTTCGTGGTCTCTCTTTTTTTTGTAGGTGGGCAATGAAGTTTCATTCAAGCTGCCTCTTGCATCCTCTTCTTCCTTTGAAAGCATGTTTCAGGAAATAGAACGTTGCATGCATAGATCAAACCCTAACTCCAAACCTCCAGATTACGGGGATAATTTCTTTTTCGGCATTGAGAGTTATGGTATCTCTGTCACTACTCTGGAAGAAGTGTTCCTAAGAGTGGCTGGAGGTGAATTTGATGAGATTGAATGCCTTAATGATGAGAAGTCCCTAACGACACTGCATTCTGATGTTAGTCAATTCAACGAAGATCATGCTTCAAAAACAGTCTATTGCTCAAAATTGTATAAAAACTATATTGAAGTTATTGGCTTTATTTTCACTATTGTGGTGAAGGCTATTAGTCTATTTTGGGCCACCATACTAGATGTAATGAAGTTCCTTAGTATGAAGTGTTGTTTCTCTGGTATACTTTCAAGGTCTACTTTCTGGAAACACTCAAAAGCATTACTAATAAAGAGAGCAGCCTCAGCTAGGCGAGATCAAAAAACAATTATTTTCCAGCTGCTAATTCCTGTGATCTTCTTGCTGTTGGGTCTTCTGTTAATCAACCTTAAGCCGCATCCTGCACAGCAATCAGTAACCTTCACAACCTCACACTTCAATCCTCTATTAGCTGGTGGCGGTGGTGGTGGTCCAATTCCGTTTGATCTATCCTTGCTTATTGCGAAGGAGGTTAGTTTGTCAACTTTTTGTATGACTTTGTGTTTTAATACATCTTTCACAGAGATTTCTCATATCACATGGTTCTTGATCCACAGGTCTCAGAACATGTGCATGGTGGCTGGATTCAAAGATTTAGGCAAACTGCATATAGATTTCCTGATTCAAGGAAGGCATTGGATGATGCTGTTGAAGCTGCAGGCCCAACTCTGGGGCCAATTTTACTTTCTATGAGTGAATATTTAATGTCCAGCTACAATGAGACCTACCAGTCAAGGTACTTAAACTGCCTTTTGTATTTTGCCTATTTCCTTTGTCGAAGAATACTACCATATCAAATCACAAATTTTATCCAAACGTGACCACTGGCTAGCCAGGAGCAAGTCGCCTGGGTTTTTTTCCGGGTCAACTATAGGATTTAATTGTGAATAGTGTCAGCCTTCTCAGTCCTCCTGTAAAGATGACTTGATAAATGAGGCTGCACTCACTTTGATTAACGTCAAATGTAGCTTCTTTTTTTTTTTTTTTTTTCCCAGCCCTCTACAGCGAGGGAAAAAAACAGAAACCTGCCATTGGCCTGGAACTAAATGGGGTTTACCAGTTTTTAGCGGTATATACACTCATCTCAGTCGAAAACTGCCTCAAAGATTGCAACCTCGTTGCATATAATATAGGTTATACCTTTAGGGGTAATAAGCTTATTGGAATTAGGTAGTATTTAAATAAATTTCACAGCATTCCAGAGGTTGCAGTCTTTGTAGCACTTTATTGCCTTTTTACACTTTAAAATAAAAAGAAGAAAGGAAAAAAAATAATCCGTGGTACTGTCATTGTGCACAAAGATTAGTACACGTACACACACACACAGCAATGTAGTCACAGTAGTTTTGGTGATTTTGAAGGGTATGTTTTTATATCTAAATCTATAGAACTAAAATAATGGTTTATATATGAACCCAATTAGTTTAATGATAAAAAAAGCTGGGCGTATGCTCTGGCTTCAAACTTTACAGCTTGCATCTTTTGTAAGGGTTCTTTCATGTACCCAAATTGACTCTACTGATTCTTTTTTCCAGATTTTGCCACTATACAGAAACTTTGGTAGATGTGGTAATAAAATTGTCAAACTCCCAGTAAAGTTACTTTGCTGGCAATTACTTCTGCTTCAACTGATTCGTTAAATAATATCGATAGATTGCTGTTTCCTGTCTCTTTTGTTTTCTTTGCCTGTTTATTGTCATAAATTATCATTAACATTATCATCATATGTCTTTCACGTTTATAGCATTTTGTTCCTTATATACTTGGCTATTTACAGGTATGGAGCAGTTGTTATGGATAAACAGAGCGAAGATGGTCATCTAGGATATACAGTTCTTCACAATAGTTCTTGTCAACACGCTGCTCCCACATTTATAAACCTGATAAACTCAGCAATACTCAGGCTTGCTACTCTTGATGAGAACATGACGATTCTAACACATAATCACCCATTGCCTGCGACAAAGAGTCAGCTCCAGCAACGTCATGTATGTTTAGAATCGCTTTAAGTCATCAAATTCCATTTGTCTTCGCAACTAAGACTGCAGCTTCAAATATTTAGCTTCCTTCTAAGAAGAGGTGGTACTCACCTCTCATGGCATATTACCATCATAATTTTGATGGGGCTTTTGTTTTCAGTTTGGGATTAATGACCAACTAATCCAGCATTAGTTACTGTAAGTCATAAATACATCTCTTTTGGGTACTGATAAGTAACATAAAATTGCTTATGCAATCCCATGGATCTGAGAACTAGTTGTTTCACAATTGTTACTATAGCTTTGTCGAAAAATTCCTTTTCTGCTCGTTATTGTTTCTATCAATGATTTAAAATCTTGGTTTAATATGTGAACTTTATTTAACTTGATGGCCAAAAACGACTTGACGAATCTTTTCTCCTCCCTCCCTCCTTTATTTATATATACACAGATATAGATAGATAGTTTCTTAATTTGGTAAGAAATTCCATTCATGTTGTATTGTCCATGTCTTGTGGTCTTCCTCTGTGACATATATTTAGTTTATTCTGATTGCTTTGTGGAATTGTTTGCACAATATGATGGCTGATCTATTGTGACTATGATGTGTAGGACCTGGATGCCTTCCAAGTTGCTATTATTGTTAATATTGCTTTTGCCTTCATTCCTGCTTCGTTCGCTGTGGCTATTGTAAAGGTAAACTATTGATATTTCTGGCAAGATGAATGGAAAAATTGTGAATCTTTTCATCTTTAGTGATTTTATTGCTTTTTATTGCACCATGTGGTTATTTGATAGATCTGTCAAAGCTGATTGTTCGGCATTAAAAGAATGGTTTGGTTATATGACGTCTTATGTATTACTTTTCCTGAATCTTGTTGAATTTGAACTTGTTTAAGATTCTTAGATCTGTGTCTTGTGAACTTGTATATTATATTTTTTAGATTTCTCACTTTATGCATATATATGATTATTGACCATTAGCTGGCCAACACTGGGAAATAATAGAATTTGCCACTTTTCTTCTAATGATGGGTTTGTAGAAATACTCCTGGCATTTACTCAGCTGGGGAAACACCAAATTAGACTATCTGTATTTTCTTAACACATACTAGAGATTATTTCTTGAGCTCCTATATAATGTTCATTGTATGTCTGAAACATATTCTCATAAGCTTGTCAAGGTGGATCTGAATTATAGTAATTTGAAGAAAGGTTTTTGAAATTATAGTAGGAAACACGATATTTGAATACTTTTATGTCTCTACATGGCAAATTTGTTGGAATATAAGTGGCATAAAAGTTGAAAATAATAAAATTACCATTACTGCTATGTGTATCAGATCATTATACGGTTCTGAATGGATTTTAAACTTGAGACGCTCAAAACAAAATTTTAAGTACTGAAACCTATTGAGTTTAGCAGATCGGCTTGACTAGATAAAAAGTCTCTAGATTTGTTTTTGTGGAAATTTGAGCATATACTGAAGAAATGCAAGCCTCAATCCAAGGGGAAGGTCAAAAGTGTCACGCATTCTTCTCTGTCAATAGATGACTCTTACATGCCAAATTGAAATACTGGGCTCACTCAGGTTTAGAACTCTTTTTTCCTGGAGTCTCTTTTGTTCAATTTATCTTGGTAATGATGGCTTACAATGGAAATGAAGCTCCTGTATTGCAAAACTGTTAATAAAGTGGGTTTCTTATGAGGATTAACATAGTGTAATAGTAATAGTGTCCTGATAAGGACCCGTTGCTGTGTGGACAATAATATGGAGCTAGAGTAATGGCGATTAAAAACCACTAGTTGGATTATATCTTCATTTTGGCTCAGTATGATTCAACTCTTTAGCCTTTATTCTAGACAAAATAATGCAAGTATTTTCATTTAAGAGTACATCTTGGTGATGTAGGAACGTGAAGTAAAAGCTAAGCACCAGCAACTTCTTAGTGGGGTATGACTGCTTTCTTTGAACATTTTGACTTCATCTCTTCCGATGCTGCTGGTTGGTCATTTATGTGTTTATATTGACTATCTTAGGTGTCCGTGGTGTCATATTGGGCTTCAACATATCTATGGGACTTCATCAGCTTTTTATTTCCTTCATCTTTTGCAATCATTCTCTTCTTCATATTTGGTATGACTTTGGACCTTATCTCAACTCTTTCCAGTTCCTGTCATTGTGGCTCAGAATCTTTTATATGGGGATATTGTCTTTAGCTTTTTCCACCTTTAATTTATTGACAATTTACTGGAGATCACGTGATCACAAAAATATCCAGGGACACAATACAATACATATGTTTCTATATAAAGTGAGCGAAATTTACGGCTGTTACGTTTTATCACGTCCCAATGTAGAAAACTTTGATACTAAACCATCTAATAAACCATAAAGTTTTTAATACTTCATTGGTTATGCAGGTTTAGATCAATTCATTGGAAGAGAATCTTTCTTTGCTACTATTTTCATGTTCCTCGAATATGGATTAGCAGTTGCTTCATCTACTTATTGCCTCACTTTCTTCTTTTCCGAGCATAGTACGGCACAGGTACTGATTGGGGGCCGTGTATGACTATCAGGTGTTTATTCTTGTCAGAAAAAGCTAATGGTTTCATCTTCCTGCAGAACATTGTCCTCTTGGTACATGTTTTCAGTGGGCTCATTCTTATGGTTATATCTTTCATAATGGGGCTCATACAGTCAACGGCGCACTTGAATTCTCTTTTCAAGGTTAAATTGTTTCTTTTTCTTTAACCATGTTTATTCTCTGGTCGCACGACTGCGTTAGACTACTTCGCTGTTTGACAAGATGGTTGGAAAGGCTATAATTTGGATTTACCTTTTGTTCAACTGATAAGTTGTGTTATACTTGTGTGAGGCTTCCTCTCCTTCAATTTTAAAATCTGTCACCTAAAATTAAATTGTGTAACAGCCTAGTGGTGTGAAAACTAGTATAGCTGTCATAGTTGAATCATTTGTAACTATCAGAAAGTAATATTTATTATGTCCTTTTCTTTTCATGTTATGCTCTATAAGAAAGGTTAGTTCGTGTGTGTTTATTGATTGACTTCAGTCAGCAGTCATTTGTTGGATTCAGTGCAACGGAATGCTGTTCCACATGTCTCACTTGAAGAAAAATCTGCTTGAACTGCTTAACTGAATAATGTTTGCTGTAAAGTGGTCATTTGCATGGTTATTGTGAGAATTAATCAACTTATGGAACTCGCTTTTATGGCGTAATAGACATGATGATCAGGTCATATTTGACTGTTCAGATTACCTTCTCTAAGTTTCAGTTCACAGGATATCTTCCTTATAACGCTTTGCATGTAGCTTTAGCGACAGAAAAGAACAATTCTCACTTTAACTATAACATTACTTTCAGAACTTCTTCCGATTGTCGCCTGGGTTTTGCTTTGCTGATGGATTAGCCTCACTGGCTCTTCTGCGCCAGGGAATGAAGAAGGGATCTGGTGATAGTGTTTTTGACTGGAATGTCACTGGTGCTTCTATTTCTTACTTGGCGGCTGAGGTGCTTCTCTAAGCTCAGACTGCTATTCCTATTGGTTGTATTTTTTTTTTTTTCCAGTTTCATTCTTTGTACATCACAAGCATTTATATACCCCTAAAGCTCCTCCTTTTATGGGGTTTCAAGTGATTTTGGTTTTGAAAATCTTAGTCTAAATCATCCTTATCGTTAGTTTGGATGTCGGTGCAATTCCGTCATTTTTACTTCTCTATATTTTTTTTTATGTGTGTGTGTCTGTATGAGGATCCCTTTGAATCATACTGATTTTAATTTAATTTTATCTTTTGTTGTCTGAGTTGGTAGACCTTAAGGATTTATTTTTGTTTTATCCTCTTGGGTTGGTTGTGACCAATCTCATTTATCTTAAAATGGTATCCACCTATTATTGCCCTCTCAGCTACCTTGCAAAACCGGCTTTTCCCATATTTGTGGCTTATCACATTGCTTGAAAGAGTCTGGGCCACATTATATGAGGTCTCCATCTCCCTTTGATAAGGTTTTTTAGATGTAGAAATAAAAACTCATCAATTTCTTATATGGTATAGAGCCTTAAGCCTACCGAATACGAGGCTTGGGACCTACCCATGTGATGGGACCGAATTTAGTATCAGCATACATATGGGTGGCGTGTTATGAATCATTTCACATCTCTTAGAAACGAGTCTTGGACAATATTTATATAAAGAGAAACAGAAGGACTTTAATCTCTTTCTATTACTTATGATATTAATTGATTAACTTATTACATTATACCTGTTAAGTGGTGTTATATCTTCCATAACTTTTATTTTTATGTTTTTATTCCTAGTAAATCTTCATCCATTGTGATTTAGAATTAGTAGGTCGATTGTTCAGCAGTTACAAAAAGACAATCGGTTAAGAATGTGTGGATGGCTATGATCAAATACTATGTTGATTATCTAAATGTAAGTCACGGCCCCCTCATTTAGCACTGTATTGCTAAACCGGCCCAAAGTTCCAGTTTATGTTCAATGGCTTACGCAGACAGTCTTGTTCTCAATGCGTTAGGATTGAAGGATATATGTAATCAGGAAGGGATTGTGATTGGGCTCGATCATTCTTTTTTTCTAAATAGTAAGATAGGCTGGAAAAATAACGAAGGAACTACAAATTACTAGAAAGCTAATTTGAGCCTATGTCATTGTAACTGAATTGCTGTCTGATGATATAAGGTAATAATTAGCTTTGATAGGTAACTAATGGAAAAGACATGTTGAGAACTCTTCAACTGTATTCGATGGTCTTGCTGGAATACGTATATATTTGAAGAACATGATTATAGGTGAAAGTTCGTGACATTTCTATCACCTCGTGTTCTGCCAGGGAACAGGCTCTTGCATTTGACTCTGATATCATGTCTTTTAACAGAAGTTTGTGATTCATTCTTTAAATGCAAATCATAACTCTATTTACTGTTTCGGCCTGGTGCAGGGCATTATTTACTTTGTGTTAACACTTGTTCTTGAGGCTTTGCTTCCTCACATGGGAAAATTTGCGACAATCTCTAACCTGTGGATGAGTATAAAAGAATGGTTTACTGCTGCTTCTGGTAGCTTTTTGGAACCTCTTCTTAAATCTTCACCTGGGGATTTACACAATCTTGAGGATATTGATGTCGAAACCGAAAGAAATAGGGTACTATCTGGAGCAATTGGTAGTTCAGTTATCTACCTGCATAATCTTCGAAAGGTATTCAGCACATATTAGATATCCGACATCACCATTACAATCTAATTTGGGTACTGTAAGTTAGCATACAGCTATGGTTGCAGGTGTATCAAGGAGGGAAGCGGCATGGTTCGAAAGTTGCTGTTCATTCATTGACTTTCTCTGTGCAAGAAGGAGAGTGCTTTGGTTTTCTAGGAACCAATGGAGCAGGGAAAACAACTACTTTGTCAATGTTATCTGGTAAAAGTATTAGTCTGCAACAAGAGTCTTGTAACTTGCTGAGATGATTTTGATTTAGGCCTTATTCACTGCTGAGAACTTAAAACAAACTAGTCTGGTTGGCGTAAAATTGATTTCTTTGTTCTTTTGGGTAACTGTTTCTTTGAACTCTCTCCACTCTTCTGTCGTCACCATATATTGATCAGGACCTCTTAACAACTATTCATTTGTCGCAATGATGGCTGGTCAGGTCCCAGATAATAAATACTAAATGTCTTCATCTTATAACCCTCTAAACATGTAGATAATTGTATTGGTCATTGGTTTCACAGAAATTTATTATTATCATGTTTTATGCTTCTAAGTTTGACCAAAAATTCTCCTACAGTGCTTCAGATGTTTTCCAATGGGTTTGCGTTTCTTTTCTTTGTTTGAAGTGAGTGAACTTGTAGTACAAAATTCACTTAGAATCATATAACGGAAGCAGTGATACTTTCCCTTATCTCATTCTGACTGCAGGGGAAGAACGTCCCAGTGATGGAACTGCATATATTTATGGTAAAGACATACGGTCAAATCCAAAAGCTGCTCGTCAACATGTACTTTCTGGTTTACTCGAATTATCTACATTTCTATTTTCTATTTGTAATGGGGTAGTTATGGAACTTTACATTATGACATCTGGTTTGTTTAAATTCCTTGGACTGTTAGATTGGGTATTGTCCTCAATTCGATGCTCTGCTTGAATTCCTAACTGTTCGGGAACACCTTGATCTTTATGCAAGAATAAAGGGAGTCCAAGAGTGTGAGCATGAACATGTAAGTCGCATCGTTCTTGATGTTTCAGATATATATGATCTTTGGTTTTTAATCATTATTGTGTTCTTACTTATATATCAACTCCAAGTTAATTAGCATTATATGTTTTGTGCCTTTTATGATTTATTTTTCCTTGGGAAATTGTAGTAATGGTGTTTCACCGACAAAAAAAAAGCTTGATCGTGACATCTTCAATTTGCAGTGTATAAATTTTTACACATACATATTTGCATGTCATGCGATTGTAACAGCCAGTATTGTTCCAGGTTGTTACGGAGAAGATGGTGGAGTTTGACTTAATAATGCATGCTGATAAGCCAGCATATGCACTAAGTGGAGGAAACAAACGTAAATTATCTGTTGCTATTGCTATGATTGGAGATCCTCCTCTTGTCATTCTTGATGAGCCATCTACTGGTACGACCTCCTCTGTACTCACTACCATCTTCGTGCCTACCTTTATATTAGCTACGACAAAGAAAATTACTTGCGCTAAGGGAAAGAGGCAAAAACAAACCCCTTTGACGAAACAATTGGCAAAAAAAAAACCCTGAGATTGATTAAATAGGCAAATAATCCCCCATCAATCTTATAAAAGAGGCAAGAAACCCCCTATTATTTTGTGCACATTATTTCTTTTTGCAATTGTACAGAACTGGGGAGATTTAGCCTACTGTTTTTCTGCAAGGGTTTTCTTCTAATTTTATCCATGACAGGGCTTTTCTTTTGTGCAACTTATGGGATTTTTTTGCCAATTGTTTTTCTTTCATTGGTCTCTTTCGAATACCATTTATGTTTTAATAATAAAATTGGTCTCAAAGCTATAGAGTGGGCTATGTGTAATTTATGCATATGCCACAAGGGTTATACACGGAGAGAAATGGGTAGAAAGTATGTGTGCGCCTATGGGGATAGAGAAAGTAGTAATGCAAAAAGTTATAGCTTCGTTTTGACTTCCATGATGGAGGCTGAGAAGAAGTGGTGGTCTAAAAATACCTCGACCTACGAAGTAAAGAGTATAAGACAGTTGGATTATTTCTATTATTCTGGAAGTTTTGTCACGTCTATTAACAGAATATGCTTATTGTTTCAATATAGACCCATCAGTTCTTTGGTGGCACCAAAAACTTCAAGCTCCTGCAACCGATTGAATCAATGCTCTTGCAAGGGCTCTTTAAGTTTTGTCTATTTTGTTATAGCATGAAGACACCCTTGAGGTTGATAGTTCTTCCATGAATGCCAAGATTGAACCAAATTTCTTCAAGTGCACCTGTATTTTAACATCTAATTTTGGGTGTTTGTGTTGTTATCAAGAGCGGGATCTTTGTTTTGGGATTACTTATTTTGAGTCTCAACTTTAGCTCAGGTATAGCTCATTAAGGGTCTTCTGCGTCAAAAGGGCCCCGTGAAATGGTTAAATACATTTTTTACTGTTGAAGCAGATTTCCAAGTTTTATAATATGCACCTTCGTCTCCAATTGCAAGAGAAAGGATTTTGCATAAGTTGTACGAGCACTTCTGTTTTATTTTTATATTTTTCTCAAGAATACCAACCTGTTGTTTCATGAAATTCTAGGAATGGATCCTATTGCCAAAAGATTCATGTGGGAAGTTATATCACGTCTATCGACTAGACGAGGAAAATCAGCTGTTATCCTAACTACCCACAGCATGAATGAAGCTCAAGCCCTCTGCACTAGGATTGGGATAATGGTATTTTTCTCTCGATTTACCCTAAGTGTGACTTGGGTTGTATAAGAGACTTTATCTTGTTGTCTTTTATAGGTTGGAGGCAAGCTAAGATGCATTGGGAGTCCTCAACATTTGAAATATAGATTTGGCAATCATCTTGAACTCGAAGTAAATATGCGCACCTATACTTCTAATGTGTGTATTTGTTTGTCAACACATTCATTGTGAAGACTTTTTTTTTATCTTCAGGTCAAACCTACCGAAGTAAGCTCCTTGGACTTGGATTCTCTATGCCAAATGATTCAGGAGAAATTACTCGACATTCCGTGTCAACCACGAAGTATACTTCATGACATAGAAGTTTGTGTTGGGGGTATTGAATCCGTTACAGCTGAAACAGCAGCAGAGATCAGCTTATCAAATGAAATGATTGCTACCATTGGAGTATGGCTTGGCAATGCAGAAAGAGTGGAGAGTCTTATTGCGGGAGCTGGTGGTTCTTCTGGATTATTAGGGGAACAGTTGTCAGAGCAGTTGTCCCGTGATGGTACGTCAAATTCCTTTCAAGTTTCATCTTATCGATAGTCTTCAGTAAGATTTATAATATGGTGTAGGTGACTACTCTTAAATCTAAGACTTAATACACTTGGGATATATTTGGTTAAATTTAAAATTGTTTTTTGTATGGCAGAGGTTGCACAAAATACAGATGTTTGATTTGTTCTTTTTATGGTTCTGTGCTTTGTGTTCTCTTATAGTATCTTATTCCTGTTTATCATAATTTATGTAGGTGGTATTCCGCTGCCAGTACTTTCAGAGTGGTGGTTGACCAAAGAAAAGTTTGCAGCAATTGATTCATTCATCCAATCCTCCTTCCGTGGTGCTACATATAAAGGGTGTAATGGATTGAGTGTTAAATATCAGGTATCGTTTCTTGGTATTTATTCATCCGTTAATATCAGATTTTTTGAATATTCTACTTGCCATATATACTTGACTCTAATTAGAGCATGCATAGTACAAGCTGAAATGATGTGTTCATTTCAGCAGAACAAAACTCTGATTTATTTGCCACAGAAACCGCGTCAAATACTAATAAGGACCCGATAAATCTAAAAGGCGTAGAAATTATATATTGGGAAGAATTGATCTTGTGTACGTGTTTTTTGTTGCACAACAAGTTTAAAAGTTTGTAGAGTTCTATATATTCATATGAACTGATCTTGTGTTTATTGCAGTTGCCATATGAGGAAGATATCTCGCTTGCTGATGTTTTTGGACACATGGAAAGAAACAGGTGGAATTTTACTAAAACTTAATATGTTTGCTCATTTTTTTAATTTGATTTTGGTGAGTATAAACTTGTTCTATAAATGGATTCATGCAGAAATATTGTCGGCATAGCAGAATATAGCCTGAGTCAATCGACACTCGAAACAATTTTCAACCATTTTGCGGCGAATCCATGAGCTGAATCACTCCATCATGCATTTTGGCTTATTGCTGATATTCCAAACAGAGGCCCTATTTTTTGAAACATGGCATTCTATATTCTGAGTAGTTGTAAATAGCGGAATCGTCACATATATTATTCTAAAGATTTGAAGTAGTTGGAGGTTGGTTTTCTACCTTGTAATCTTTTTTAGTAGTACAGAACTAATATATGGAATTAATTGTCAAAATGACATGAGCTCAATGAGAATAGAAATCTAGTGTGGAACAAAAGGATAAAAACTCGTTTGATTCTGATTTCCAACACGAATATGGATTGTGAACCGTGACCTAACGATCCTTTAGACTTTCAAAATTTAAAATTTGAAGCTAAAGGTGTCTAAAAAGTTATCACATGGATAACTGGTATGCGGCAGCCAAGAGTTCATAGCTACATTGCTTTTTGATCATTTGATGTCGGCTCTTCCTGCCATTGTGAAGTAGAATTCACTAAGTGTTGGATTGTTCACCATAGGGAACGTGAGTAGGGTTTAAACTGTGGTGAGATATGTTAGTAACGATATGTTAGTTTTACACTACAGATGACAACAATTGGCATCGAGCTTGGTTCAAAAGCCAGTGGCGCGAAGCCACCGTGCGCTTGATTATGACTGAACGCGTGCGCCTATCATCCGTTTCCCCAAGGGCCCATGTTGTAGGCTAAGCCGGTGCAGTGGACGAGCTGCGCTTGCGACCTTGAAACACGATTCTCACCGAGCGGCGAGTAAAACCTTTTGCATTCGACTTACATCATGGTCGAGTATTATAAGCGGCAGAGTTGCCTTGCTGCCACGATCTACTGCGATTTTTCTTTTCATGAAAACCTCATGCTGCCACGATTTGCTAAGATTTTTCTTCTTTTCATGAAAACCTCAAGGAGGCTGTCAGCGGCGGTCACATTGTTAGGCCTAACGTGTGGTTAAAGTCCACAAAATATTTCTAAGTATATATAGTAGTATGTCTTAAGTCAGAATGCGGGCTAGAAGCGACGCGTGCACCCGTCCTGAGAATTATAGAAAGAATTAGAGCCCTTGCTACATACCATTGGAAAGTTAAAGAAGTTAATGTTCTAACGCAACAAACTGATCTAATTTCGACCTCTAGAGTAGAAGTTATAACTAAAACCCTAAAGCAGCGCACAACACGACAAAGCAACGTGGTTGCGACGCGCGGAAGGCTGCGCCAAGGCACGCTCCGGGCAAAATGTACCAAAGTTGGCGCATGATACGGCGTATGCACTCATTATTTGGGTTATAGGAAGAATTATTTAAGTAACTAGATTTAAGTACCCTTTCGTGTATTTCAGATTTTCAGAGACGTTTGGTGAAAATGTAGCCTATTAGGAGCAAAATTAGCTAAAACAGAATTAAGGCACAAGGCTATAAAGGAGGACCAAATAAAGAGGCAAATGGATGAAACGGTAAGTGATTCGGCCAAGGAACGAAGGGGGAAGAGCCAAAGTACCAAAAGCTATACAATGAGGAATATCTGAATGAAACCATTGATTCAAATACATAGTGACAAAGTTACAGGAAGAAACAGAGGCCTTGCTGCATACCATTGGAAAGCTAATGCCGCCAATGTAACAAACGAATCTTAATTTTGACCTCAAAAGAGGAAGTTAGAGCAAAACCGTAAAGCTGCGTAGAGCAGAACGAAGCGGTGTGGCAGCGGGGCGCAGAAGGCTGCGCCATGGCGCGCTCCTGGCAGAATGTACCACGACCACTCCCATTGAAACACAATTCTCACCGAATGGCGAGTAGAATATTTTGTATACGACTTATATCATGGTGGAGTATTGTAAGCGACAGAGTGGTCTTGTTGCCAGTGTCCGCTAAGATTCATTTATTTACCATCCGGATTCGTCCCTCCTCTCCCCTTAAATGTTTTCTTCTTTTAATGAAAACCTCAAAGAGGCTGTCAGCGGTGGTCCCATTTTTAGGCCTCAAGTGTGGTTAAAGTCCACAAAATATTTCTATGTATATCATGGTTGGATGGTATTTAATGGACATTCAATTAAGATAAAAACACATGCCACAAATGTTAATAATATTTTGAGCAATTATCATAATTATTAATCAATTTGAGATAAGTGATTAACTTATTGGTAAATTGTTGAAAACAATTATTAACGCTTGTTAACAATGACTTTCCTCCTAACATGTCATTTCTTCGATGTTGGCTTAATGTGGATGTTCCCTATTTGTATCTAATATTAATTAATTATTACTTAATGACTGCAACACTATTCACTTAAAAAGGAGCCCAGTTTGTAGTAGTTGGGCCAATTTGATAATACACTACATGAAATCTTGCATTTTGTATCATATACAATGAAAAAAACGTTCTTGGTGTCAACTAAACACGAGAATATTAATCTTATGTAAATATTTTATTATCTCAAGCTTATGTAATTATATAGGTACGTACGGGACAATACGTGAAAGAAGATGATAAGCGTGGTTAGGTAGAATAGGTACTAAGTTCCACATATATTGTCCAAAACTTGGTCAATCACTAACAATAATTCATTGTCTTAAGAGACTGTATATGATATTTTTAAAAGTTCGAAAAAAAGAGAGGCAAAAATTGGCAAAAAATGTGATGGTTAGTATGCGAAAAAGTTGAAAAGTTAGATTTTTTTTTCTTCTTGTTTCTTTGTTGTAATTGGCTCAATAGACAATAATTATCCAAGTCATTGTGCAAGGTGAATATGTTAAATGCTATCATTTGGTTGCTTCGTATCATGTGTTTGTGGTGTGAGCTGGTGAATGAGAATTTATAGCCTCGGTATCCTTATATGATAAACATGGTGGTTGGGCCTGAAATAATATTTGGGACGCTTATATAGGCCCATAGGCTCGCAACCCAAGCGCTGGGGCGCCGTTGCGGGCGATTGTCGTAGTACATTCTACCCTGGAGCGCATTAGGCGCGACCTTCAGCGCGGCACGGCAACGCCGTTTCGTCCTGGTCTGCGCGGCTTCACGGTTTTGGCTATATCTTCTGTTCAGGACGTAGAGATTAAGATCCGCCTTATGCGTTTGAACACTGACTTCCCTATCTTTCTAATGGTAGGTCGAAGTCCATCAGACTCCTCCCGAAAGTCTTTCGGCATGCATTTGAATCAATAGCTTCATTAGGATTCTCCTCATTCGGGCTCTCCTCGTTGTAAGCATACTTAAATATGCTAATACTTAAGTAACTCTTCCTTTAACCCCAAACAGTGAGTGCTTACCTTATACACTGATCAAATACACCTAACGAAAGTATTTTTAAAAGCTTGAAAAAATTCACCGAAAATTCTCCTCATTCGATTTTTTTTTTGTTTTTCTCGTTTCTTTGTTGTAATTGACCTCAATGATTATCCAAGTCATTGTGCATGGCGAGAATGTTAAGTTTTATCCTTTGGTTGCTTCGTATCGTGTGTTTGTGGTGTGAGTTTGTGAATGGGAATTCATAGCCTCGGTGTGCATATATGATGAACATGGTGGTTGGGCCTGAAATAAGGTTTGGAACGCTTATCTGGGCTCACATGCTCGCAACCCAGGTGTTGGGGCGACGTTGCGGGCGTCGGGCGTGGTACATTTTGTCTGGAACGCGCTAGCGCGACCTTCAGCGCGCCACGACCACGCCGCTTTATCTTGGTCTGTGCGACTTCACGATTTTAGCTATATCTTCTGCTTTGGACGTCGGAATTAAGATCCGTCTTATGTGTTGGAACAGTGACTTCTCTATCTTTTCAATGGTAGGTTGAAGTCCATCAGACTCCTCCCGGAAGTCTGTCGGCATGTATTTGAATTAATTGCTTCATACGAATTCTCCTTATTCGGCTTCTCCTAATGTATAACACACTTAAATATGCTTATTACTTAAGTAATTTTTCCTTTAACCCCAAATAATGAGTGCATACCTTATACACTGATCAAATATACCTAATTAAAATATTTTAAGAAGTTTGAAAAAATTTGCCGAAAATGAGGAAAATTAGTGATGAACGTATGCGAAAAAGTGGAAAAAGTCAGATTTTTTTTATTTGTTTGTTGTAATCGGCTCAATGATCATCCAAGTCATTGTGCATGGCGAATATGTTAAATTTTATTATTTGGTCGCTTCGTATCGTGTGTTTATGGTGTGAGTTGGTGAATGATAATTCATAGCCCCGGTATCCTTATATGATAAACATGGTGGATGGGCCTGAAATAATGCTTGGGACACCTATCTTGGCCCATAGGCTTGCAACCTTGGCGTTGGGCTCCGTTGCAGGCACCGAGCTTGGTACATTCTGCCCAGAGCGTGCTAGGCGCGGCCTTCAGTGCGCAGCGACCACCCCGCTTCATCTAGGTCTGCGCGGCTTCACGGTTTTGGTTATATCTTCTACTCTGGACGTCGGGATTAAGATCAGCCTTCTGCATTGGAACACTGTCTTCTCTATCTTTCCAATGGTAGGTCGAAGTCCATCAGACTCCTCCCGAAAGTTAGTCGGCATGCATTTGAATTAATGGCTTCATTTAGATTTTCCTCATTCAGGC
Organism: Linaria vulgaris; assembly: GCA_948329865.1. Lineage (NCBI taxonomy): Eukaryota > Viridiplantae > Streptophyta > Magnoliopsida > Lamiales > Plantaginaceae > Linaria > Linaria vulgaris. Next base: position 109,384,951 of record OX415254.1, on the reverse strand, counting down.
ACACTCGTTGTAAAACGTACCTAAATATGCTAATTACTTAAGCAATTCTTCCTTTAACCCCAAATAATGAGTACATATATATACCTTATACACTGATCTAATATACCTACTTAAAGTATTTTAAGAAGTTTGAAAAAATTTACCCGAAATCGAGAAAATTAGTGATGATGTAAAATTCATTGAATTAGGATGGGCGTTTGATCTCTTCACACGGTTTCATGAAGAAACTTCTTTGGATAGGTAACTTGTAGTCTTCATTAATGGTGCAGACATTTTGATCTATTCTCTACGTGTTAGTCGGCAATATATGGAATGTTGGCATGAAGCTATGATTAAGGAACTTATTTAGTATTATGCATTACGGTCTACAGTCTAGAATTCACATCTTTGGTATCGAGAAAGTCAACATTGTCCAATACTTAAACCTTGCTGCGATTAAAAGTAATTGACTTTAAGGTGGCTTCAATTTAACTATTTTAGTCTCAAGCTAGAATGTCAAGTTTGAGTTGGTGAAAATATGTTGTCAGATTATTCCAATGCAGCATACTTTTTTGTTTGAAATTTATCTGTACAAGCTAATGAATTAGTATTACTACTACGATTTCAAGATGATGGTGGGTTTATACTTTGTTTGGGTAATTAAGTTAACATTAATTCTAATTTCATCACTAATAATTTCAGAGTTTCACAAAATATAGCTAGCACTTCTCACACTAAAACTATATATTAGTTAAATTAGAATTAATCAAATATACTCCTTAAAATTTCAGATCTCCTAAATGTATACTTCTGAAGATTAGTGGTCGTATGTATATTTTCATAAAGTCCTGGTTGCACGTAATTGTTTAATGAACTATATATAGACTTTCAAGTTAAGATCAATATTTTCAATATAATGGCAATTGCATTACAAAAAGTTGAATACCATATGTTCGGTGTATTCATGTACCACTTGGTAGATTTTGATCTTGAATTACCATTAAAAATTCTTGTAATAGCTTTCTTTGGGTACATCTTGTACTCTTTAATAAAATTCTTATTATCGATTAAAAAAACAATATTTTATTATTGTTACGTATATACCAATTTACTTTGTGGCTGATCTTCTATACCATCCTACGTAAATATATCTTGTAAATTAACTATTCAGCACATAAATGATAAATAAAAGAAAAGAAGTCAGAATGATAATACATGTACACTTTATGCATGATAATTAAACATAACTACAAACTGTATCTTCACAGCTCTTCACTCAACATTTATCACCTCGTGACCTATCTATACGTATGAATACACCCAGAAGAACTTCCTACTTTTATTTTATAACGTATTATATATCCCGCAACTACTATCTATGTACGTACACCCTTAGGGCACGTACTCCGGTAAATCCTAAATAACACCATACAAACCAAATGTGACAGACTTGATTTTAGTTGAACTATTTGCATGACTGAGATAGAACAACCTGCATGCAACTCTCTTGATCTGCCCTCTTCCTCTTCTTCTCCATCTCTCCCTCGTCGACTTCCATTAATAATCTCACCCCGAAAAGCTTTGGCCCTAATAAATCACTCCTATTATCACTTTCATCTTTTATTTTCTCTGAATTGGCGCCATGCATGGCTACCAAATCAAGAAGTTCCTTGCATTTATTCTTCATGATCGCAAGCTCGGAATTCAAGACACCATTTTCTTGTTTGAGCCTCTTGTTCTCGTCCAGTAGAACGGTGAACTCGGACGATGATGAGGTTGATGACGACTTTTGATCTTCGTTTAATTCTAAGTGATGATCATCTTTTGTTGCATCATTGAATTGTACTTTGAGCTGTGGTTTGTTGGACCATGCCTTCCTTCGACGGATTTCGCAGAGTCGATCTCTTTCGCCCTTGCGAAACATGTCGTTTCCGAACTCCCACCTATTTGTTGCCACTTTGCGGAAACCCTAATGTACATACATATTTGGAAAGGAAAACTGTATTAGGTCAATCAATACTAAAATATAAATTTATATGAGCAACCAAAAGAACTTGTTCAACTTCTTCATAATTCTATATATATATATATAGATTGATAGATAGATAAAAAAAAAAAAAAAAAGGATGCATAGAACTAGGAGTATGACTTAAAGGCGGCGAAAAAATTTGTATAATTTTTTTATACAAGAAAAACTTTTTTATTATTAACTATAAAGATAATAAGTTATCATAAGAAACATATACTTGATATAGAATTTGTAAAAATAACTACAAAGCAATACAATTATAACTAAAATATGTTAAATTAAGAATCAAATTTAAACTACATAAAAATATCCAAATAATATCCCCTAAAATGTTAAAAATGATTTATACGCTCTCCTATTTGAAGAATATAAAAAATGATATGCTCCTTCGGTTCACCATTCATTTTCACTTAGACAGCTATAAATCATATATAATTAATTACGTCGGATGATTTAAGAGGACACTAAATTCTAACTAAATTAACATAAAAAGTAAGCAGTAATTAATTTAGTTTCTATACTGTATTACGTATGCAATATTTAAGAACTGCAGTAGATGAGTCGGTCCTTACATAGGTGTTGAGTTGCCTGACAAAGCTGGAGAAGTTGCTGTGCTTGAAGAGCGTGGGAAGCAAGTCCCTTGCAAACTCCGCCGGCTGCCACACAACAAACGCCGTCCCTCCTTCGTTCCACGATATCACCGAGTCCGTGGCCAGATCCTCCACCAGCATATACGTCTTCAATAAAAACGGTGGCGGAGATGCCTTCCTAATAACATACTCGTTAACCAAACACTTGTCACAACTACTTTGATCACTATACTCCACCATCATCATCACTAATTAATTAAATATAATATATATGTGTATATAAATATTTGTTTTTGATATTTCAAGAGAGAAATTAAGATGAGGAAAGAGGTTTGTTTTTCTTTGGATCAAGAAGAGGATATTAATTTGTTCCTACAAATTAAAAAGCTAGGTAGAATTAGAAGAAGGAGAAGAAGAGAAGAAGGGCGGTTAGAAACTCCCAACCCCAACAATAGAATCCCAACACGATTGCTCCACAATTCATCAAATTTGTCATGACTACCTTTTTTCCCTTCTCCTCTCTCTCCCTAACATATTAACCAACCATTTGCTTGATTTTACTCTCTCTCTCTCTCTCTCTCTCTCTCTATATATATATATATATATATATATATACACATGTCGGATTAGTTATACGTTTATAAAGTTTGACAAATTAATTAATTAAGTAATTACTAAAATGCGAAGCATAGAATGTGGACACGGTCGGAAAGTCATTTAATTTACACCGAGCTAGCTAAAGACTTGACCTTCCCCGGCTTATAATTTTCATATAACTACGTACTATGAGTATAAAAATAGGGAATATATGACTACCCTTGAATATAATTAATTATACCTAGTGCTGCATGCTATCAAGATTTGTATTATGTGTTATATTCAACTGAGCATGTGAGTATACTATACCCACTTTTTTCTTAAAGTGATTGCGGCATACACGCAATATCATAATGTTCTGATTTAATTTATCCACAGAGAAAATCTAATCCGACGAATATTCTATATACTTTACAACATTAGATAAGCTAGTTTCGATTACGACATTTATTCGTCTCGAAGAACGAACATACAGATGTACTTACTATTGAAGGATAGGAAAATGTATTCACGATTATGTAATTCCATTTTAAAAATATTTTGATGATACCTATACTTTTTGCATATAATTATACATTAATAATGAGATTGATTAACACATAGTAGTTTTAATCTATTTTGGTGTGGTTGGTCTTTCAAGTAAAATATTCTGTATTACTATCCATACGACGAACTAGATTGTAACGGGCTACATAAATCGATCTTAATGATTTCTTTTTGAACGTTTGGAATATTTGATTCTCCCTTGTTGCTTTTTAATTTATTTTTGTCTTTGTTGAAAATTGACTGTATATTGGCGTATTCTTCTCTAGTGACTCATGTTAATTTGTCTGGGCTAGAGAACTAAAATTAAATAATAAGAATCGCATCAGTATCATGATTGACTTAAATTCATATTCCAGGTTTTTTGCGCGTAAAATTTAATGTCAGCGAGGAAAGTATCGAACTACCATGAATTGGACCTAGTCCTAAAAGTAGATCAGTTTACTAGTCGGTTGCGGAAGTAACAAGGAAATTTACCCACTCTTGAAAATATAAACTATATCGTGTATTAATTATAATTGACCAGTGTTGGTGGACAAATAAGAGGCTTATTATAAAGCAGACAGTAAAAGAGGAATATATAATTCAATGTATTTAGTATCTATAACTTCAACGTCTACTTAAACAATCGACTTAATTCAAATATGACTTTTGGTATGTGTTATATATATCACACGCATACGAGCTATATAAAAGAGGACTAAAATTCATTTTTTTTTCCAATATCTTTTACACTATTTTATTTAACAAATTAAGAGCTAATTAATATTTATTTTAATTGTCCAACTTGAAGTATGCACTGTGCATATATAAAGTCATCACACGTTTAATTGGAGCGTGGATTCGGATGCTAAGGAGTAAGGGAAAAGGACAAATACAGGTGCCGTTTTTCAAGAGAACAGAACTAACTAGGTGCCATGGAAGGTTCTTAATTTGACTAGGCAGCTGAATGTTTTTGACTTGCATTCTTTTTTTAGTATTCTCTTCATTTTCTTGTCTTTTCAATAGTTGATAATGTGTACTCCCCCAAGTTATCTTTATATTTCTCAAAAAAAAAAAATTATCTTTATATTGCTCTACTACCGACACATTTGGATGTCCTATTTAGCCATATAATATAAAACCATGATTACAATAAAATAAAGGACATAATCTTACGTTTGGTTGCAAAATAATATCCCAAATTACCACCTTAATATGCTTTAAAATCATGTTTAGTTACATATACTCATTAAGAAGTGGGACTACAATTACTTAAAATGCCCTTATAAGGTGTAGCAACTAGCAAGTGTAATCTTGTTTAGTAAAGCAGGGGTACAAACGGCAATTCACTTATTAGTTGTTGTGAGTTGGTTGTGAGATTAAATTATATAGGGGTGAAGGTGTGATAACTTAAGAGAGGGAAGGCTATATAAGCCCAAATTATTTAGGGCCCCTATAATATTTTTATTTTTCAACCAAATATAATATTAACCCACATAATTTAATTAATATGTCCTATCACCTTTTATTTTACACTTACATGAGGTTCGTGTGACAAATAACATCCAGTCATCAAGGTTTAATTTTACTTATAATAAGTGCTCGTGAAATTCTTTGAAGTTGCAAATTAACAGTTGATAAATACTAAGCTTGTACGATACGTTCAATTAAAGATCTAGATTCTTATGGTGAAATTACCGTACGTTGACAAAGATGTTGCAATGCCACAAATTGAAGCATCATTGTGGTACAAAAATGATAACTTCTTTGGCCTATGATCGTTGGTGTGTCACTTGGTGCACACAGTAGCAAAGAATCATCCGTAAAGAAATAAATTCATTCTAGATTGGTGTTCCTTAATTCCAGAAGTTTGTTGCGCATGCATATTCTTTCTTTTAAAAACTTCCTTGTCTGATTGGTAGTTAAAAAGGTTGGAAGGTTGAGGCAGCATTCAACATTGGAGGCCGACCATGAAAAGTGCATGTGTCAGCCTCATATTGCAACCATCACAATTAATTAAACTATCTCTCGGTTTGCAATTGGATCATCACGGGGATTAGCAATCTATTTAACTATTATATATGCAATTTGCATTTGGAAGATTAGAGCAACCTATATATGAAATAAATACTTCGTTCGAGACTCATTGTAACATTACGATCGACGGATTTGGGACACATAAAGACCAAACATCCAACGTTTCGAATTAGATTCTCGGCCCAATCAATTGAAAGAGTAAATTAGCTCAAACACTCGTGATTGAATTTGAAAAATAAAAGGCTTTTAGCTTCGCAGATGCATGCATGCTCAGACAGAAGCTGTTGTTGTTTAAATGTTCATTCGATGTGTACAAGGTAGACGAGAGATACAACATAAAACTAAACAAACCTAGTATGCGTGGTTTCAAAGAACAGAATCATTGGAATCAGGAACATCGTCAAGGATGAAAGGACCAAGTTTACCTGTCCTAAACAACATGATAAATTTCTTGCATATCATTAGTCGAGCCTCCGAAGCTTTCTGGGGTATCTTTAGTGCTTTCTGCAGTGCTTCAAATTGTATGTCGATTAGACTACCCAAGTCATCTTCGTCCTCCAAGTTTCCACTGAATTCTGTCAAAGTTTCATAAAGGGCCCTTTGAACTTGAGTAACAATATCCTGTAAAAACAAAGATAACAAACAAATTACCGATAAGCTATTCTATTTTTATACCTGATTGAATATAGGAATATAGCTAATATTAAAACCCAAAATACTGATGAAGTTACCTCAATGTAGTGAACATCAGTTCTACTGGGAGGACTCTTCCTTTTAGGCAAAAGATCTTTCAGATTATACTCGGGTTGGTCACCAGAATCCTGGTGAAGCCCTTCACTCTCTTCGTTTAGCAGGCGCTTCCAATGGAGAGGAGTGCCTCGGATGTTCAAAACTGCTAGTAAATACTGAGCTATCCGCTCCTCACCAACAACCGAATCCTTCACAGAACCTGCACTGAATGACAGCAAACATGCAATATAATCACTATAATACGAAGCACGCTACGAGTTGTCTATGACAGAGGAACAAAGCAATATTGGAAAGGGAAAACTGATTGAAAAATGACTTTTTTGTTTCACATCAAGGGAAGAGTGAACCTAAGAATGATAATTAAAAAATGAACTACGATACTCAAGGATTTGAATTGTTGACATTAAGCCCACACAAAATGGTATAAGCAATTGACCTGCTGCAGCTAACTTTAACCCGGTTTCTATATTTGGGATGCTTGGAACCAACACCCCTGGACTGTCCAAAACATATATGCTAGGTTGATGTGCAATCTGCATGGAGTTATATGTAAAGGTTAGCAAGGCAAAAAAAATCATCTTCTGAAGAATTAGTAATATATTTTTTCAACCAGTTACTTAAGTCTGAATAATCATCTATTAAGTAGCTTTAATCCCTCTATGCACTTCAAAGATTCTGGTGTCCGCAATTCATACATTTACATCACAACAAGCAACAGGCAAAACTGTACTAAAATTGAGAGAAAAACTACTCCAATCCCTGTTGGTGTTGAATATAAATGATAGTAAGGGATGCACCAACTGAGATTTTTAGATAGTTTACCACGAATGAACACTGGAAAACCATATTGTGCAGCCTCATCACTCATCAGTAACTAATGACATAAGAACAATATTCATTTGATAAACATGCATACGTAAGTCATACACACAGATGACCATGGTGAATTTTTGAACTAATAAACTTATGCATGGACGCAAATAATTTAACCTTAACTGTAAAAATAATTTATGGTGTTGATAAAAAAAGAAGAATTTATTTATTTTTCATTTTCACAAACAAGATTACCTTGAATCCAGCAATATCTTGAGTAACTCCAGGAAGAGGTCCCACTGTGGCTCGCTTCTTCTTGTCCTGAGCTAAGACAAAGCGAAACCATCGTCAATTGATGAGACACGATGACTAAACAACTTCACAAAGTAAGAATCATTAAGGTGGTAGCCAAAGCCTCACATGGAAAGCGAAGTGACGCTATTTGATGGATAGAATTGATGAGAGCTGACTTGCCAACATTAGGAACACCAACAACCATGACTAGAAGAGTTGGCTCCCTAGAAATTGCCTCCTTCAATTTGTATTCGACAAGATCAAGAAGCTTTGGTACACCAATCATGCGTGGAAGAGACATAGTTCAGTTAGCTTGAAGACAGATAAAGTCTGCAAATGTATGCAGAACGGCAACAACAAAAACATCCAACGATGTGTTTAGTCTCAGAAGAATTTGAAGCCTCATGTCATATTGAAGAGATACTGAAAGCATAGTTGCATTTGGTCCAACAATTACTTGCATAGCCATCTTAAATAACAAAAATCGTTTTTCATTCACACATACAGAAAATTAACCAACCTTTTTGACAGAACTTTTACTGTGTGCATTTATAGCGAGACAATCTTGTTTGCTTGACTCAAAACATTGAACCCATTTCTGCACAGCATGAAACACACCGTCTCATTATCGATTCAACAAAGTCAAGCAGTAAGTTTGGTTAGAACGCACAATTAACAGGAAATAAGGTACCAGAATTAATCTACACTTAGCTTAACAAAGAAGGTAGTTGTACTATACAGCAGCCTAACAATAACTACAACTACACTAACCTAGTATATGTAAGAATGGTATATTATCTCCACTTTATAGCAATTTGAAAAGTAAAATTTCAAATAGAAATAGCAACAGCCTCAAAATACAATCAAACTTTAGCAAAAAATCATTTCAAATTACTCAAGAAAAGATTGTCACAAATATAGTAAACGAGTACATCAATTCTCTTGCCGCTTCAACACAGACAAAGTTGCATATCCAAAAAGCCAACAACTTCTACATCTTCTAGAACATTGGATTAACATGCAACCCAAAAACATTTCTTTCTCAGTCTATCTGACACTGTAAAATGAGGAAGGAAAAAGAAGTACATGCATGATATTTGAATTGGCGAGATCCTTCTTATTGAGAGCAAGCACCCGTCTTTTTCCCTCGAGCATCGGCTGCAACTCTTGATTTGCAGACGATAACGGTATCTACACAGATCAGAAAACAAGATTAAGAACCAATAATGATGAAACCAACCATTCCAATGAAACCACAAATGAGCAAGCAGTCAAAACACGAACTAAAAAAAAAGCTACCACGTGACAAAACACGATGAGGTAACACGCCACCAAACTCGAAATCAATAGCTACACTACTCCATAACAACTCAAGCTCGATTCGAGATAACATTCATAACATAATATCGCAAAATGCATCAAATTAGCACGACTCAAGCTCGATTCGACATAACACTGACACCAAACTCAAAAGCAATAGAGCTACACTGCCCCATAACAACTGAAGCTCGATTCGACATAACATTTTACACAGTACCATTACAAATGCATCAAATTAGGTCATCTACTAATATTAAGCTAACTAACTGCCTCACAATTTGAACTCACAATAGCACACAAATACAATACACGAATTAAAAAAAAAAAAAGGATAAAGAGCTGGTCTGTTCCATTCTTACACGTGCGTCGCGAACTTCAATAACGAGGTCACAGAATTTGAGGCGGTCGCGTATGGCCCTGGTGGCGGCCGCCATGTGACCTGGAAACCAGTTCACGTTGCCGCCACCTCTGATAAATCCCATTTCTCCGACTAACGATGTTTTTCTCACTATTTTGTTCGCTCGAGACCCCATTATTATTATTATTATTATTATTATTATTATTGTTTCTCTCTCTACAATCGAAGAATTTTGAAGGAAGCTTAAACCCTCAAATGCTGAATTTTTACTGTTACATCTGTTCGGCTAATGGAAGTGAAAAGAAGTTACAGTGACTGATTGGGCTGAAATCCGCTAACAAATTGGGCTATTGGGCCTACACACTTCCATTTCGTTATAGCTAAATTAACTTTTGGGCCTGGTCTGGTTAAGGAGCTGCCTAGCCCTCATTATTGGACCGAGAATAGAAGCAATGGTGTATAGTGCATCGACACTTCAAAACACCACATGCGTTAATGTTTGTGTTATGTCGAACGTCGTGGTAGTAAGAGTTTGTTTGAAAATTTTGTGTCGACATGTTCGTGTTGCCATGTATGTCCATCTTAAATGAAGTGAACCTCTACTGTGTTTTCTTACTTTTGAGTGGTTAACATTTTTGTGCATCTCTTGTAGCCTTTCTATACAAATATACACTCATAATACATATGATGCAAATCGGTCTATAAACTTGTTTTTTCTATTGGTTTACGCCTTCACGGGAAATACCGTACGATGCAAAAACATAAGATTTTCAAGATTTGTAACTTGTAAGCATAAACACATCAAACAACGTAACAATGATATTCTAACTTTTCATAGATATAAACAAGTTCTTACGACCAACGTGTATATATTAACATTTTACATAAACGAAAATACAAATATGTACAAAACCTCAAACGATTAAAAATATTGCACGGGTACTATTTTGCTTTTAGATCACTATATCGGCTTTAACTTCAAACCATCGATGACACTTAACATCCTAAGGTACATCGTTTGTCGCAGTGGAATAGCCTTTCAAGTTAAGAAGTACACAGTCGAACTAATTATATTTGTAGAATTCTAATGCCATGTAAACTATAAAAAAAAAAAAAAATTAATGCCATGAGAAAAGGTTGAGGGTCATTTGTGACTTGAATTAGTCTTCGACGGGGAGACATTTTTTTTTATAATATCAATATGACAATGTCTTTACCTATATATAGTCATATCAATATTTGGATCAATTAATTATCGCTCTGCACATTGGGTTTCCAATATACCATGCATAAGCAATATCACTTCGATCGAACTCGAAGATATCTTCCTGCTGCAGCTATCTATAATTAGTCATATAATTATATTGTCCAAATAAGTATATCCATTATCTATTATTACACATTAAAAAAGAAAGGTATATGATCCACATCTATATCTATATCTAAATATAGCTATAAACTTATATATGATAAGTTTGAGTGTCTCATACTCCAAAGTCAGAAGTCTAACTTCTGACTGGCTACTAAATACAGTATTTTCGCAGTCTCATACTGTTTTCAAATTATATATGCTAGTAAGCTACCAATAATTTATTTTCTGATTATTAGTCAAGTAATATAATACTAAGTTAGTTTTAAAAAAAATCGATATTAGAGCAGCTAATATCCATTGATTCAGCTCTTGCTGGAAGTAGGAAATACTTCTTTTTCCTAATTAATAATAACTTGAAAGTAGAAATTTTAGTTGATTTATATATAAATATATAACAAAACCAACAAAGTACTATTTGCCATGCGAATAAAAAGTAGAAAAAGTAAGTAAAGGTCCCTAAACACGGGAGCATCGGGGCTCCCCTTAACTGCTGTGCAGTTAACCCCCCAAAAATTTAAAGTTCCTATATTTAAGGCCCCATGACTTATCTTTTTCTGCAATTAGGCCCCAAGTAAAATTATTTCTCTTATGAAAACAAAGTTAAAGAAATATATTTCACGATTATCTTCTAACATTACCACTTTGAACTAAAAGATAGTTTTATCCATTAGTTGGTGAAAATTTTATTTATCACGTGTTTAAGTTTTGAAAATAAAAAATTCAGTCTATGACATATATATGCATTATTTCTTAGACATATCTTATACCTTAATAAATACTTTGAGAAAAAGGAAAGACTAAGTCTTATTTGAAAAAGTTAAAATCTTATCAAATCCCAGCTAACCCTCACTCTAATTTAGTGTTTCCTTATTTTTAAAACTTATCTACTCTATATAATCTCAATTATATATGTTATTTGCAAAAAAAAAGAGAATTTTTATTTTGAAAAAGAAGAAAAAAAAACCATCCGTTAACAATTGGAAGAGAAATATTTCGAAAAGAAAAAAAAAAGAGAGAATTCTCATTTTGAAAGAAAAAAAGCATCCGTTAACAATTGGAATATAAACAAATTTGGGAGCTTTTGGATGTAAAAAAAAACAGTGGCAAATTCTTGAATTGGAAAGAAAAAAATAATCTTGAAAGAAACTAATATAAATAAATTTGATATAAAAGTATGTAGGTTTTATTTTGGTATCGAAATATGCATATATACAGATTAAAATATCAAGGTAGTACAAAAACCAACCAAATTTCTTGAAATATTTATTATTTAGAATTGGCATGATTTTTTTTTTTGGTGAATCTAAATGATTTAAATTATTAGAAGAAGTCCATTTTTCATGTCATAACGTTTTTTATTAGGAGGCAGATTTTCGTTAGAGGGTAATTTAGATTATAAGTGAGGATCTTGAAAAATAAGTTTAAAGTAAGAAGTATTAAATTTTAATGGATAAATTTTAATTTTTCTAATTTAATAGAAGTAGTACTGTATTAGGCTACTAACATGAGATAAAAGGTTGTGGCATGATTTTAAGATAAGACAAGTCAGGGGCCTTAGTTGTAAAAAACTTAATTTATTAAGGGGGCTGGTTGCACCACCCTTAAAAGCAGCCCCGACGCTCCCCCTAAACACAATCATTCTTCAACTAATCATACATGGACCACTATAACTCTATTTAACAACACTCATCTGAAAATCAAAAGCAAAAGGAACAATAATAATTTTATTTATTTATACTCTAATTCCTCTTTTTCAACGTGTTGGTAATCAAATCAAATCCTGAGCAAGAAAATACTGAGCTCGGGACCTCCATTTCCATCTGGGTTCAACATGTAAAACGCCTCGGAATCGCGACTCCCCACCACGCGCTCGAACCGGGCTCTCATGTACAATAACTCCCCCTCCGAGGCCCCGCCCTTACGTCCATCGTCCACCACTGGAATCACGCCCGCCCCAACTGATATTCTCTGAATGGTGCTGAGTACGTGCCAGTCCGACTCACTGCACGTCCTTGACACCGCGTACCCGGTCTTCCTCCCGTTGCAATACATAGTCCACACCGGCTCTCCAAAGAGCCTCGTCGCCCCTCCATGCGTCTGCTGAAAAATATAAATCAATAATAAATACCTATCCTCGCTAAAAACTTAAGCTTATTTATTATAAAATAAACTTTTAAATGATAAGTCAATTCATATAAGTCTCAATATAAATGGTGTGACACTTTAAAAAAATGTCGCTTATTAGACGTAACATCAATACCACGGCCTAAGATGAGGACGGGTTAATTAATTATTAGATATAAAATAAACTTGTAAACTATATAGTTTATTAGTCAGCTTTCACTCTCAAATTTTTAAACGAGACGGCAATTCAATATTACCTTTTCGCACTCTAGGGCGATCCTCACTAGCCCGGAAGACATTTCCTTGACAAGGGCGGAAGTCGAGACTGAGAGTTCAATTAGCAAAACGGGTTCGGAGCTAGGGTTTTCTTGCACGGCGAAGCTCACGTGGCCGCGACGGTTACCAAATAGTGTCCCGGTGACTTTTCGGCCGAGGGACGGGGTGATGGAGAGGTGAGTTGGAATGCCAAGCCATTTGCACGTGGGGAGGAATGATGGGATGGTGAAGACTGAGAGTATTGATCGGAACAAGGATGAGATGCCATAGCGAGGGCGGTTGTAGGCCGCAGCGGTTGTGGAGGAACGACGAACGAGGGGCTGTTCGTGGAATCCGAAGTCGAAGGGTTCAGAGTTGAGGGACGAGGTTGATTTGATAAAGTTCGCAGGGATGATTTTGCTGGAGCTTGTGGAGCTACTCGTTCTTCTAAGAGCTATTTGGTCATAGTGTCTCATAGTGAACAAAGTTGTATCAAAATTGATGGAGAGAATATATATAAACCAAGAGTGCAAAATTAAAGAGAATGAGAATCAGGCATATGAATGTTGATATTGTATGATACTTAATTCAAGGAGTGAAATTGGACTTTTGATTGATGGATATTATTTTAGAGAGTTGAATCTGTGACAAAGGCAAGTTATGGAGACTATTAGAAATGATGGTGTTTGGGAGTGCGGGGAGATATATAAAGGAGGAAAGTGTGGAGGCTTTAGGTGCTGATGCCTATCATTTCAATGAAGTCTTGCCTAATATTTATATAAGAAAAATATTAATTAAGTGTGTTTTATTAATTAGTGAATAATTGAGATCATGGCATATTATGTTACTAAGTACGCATGGACCATGTAAAACCAGTATGAGATGCACACGTTCAAATCCTCGATGACATTGATCTTCTATTTGATTAATATTTGTGAGACATTCTTGATTATTAGAACTCTAACAATACTCTATTTATTTTGGACAAAAAAAAAAGTGTTGCTTGTTCAGTAGCGTGAATAAGAAATGAACTAGTCAAGATATAATTAATCTTAATCTAAATCTATTTGTCCATAGTATAGTTAATTAGTTACCTATTAATTAGTCTTAATTAATCTTTGGCGTGGTGCGGCTTTAGTATGGACTATATATAGCATCACGATGACAAGATATATGGGTGTATGTGATACATTTGAGGGAATTCCGTTGTTATTTTCTACAAATCATTACATCAAATTGAGGTTAGAATTCATGCAAAGGTAAGTATAGTTTCATTAACAAATTATGAATAAATCATTAGTCAAACCTTCATCAGCAGTTCACCAATAACTTGACAATATATAAGCGTATTTAATTAGTTAAAGTGTTGGGTTTCAATTCTCAGTTTATATAGTTGTCTACTTTACTAATAACTGATTGATCATTATTTTGTTTACCGTTATTCCTTCGCCATTTATTTACCATTCATATTCGAATATTACACAAAAGGGAAAACGACACTTACCTCCCTGAACTTTTTGCTCGCTCGCACTTACTCTCCTGAACTTTTTTTTGGAGCACTAATACCCCCAAGATTAATTTTTGAAAGTTTTGTACCCCCCGCGACACCCCCCACACGTGAGAAAGGGAATATTCTACAGAATATTTGGCTCCGCATGCACGTGTCGTCAAACACTAGGGACACTTACATCCCTAAACTATTGACTCGCGAGCACTTATACCCCTGAATTATCGATTTCACTACAAAAAAATCGGGTCATTCTCGACCGCAAAGCCGGTCGAAAATGACCCTTCTGCGGTCGGGAATAACCCTTTCCCGACCGATTTTCGGTCGGGAAGGGCCGGTCGGCATTGCTTCGGTCGGACCGGGATTTTCTCGACCGCCTTTCCTGACTGAATTTTGGTCGGGAATTTCCCGATCGTCAACCCCGACCAAATAACGGTCGGGAAAAGTCCCGACCGACCAACGGTTGGGAAAACATATCCCGACCGATTTTTGGTCGTTATCCCGACCGATTTTTGGTCGAGAAGTTTTTTTAAAAATCCCGACCGATTCCCGGTCGAAAGTTCCTCAATTTGTTTCCCGACCGAAAATCGGTCGATAAAAATTTAAACGTTTCCCGACAAAAATCCGGTCGGCAATATTTACGAGTAATCCCGACCGGTGTGCGGTCGGGAATTATGTTCATGCTATTTCCGACCGCACACCGGTCGGGAATAATATTTATATTATTCCCGACCAAAATTCGGTTGGGAATAAAACTCATCAGAATAAAAAAAAATAATCGGTATTACCGGAATATTATTTTTTTTACTATTTTGAAATATTTTAAAACATTATTTAGCTTTTTGTGTTTTAGATGAGCAATTAAATTTTTGATTCATTGATCAATCTCAAACACAAAAAAAAATTAAATAAGTGTTTGATTATTGAAAAGTTGAATAAAGAAGTGAAAAAATTAATTTTGAAGTTGAAAGAAAAAAAGTGTTTGAAAAAGTTTTTGGAGATGAAAAAAGTGTTTGGAGATGAAAAATGTGTTTGGAGATGAAAAAATGAGGGGAATAATGAAGTGTATTTATAGAAAAAGTTAAAAAAAAATTGAATTTTCGTCAAATTTGAATTTCCCACCGAGTCCCGCCAATTTTTTCGATTATTCCCGACCGAAACTTGGTCGGGAAAGTTGAAAATTTTCAAAAACCGCCAAATTTTCAAAAATTTCCGATTGAATTTCGGTCGGCAATACTATGCTGCCCAGAAACGTGGCCAATAATGCCGACCACATTTCGGTCGGGAAACGTTTAAATATTATTCCCGACCGAATATCGGTCGGGAGTAACTTTGAATATTATTCCCGACCGATTTTCGGTCGGCAATAAGTGTCAATGCCGACCGAAAATCGGTCGAGAATGACCTTGAATATTTTTCCCGACCGCAAATCGGCCGGGAAGAATAGTAAATTTTACTTTTTTCGATCTTTTGGAAATTTTGATGTGTTTATTAAGTATAACTATAGAATCTCACTAAATACATGAATTGCACTAACAGTTAGTTAGCTTAATGTACTTTTAATTATTAAATTAGTATAGATTACCGGAATATAAGTTAGGTTAGTTTGAAGTTTTACATATAATAAGCATAGGTAGTATAGAGGAGTATTCACAATTGGCGATTAATATTTGTTACGAACGTTAGTATAGAGAGGCTAATTGTGATATATATATTAACATATGTTTAACATAATCGTAAGTAGTTACATTATTAGCAGCCACATATAACAATCTATTTATAAGTGACAATATGAATCGACACTTCAAACGATTCATCAACGTGCAACTAAATTTAATTTTTTTGAGATTTTTAGTAATATATAACTAATATTGATTTATTTGATCATTAAATCAACGATTTATCTAAAATTGAGAGCGAAATTGTGAAATTAAGAATATGAATATTATTTTCTACCGAAAATCGGTCGCCAATACCCCTAAACACTAAACCCTAAACCCTAATATTTCCGACCGCATTGCGGTCGGGAATAACAACGGTAATTGTTATTCCCGACCGAAATTCGGTCGGGAATAACAACGATAACTATTATTCCCGACCGAATTTCGGTCGGGAATAACAACGGTCAGTATTATTCCCGACCGAATTCCGGTCGGGAATAACAGTTAACGTTGTTATTCCCGACCGAAATTCGGTTGGGAATACTGTCAGCCCCCCTATAAATACCCTTCCCTATTCCACTTGAGAAATCGTTCCAACACTCATCACTTACTAAGGTATCCACGATTTCCTCTTGTTATAACAATTTTTTGTTAGTTTTTCTCAATTAAGATCATCTTTATTAACTTTTTTTCATGTTTCTTTGTTTTAGATATTGCGGTAAATGCAACGAGGGGCGTGCGTTTGCAAACAATACTTGATCTAAGTATTTTCTACGCTACAACAAGTAAGTATTAATTGCCTTGGCTTCTATGTACTCGTGTTTTAAAATTTTTATATAAATGATAAATATATTGATTGGTTAAATTAATTGTAACAATTTCTTTTTAATTTTCTTAGATTAGAAATGGATTAGCGTCCCAATAGATCTTGGATGTACGATAGGATATATAGTAACACTGGTTATTTGAATCAACATTACGTGGTTGGGGTTCGTGAATTCA
Organism: Linaria vulgaris; assembly: GCA_948329865.1. Lineage (NCBI taxonomy): Eukaryota > Viridiplantae > Streptophyta > Magnoliopsida > Lamiales > Plantaginaceae > Linaria > Linaria vulgaris. Next base: position 109,367,738 of record OX415254.1, on the reverse strand, counting down.
TACAATATGCATCACAACAGAGAGATTACGTAGATCTAAGAAATCGTATTAGGTGCCCGTGCCAGAGATGCATCAATTTAAAGTTTTTTGATCGAAACGTAGTACGGGATCATCTTCATAAGTGGGGGTTTGTGTATCAATATTGGATATGGGTATTGCATGGAGAGAAGGCGAGCGAGGCGTCTACATCATATGTACCTGAATCACCATCTGCTAGTATTCACGTGGATAGTCCGGTTCATGCCGATACTTCGTTTAGAGAATTGGTTGAGGATGCATATGGGGGTCGATTTGTTGAGGGAGAGGTGCGCAACGAAGATCCAAGTCCCGAGGCAAAGGAGTTCTACAAATTGATGCAGATGGGAGACATAAAAATGAACAGTAAGAAGTCAAAGACTGTGCTCCAGTGGTTTGCCGAGTTCTTAACTACCAAGACGGTGCACAAAGTAGTTAATGTCGCTTGCGAAAAGTACTTAAGTTTGTCTAAAGATATTATGAACCCAGATATTGAGGAAATGCTACCGAATACGGTTCCAGGCATGAATAAGATGCTCGCGGGTTTGGGTTTAGGGTATGAAAAGATCGACGTATGTAGGAATTTTTGTTTCTTGTACTATGGCGATAATGCCAACAAGGATCTCACATCGTGTCCGATATGCAAGACCGATAGGTACGAGGCTGGTAGAAAGTCCAGGGTCGTAAGGAAGAAATTGTGGTACTTCCCCCTAGGTCCTCGATTACAGAGGTTGTTTTATACTGTAGGCACTTCGAGACATATGACTTGGCATTTGAAGTGTCGAGAGTCAACTGATAGAATGATTCACCCAGCTGCAGGCGAGGCGTGGAGAGCTTTTGATCGTACGTATCCGGACTTCGCAGCAGAGCCTAGAAATGTCCAACCCGGCCTATGTACTCATGGGTTCGCACCGTTTGGGCCATCTGGGAAGAACTACTCTTGTTGGCCCGTGTTTGTTACCCCTTATAACCTTCCGCCGCATTTATGCATGCGACTGGAGTTCATTTTTCTGAGCCTTATTATACCCGGTCCAAAGAGTCCTAGAAAGAACTTGGATCTTTTGCTGAGACCGTTGATTGATGAGTTGAAAGATTTGTGGAGTAATGGTTTGTGGACATATGACAGCTCACGAAAGGAAAACTTCCAAATGCGAGTGACTCTAATGTGGACTATTAGCGATTTTCCTGCTTATGGAATGTTGTCCCAGTGGAGCACGCACGGTAAGCTGGCGTGTCCTTATTGCATGGGTAAGACAGATTCTTTTACACTTAAGCATGGTGGAAAAGCCTCGTGGTTCGATTGTCATCGTCGGTTTCTACCAGAGGGTCATAAATAGAGGTACAACAAGAAGGATTTCTACAAGGGTAGGGAGGTACTTGAAGCGCCCATTCCAAGGAAGACATGAGCGAAGATGAGGGCAATTTTGGATAGGCTACGATCGGTTAGATTTGGGGCAAACTCCACAAAGCTTCCGGGATTTAACACAACTCATAACTGGTGTCGTCGAAGCATCTTTTGGGAACTACCATATTGGTCCACGAACTTGATTCGCCACAATCTAGATGTGATGCATTGTGAGAAGAACTTTTTTGAGAACATCATCAACACGGTGTTGGACAATGCTAAGTCGAAGGACAACATTAAGTCGAGGCACGAATGGGTGGAGTAAGTGGTCGTTAATTATTTTTAATAACGAAATGATTAAGCGCTTTAAAGACAACTAACTTATGATGATTTTCCTATGCAGACTGTTTGCAGAAGAGGAGTGCGGTGGACTAAGTCCAATGGAGATACAATCCAAGAGGAACCAAGAGTACGTAGCATGGTTCAAGCAGACATATTCAAGTGGGAAATACGAGATCGACGTACGAATAGATCCTCTAATCACAGGTCCGGCTTATTCAGTGGCAACCTACCAGGGATACATTGTGAATGGGTTCAGATTTCACACCGATATGATTTTGGGCCCGAAGAAGAGTGATTGTAGCGGTGTTTATGTGAAGGGAGACATGGGAGGATCCGATGCTACCAACTTCTATGGAACGTTGAAAGACATTATACAGGTGGAATATTGGGGCAGAATCCGACCCATATACATAGTCTTGTTCAAATGTGTTTGGTATGATATAAATGCAGGTACGCAGGAGCATTCAACGTACAAGTTGGTTGACATCAACCCGAGGCGTACCCTCAGCACCAATGAGCCATTTGTATTCGCTAACCAAGCAAAACATGCGTACTATGTGCCATATCCAAAGAAGACGACAAGGCGACCGGGATAGAGAGGATGGTTGGCCGTATCCATTATTTCTGCCAGACACATAATCGATATGTCATCAGTTGCTGGATCAAACGATGTCGACGCGGGGATGCCGAACCAAGTGCTACAAGAGAATGCATCTGAAGGGTTTAACTTATGCGTGGACCTTTCCTCATTCGATATGAATATCCAATTGGCCAACGAGGGATTTGATGTGGTTGGCGAGGAGGCAGCAGCGGAGGGCAACGAGGAAGAGGAGGGCTACGAGGACGACGAGGGCAATGAGGAAGAGGAAGAGGAAGAGATAATGAGTGACTCAGATTATGAGGATAGTATGTATGACTAGCATCGATTATGGTTTAGTGGTTGATTTCTATTTTATAAAAAAAATTGATTCACGTTGTTTAATTTCATATTATAGTTTGTATTCGTGCTTGTAGTAATAACAACATTACATAATTACCAATAAACAAACTACTAACACAGTTTTCAATACTTAGATAAAACGAACAAATAATACTACTACTCCGCATCAAACGAACAAATAATACACAACTACTCCGCATAATTACAGAATGAATACGAAACTAGTTTAACATTACATAATTGGTCCAAGCATCAAACGAATTACATAAATACAAACAACTAACACAATTTTCAATACTAAAATAACCCTAAAACAAATAAAACTACCACTACTCATAGTCCTCGTCATGAAATCCAAATGTATCAGGAGCTGTGGAGGGTCCAGCACCATCATCACCATCACCGGCAAGATCGGCTGCATCACCATCGAGAGTGTCATCATCGGGGGCATCCTCGTACTCATCATCATACAGCGTGCAATCTGGAGCACCATGCGCAAAAGGGTTAGGAGGGGTGGCGAGGAACGCTGGCCGGCTCGACGAGCATCACGCATGAGTCCCCCTGTAGGCATGGGTCGAGATGGAAGAGTACCTGAAGTCTGGGTGATGTGCTAGGTCAAGTACTATACGTGAGTAATAAGCTCGTCAACCGTCTCATCAGTAGTAGTCCTAAGACGACGGTTCTCCCTCTCCAATGCCCGCACATAGTCATGTGTCGTGTTTGGCTTCTTCTTCGTCGAGAAACCAAACCGATCGTGAGATGCATCCGTAGGGAGACCCGCAACCTTCCCCTTCTTCAATCCTCCTATCGCGAGACTCCACAGCTCCTGATCTAGTGGTGGCCACGTAGAACGATCCGCCTCGTACCTCTCGATCATACGTCCTATGTAGTCCTCATGTTCATTTTGTCAGAATTGTTAGTACATAATTAAGGAAGACATATGTTAATATAGTAATCAGAGAATGCTTTACAAGTTAAATACTTACGTAGATAGCCCTATACGTGGGGTGAACCCAAACGCCGCGACGTGGAGCTCCCTCTGGCAGACCACTGGGCACATGTGTGTGCTGATAACGATATGCCTTATCGTGCCGAGGCTCAGGGGCCCCTGGAGGTCTCGAAGCAGCCTGCATATGGATATACATTTGTTTTTTTAGCTATTTAAATTTAAAACAATAGTTATTCGTATAGAAACTCAATTTAATAAGACATACCATCCTACGTCGAATCTCCGTGTAGCTCCAGGACCCACTAACATGAGTAGATCGTGCAGGACGATCAAGGTCTAGTGCCTCTCCTCCTCCTCCACGCCTGTTCTTCTGTCTTGACACTGATTTCTTCGCATGGTCAACCGACTCCTAATGCGTCACTAACATCCTCTCTAACTTGTCGCTCATCCAACTGTTCTTCGGACGCGTCGCCCACCTTGGATCATGGAGCCTGTCGTAATAGTTCTTCTTCGCATTGTACATGATTTCCTTGTAACACTTCTTAGCCTTCGCCTCATATGCGGAATGTGCCCGAACCATGTCAGCCGGATCAATGTAGTATATTCTCTGCAATTAAATAAAATTTTTAATTAAGGTTTCGTTAAATAAAAATCTTACTATGTATATATATTTAGTAAACTTTCAAAATCTCACCTTAAACTTAGCCCACATCTGTCCCTGGACTACTGGGTCGACCTCGGTGTATGAAAGAATACACGTCTTCATAAACCCCCTAATGATCGAGGTAATCGCCGCCGCTATCTTGCTCCCATCAAGAAATACGTCGTGCTCATCCAGCTGTACCCTACGGCGGGCTCTACGGTCAACTGGAACCTACGGCCCTCTCGATATGCCTCGGCCCGGTCTCTGTTGTGTCGTTGAAGATGGTCCTGCACCGGCATCGTCTGCAGGGGAAAAAGTACTAGGACCCGCCGGTGTAGACTTTGTAGAGCATGGCCTAGGTGTCGTAGGCCTCGATGATGACGATGGCCTAGATGATGACGATGGCGTCGATGCTACGTGATCAGCATCTAGTCGAAATGGTACTACTAGATCTGGTGGAGTACCGCCGCTCGGTCCGATACGCCTATGTGGATGTGAAGAAGTAGGGGACTCGCCAAGATCGCTATCAGGTGCATCGATAGGAGCGGGTGGTGCACCGCCAAAATGAATGATCCGTAGACGAGGACCTATCCTCGGTGGACCAGTAGGTGGAGTACTCGATGGAGTGCTTGATGGACCACTACGCCCTCTCTTCGAGGGCTGGCCACGATCGCTATCACGGGACGACATGTCGTCGAAGATGAGTGCTACGAACTAAGTAAAAGCATCTAAGTTAGAATTTTGCTAATTGTAGAGACGACCTAAATTTAATCAATACTCAGTTATATAGTTTTTTCCTAAAGTCATAAATATTTCCCAAACCCTAACAATTCCTAAAGGAATTTACAAATTAAATCCTAACAATTTCTACAATATCTAACAATTAATATTAAAACATTAAATATAACATAAATAATTAATATTAAAACATTAAATATAACATAAATAACTCCATAATTAACGTCCTAATAAATGAATTAACACATATAAAGATCATATATAGTTTTCCTAAAGTCATAAATAATTACTAAACTATAACATTTCCTAAAGCCTAACAATTCCTAAAGGTATAAATAATTACTAAAATTATAAAACTATAACATTCCCTAAAGGCATAAATATTTACTAAAATCATAAAACTATAACATTCCCTAAAGGCATAAATAATTACTAAAATCATAAAACTATAACATTTACTAAAGCCTAACAATTCCTAAAGGCATAAATAATTACTAAAATCATAAAACTATAACATTTCCTAAAGCCTAACAATTCCTAAAGGCATAAAAATCTAACATTTTCCTAAAGCCTAACAATTCCTAAAGGCATAAATAATTACTAAAATCATTAAACTATAACATTTTCTAAAGCCTAACAATTCCTAAAGGCATAAAAATATAACATTTTTTCAAAGCCTAACAATTCCTAAAGGCATACATAATTAAATCCTAACAATTTCTATAATATCTAACAATTAATATTAAAACATTAAATTTAACATAAATAATTAATATTAAAACATTAAATAAAATATAAAAAACAAGAAAAAACGAAAAATTTACCGAATCGAAATTCGCGACAGAAATTCGGTCGCGAATAAGGGGCGGCGGTCGGGAATAGTCGGGAGAGAGAGAGAGAGAGTTGTGTGTGTGAAATGAAGAGGAGGAGGGAGGTATTTATAGAAATACCTCCCTCATTCCCGGCCGGATTTCGGTCGGGAATGCCACTAATCCCGACCGAATTTCGGTCGGGAAGTCTCGGCCCAGCTGCACGGCCCAGCTGGGCCGAGATTAAGGCTACACTCTGGGCGGGAAATTTCCCACCCAGAGTTTCCCGATTGCAATTCGGTCGGGAATAATATTCCCGACTGAATTGCAGTCGGGAATACCCTTTCCCAACCGATTTGCGGTCGGGACTTGTTTTTTAAAAATGTCCGACCGAATATCGATCGGGAAAAGTTGTCCCGACCGAATATCGATCGGGAAAAGTTGTCCCGACCGAATATCGGTCGGGAATGCTCCCGACCGAAATCTGGTCGGGATTTTCCGGTCGGGAATGGGCGCGAAATCTTGTAGTGTTTTGCCCTTAGTCTTGGACGACACGTGCACGAGGAGACCAAGATTCTGTGGAATATACCGTTTCTCACGTGTAGGGGATGTCGTGGGGGGTACAAAACTTTCAAAAATTAAGTTTGGAGGTGTTATTGCTCGAAATAAAAGGTTGGGGGTGTAAGTGCTCGCAAGCCAATAGTTCAATGGTGTAAGTGTCGTTTCCCCTACACAAAATAAGAAACTATTTATCAAAATAAGAAACTATTTATGATTCAGCGTTGTCGTTGGTTTTAATTTGCATCTAGGTAAACTCCACATTTTGATTTGTATAAATTGTTTTTTGAGTTTGTGTCAAGATGTATTTGTTGCAACATGCAGTAGACAGTCGAATTAATGCCACTCTAGGTAATGTGATTAATTGTCACAGAATAAATTAAAACCCCAAACAGTGTATATGAGACGATACATATATTATATTGGTATCTCAAACTTTAGATTTTCAGGTCTAACCTTAAAAAATTAAGTAATTAATTACATGCACCATAAAATAATTTCCCAATTTAACCTTATATTTTAAGTTACATGATATATTCTATTATACTATCATATAAAAAATAAAGATATCCATTAGTAATAGTATACACAAACTTGTAATTTCCATCTTTAGCTTTACAAATTTCAGTTACACCATAACAACACAAAACCAATTTAACCTTATATTTTAAGTTACACCACAATAACTATATTATTACTCTCAATTTTTCAGATTTTCTATTCCCAATTTCTCATAATCTCTCTTAGACTAGTGTTTTAATTAAACCTTTTATATAACTGGTCTTATATATTGCACAGATGTTTTTGTATTTCTTAACATATTCAAATAAGAATTATGTTATATATTGTCATTGCACAATCTTTCAGCTCTTAATTAATTATCATATCACTATTCGAAGAACCATTAAGTTATATATATATATATATATATATATATATATATATATATTAATAAAATGAGATAATTTGGGCAAACCTCCTAAACTTTAGAATGATTAGAAAAGTGGTCTGAAACTTTGAAAACACCTCGTGCTCAACTATTAAAATATTCCCATGAAATGAAACAATTGAACGGCTGGTTATCAGTCTAGAGACAAACGCATTTTAAGAAAGTTTTATGTGTATGTTTCTCTTTTTAAAAGTCCAGGGATGGTTTGCCAATCACCCTAAAGTCATGGAGTTTTCACTTTCCCTTAAGTATCCAAAATAAAATTGAATGAAGATTTTGAGCCGTTTAAAATTAAAGCAAAAGAATGAGTCGAAGGGATGGAGATGGCATCCGCATGATGACATATGACCAAACAAAATACACTACAAGATTCTAGGGTCAACAGAGATCGCAAATCAGCTACTGCAACGCGTTTGCTGGGCAACAGAGATCGCACAGCAACCGCATTGCGGTTGCTTTCGGTCTCTGAAAGTTAACGCGGTCCCGAGCCCATTGGCTGGACTTTTCCAGCCAGTGGACCGAAGTTTTTGGCCCAATTACTAGCAATTGCAACCGCCTTGCGGTCTCAGATACCAACGGAGTCAATTGCAATCGCATTGACGTCCCTACTCACTACAAGATTTGGGGGGCATCTGCAACCGCACCCCCCAACCGCCCAGGCGGTCGCCATTAACCGCGACCGCGGTGCGACCGCACGGGCAGTCGCGAGGCTTTTATAAGACCTCGCAACCGCTAGGCCGTCGCTTGGTACCATGGCGACTGTCCGGGCGGTTGCAGATATCCAGTTCTCGCAACCGCTGGGCGGTCGCCAAGGCTTCTCGCAACCGTTGGGCGGTTGCTAAGCCACATGGCAACCGCCTTGCGGTTGCTGATATTAGATATCTACAACCGCCTAGCGGTTGCAGATAATATTCATACTTGATTTTTTACTATTACGGATGATTCGTTGTGGTACGTTGTTTGATCTATTGATAATTACCCTAATGATAGTTAAACCAAGTCAAATTATAAGGTTTTATTGGAAAATCAAGCTTAGAGACAACATTAAGAACTAAGTGTGATGATTAGTTGTTGAACATAATATATAGGTGTATCGTTGATAACTCGCTTAATCACATAATCTACTATGTTACTAACTTAATTACTAGTTTTGTAAGTTATTTACTACTACTATTCACATGTAATAATAATATTTGAGTTCAATAAACACAAACACATCAAGATACTTCCCAAAAATCACTAATTTCGAATATGGGTGTTTTCTGCAACCGCCAGGCGATTGCAGATATTCAGTTCTCGCAACCGCTGGGCAGTTGCGAGGTCACATGGCAGTCGCCTGGCGGTTGCTGATACTAGATATCTGAAACCGCCTGGCGGTTGCAGATAACATTCATACTTGGTTTTTTACTATTACGGATGATATGTTGTGTGGTACGTTGTTTGATCAATTGATAATTACCCTAATGATAGTTAAAACAAGCCAAATTATAATGTTTCATTGGAAAATCAAGCTTAGGGGCAACATTAAGAACTAAGTGTGATGATTAGTTGTTGAACTTAATATATAGGTGTATCGTTGATAACTCGCCTAATCATATAATCTACTATTTTACTAACTTAATTACTAGTTTTGTAGTTATTTACTACTACTATTCACATGTAATAATGATATTTGAGTTCAATAAACACAAACACATCAAGATACTTCCCAAAAATCACTAATTTCGAACATGGATGTTTTCTGCAACCGCCAGTTCTCGCAACTGCTGGGCGGTTGCGAGGGATTCTCGCAACCGCCCAGCGGTTGCGAGTGTTGGTTATCTGCAACCGTCGGGCGGTTGTAGATAATATTCATACTTGAATTTTTTTTATTTTGGATGATTTATGTTGTCTATAATGATATATGTTGTCTATAAACACAAACACGTCAAGATACTTGCCAAAAATCAATAATTTTAAACTTGAATATTATTCGAAACCGCTGGGCGGTTGCGAACATCCCACTGTTGCAACCGCCCAGCGGTTGCGTTACCAATTGTTGCAAACGCCCGGGCGGTCGCCATGTTACCCAGCCACCGCTCGGCGGTTGTTAATTTTGCTGAAATGGCCGGGATTCGGGGAGAAATTCAAATTTTCACGAAAATTCAAAATTTCCACCCCAAATCTTATATATACCCACCATTCTTCTCTTTAATTTTTTCATTCACAAATATTTCACCCTCCAAACATACCCAACGCTCTTTTTTTCCAATCCACAAAATCCAAACACTTTCTTTCATCTCAAACACTTTCTTTTATCTCCAAAATAAAACACCAAACACTTTCTTTTTATCTCCAAAACAAACCACCAAACACTTTCTTTTATCTCCAACACAAACCACCAAACACTTTCTTTTCTTTGATATCTCCAACAAAAAAACCCAAACACTTTGTTTTCTTTTATATCTCCAACAAAAAACCCAAACACTTTTTTTTTATCACCAAAACAAAACACTTTTTTCTAATCTTTTATTTTTGTTTCACTTCTTTTCTTTTTTGTTTATCTTCTTTTCTTTTTGTTTCTCTTTTTTTTTTTTCACTTCTTTTCTTTTTTTGTTTCTCTTCTTTTTTTTTGTTTCACTTCTTTTCTTTTTTTGTTTCTCTTCTTTTCTTTTTGTTTCACTTCTTTTCTTTTTTTGTTTCACTTCTTTTCTTTTTGTTTCTCTTCTTTTCTTTTTGTTTCACCATATTAATTTCAACAAAAAAAACAATAATATTCTGGAAAATTTCCGTTTTTTTTTTTTGATGAATATTATCTGCAACCGTCGGGCGGTTGCGAACATCATGAATTCGCAACCGCCTTATGGACATCGGCGGTCGCCACTTCCACGAAAGACTTCAACCGCCCAGCGGTTGCGAACATCATGAATTCGCAACCGCCGGTCGCCACCCCTCTATTGACGTGGCGACCGCCAGGGGTTATGGCGACCGCCTGGCGGTCGCAGAGTACCCACGACGAGGGGTATCAGCGACCGCCTCGGCGACCGCCCGGGCGGTCGCAGATACCCCTCGGGCGACCGCTCATTGGCCATCTGCAACCGCCCGGGCGGTTGCATATGGCCCTGTGTTCTTGTAGTGACTATATGAATATTATTAGGGACCGCAAGGAGGTTGCAATTGAGTGTATTTGTTACCAAAATGTGGTTACAACTAATATTCAGACTTCAAAATGACATCATTTTGATGATTTGAGGTACCACGTTGTTAGTTTAACTGTAATGTGAAAGATTATCTACTAATTAAACCGATTAATCATATTATTAGTGAAGCAAATCATAATAACAAATCAACAAGGTGTGTATGATGATGAGTAGTAACTATAACATACAACATGTTCAACACTAATAACTCGTTCGATCATCTCACACTCAATCTACTCTTTCATTTCTCAATGACTTGTTTTGTAACCATTTATTAATTTATTTCACATGTAGCATTGATGTTTGTTGCTAAAAATCACAAACGCATTGAGATAGTAACATAAAATTGTGATTTTGATGTTGGTGAGTTTGTCGAAAATATCAAACACTAGAACTTGAAAGTCGCGAAAATACATACACTTTTCTTAAAGCGTAATTCGCCCCCACCTCGTGTGTGCCAATAGGGTAACAGCGAATCGCTTCCCAAGATACAATTTAAGCCCATAAAATAAAATAGTAGACTGCGTATTGGACTAACGAAATCTACTAACAGAAAAAGAAACAAGAGTGCAGAAAATACACACTTAATTTCTGCAACAATTAAAACTGTATATTATTTGAGAGATACATTTTTTTATGTGTGTTAGATCTGATAATCCTGCATTTTTAAAGAATGAGAAAAGCTACAAGGAAAAGTCACAACTTTTCCTAGGTACTCTTTCAGAGAACACAACTTTCCTAGTAATTCTTTCATAGAAAAGACACAACTTTTCTGCTAACAAATATGTGACTGTTGATATTTAAAATCTAAGTTTAAATATTTCCTCCATATTTTTTCCCAGCTTAATCTGAGTCGTAGGATTTAAATCTTAAGTAAGATTAAATCCACACCATACAATTTAATCTATATTAATTTAATATTCAGATTAGATCACATCTGTTCATTTTATTTAATTAATTAAATAAAATCTACGGCCTATATCGATGAGCGATGCAAGCGTGCAAAGTGCTAAGTGCTTTTTAAGTGCGCCAAACAAAAGCGCCACGCGCACGCGCATGCGCGCACGGGCGCGGGCCAGGGCACAGGCTTGGCTCGACGCGCGTGTGTGCATGAGCACCACTTATGTCTTGCACTTTTTATTACCCAAGTAATATAGTGCAAACATATATAAAACCACAAATAAGTTTTTACTTTTCTTATGTGGGACACTTAAGCTAGGCCTGTTGAGGGTCGGGGTCCCGTCGGGTCAGGACCCCGGCCCACGGGAGTTGGCCGGGGCAGGAGCTGCACGGCAGCTCCCGTTTCCTCCCGCCAGGAACACTTTTCCCGGCCGGGACGAGAGGTATCCCGTATCCCGCCCGGCCATGAGCAACTGTAAAAAGCCAAATCCTTCTTCCACGGACTTCTCGATGAATCCGAGGAGATGCTTCAGCGAGCAGGTCGGGGTGAAGGTGTCGGGGACGGCGAAAAGGATTGCTTTCTTGTTGGCGGCGAGATCGAATATGGTAAGGGCCTCGAGCTCGTCGGAGGCGTCGAGGTAGAAGTGGGTGGATTCGGGGAGCTTGTCGTTGACGGAGATTGCGGCGGAGATTTTGGGGACGGCGGAGGAGAAGCGACGGAGTTGATGGTGTTTGTGGTTGTGGCGGCAGAAGGTGAGGGAGGAGGAGAAGAGGGAGGAGGTGGGTTTTGTGAGAGGAGAGAAGAGGGAGATGGTTGTGCCGGCTGCCATTTTTAGTTGCGTGTGTGTGGGGTGGTATGTGTGCGTGCGGCGGTGGACGGTGGTGTGTGTGTGCGTGCGGTAGTGGTTAAAACGGAGATTCACTGGGTCGACTGTCATCCATCAATTAAGCTAACCAGGTTATAACATCAATCTCAAACACTAGGAAAGGATCCCACCCTGCTCTGTTCTCCTCTCCTCTCTTCTTTTCTCTTTCCTATTTTGCTATTCGCCTCTCTCTTCTTTTCTCTTTTAAGTAGGAGGTTCTTTTTTTAAAAAAAAATCATTCTATCTTCCGGGATCCCGCCGGGAGGTCGGATCCCGTTTCCTCCCGGTGGGATTAGAGCCGGGAGCATTTTCTCGGTTCTTCAGGGAGGAAAGACGGACGGGTTTTTCCCGTCCGGGAAAAACCCGTCGGGCCGGGCGGGAATCATGGTTCTCCACCCTGCCCAAACACCCCTAACTTAAGCCACAATAGTAAAATTGGCATATAAGAGCTAAACCTCTTAAAGCCCATAAAAGTCTGTATAGTTACCATGAGTTAGAGTCCAACATACTTTACCAATGTGGGACAAACTCAAAGAAGGCTTTTATTGTACTTTGCATTCACATCATATCAACACATAACCAATGTGGGATACTTCTCACAAGATTTATTATTTGGAAACTAAATCTAACATTTGATGTATGAATATTATTTGCAACCGCAACACGGTCTCAAATAGAGGCTATTGAAACCGCGTCGCGGTTGCAAAAGCTTGCTTTAGAGACCGTGATGCGATCCCTAATAATATTCATACAAATAGGAACCGCGACGCGGTCTCAATAACTTTTACTTATAATTTTCAAACTTTTAGCGCGGTTGTAATTAATTCAAAATTTTCGAAATTTTCAGCGGGCAAGGGGAGGAAATTTGAATTTTTGCGAAAATTTAAATTTTCACCCCATTTTCTATATATACCCACCACTACCCTCTCATTTTTTCAAAACTCACCAACGCTTCTCTTCTTTTCATTCATCAAAAAAAAAAAACACTTGCCTTCTTTTCTTTTCCAAATCCAAAAAGAAAAAGCACCTAACACTTCACTTCTTTTCTTTTCCAAATCCCAAAAACAAAACACCTAACACTTCTCTTCTTTCTTTTACAAATCCAAAATAAAAATCCCTAACACTTCTCTTCTTTTCTTTTCCAAATCAAAAAAAAAAAAAAAAAAAACACCTAACACTTCTCTTCTTTTCTTTTCCAAATAAAAAAAAACACACCTAACACTTCTCTTCTTTTCTTTTCCAAATCTAAAACAAATAACACCTTACACTTTCTATTCCACAAACTTTATTTCTCTTCTTCTTTATTTTATTTGCTTTTTTGTTCATCTTTTTAACTTTTTCATTTATTTATCTTTCATTTCATTTTATTAATTGTTTTTCGTTATTTAATTTTATTTATTCTTGTATATTCACTATATTGCTTTGTTGCCATTATTTATATGTAATTTTAACAAAAATCAATAATATTTCGGTAAATTTTTGGAATATTATTGGTTTTTTTTATTTCGTTCACAGGTTTTTTGCAACCGCAACGCAGTCTCTGTTAATATTCATACTATCTAAGACCGCGATGCGGTTTCAATTGCTCTTTGAGTTTCTGCAACTACATTGCGGTCTCAGATAATATGAATATTATATAAGACTGCAATGCGTTTGCAGAAACTCAAAGAGTATCTGCAACCATATTGCGGTGTCAGATAATATTCACAATATTTGAGACCGCAATGCGGTTGCAGAAACTCTTCAAGTATCTATGACCGCAACGCGATCTTAGAAAGTTGATGAAACAACTTTCTGAGACTGCAACGCGGTCTCAGAAAGTATTTGGAACCGCAATGCGGTTGCGGATTTTTAGGTTACAATTGACCTCAACAGCAACCGCAACGCGGTCTCAAATGTGAAGCGGGGCTTTATGCAACCGTCTTATCTGAAACCTCGATGCGGTTGCAATTATTTTTTGCAACTGAATCAGGTTTTCTGCAACCGCAAATGCAGTTGATGTTGACCCTCATATGTCAATTAAAAGTAATTGAGATGTGCATTGAGAGGTCATTTTGTCTCCATTATTTTGGAATAAAAAACGAAAGATGCTAATATATTAATTAATAATAATTAAGGTCGACCTACTCAAATTATTTTAATATAATTCAGTTTGGGCCGGTTCAAGTAGTTGTTTTCTTGAGCTGCAGGCAATGCTATTGGTAGCCTACCCCTTTGACTGCTAGGATTCATGAGCCACGTGGATTGTTAAACACCACTAGCAGACGTTATTTTTCTTTCTGATAACCTCGTTTCTCTAGTTGTGAATTGTGATGCATGCTTTTGTTAAAATATGAAATGACGTATGAGTTCACTTAATTATTATCCTATAATTTCACAACTCTTAACTTTCAATTAGTGTAGTACTACATTGATAATACATGTACAAAATAATGTTCGGATAAGTACCTCCTGTACGTAAGTGGATAAAGATTATTTCGAGTGAATGGATAATATAAAAAGATAGAATGGCTTGGTAATTACGAGTGTATGCTAACCATATATTAAGCAATGATATTGGTATCAAATTGTCTTGTGGGCGGGAATGCGCTTTAACGTGTTCACTTCTTTTTTCAGCAATTATTATTGTGGGCTTGTTTAAAGTTGCATGTAACATGTTCATAGAATGTTGTCAGAGCATTTACAAAATTACCCGTGTACCAAGTAATCATGGAGCTCATGGCAATATCTGAAGAAAAAAGAAGTATATACCTTTGCTCTTTAGTCTACTCATGTGCTTTAATTTATCGGTGATTCAGTTTGGTACTTATTTGATTTTATCTGTAATAAACTAATAATTCAATTTTAGAGGTCACTTAATTTCCTAGCTAGGTTACACCAATTTTCAAAATTAAAAAAATACACAATAGCGTTTCCATAACGTCCTATTTAAGAGTTGAAATTAAACCAGTCCTTCATTGAAGGTTCGAAATTCCAATTCGTCCGTGACCATTGAAATATTTGTTTTGTATGTATATCATTTTTAGTGTAACCAATGACCAATCAAATAAAAAATGAGTATTTTGAGTTAAAATACAAAATATTATATTGTCCCGTTCAGTTTCTTTTCTCCATACACCCACCTATATTTCCAAACCAATTGTGACAACTCCCTAACTTTGTTTGTTACTTAATTTTTTAGTAATTACTTGATATCTTTTTAATTTACTCGTTGATAATACTTGATATCCTTTCTTATCTTATCTTACTTCATTTAAAATGCAATAATTCTCATCACTGATAAATGATGATGAGTAGCTAGTCAAAAACATAATAAACAATTAGGCCATTGTCATGAATCATCAATGAAATGAACGCAGTTTTAATTAGTAAAACCATTAACTAGAAATATATATAGCAATAATAGTCAATCCACTAATGATCAATTCACCATGTGTATGCGGTTCCGCAAAAAAGGTATTATTGTTACCAATTTTACAAATTGCACGAATTTCAAATGAAAGCAACTGAAAAGTAATAAATATGTTGGTCGGTATCTAACATATGTTTTAAGTTTTAACACCTCCTGGCATAGATAACAGGTGTTAAAAGGAGGAGAAAGACATTAATCAAAAGACTCTTTTTTTTTTCTCACGCTTGCGGGACATAAAAACGTATCAATCATTTGGGCGGAAAGTCATTGGTCAGATACAAGAAAACAATAAAAAAAATGTCATATTCTAAAGTACTTAAGCACAATCTCTACAGAACTCGAGCCTTATTTGATCCAAATGCCCAGAGACTTTAAAGTATTTTGATGTAAATATATATATAGTAGATCAGTTTTAAATTGTAAATTATTCTTTTGTATTGATTTTGATCATAGAAAGTAAACTTATGGTCATTTTCTGTGAGTATTCTCTTTTTAATTTTTTACCTAGCGATATTACACTACAAGAAAACAGCTCAAAAAGAACTGAAAATTTCAACCCAAAAGGTCCAAATTACGATCCTTTTGGTCAATTGGATCGAAATATTTGGATTATAAATTTCGATCCTAATAGTCTCGACGCAGAACATTATGGATCGAAAAATTTCGATCCAAGTGCAATTGGATAGAAATATTGTGATGCAATAGAACTTGAATCGAAATTATTCAACTCATAAAGTGGGTCCGAAAATTTCGATCCATAAAGAGAATGGATCACATAATTTCGACTCATCCGTGCTGTGGGTCCGAATATTTCGATCCAGACTGCTTTTTACAAAAAGCAGCCAGTGAACGCGTGGCGACAGGTGAGTGGCTGAAATTCTGGATCGAAATTTTTCTATGCAGACTATTCTGGGTCGCATATTTTCGATCCAACAGTATTTAGAATCGAATTAAATCGATTCATATCATGTTTAGCATTGCAATAATTCGATCCACCATTATTTGAATTTTTTTTTAAAAAAAGGGGCGGGAATCCGCCATATTTGAATTATTAATAATAGAAATTTATGTTTTAGTATATGATTTAAACTATACATATTAATAATTTTGTGTGATTATACATATATAATTAAAATATTATTATGATAAGCATGATAATTAGAAACACTTGCAAAAAATACAAAAAAAAAAAAAACTAATTACGTTTCATTAATAATAATAACAGAATATGTATTTATTCTAATACACAAAATAAAATTACAAAAATTACAAAAATTACAAGACTAACAATGAAATTCTCTACAATAAAACTTTGATGGTGAAGAGAGAGAAGGATGAGTTGTGGAATGAATGGTGAGAAGATGGGAGTATTTATAGGAGAAGTCTTGTACCTAACTTACTGTATGAGTCTCAAAATTTCGATCCAAAAGCCTACTGGGTCCCCAATTTTCGATCCAAAGAGACTGTGGGACCCAAATTTTCGATCCAAACAGATTTTGAGTTACAAATTTTCGATCCAAACAATTTCTGGGTCCCAAATTTGCAATCCAAAGCTGTTGTGGGTCCGAATTTAGACAATAGCATTGAAATATTCCAATGTATATAATTTTGAATTGAAAATTTGCAATGTATCTTATATAAGTATTTAAAAAATTGCCTCTAGACACTATGTTTTGTAATTACATTTTTTACCCCAAAAACTTTTTAACGTCGCTCGTCACTAATGTTTTCACGAAATTTGAAAGAACACACATACTCAATGTTGTGATGATAAGTTTCCTGATGGGTATGCTTCTGATATCGGTCGATGTGTGCAGATGCATAGTTTAAAAGTAACCGTCATGAAAAGTCATGATTGTCACGTATTTATGCAAAGGTTAATTCCTATTGCTTTTAGAGACTTCTTGCCTGATGCTGTATGGGGTCCGCTTGTGGAGGTTAGCAACTTCTTTAGGGCCTTGACCGCCACTAACATACGTAGATCTGACATGGAAAAGCTTGAGAGGTCGATAGTGGAGACAATGTGCAAATTGGAGTTGATATTTCCACCCTCATTCTTTGACTCCATGGAGCATCTAGCGATTCATCTACCGTGGGAAGCAAAGGTGGGTGGCCCCGTGCAATACCGATGGATGTATCCTTTTGAGAGGTATAATTTGATTCTTTTATATATGTTCTATTATAATATTGTCTTGTTTGGGTATATTTAATAAGTCTACGTGTCTTTGTGCAGGCGTATGTTTATTTTGAAGGGTAGTGTTGGTAACAAGGCAAAGATCGAGGGCTCTATTGCGGAGGCATATCTGACAAGTGAAATGACAAACTTCTGTGATTACTATTTTGAGCATGATTTTGAGACGAAGAGCACTCGATTGAATCGAAATGAAACAAGGATTGATCCATTGACGAATACTCTCATATCCGTGTTTCAAAAGATAGGCAAACCAGTTGGTCAAGCTGCACAAAAACGTCACTTAACAAGAGCAGAGCGCGCGGCTGCCGAACTATGCATCCTTTTAAATTGCCCTGAGGTCGATAAGTGGTTAAGGTTAGTGAAACTTTTTATTTGGTATGCACTTTACAATTCATATTCATATGGTTTGCTCACGTTGTCTTGTGTGTTAGTGTCTTTGACCAGGAGATGTGCTTAGGACTTGATGGTGATGCAATCCACCAGAGACGTACCATACATTTGGTGAAATGGTTCAAGGATATGGTGTACTCGGGGCGATTCAATGTTGATCCATGCCTATTTCCCTTGGCAACAGGTTCAGATATCACGGTGGTCTCATGGAAAAATGGCTACGTCATTAACGGTCTACGATTTCACACCGAGGAGTACAGTTTGGGAAGGAAGAAGAAGAAGAACAGCGGAGTACGTGTTAAATGGAGTGGTGGAGAGGATGAAGAGAGTTACTTCTACGGGACGTTGACCGAGGTGCTTGAGCTAACATACTCTGTTGGGTTATCGGTTGTGCTTTTCAAGTGCATATGGTACGACACCAGCTATCGTGGGATGCGAGTTCACCCAATTTATCGTTTGACTGAGTTGGATCCTAGGCGACGTCTTCCTTCGGGTGAAGCGGAACCATTTATTCTTGCTAGCCAAGCACAACAAGTGTATTACACTCCGTATCCTTGCCAAAAGAATAGACAAAGAAGGGGATGGTGGGCTGTCTTTCACACGCGTGCTAGACATATCGTTGACATGAGTTCTATGCAAAAAAAGAGTACTACTCCAGGAGTTCCAGAAAATGTATACCAAGAAGATAATGTTCCTCTTTTGGCTTTGGCCATTGATCGAACTTCTATTAGTTTGGCACAGTTAGCCGTGGAGGGTGAGTTTGTTGAGGTGGCAACTGAGAATGAACCTGTTGCAGTGAGTAGTGATGATAATGAGAATGAAGAAGCAGACGAAGGAGAAGACGAAGATGAGCAGGATGTGGGCGACGACGACAGTGATCCTGATTATAATTAGTTTATGAAATATTATGTTTGTTGTTTCATGATGTGTTTTGTCTGTAACAATTGACATTTATGGTGATATTTAATTTGTTAGAACCCCTGCTTTCATCAATCCAAAACAAACATAACTCAAAATTAAGTAGAAGTTAAGTCCAATAGAACCCCTGCTTTCATCAATCCAAAACAAACATAAGTTCTCAACACTCCAAAGTAAAGTTATAAACATAACTCAAAATTCAGCAGAAGTTCTGATCAGTACAACAAGTCCTGCTTTTATCAATCCAAAACAAACATAACTCAAAATTAAGTAGAAGTTAAGTCCAATAGAACCCCTGCGTTCATCAATCCAAAACAAACATAAGTTCTCAACACTCCAAAGTAAACTTATAAACATAACTCAAAATTCAGCAGACGTTCTGATCAGTACAACAAGTCCTGCTTTTATCAATCCAAAACAAACATAACTCAAAATTAAGTAGAAGTTAAGTCCAATAGAACCCCTGCTTTCATCAATCCAAAACAAACATAAGTTCTCAACACTCCAAAGTAAACTTATAAACATAACTCAAAATTCAGCAGAAGTTCTGATCAAAGGTTACATAATAACACAATATAATTTAAAAGAAGAAAATCGAAAAATTATATACTTTTTAAGACTATATTACTTACATAAGCTGCTTCCGTCTCTTCGTTCACCCATATTTTCTTGCCATCTTTATCCAACTTATGTCGACCAAGGCCAAATATAAACGGTAGAGGCAAATCTTTCATCCGTTTATTGTTCTTTTTGCACTACGAGACAACACCATTAAAAAGTTAATCAAACAATCTAATTATAAATTTAAGACTAAGAAATTAAAAGAACAAAAAATATAGTTATAAAATGAAATCTCACATATTCCAAAGCCAACTGCTCGGCACTCTTCCTCCCTGCATACCAAGTAATTTTTTTACACTTTTTCTTATTCTCTGTCGCACTTTTTACCCTCTTATGATGCTCTGGACCATTCCAATAGTTAATAAAGTCTTGGTGCCATTCATCTGGAATCCATATTTTACGACTTTTCTTTTCCGCCTCAGGCTTGTCGGCAATCTCTAAGAACACTGCCTTCAAATTGTTCAACGACGAGCAAAAGCGTTTGTTGCCTAGCTGTTCCCAAATGGATCTAATTCTATTTTCATGGTCCGGATCCCACTGATATTGTTTCTGCACGTTGAAAAAAAGGCAAAGGTTAGGTAAAATAGAATAGAAATGAATACAAGATATTTAAACGAAACCTACTTTGATACTAAATTTTATTTAAGAGATTACCTCAAAGGTTTTCCAACAATCCTCGTATTCGAGTTTCGGCCAATACTTGAACCTAAACCACGGTCCCTTTAACTTTTGCTTCACAGTGACTGAAATAGATGCAGCAATGCTAGGCCCATCAATCAACGATCCCATGTCAGGATTAAATCTAATCCACAATCGTTCATCCTCATTCTCTGGAACACGTGCCCCAAAACTTTGACCCCGCGATATTCTAGCTACATCTCCATCAGAATCATATGCTGTCAAAGGATCATCGAGGGGCGGGGGGGATGATGGCCCTGCCACATCTGGTGTCGATGTCGATGTCGATCCATGAGAAGTCGATGCTGCTCCCGCTCCAGTCGACGATGGCGCCGCATGGGAACTACTCGATGGATATGACGAGCCATGGGGTGACTCGACTGGAATAGGATGGTCCTCTGGTATATCCCCACCCACAAACGCCCAAGCGTCCTCGTAACTATCAAGCGGTTCATCATCATTCGGCATATCCAACATAACACCACCATCGTCATCGTTCGTGGTAGCTGGTGCCTTGTCCTTTCTCCTATTGCCCCTAGAAGATCCTCCACCGTCTCTACTTGCCATCTAATAAATTTCAATAAACGACATCAATTAAAAGGAAAAGTATAATCTTGAGCACATCTTTTCTGAACATAGCCAAATAATAACTAAAATACAACATAAAACAACATAATTAAATCTAGGTAATCGATAAACAACAAAATAGAGAAGAAAATGTTTTGAAATTATGTTGCTGGTTATTACATTTCTTATGCAATATATTGACAGAAGACATAAGCTAACAAGAGGAAGCACTAACAGTAGGACAGTAAACGAGAAGCCAGACTTCAAAAATTCAAAATACGAGTAAATGATCGCAATATTGTTTCATGCATGTATTGATCATTTAAGGCAAACCAAAATGTAGCATAACTGTAGAGAGATGAAAAATCCATTTCATATAAAACCGTTACCGTCTAGAAAAAGAGCTGAAGCTCTGTTATATACACTGGAGCATACACTGGAACAGAGAACTGTTTTCTAACAAACTAACATCTAATCTACTAAGTTATGCTGAGTTGTCACAATTAAGCAGAATAATTAAGCTAACAGAAATAAGGAAATGAAAACTTGGCCACTAGAGTGGCTGGATATGTTTATATGACACAACATATGTAAAATATATTTCAATAATAACGACACACCAATTTCAGAAACACAACAATCTTAACTAATTCACATTCCCTTTTCTCAAGCTGGACAAAAGAACATTGAAACTGAAAGTGCTATGCATCTATAACAAATGCGAAATCAAGCATCGAGGCAACACAAAATCTAGCACAAAACTTACTATACTGACAACCTATAAAATACCATGAGTCGAATGTTGAAGCTCGTCTACAACACAACGTACCATAAGCACAGTAAAGATAGGACTCAAACAAATAACAGTCCCAAAATCAAGCATCGACAAAACAACGAATCCATAACCAAAACCATAACAACGATAACATATACGACACCATATGTTATTCAAGAAAAGGAATTAAATCACTAACTTAAACAAAACAAAATCGAAAAAAAATCGAAATTAGGGCTACGAAAATTAGGGGATGAAAAACGAATTGAAGGATATAAAAGTGTTCCTTGTGATGAGAGGATTTGATTACCGGTTTTAAATAGAAGAATCGACGGACCACGGCGGCGTGAGGGCTGTCCACGGCGGCGCGGGAAGCTTTGGCGCGGGAAGCTTTGGTTGTTCTCTTCTGTCAATGGAGAAGCAAGAGGGTAATTTCCCCTTTTAGTAATGGGTCGACGGTCCACGGCGGCGGCGTGAGGGTGGTCCACGGCGGCGCGGGAATCGTTGGCAGCTTTGGCGCGGGAAGCTAGAGCAGTTAATGATTCTGTTAATGGAGAAGAATAGCTAATTTCCCCTTTTAGTAATGGGTCGAAATAATTCGACCCATTTGGCTTATGGGTCGAATTATTTCGACCAAACAGAATCCAGCGTGGCATATTTGCGACGCAACCATGTAGACTGCGTCGAAAATAAGTGATGCCACGCCAGCATCACTTATATTCGACCCAGACTTGTGGGCTGGGTCGAATTAATTCAATTCGGGATGTTTTTGGATCGCATTGTTTTAATTCAGGCCCATTATGGATCGAAATTGTTTTGGATGGGTCCAAAATATTTGATCCAGCTTATTTTGGATCGAATTTTAATTTTCCATGCATAAAAAAGGGATCCAATTGCTATGTTTTCTTGTAGTGTTATACTTTTAATTTATACAATAATGAGTTATTTTTGAATGAGGAGTATACTAATTAAGGTCTGTGATATATCTTGTAGTAACTGATACATAATGTAAAGTAACATAAAATATGTGAATAAAATTAATGTGCTGAGAACTGAGAACTGAGAAGAAACAAAAAAGTAAAAATAACATATAATGAAAAGATAGAGTTAGCGGCGGTATTGACTATATACTACATACCATCAATCATTTAGAGATATACTGAACCGATACATAAAATACTTTCTTCAGCTAGTTACTTCTAGTTTTTGGTCGTTAACAATTTATTAGATAAAGAAATTGTAGAAAAAAAATAAATTCAATTTCGTTATTCTTAAAGTGTACCGCCTCTTAGTATTTCTATGGAGCCAATATCTAATATAATTGCTTTACTGCCATGCATAGAAGCCGCAAGAATTATACAGTCAAGGAACAACTTAAGTCGAAGGCCAGTTTATTATAGTAACCTCTAGAACTATTGGTAAATGCATTGACTATGCTATATTGTTTTCGATATTCCGCACATCATACTCTAGTGTACAATGCGTAAAATCCAGTGGCCAACTGACTATCCTAAAGGCCGAAATATTTTTTTATTAAGTACAATAATAAGTCAACAATTGTTTTCGGTTTATTAACTTTTGCGGCTATATGTTTGAAGTTTCTTCATAATCATCATAAGGGGCGTGCAGTATGTGTCTTGTAGGTGCCCGGGCTGAATTATTATTATACCTCAAATTCAATCAAACCTAGCAATTTCAAGCTACCAAAATATATATAAGAAACTCATTGTTCATAAAAAATTATATATTAGAAACTCAAATTGCTCCTCTGGTGCTTAATTAGTATTGAACAAAATTGCATCACATATGAAAACTAGTTCAAAATCTGTAGTCTTTGATCAGACTCATCAATTGGATATAACATAAAGATAGAGTGCCACGATTAATCACATCTGGACACGAGAAATTAATCATCAGTCGACGATCATAATGTTGTTGCCGTCGTTGCTGGTTTCAGTCTTAGGGACTTTTGGCTTGCAGCAGAGATCAAGTGATGATAATCTGTAATAATTGTCAAGTCAAACATTAGAGATTAATTAGGAAGAGAATTAATCTATTTATTTAACAAGAATCAAGAATTTATCCAACAACTAGTAAAGTCAACTGTATTCTACTATTCTTCACCCTCTAGCTTATTGTGTTACTTTTGATTACTTTTGTCACATTTGACATGTATATATTTCAATTGTTGCTGGTTAATGTAGCCCTTTTTAATAGTATTCGTATAAAATATCTGCAATGGAATTAGGGTAAAAGCAAAAAGGATATATATATATATATATAGTATGTAATTTAATTACCCTAAGCGCAGGGAAGTA
Source organism: Linaria vulgaris (assembly GCA_948329865.1). Lineage (NCBI taxonomy): Eukaryota > Viridiplantae > Streptophyta > Magnoliopsida > Lamiales > Plantaginaceae > Linaria > Linaria vulgaris. The sequence continues at coordinate 109,343,632 of OX415254.1, read as the reverse complement.
TCAGAATTTCCATCTTTGGGTGATTTGCAGTCGAGCATGGGGCTTGATGAGCTAATGCTTCCAAGAAGATGATTCTCATGTCCCATTCTTGCATGATGCTTAAGTTCCTCAATCTTCATATATTTATGTATAAATATTGATTAGAGAATTAAATGGTCGTATATGTATGTATTATATCATATTGATAATTAACTTGACAATATATATATATATATATATATTATGAATATATCATGATGCATGGTTAATGTTATTGAAAGCTAAACCACTTGGTTTCATTAATTATTACCTTTTCTCTCAGTGCTTCATTTTGTTGTACAACTTTCTTTTCCTGTCACATATCAATTGATAATTTAAATTAATAAACTTATTAAGACATCATTTAGGTACATACTTAGTTTATAAAGAAATAAACTTCTTTTCAAGCATTAATTTAATTAATATTTAGTTATTTACTACGTGAGGTCAACTTCTACTTAATCATATGGAAGACGATATTGAGATTGATCATTTACCTGCAGTTTTGATAGTTCAAGATGCTCCAAGAGTATTTTCTCCTAACAATAGATCAATATTAAATGGTTGGTAAGATTGTGTTACAAGAAAAAGAAAAAAATGAATCTAATACAATGATAAAGAAAACGAAAATTACTTGTACATGCACATATATTACCTTCCTATCCTTAACAGATAATATTCCTTCAGTAAGTTGTTGCTCCAGATTCTGCAAGTCATTGTAAGTCAACCCTTCCAGTTCCTTGCCCATCATGCGGCTTTGTAACGGAACAAAGTTTAGCAAAATTAGATTCCAAGAAGTAAACAAAATAATATACAATATTTATATATTATTTTACAAATTAAAGATCCCCCAAATTAAATATGTGAATCTAGATACTTTAAGTTCCCCCAAATATTAAATTAGGATCAAGGTTCAACTTTTCTTTTTTGCAAGATTCCATTTATTCATCTCCACCACCAGCATCGATCATCATTACTATTTTATAATAATGAGATGCATACATGATTATCATTTTTAATATTTTCACTATTATTTGTACTATTAGTGTTATTGTATATATTATGGTCATTATTAATTTATTATCATAGAGTTTATTTGAGCCCAGCAGCAATGATTGTTTTGGGAAAGAAAAAAGAAACTGAAGCATTTTAATGTTCGAAATAAGTTAGTAATATTCATTATCTTCCAAATTTGATCTAAATGATTAAGACATACCGTTGCGTTAAGTGGAGTTTTTCAATTTCATCTTTGAGGACATTTACCTCAGCCGCTGTCTCGTGCTTCAAGAAAGGAAATTAATACTATATTAATGAGAAAGATATACAGAAAAAAAAAATTAATCCAAGTAGGCATATTGAATAGATGACAATAAGAATTAATTAAATAGAGATTATATCAGAACTTAATGTTGTTGGCTATTTTGGGCGAATTCTCTTCCATTTTTTGGTCGATGTATGTGGTTGATTATGTTGTTTCGGATCTTTTGTAAGGGTGAGTACCCCTTGTACTCTTTTTTTATTAAACTTCTTTGCTGATCAAAAAAAAAAGAACTTAATGTTGTTAGAGCCGGTACTAAAGATAAGATTAATGATCAATATATTTGAATAACATTTTTAATTCATGTAGCGCTAATTCCTTATAATTGAAAGATAGATGAATCGTTTTATCCCTTATTAGTTCTTACTACTAAGTTTGGTATTTCTTAAAAATATTAGAAATGGAAATACTGATGGATTTACATTTTACAGTATCTCACTCCTATAATTTTATTAGTTACTTCTCATTACTAGACTAATCCTCAAAAGGGCTGTTCATTAACACACACAAAAAAAAAAAAAAAAAAGTATATTTATACACTGAGTGGAATCAATTTGGTATACACCGGGTACACTCACGCTAAGTCAGTGAATAAGTCAGTGAATTGTCTTTTCTATAAAAAAAAAAAAAAAAAAAATTGGCAATGATTTATCAATTTTTACCTGTTCGTGCTCATGCTCAACAATTGCGTGTTCCGGAATATCATGGTTCTGGTTGTACCTTGCTAGAATTTGTTCCATGCTACAAAAATCAAACAATCCAGTCTATTAATTAAAAGGATCCATACAGTTATGCACTTGTAAATAAAGTGTAAAATTAATTGGGCAACACATAATAAATACGACAATATAAGAGTAATTATTTAGTCGTGAAGGTGCAAGAAACTAATCTATTTCTGAATTTCAGAAAAATACTAAAAGAACCAGTAAACAACTATTTGCACTTGGTTATTCAGGTGCAAGAAATTATTTCCATTGAATTTGGACACAAAAATAGTATGTTATAATTTTCCAGTAATAGCTACATACGACTACGAGCGTCAAATAATTAGTACAGCCAACATCGGGTTGAAAATAAAACTCTTAAGACTATCGAAAGCCGAGGCCCAATAAATCAGTAAGATGGATTGAAGTTTTTTCTTTTGGTATAGGATGGATTGAAGCTTCAATACATGTTTCCATTAGCTAAATTTTCTAAATCTTTTAATATTTTGAGATCTTTACGATATGTTTTGAAAAATTTATATTACCGATATTGACATGGATAATAACTTAAACTTTTCCGTTTATATAAAGTCGAAAATAAAAATATTTCGACGTTTCTCAAAAAGTAAAAATGCATAAAAACTTTTATCAATGCATCAAATACACATCGAGATATCATACATCAATATCTCACATACGCATATGTCGCGTAAGTCGATAGCTAAAACTGCAGTAGTCCAATATCATCTAAAGACTAACATCAAAGTTTATAATTAACCACATAGTATATATTGGAATAGTACATAACGGATCACATTATTTGGAATGCAATCTTCGAAAAGCCAAATATAATTTAGAACAAAATGGAAATATATATAATGAAATCTTCCCATCTGTTTAATTTCATCGTCATATTCAAGCAAGGACCAAGATTTCTTCCAAAAAGCTGAAACATCAAGCATGTCAATATAATTACTGGATTTTCAACTTTAAAGACAAAAAATAGAAAATATTAAGCTTAACAAAACTACAATACATTGAAACAGAATTCTAACTCGTGATTCAAACAATTTAAATTAGGTAAACCAAAAATGAAATCAAGAAACAATGAAACATTTACCGTGAACTTGCAAACTCGTAGAGCTTTCCCGTGCCGGAAAAAATGATGACAGCGATTTGAGCATCACACAACACGGCCAACTCCTTAGCCTTCTTCATCAACCCGCCACGCCGCTTGGAAAACGTTACCTGGCGGCTGTTCACATTCTCAATCTTTTTAATCTCTATTTTTCCTCTCCCCATAATTATTTTTTCCCCAACACCAACTAATTAATATTTCCAATAAATCTTACTATATGTGTTTTCTATAATGCTTTACCAGTGTGTGGTATATATACACATTGAAGTACATACATATATATATTGGAGGAAATTTATTATACACGTATTACCAATGCATTTGTCCTAGATTTGGAGATGGGAAAACTGAGAAGGAAAATTGGATTTCAAAATAACGTGCCAAATTCGGTAATTGGCAATTCTGTTTTGGTTGAGTCTTACTATTTATGATTGTATTTTTTTAATTGAATGTGAATTATATTTCACTATTTTGGGGTGTGTAATAATGAAGGCACAGATATTGAAAATCTGGAAATGAAATTTTAGAAAGGGTGAAGATGTTTTACTATATGTAGGAATCTTACCTCATGTGGTAACGCTATTTAATTTTGGTGGTTGCCTTGCTATCTTTCTTTGATTTAAAACGGATTACTTTCAACTTCAATAGTAGTATTTTGGATAATTTTTGGGTTATTTTGTATTTACATTTTAAATTATGAGGATATTTTTAACAAGTTTTTCCTAAAATACTAAATAGATACAAATATATTGTAGTGATTACTGTATAATTCTCTGATTAGATTATCCGACCTCCTTGTACAAAACTTTTCATGTCAAATGTTTAATTTTAGGACGAATATTAAAATGCCCGCTAACTTTTTTTAAAAAGTTAAAATGCCCATTTTTTCGGGTCTTGCCAAAATGCCCCGTATGTTTACAAAAAGATTTTAAAAATGCCATCAGCTCCTATTTGGGCCAAAATTGCCTATGTGGCGGTACAGTCAACAAGTTGTCAATGCCACGTCATATTTTTCAGCCAAAACACGTTTTTTACATGAACCATTGTAATTTTAGATATTGTATTTGCACCCCAAAACAAATTACACTTTGCACCCCAATATATATATATATATATATATATATATAATAAATATATATTACTATTTATAAAAATAATAAATATATAAAAACTATAATAATACATATATATATACCTATTTGTAAAAATAATATACACATATATATAAATAATAATAATAATAATATATTTATATATATAATAATAAGTATATATAACTATTTATAAAAATAATAAACATATATATAAATAATAATAACAAATATTTATATATAAATAATAATAATAATAATAAACATATATATAAATAATAATAATTAACATTTTAACAATATAAAAAATATAAAAAACAAAAAAAATCATCATCTTCATCATCTTAATCAACAAAAAAAATATATATTATTATTATTCATTTATATTTATTATTTTTACAAATAGTTATATATATATATATCTTTATTATTATTTTTTATGTATATATATTTTTACAAATAGTACCATATATCTAGTACTTTTGTACATGATACTCAGCCATCGAAAACATTAAAACATACATAGTAAAATGAGATTATAACAATATTCAAAATATTGTACCATTCTTTAGTCTTGGAATCACATAAATAGCCAAAAAACTTGGTCGAGGAATTAAAATTAATTAAAAAGGAAAGAGACGAAAAGGTTGAACAACCCCAAATTTCGTAATTACATTGCCGTTTGGTGGAGGCTTACTATCTATAATAAACTACAAGAATTCTTAATTTATACACTTACCTCATCACCAAAATTTAAATTAAAAAAAGCAAATTTACCTTTTTGGGGACAAAAGAATACCAAAGGCAAGAGTGAAACAATTTGGCAAGGAAATATCGAAAGGTCGTAACTGGTTTGCTACATTTGGGAATCTTATCCCAAATTTGTAACGCCAATTATCTTGTGATCGTGGCTTTTCTAAATTGGGAAATTTATATTTGTAGTAGGAGGTTTTACTAAGTTTTAAGGCACGAACAAATTATTCCCCAAGTATGTGAAATATTCCATATATTGTTATGAAGTAATTAAATGTGATGCAATTGTTTTTAGTCATGGATGGAACTTAGGGAATGGTTATTGTGGCTAGTGGGCTATGAAGTGGAGATAGAGTGTGACAAAATTTTAGAAAGAAAGAAGGGAACTAATTTCTATTAATAGGAATAACACTTCATTTGGAAAAGAAAGAAAAAGTGTGGTGTAAAGTCTGTGATGACCTTTACCGTCTCTGGAAAGCACAAAGAGAAGATTGATGGAGATAGTTTCATTGTTCGAAATAATAGAAGTGTAGCACAATATTTTGAGTTACTTTCGATTCCACATGTTTTGAGGTAATTGTTGTAATGGACAGAAAAGACACTTTTATTGTTTATTTCTATATAGTTGAAGAATATAAATAATATAAATATTTCGATACCTTAATAAACGGTAAGTGATTTGTTGTATTTTTGTCTAGGGTACATGTAAGCTTCTCAATTAAGCTAATCGTGAGTTCTGGATTGGTCCTCTAGATTAACTTTGGTCCACTTACATAACAATAACGCAAATGAAAAGCCGAGCTAAGGGCAGCGTAGCCTCTCCGATGTTGAAGTTAGCAAAGTATATAGGGTCATATATCGAATATTGGGGAGTATGTTGAATATCTAGGATATCTCGGAGATATGAGTATGTCAAATATTAGATATATCAGAGAAGATATATCAAATATGCAGATTTACTGAGTATAGGATATATCGAATATACGGATATGTTAGACTATATATCGAGTGTCTTATGTCGAATACTTTGCTCGATGTATGTCAAATAAACAATGATTGCAGTAAATGGCTTACCTTGATTATTGAATCTTAAGATATTTATAGGCCCCAAATGTGGGATCACACGTCGCGTTCAAGCGTACATCGAGTATTACTTCGATTGACGTCTTCCATAAACCATTTTAGAGGTATTTCGAATTATGTTGGTCACACATATGTCGAATATAACATTTGACATGCTAGATGAACACTTTACTATTATTTAGGTTGGCCCAAGCCCATTCCATAACTATCTAGGCTGACCATATTAGTCCATGCCACTAAGAATCTTCGGTTCATGATTTGTGGTCTTTGGTGAGTACTTCTCATGTTCACCATTCACATTAATGAAATAGCTTATAAAAAATAAAATACAAAAGACGCTAAGGATATCCAAATTAATATGACATAGAGTGTTTTAATCAGCCCTTAAAGATAGCCTACATTGTATCCCCATAGGATGAAAACAAGTTACTCACTTGAATTACAGTAAATAGAGAAATGAAACTCATTTCAATCAACACGAAACAACGCAAAAGTTACACGGATCTTCAATTTTCTAATAGAAAAATATACATTTAAGTGATTAGTAACTCAAACAAGGACACTAGGTAGCTCAAAATAGAATTGACCTCATTTCTTATTATACATTAGTAACCAAGATACAAGAAATGAAAATGTGCACTTTTCCTTTCAATTAAAGAAGCTTAATGATAACTCGTAACTCACATATACAAATCATACAAAGAAAGCTGATTAATGCAATTATGCCGAAATACTGTAATTACAATCTTTGACTTTTTTATATATGGGAAAAAATCTTAATCACTCTTAACTACAACTAACTATATGGTTGCACCTTTTTTCTCTTTATGATAATTTGAATAAAAAGCTAAAAATCACATACCAAAAAGACATAAATCTCGTAGTTAACAAAGGCCCAAACTCAAAAGCCCACAGCAAGGAAAAAAAATCAACGGTTACTAATCCATCTCTTGCAAAATCAACGGTGAAGATCTGCTTTTGTCCCCACCCATTTGAATTCAAATTGACTGAAGTAACGTTACGATTCCCGAGCCTCAGGTTCGGAGAAACCGAACCTAATAACAACAGATGAAAATAAGAGATTTCATTAATTACCGCAATTAACACTGCCACCATTTTCATTAAAGCTTCAACCTTTAACTTCAACAACAAAATCCCATTAAACCCTTTTCTTTTCTCTCTCTCTACATTTTATATTGGGAATTTATTTTCTTTCTATTGTGAAATCAAGCTCAGTTGTGGAAACAAATTTTGAAAGTAAGGTTCTTGGATTTGTTTCTTCTTTCTTGATTATGAATCATTAGATACATTTCTCTGTATGTATACATATATTTGGAATAAAGATTAATAACGGGGTTGATTTATTTTGTGATGAATTGCAGTTAAATCAAATGGGGAGTTTTACGAGAAGAGGAGGAGTGGATGAGTTGAACTTGGCTTCAAGAAGGGCTGAAGATGCTGGTATGATTACATCATTTCGGTTGATTATATTGTTTTTTTGTGTTATTAATTTATCTGTGATTAGTAAAGATACTATTTTTTTACTAGTTTCTGCAATGGGGTGAACTTTGTTTTGATGTTTAGTGAATCTTGGTAGCAAGTTAAGCGAGTAAAAGGGTTTTGTTGATTGGTTTGTTGTGATTTTTGGGGTGGCCTGAATTTCTGAACGAATGCATGTTGAAGGATTCAATTTGAAAATGTGGTTCTTGTTTGTTTACATTCTGAGATTTCTTGAATTTTATCTTCATGATCACTAGTGTTTCATCAATTGTACGATCACTTTATAAATCCAGTGATGATCCAGTTGGTAATTAAGCTCTGTGTATTCCGTTATTTACCAAATTATCGATTGAAGATGATATCGAGCTGATTGTTAGTTACATTTGGTTTGGTTGGCCGTTACGTTCGTGGGATGTTCATCGCTGTTTTGTCGCTTTATTGGTTAGATTTGGTTCGGTTGCAGTTAGGCTGGCTGTTTTGTCGTTTTATTGATTAGATTTGGTTCGGTTGCAGTTAGGCTCGCTGGATGCTCATATAAGTCGTCATGAATTCGTTGAAATTACTGAAAGCAATTACATTTATCTGTTATCTTGAATTCTCAACTTTTAAAGAATATTATTTAGTTAGGCAACGTGAACGACCAATTGAATATTTTGTCCGTTTATAGAATTTACGTGTTTAAACTCTTTATGATTCGTGGTAAAAAACAAGTTTTGTCGTGTTCTTGTCTTGAATACGTAGCTTTGAGACGGTATCAAGCTGTTCATTGGCTGGATTACCTAGCTGGGCCACTTGGTATTCCTGGCCAGCCATCGGAGAAAGAGTTCATTTCTTGCTTGAGAAATGGGTTAATCCTTTGCAACATAATCAATAAAATCCAACCAGGTTCAGTTCCAAAAGTAAGTAATTCTACGATTGTTGAGTTAATGCAGGTCTACATGGCCATTCACTCTTTCTTATGGACTTAACGAATTACGGATTCTTATAATGGTTTTACATAGGTCATAGAGAATAACTCATCTACACAGTCACTCTCATGGGATTGCCAGCCATTGCCTGCTTACCAATTCTTTGAGAATGTCAGAAACTTTTTAATGGCGGTTGGAGAACTGAAACTCCCAGTTTTTGAAGCGTCTATTTTTGAAAAGGTAAGAATGATTACTGCATCTACCATTGTCCATATGTTGTATGAGTTTTAGTAAGCAACTTTACCATATTTGCATAGGAAAATTTGGAGGAAGGGTCCTCAACCAAGGTCGTCGATTGCATTTTAGCCCTGAAGGATTATCATGAGTGGAAGCAAATGACGGGAGGAAATGGGAATTTTAAGCCGCCAAGATCACCTCTGGTTGTGCATTCTGCTTCTCGTGCCCAACCTCGTACGCCAGGCATGGTAACGAGTGATAGTTCCAGGCGATTAGACATGTCTCAAGGAAAAGAAAAGCCAATGCCATCAATGAGCGAAATTAAGAGACTTGAAGGTAAGTCTGGTTGGTTTTCAGTTATGTAGTTCAATATCTGTAGCAAAAGTCAAACTTGAAATGGACATTGACAATCTGAGAATTGTGAAAGATCTCTTATTTGGTGGAAGAGCTCTTCAGAATGTTGTGATGAAAATTAATACTACAGTAATGAATTAATGCTGTATTTGATTCATTAAATATTTGGTCAAATGTCATAAATTTACTATTTTGAAACTTGAAACATCCTCTTGAAATTAAGATGTCTGAGACAAAGATATTAGTCTATAAGGGAAGAATCTTGTTATTATTATCATATAGAGGCATATCTCATGAATGCTGTCACAGTGTAAGACAAGTAGGGAGCAATTTAAATTGTTGAGCCAGATGATCGTCTTATATCTGCAGAAGGTTAGAACTTCCTTTCTTGACTCGTGTAGTGGTTGGAAATTTTTGCAGATACAATAGTCAATACTCTTGCTGAATACATGATTGGCACCAAGGAAAACGTGGACCAAAACCTCGTTGCTCGTTATCGTAGTGGAAATATGGTGGGTATAATGGCTTAGTTTGATCCTTTCCTGTTTTGGAGTTACCGATTACAATCCAAAGCCTGACCACTCTTTTTAACAGGATTCAGTGAAAACCTTCGGCAAGATTCTGTCAAGTTGCTTGGAAGAAGAACTTCAGAGAAAATTCCCAGGGGTGAGTCATTTTTTAGTCAGAGAAAGTTGTGTTACCTACTGTAAACTGTGGCAGGTAAAAGATAAAACTCCATAAAAACTTATGGTTTTCTGTAGTTACTAGACATTATTCGATTTTGTCAATTACTTTTTTCATGCTGTCTATGTTCTACAATTTGCTGGAGTGTGTCCCATTAGTTTACTATCTACCTTCTATCTTATGTAAATGTCATTACACATATCTATCCTATGTAAGTGTTATGTCGCTGTGAAATGTTGATCTCGTACTGCATTGATAGTCTCAATATATTGTTTTATCTCCATTTTGGACAAGGAAATGGTTATGGCGTAGTTCTCTTTGTACTTCTCAAGTATTAGTTGCTTTAGTGTTGATGCTTCTTTGTATTTACAAGCAGATGAAATCAAGTATATTGGATCATTTAAGAGAAAGAAGCTGCTCACCAGCGAATTCCAAAGGTGTGCCCTTTTCAGATTTGTTGAATCTTGAAAACTACAAGGTAACCTTTTAAACAGCACACAGAGAATCTAGTTAAACAAACTTGACTGCTTGACTGTCTATTTTTTTAGACATATTCTGCCGAAAGTGATAAATGCATTTGTAGTATCATGGTTAGTTTTCTCATTTAGGTCTAGAAGGCATCAGCATTGAACTTATTGCTCAATGCAATTTTATGTCTTTTAGTTTCTTAAATGCACTAGACAGGATACTTTGAAATCCTCTTACTAGTTAAGGCAAGAAAAATGATATATGTCGGCATAAAACAATTGTGTACTTTTACTTTCGATTTATCATAACGGAGATGAGTTATTTGGTCAATAGGGCTGCAGAGCTTGCTTGGAAAAGGGTAATTGCAACCATTGGAATGTGGTTGAGCAGCAAGAAAGTGAACTTTCGGTAAGCTCTTGGGTGTCTATTGCTCAGTTCAGTTCTGGATATTCTTACATGTACAGATTAGTACTTGGGATTTTTCTTGGATGCTCAACAATTAACTTCAATACAGTCCCACTCTGCCCTTAATACACTTTATGTGACAGATCAGAAAATCCAGTTTTTGCCATTAATATTTTTTACTGGCAGTAATCTAATTCGGACAAGAGCATATACGCCTCATAAACATCATCATGTATTTCTTAAGAGGATTACTACTGTTTTTTTCCCAACTGCAGAGCATTAAAGAGTTGTTATCAAGTGTGAAGACAGAGTTTACAAGCCTCCAAGCTCAGTTTCAATGGGACTTGAAGCAAATTGGTGAGTTTCTTTTACTGAAGATAGTATAAAGTCATGGGACACGGTCTGCTTGATATCTATATAATATGGGCATGCAAATAGCAAGTAACAATGTTTTGAGAATAGCGAAGCATCAAACTAATGTTCTTATGAATGAATTTTACTTTTACGACATTCACTTTGAGTTGACATGATATCACATGTTTTCAGGTGAACAAGTGTTAGAGATGTCTACTGCTGCCCTTGGTTATCATAAAGTTGCGAAAGAGAACCGCATTTTGTTTAACATGGTTCAGGATCTGAAAGGTTGGCTAAATATAATAAACAATCATACCAATTCTTAATTTCAGACTATTATTTTCCTCGATTTTGATACATCACCTGTTTAGTATTCACCGATCAATTCTGAACATTTGCTTTACCCTGTTGGACTTTTGCCAGGAAACATTCGAGTTTACTGTAGGATTAGACCTACCTGTAATGCTTCTGTTCAAAATACAATAGATTATATTGGTGGCGATGGGTGTCTGGTTGTTGTAGATCCTCTGAGACCCCCGCAAAAAGATGGGAAGAAAGTTTTCCAGTTTAATCGTGTATTTGGTCCTACAGCTACTCAAGGTAATTGTTGCACATTTGTACGTTTGATATACTCGATCTTAAAGCCACTTGTTGACAATCATATTTTTTATCCTTTCAGATGAGGTGTTCAGAGACACTCAGCCTCTTATTAGATCAGTAATGGATGGTTACAATGTCTGCATCTTTGCTTATGGTCAAACTGGATCCGGTAAAACATATACTATGGTATGATTCTCCTGTCTTGTAGTACAATACTTAGTATTTCTTGATTTGGTCATCTATCTTGGTCTATATTTCTATTAAAATGCTAAAGACTGATAAGGTTATTGCTGCCTCCAAAAAAACGTTTTCTGTTGACAGTGTGGTCCTCCAAATAGATCAGCCAACGAGTTGGGAATCAGTTATTTGGCGATAAATGATCTTTTTGAGCTCTCAACCCAAAGAAAGGACATCATTAAGTATGAAATTCAAGTACAAATGGTGGAGATATACAATGAACAAGTTCGCGACCTTCTTGCCGGAGACTCGGCCTCTACAAGATATCCTTTCATACTAAGCACCCAGCAAATTCTTTTTATTTCTTGGAATTTGGTTATAGGAAATCCACCCAAGCTCTTTAAGAAGGAAAAAAAACATTTCTAGTTACTTCATTTATACATTGGCATGCTTGTTCCTTAACTACAAATACGTTAGAGATTAGGAGTTGTGTAAATGGCAATGGCTTGGTTCTTCCAGATGCCACTTTGTGTCCGGTGAACTCTACATCTGAAGTAATAAATCTCATGAAGATCGGTGAAGTGAACCGTGCAGTTGGCTCAACCGCCATAAACACACGAAGTAGTCGTTCTCACAGGTCAATTTTGGAACTTTGTTTATCATGAATTTTACACGTTCTTTGATGTCTTAACACGGCAACTGACTCGTGAAGTGCCACCCCCTCTCATTGAACAGTATTTTGACGGTACATGTCCAAGGTGAAGATGTATCTGGAAGTATGCTTTCTAGCTGCCTTCACTTGGTGGACCTCGCTGGTAGTGAACGTGTTGATAAGTCTGAAGTTAGTGGTGATGGACTCAGGGAAGCACAATACATAAACAAGTCTCTGTCTTGCTTGGGAGATGTTATCACTGCCTTGGCGCAGAAGAACTCTCATATTCCTTATAGAAACAGCAAACTCACCTTGCTTCTGCAGAACTCCTTAGGTATTAAAATCACGAGAAATTCCTACCTAGTGCATTTCTTGAATGTTCTAAAAATGCTCCATTACATTTCTGATTGGTAATTGCAAAGAGCCATCCTGTATGGTGTCATCTTCAATGTTTGATGTAGTTCTTTTGACCAGGAGGGAATGCAAAAACCTTGATGTTTGCTCATGTGAGCCCGGAAGGAGATTCTTTTGGGGAGACCGTCAGTACTTTAAAATTTGCTCAAAGGGTGTCAACTGTAGAACTTGGGGCAGCTCATGCAAATAAAGAGAGCACTGAAGTATTAGAGCTTAAAGCAGAGGTACATAATATTAACTTTTTTCTGCTGGACAACGGCGGTCGATATACTTGTTCTATTTATCTGATATCGTGATTTTACAGCTTGAGAGTCTCAAAAAAGCATTGGCCTGCAAGGAAGTCCGAACTCCTCAGCCTAAAAGGTTGAAGGAATCAGCAAAAACGCCAGTTGAAAAACCTAAACAAACGATGGAAAGAACACCACCACGCCCCCGAAGGTTAAGTATCGAAAATAGTACTACAATGCCTACAGTGAGATCAACTAATCATGATGGCAAAAAGGGAGCCAAAACTCCTGCCAAGCCTCGCTCTCGAAGATTAAGTCTGGAAGGGCCAAGAGAAGCGCAAGAGGAGTCTGGCCAGATCAAAGTATTGCCTGAAGTCATGATAAGCAATGGATCTTTATCGAAGTTTTCTCATCAAGTAGCCCCTAAGAGTCCAATTAGTGCAGTCCTCAGAAGTCCAACAAATTATGATGTCAAAAAGGGATCCATAACTCCTGCCAAGCCTCGCTCTCGAAGATTAAGTCTGGAAGGGCCAAGAGAGAAGCAGCAGGAGTCCGGTCAGACCAAATTATTGCCGGAAGTCATGATAAGCAATGTATCTTTATCAAACTTTTCTCATCAAGTAGTAGCCCCTAAGAGTCCAATTAATGCAGTCCTCAGAAGTCCAATGGTAAGAATTGATACAGCGGTAAAGGTTCCATCTTTTCAAGTTCCCAAAACACCAGAGCCACAGATAAAATCGAGGAACGAGGTCCAGAGATTGTTGCCAAACGAACAAAAAGTATCTTCAGAGGTTCAGACACCTTGCTCAACTCAGCAGGGAAAAGCATCTCATATAAGGAAATCTCTTCGGACGATTGGGAAACTGATTAATGGCTCAGACAAAAAGTACGCAATTAATTTTTCCAGAACCCCTATTAAAGTAGTAAAGTTATCAGTGGTGGTTGTATTGAGGTCCTAAATTCACCTTTGTATTTTATGATGAATGCAGGAAACTAACTGAAATAACAACGCCGCGCAATGTCCCAAGTGTTGTGCATGATCCCAAGTCACCGATTGCATCTAATGAAAGGGCCTTAAGGAGACAATCGCTAACCGGCATAATGCCAGAAAGGTCCAGAAGATCTTCACTTGGTGGAGATTCAACAGACTCCTGTGAGTGGCAATTCCACTTTGACACCAAAGTTATATAATGATCCTCATGATTTACTTATAATAACATGTCTGAATCCTTTTTGTGCAGATGGAATTGAAAATAGGAATGCCAAGACTCCTCCCCCTCAAGTTCGGGCGTCAACAAAGTTAACAAAACGCTGGCTTTAGGCACTAGTTGAAACTGTGGTGGTTGTGCTTTGACTCGAAGCATAACAGAAGTGCTGACAGTTCCTTCTAGGATTCAGTTTTACAGAAGTTCAAGGATGCAAGAGAATTTACCATACAACATAAGTAGTTAGGCCGTTATCTGTACAGACAACTGGAAGACTTAAGGAAGAGATGTATTCTTGAACACATTATATACTTCAACTTGATTAATTGATTCCTTACTTTCAAGATTCTGACATATAGTAAAGTTGCTAACATGTTGTCCCTGAGTTATATTGTGTTTGTTTCTAGTTTTTACTTAGGAGAAGCAGTGACTTTTGTGCATGCATGCCAACCAGCCACTTCAGGTTCAGGCTGTGTATGAGAAAAAACAAACATATTACTTCATAAACATGTTGAAACAATATAATATAACAAGAAAGGAAGTGGTAAAAACAAACACAATGTGTGTTGTTGAACTTTTCAAGTCCAGCAAATTTGAACAAAAATTAGGTGCATGTATTGAAAGATAAAAGGCTAATCCAACTTGTTTTAAAGTAAATAAAGCTTAGTGGGAGTCCCTATCAAATTATTATTTTGTGCTTGCATAATTATAAGGTGAAATTGTTAGGATACACTTGTAACTTTTGATCATTTATTTAAAAGTTACGACATATCACATGTTCGGACATCCCACATGTTAACTTGTTAAGACTTGACTTTACACCGAGGAAACTGATCTACACAATATTTTCGACAAGTCCATTATGAGATTGGATCGGATCACCACTTTAATATGAGACTTATTAAGGTAAAACTGATCTAATCTAATTAAATGGATGGTTGACTATAGCAGATTAAATGAATATTTTGACCAACTAGAAAGGAAAGTGAACAATTAATTTACACGCAATATATTGAATTACAAGTTGATTCTATCCACTAGTAAACTTAACGACTATATCCAATCCCTACTCATTGTGTAATCTTCTTGAAAATTGCAACTTGGGACAAATTTTAAATATATGACCAAATATGTTTCTTTTTCTAGCAATAGAAATCACTACATACATTATCCTTTTGATTTGATGGAATGCAAGAAAAGCAAGAATATGCACACATCATATACTTAAGTGAAAAGTAAGAAATATGCAGGAAAAAAAAATGAAAGAATCTTATTCCCAGGTACCTTCACTATGTAGCAAAAAAAGAAGAAGAAAAAAGCCTTATCCTTCAAGTGTTGAATATACAATACAATAGAAACATGCTATTCTTTACAATCATCTCTTCCCTTCTTACTAATATACAACTACTGGATCCCTCAAAAGAATGTGTTAAGATATGGACCTAAGAAAGAATGGAATATTACCGCATTTGACTCCTCAAACGCCCGTTCTTTCTAGTGATCGTGTAGTAATATGCACGAAGCAAACGCTTTCGGAACCGTCTAAGATCCAGCTTCACATTTTGACTATCAAGGTAGATTCTCTTAGTAAACTCCCATCCTTTGAGGTTCACGCTATCCGGATCTTTCAGAATAGGATCGTTCTTCTTGTAGTCGTTGTACAATGAGCTCTCCCTCGGCAAAATTTTGTAGCCAATGTACCTCAAACCAAGTTTTCTTGCCGGTGCCCCATAGTAAGAGTCGGCTGCCCAATCCGTGCCAAGTGGTATGACTTGAATAAAAACGGAACCAGGCCGAGTGAATAGAAAATGAGTCATGGCAGCACCGTGGACTCCAATCATAACATCACTTGAGTTGAGGGATCGATAGATTTTGGCAAGCTCGGTTGTTCTTTGAGGTTTCAAAACCTCCACCTCAAATCCAATATCCTCCGCCATTTTCACCAGTAAATCTTCGTTGGTTATTGCTCGTGAACCGTTTCTTGATACTATAACCAGTTTAGGTGCATCTGAAAGTCTCTTTTCGATTGTTGTCTCTGGTGGATCGGAGAAAGATGGTGCTATTGTCGAGTTTCCCATGTTCATCTGAGCTTCACGTTCCTCGTCTCGAATTATAGCATTAATACGAGGCAAGTAGGATTGGTCTAAAAGATCATGAAAGTCTCCTATGGTCTTATTGTCTTCCATTAAAGAGGCATCGACAGTTAGCTCATCGTGGATTTTTAAGCCGATGATGGCTTCAGGAAAACAATGGATTCTTTTATCTCCAGTATAATCAATGGGCAGAAAGTCTGAGAGTTGCGGGAGTATGTCAGCGTACTTTGAGATCCACCAATCATGATACTCCAGAATGACAAACACAACTTTTTTGTTGAAACGTTGGGAAGTTATATAAAGAGGCAAAATCCCGTCATTGAATTCATGGTAAAGATTACCGGTAAAGCCTCCAGTAGAAAAGAAAACGGCAGGAACTTCATGGTGGACATCGCATTTGTGATCAACATCTGAATCTTTCTTCACAATGAGGTTTAGTTCATCAATTGTGCTCATCACATTGGTTTCCCATTTTCGAGTATATGGCCTAATCTTTTCATGCTGGATTGGAGCCGCCTCAGCATCCTTACCATTTGACGGGCCAGATGCTGCGTAATTACCCGTGTAATTGGCGTTGTAGAGGAAGACAGACGAGGTTGGCGAGTGAGTCCTTACATCCCCTCTCATTATACATATATCCGAACGGGTGCTACTTCTGTCGCAACAAATAGTTCCTGCGTTAAATATTATTCATCAGTTAGAACTCAAATGGATTTCGCCATGAATTTGTTATATTAAAGTACCAACACATGAAAGCTATAGCAGAACTGTAGAACTGAAGAAGCACAAGGCAGTTACAATCTTGCCAGCATGATTAACAATTGGAATGAGGGTATAATCTACCTACCTACCTACCCCACCATACAAATCCATAATTAACAAAAAAGGTTAGAAACAAAATACAAAAACAAAAAACATATGAGACTAATCTGGCTAAGTAGACAAAGGGACACAACAGAACTGGTTGGATTAAAACAAGGCATATGTGAACTAGAATGCTCCAAAAACCATCTTACAAATGTTACATTCATGTTAAAGCATAAATTACACAGAAAAGACTAAACCTTTTACCAAATCAAGCATTAAATCTTCCTTAATTAACCCATCAAAGCATGACCCATACATCCAAAGGCAAAAATAACACCAAAAACCAAATTAAAGAAACCAACCAAACAAAAAGATTAAAAGTTAAAACACAGTAACAATTAAAGAGCAATCCAACTCACCATTAGGAACAGAGGAACACAGAGGAGCAGGTGCACCATTTTCAGACCCAAATGAATCTGAAAAAAAAAACACACAAAAAACCAATAAGAACCCATAAATCAATAAACAAAATATATATATATATATATATATAAAATAAAAAATAACAGCACTTACGAAAAAAGGAGAAGCTGGTGGACAAGAACTGGACAGCAAAGATAAAGGTGCAGCAAAGCACACAAAGCAAAATGAAAGCAGGAAGCTTGTTGTTCTTATTTCTTTTGTTGTTGTAATTGAAAGCAGAGTTTCCATAGATTAAACCAAGAGAATCCAAACAGGCCTCTTCATCTTCACCACCAACCATATAATTTCTCCCTTTTTTCCACGGGTTATAAAGATTGTATCTTTTCTGGTACTTCACCATTTTGATTTCAAAAATCAGCAAGCTTTTTTCAAGAAACAGAGTATAACCGAAAATACAAGTAGAGTAAAGAAAAGGGTTATATATATTTGTGTGTTATGTGTATGTATAGTTGTAAAGGTGAGAGCTTTATATTGAAAGTTAGGAGGAGGGTGGTATGGGTTAATGGGTATGTGTATGGTTTGCTTTTGAAAGAATAAGGTGGTGGCTCTGTTCTTGGGAACACAAAGCAGAGGAGAGAATCTATTCCGTGTTGTTGTAATAATCTAATAAAAAATGCAAAATTATAGGAGGAATGTGTCAATTATTATTTGGTCTATTCTTCTAACAAACGATTAGTTAAGAGAAAATGATTTTTGCTTCATTTAACAAATTTTCATTTGTAAGTATACAAGGTGGCAAAAGAAATTAATGTTACAGAAAAAGAGGTGAAACAGTTGGCATAAGATCTCTTTTATTCATTTTTTTGTAAGTTGCTAAGTTGTTCTTTGTGGTAAATGAATAACTCCTTAAATATTTTTTTTTTTAAAAGGCAAATGAACTTATGCAAAATGCACTAATTTTTTTTATGAGAAATTTCGTTAAACCTCCTAACGTATACTGTGTTTCTTAGTTTGCCCCTTAAGATTCCCCTAACGTATGCTAAATATCCCGCGAGACTAAATTTGACGAACAAAAATGTGAACGAATGTTCAAAATGAACAACAGATCAACGATCAAATAGGTATTATCAATACCTTGGGGATAAAATGCTAATTTTGAAACTTTTAGAGAACAAAGTGAGAAACACGATATATGTTAAAGGGTTTAACGGGATTTAGCCTTAGTCAATCATATGGTTCTTTTCATTTATTGTCTACTCTTTTACTTCTCTTTAAGTAGAAAAGACCAGGATCCCGCCAAGTTCTGTTGATCATGTCCTCTTCCTAACAGTTTGACTTTGTTGTGGGCCTTCTTTGGTTTTACGAGAGAAAGCTCGTAAGAACAAAAAATTTCTTTTTTTGGTCCTCGATCATACTCAGGTGCGTCCACAGAAGAGGAAATCACAATGCATCTTGCTCAGTCGGCGTTGGAATTCAATAAGATATGCTACACGTGAAATCGAGGTGGTATTTCTCATATCACAAAGCTATATTTTGTAATTATCCAAAATCTTAAAATTGATTGTGGAGTTTTTTGATAATTCTCTCAAAATCTCTTTTGCCTATTTGTGTTATGAACGTTGTCGGAATGAACCTTGTCGGACGATCATGATTAAGCGACATTGAGCGAGAAATTTAGAAGAAGAAGAATAAAACAGAGATAGGAGGAAGAGCTTTGTTAGAGAGAAGAAGATAATCTTAACCAATTTCATTCCTAATCCTGTTTACAAGGAAAATGCATGACTTATAGTCATCTTAGGTCATTTCGTTGAGCAACAACAGCACAATAAAAGCCTAATTCTAAATAGGGCAATAGTAAAAGCATAGTAAATATAAAATAAGGTTGGTTATGACACTTGGTACACCACGAGGCCATGTTTTGGTACCAAAAACCCTACTTAGGGAATTATTGTTAAGAAGCTTGGTTTTCCTCTTTTCATGTAATGCCACATATATTCTACATATGAAGAACTTTAATGTATTTTGTTTTGGGTTTTTATTCAGTTTAGAAACAATAATGAATAATCATATATGAAAGTATTTTAAAAGGAGGCCCACATTACTTGCATGTCAGGGAACAATTCCAAGAAAACGTATAGCAACTTGGTTTGACAGTCAATTGATCCGTTTTCAAATATTTTATTTAATTATATTTATTCATAGGAAGGAGAAAGAGGGCTCAACGCGCAACTATTATAGACTAATAAGTAGGTCAATATTTTATTTTACTCGGTCATGGACAGCTAATGTCTTTGAGGCATTCATCACACATTGCTGGTTTAGTTAAAATTATTAATGAATAATTACGCGTAAATTTCTACTTTTGGCACTTGCAGTGCGATTTAGACTTTATACTCGAATTTGGTACAACATACATTAAGCCAATCGGATTAAAAGAATTTGTTCAATTAAAAGTTTCTAAAGTTATATCAATTATGTAAGAAGGCAGTGTCCTTATTGTGAATCGGATTCTTTGCTTAGCCTAAGCCAATCAATATTGTGAACTACACTTTGATATAGCATAAGCAAACCAAGAGTAATGATTAATATTATTGATAATATGGATACGAAGGGTAAAAAGTCTTCTACGAAATAAATGATATACAACCCGAATTTTAATAATAATCTTGGCATGGAGTTACGGTCTCTTAGTATCACCCTAGGTGAGGCTTTTCTATGTCGCGCAGTTCAATTGTTTATAGTTTTTGTTATTCGTCGAGTTGTTCGTACGACACCTTAAATCTCATTATACGACCCACTCTCGTCGGTCACTACCTATGCATATAATACACATGTGTTCTATAATTTATATTTATGTAACACGTGTAACCACCACATAACATTAGTCCCCACACCACAACACGTTTCGTTGCTTTAGTATTACCCTCTCCCTATAAAAAAGAAGACACAAGCTCAAAGAAATGGAAATAATGTCTTGATTCCGAGACCTCCTCCTAGACGAGGACATGATTGAACCATCTTCCCCCCTATTCATAGTTATTTATGCATCAAATATACTCTCAACGCCCTCTATATATCCGTCCTAGAAGGCTCGTCTCATCCACGAAACGACATATCTTGAGTTGTAGGACTTGTAATCAGAAGAAAAGTATCCGCATAAACTCAATAGATATTACATTACGACCTCGTAAAAGCCGAGTGGCAGTATCAGTTAAACTTCATCTAGTCGAACAATTAACCTAAAATAGTAAGACCACAACTTAGATCTGAACCTTTTGAATTACATCCAAAACATCTTAATTTATAGGGAGAATTACACAAACTACCCCTCAACTATAGGGTAATTACACAAACTACCCCTCATATTTGAAAATTACACAACCTACCCTTATGGCGATATTTTGCATAATTTTTTTACATTTTATTGAATGTAAATTCATGATCTTCATTTATTTTACAACGAAAAAATAAATATTTAATCAAAATTATTGCATTAAACCTCATTTATCTCATTCAAAAAGACAAACAAAATTAAAAATAAATAATATCTTCAAAAAAAATAAAATATCTGCGAATTTTAGTCTCTGCTATGATTTGAAGTTATTTTATTTTTTTCGGCTATAAGGGTAGTTTGTGTAATTTCCCAAACATGAGGGGTAATTTATGTAATTAACCCATAGTTGAGGGGTATTTTGTATAATTCTCCCTAATTTATAATGACCAAGTAATCTTATCCTAAATAAGATTTAATCTTGGGCGAGAATCTCCATAAGTCAGGATTTGTGATAATAGTTTTATAATCAAAAAGCTAAAAGCAATAGAATAGAGTGACATTGTAAAAAGTGGGCATCGCAGTTCAAGGCCACTAACAAGAATGAGAGCATGATGGGAAAATAGTTTAATCGGGGTATAGATTGAATGTTGATTTAGGTCCTCGTGAAGACTCTTTTTCTTCAAGTTTTTTTTTTATATAATTAAGAAATTAAATAGTTGGAAAAGTTTTAAAAAGTAATTCAAATTAAGGAATCTCAAAAAGAAAGGGGTACTGTTATCACTGTTATGATATAATTAAATCAAGAAAGGAACTCAAAAAACAGTTGTAAAAATATATTCTGTTTTCCCCATTCTCATTTCGATTGTAGTTACTTTTAGTATGGCCACTCCATTAATAAATTCGTAAAATGTTATGAAGTTTATTTCAGTTGCTTTTTAAATTCTACGCAACACTACAAATCTTAAAATTTAAGAACATTAAAAGTAGAAAACAAGCAATTAATAATATAGTTTATATACTAAAGTTTAGGATTTTCTGTTATAGTAGACATCAGGAGGAGATGACGCAATAGAAAATAAGAAACGAAAACATTTGTTAATGAGCTAAAATTAAATAAGTAAAATAGTTTAATTTGGATATATCTTACGCTTCATCCTTATGAGTTCTCATTAAGTCCCAGATTAACTTGAATTAGTAAAAAATGACCCGCGGGCATGGAGAGGATTGTGATTTAGAAAAAAAAAATGTTCCTGCATGCAGGTCAATTATAATTTAGATCTACGATTGTAATTTGTAACTGAATAATGTGATACTTAATACCTAAACGTAAGAAGGGATGGAAAGCATGGAGGGTATCTGGTTTTATGTTATATGGGCGATATGGAAATCCAGAAATAAAAGAACTTTTGATGGGGAACATCTTGACGTCCAACACATCATTGAACAAGTAATTTTTTTGTCATGGACTTGGATTAATGCAAAAAACCGCTCATTTCTCTATTCTTTCGTGGATTGGCATCGAAGTTCTAGGGACTGTTTATAGTAGATCTTGTAGGTTTTGTGTTTTTCTGACCTGTAAGTTTTTCATGTTTTATGTTATTTTTTGAGCATTTCTAGTGCTCTATGATATTTCTCTTTTACCGAGCAAAAAAAAACTAAATATAAGAAAATAATGGTGGTTGCATCATGTAACGGTTGCATAAATAATAGGGATAGTTACCGATACCTCCCCTGAGGTTTGGTGTAATTACAAACACATCCCCTGAGGTTTGGGTAATTACAATCACCTCCCTTCCAACCAAAATGTAGAAATGAACTATCAACTTTGTCTTTGGTCAACTTATGTGTTAAGAGATTTATATTTAATGTTAACTATTTAATTAACTTGCACAAGTTTTATTTAAAAACTATCGATAGATTTAAAATAATAGTAAAATACTTTTATTGATTTATTTAATGTATATTATTGCTATTCATTAATTTTAAAGATATTATAACTAATCCCCATTTCAAATTAATATATGATCCTAGGAAAAAGAATAACTTTTAATATTCTAGCTTGTGAATGCATACTTTACTTTGTTTCTTGTACCATATATATTATTAATTAAATAACTAATTTCTAAAATATAAATACATGATTATTTTTTTTCACCATTATGGCATGCATATTTTATTCGTGCACCAATAGTAATTTTAAACCAATAAAAATTTAAAAGATAATGTAACATATCATAAATGATGTTGGTTTAATTAAAAGTTAAGTACTAATAATAATTATTATATAGTTGGGTAAAATTATTTTAGTGTTAATTTTAATACTTTTAAAAAATTATCAATTACTTTTAAAATGAAGATATGCTAAATATGTCGTACAAAAACAATGTAAATATACATTTACAAGCTAGAATATTTAAAACTATTTTTTCCCTAGGACTATACATTTATTTAAAGTTGAGAATTGTTGAATGATTTTTAAAATTGATGAATAATAATAACATACATTACATAAATAAATAAATCAATTATTTAATTACTATTTAAATTTATCAATAGTTTTTAAATAAAACTTGTGCAAGTTAATTAAATAGTGTTTATTTAATTAAATAACTATAAATTTTTTAATACATAAGTTGACCAAGGGCAAAATTGATAGTTCATTCCTAATTTTTTGGTTGAAGGGGAGGTGATTGTAATTACCCAAACCTCAGGTGAGGTATTTGTAATTACACCAAATCTCAGGGGAGGTATTTGTAATTATCCCTAAATAATTAAACCCTTAATCTAGTGACGCCGTTGTGAACATAGAAATTGTGCATGTAATAACAAGATGTAATAATAATTTCTTCTTATTTAGTATTTGGTTGTTTAATTTATTTTTCAGGAAGAAAGTTATTTGGTTGGTTTTGATGGAACATATAATTTCAGAAGCTCATAAATGCGAGGAGTTGGGTCAAAATCTGCAGGAAATATTAGTTCTTTTTGTTTTTGAACAATTCTTTTTTTTCTTGCCCGTTGAGATTCAATTGCTCATACACATTTGGTTACATAAATTCAATTGCAATCAAGCCATCAAAAGTAAAAAGAGAAGATGACTTTACTTAGTTTAGAACTGACTACGATATTCCGTGAGCCAATGAGCTTAGTGAAAGGAACGTTACAATTTACAATTGGACAAGGAATCCAAAATAATATTCTGACACTGCCAAATTGCAATTCAACTATTGGGTGGATATTGGAGGAATCACATGAAAAATTGGGATAAGAATAAACATGTTATTACAAGTTACAACTCCAAAGACATGACGTCAGCGGTCAGCCTCAACATGTGTGGACTCTGTATTCACATTGGATTCTTTTTAGCAATAATATATTGTTGTACACTACTCTCACCTCCAATACTTCATGCTAAGTAATAGTAAATATCCGGACAAACATTTTATCTGGAATGCAATTTGTAAAACTTATATGTTAAACAAATTTGTAAACTCGTTTAATAGTACAACTTTCTTCCACAAAATCATCGTTTAGTGACCGTAGTTATTGTTTGTATTAGGTCTAGTGACTTAGCTTTGTTATTATAAGTTTGAGTCATTGAGACGTAATTGAGAAGTCTCTGTATAAATTATACGATGTAGTTGTGACATGTGACATGTCGATACACTGAAATTGTGGTCAAGGATATTTATTTCATTTGCACCAGAGTTTGAAATTTTGATTGAAGCCCCTATGTAAATTGTATTATTTGATTAACATTCATGTGTAAAACCCACATGCCAAGGATAAAAGTTGAGATATGTTAGAGATACAGAATTTTTTTTGAACAGCTTAGAGATACAGAATTGAATGAATGAGATAATGAGCAAATTTCTTTAGGCCCAATCAAACATTCATATTGGACCTTTATTGGTCATTTTAAAGTTGAAACTTTTGCCTGAACTAGTATTAACGCCCGCCCGCTACGAATAATTTCTCTTTTCCTCTATTTGCTCAAACTTAGTGAAACGAAAAGCTCACAAGCATTACAAATTAAATGAGAATCATATCACCATGGATCAAAATTTCGATTTTGTGTTATCTTTCGATAAATTAAATATTAAAAACGTTTCGAGAAGTATCAGAAACGTTTCGAGATGTTTTGAAAGTGTTTCGTAAACGATACAAGACTAAAAGAAGATATGAACTGAAACTCATTAAAATGTTTAAAAGAAAAAGTCAATTCGTTAGTTTTTCAATTTATTTAATTGTGAATAGAAAATAATTATTATAATTTGTATATAGAAACTAACAAAATCCAATAAAAGAACGTTTGGTTTGTTTTTTGAAAACTATAACAATTTTAGCAAGAGTTATCATTATATATAAAAAATAAAAATGAAACAATGTCGTTTGTAAAAGCAAGTGCACGGCCTAGAAGAAATTTGGAAATGATCACAATATGGCTCATTAACCACCCGAAATGGCAGCAGATTAAATAGGATTGGCATTTAGCACAGAGTTCAATAAATAATTATTTGTTTCGAAATTCTATGTTGGAATCGTTTCGGTGGCTTCATTTGCCGAAGTATTTCGCCTGTTTCGGCCGAAACGGAGCGAATTTTCAAACCATGCATATCACTGTACATTTGGACTAGCTACACATATACATGAGTGTCGTACCTATCCAATAGGATAGTGCCACTTTCACACATATGCTTACGGACCTCTCACATGTGTGACGATCTACACTGTTACGGTCAAGAGTAAAGAGTATTATATTAGATTATACCTGTTATAGGTACTAGAATAATATAATTATATATTAAATATGTATCTATTATATAATTATGTTATATTAGGTATGTAGTGGATAAGAACATGAGGTGGTTGTGTTGTAGTGGGAAGTTACATAATTTGAAATTATGTGTGTATATGTAATCGGAAGTACTGTGGTTTCATTTAAAAGAAAATAAATAAAGTTAATTTAGTTAAATTCTCTCTTCTCATCTTTTCTTAGGAGTTCTGTTCTTACTCGAAAAGAACAATTATCATTAAGGATCTTTGATCCTTATCATACACACATGAAGGTGAAAGTGGTGCTATCATGTTGGTAGTAGATATTGTGCCAACAAAAACAACTTATTAATCAGATAAACTTTATCATAAATTCCACTGATATCCCATAACTAATTCGCTCGTTACTCTTATCTTATTATTTCTACAAAGTGCAATTCAACCATTCCAACCTTGCCCTCGTATGCAAATCGTTAAAAGGGTTTTACTTATACAAGTGCATATTAGTTTTTCGTTTTAATGCTTATATAATATTTACAAGGATGGTAGCATTTCAGGGTTCATATAATAGTTTATAATTTATTTCTCGTTATACATTTTTGGATAAATTGCTTTCATCTGAATTTATCATTTATCACGTATATCGTCAGAACAAAAGTCTTTCATATCTATAATTAATTCATCGTACTCGAGTAGATTGGCTTCCTTATCCGGACTATAGACCTTAAAATCTGGTTATAACAAACCAATTAACTCATGCTTTCATGTTTCCAGATTTATAGACATGAAAATGAACTACTCCAGACATGTGGACAGTGTAGAACGCGCATGTCCCAAATTGTAAAAGTAATGAAAAATACTTAAATTCAATGAAAAAGAATAATAGGGATGTACTATTCGGACAATTAAAGGAAAATATATAGAATGCAATTGAAAGATAATGTAACATTCTTTTTTGACAATTATTACAATGAAAAAGATATCATCATGTACTTTTAGGAGAATTACAGCAACAAGTTTGGTGTAACTACAAAAACCTTCTTAAAGGTTTAATGAAAAACCACAAGGACCTCCTCTAAGCCTAACTGTCATCAGGATCAACAAACGAATTTGAGAAAATGATGAGAATACTCAAGCCAATTTCATATTGAATACTATAAACTCAAAAAGACTTTTTATTTATTTGTTTATATGTATCTATGGTATGTAACTAAAAAGAAATTCAAAAAAAAAAAACAAAAAAAACTAGATGAGTGTATCAAGTAGACTTTCGTAACGTATAGTCACATTTTTTGCGTTAGTGGGACATAACACCAATAATGAGGCTAGTTTTAGACATTCTTCATAGTTTAATATTAGCTCAATTTAAGCAAAGTTCCTATCTCATTGTGGCCACATATTTATTTTTTACGCTTAATTGCCTTACGAGGAATCAAGAAACACCAGAATATTTGATCAACCCTATGAGGAAGATTAAGACTAGATTATCTGCGTTACATAGTGTCATAGCCTCATATGTACATTCTACAACCGAGAACCAAATCAGACAATGAAATTTCTAGCTAAACTTGGGGCTTCAACAGCGGAATCTATGATTAATACAAGTGTTGCTACATTGCATCATCGAACATACAACATACGGGACACCTGTCCTTCGTGAATGCAACTTTTAATTATATTTTCTCGATCTTTCGTTATTTGTACCCAAACAGTTATTCTACATTAATTTAGATCACGACTCATTGTTAAAAGTAAAACGTAGTATTACATTTACACCACTTAAAATCTTACTTGGACAGCTACAATAACTGACTTCATAATAAGTACATCATTCATTAAATATTACATCCATGATCCATTTCATATCATTAATGCCCGTTTGTTTCACAAAAAGTAACTAGCAATTTTTAAAAAATCAGCACGTGCCGAATATAAAATTTCCTAAATTACAAATTGGGACCCGACAGAATAAAGTTTTCATTACAAAATCCTTTCTTTCTCTATAAATATCCCTTTGACCCCTTCACACTCGCTCTCCAATTCATTTCCCAATTTCACCCCAAAACCCTAAAATTCAAAAAACGCGGGTAAATCAAATTTGGGTGAGTAACCGATGTCGGATTCCTACTGCTCCGACTGCAAGCGGAACACGGAGGTTGTGTTCGACCACTCCGCCGGCGACACCGTGTGCTCTGAGTGCGGCCTCGTGCTGGAGTCCCGCTCCATTGACGAGACCTCCGAGTGGCGTACCTTTGCCGATGATTCAGGCGATCATGACCCGAACCGTGTGGGTGGGCCCGTTAACCCGCTGCTAGGTGACGCTGCGCTCTCCACGGTGATTTCTCGTGGTGCGAACGGGTCGAATAGCGATCCGACGCTGTCGAGGTTGCAGAACAGGGGAGGGGATCCGGACAGGGCTATTATTTTGGCGTTTAAGACTATTACTAGCATGGCTGATAGGTTTGTGTTATGTTTCGCATTTCCTGTTCGTTAAAGTAGCAGCAAGTTTGTAGCTTTTGGAACAGGGGATTGAGTTTTACCGGTCTATTGTATGATGCTTGGGAAGGGGAAGGGTGGTGCATGATTTTGAATAATTTGGTTCGTGTGCGGTGACGTGGGAATTTTGGAATAACTGGGAATCATCGACGACTTTATTGTCGGAAAGTTAATGTTTTCGTGGCATCTAGTTAGTTTCTAAATGGGATGGTGTGTTAGTTCCGAGGTTTATCTGTGAATGTTTAGTTTGTTAATACTTGTCACGTGGTTCTGCGTTTGGTCATGAACCCTTGGTTGTTGTTTTTATGTGCTTCAGAGCGGTCTGATGATGTCCGACTGTAGGGTTACGTACTATGACAGACAATGATTAGTTTAGTAGTTAATATTTTTGGAAGAAATCTGGTAACTCGTTCTTATGGGGAAACTTTGGTATAGCGGTCGATAAAGACACCGACGCTCATTTACCTAGATAGGGGAAAATTATGGTTATATTATCCAGCATCTCTGGATTATGAGGGATATCCAAGACAATCTTAGTTCAAGATTTTCTTTGCCTATATTAGCGGCGAACCAAGTTGCGGATTTGTATATATTTTCGGATACTTTCCTTTTTCTTTTTCATGTGCTCTATAATAGGAATATGACTGATTTTGTTGTTTTTCCTGTTTCAGGTTGAGCCTTGTAACAACAATTAAGGTATGTGCCATTACGCCTTGTTTTCGATGTGTGCATACAGAGTTATGGACTATGGTGAAAACATTTTCTTGTGAACTCGTAATGCATGTCTTTCTCTGATCTCTCTTATCGGTTTGCTTCTTTCTGCCTCAACTTTTAGAGTTTCTTGGTGGGGAAAGGCCTGCGTCTGGTAGTGCTTGTGGGGTTGGTGCGGAGTATTTGTGTTATATTATAATTTTTCTCAAGTTGATTGGATGCTTGTCTATTTTCATGATGTTTCAATCTTCTAATAGTGCCCTTTTTTTTTTCTCCCTCCTCATATAAGGAGTTGCCAGTGTTACTTTTTATATGATTAAAACTAATATTTCAGTCCTCGGTGTTTCAGCACTCGTCTTTAGTACGGGACTTTGAATCCTTACTTGTCTCTAATGATGATTTATTTGAAGGATCGAGCGAGCGAAATATATAAAAGGTTGGAAGATCAGAAGTGTACAAGAGGAAGAAACTTAGAAGCTCTAGTGGCTGGTTGCATTTATATTGCTTGCCGGCAGGAAGGCAAGCCACGTACTGTAAAAGAAATATGCTCCATTGTTGCTGGAGCTACTAAGAAAGAAATTGGCCGAGCAAAAGAATTTATCGTGAAACAGTTAAAGGTTGAGATGGGTGAGTCAATGGAGATGGGTACCATCCAAGCAGGGGACTATCTTGTGAGTTTACCTTGGAAGTAATTAGTTTATAGCATACTGTACCGTACTTGCGAATATCATATCTTTCCAGATACTTTTATTTGGGTTGACCTTTTAACTTTGTTTTTGGTGTATCGTGTCTTGTTCTGTTTGTCTTTGTTTCTCAGAGGCGTTTCTGTTCCAATCTTGGAATGAACAATGAGGAGGTAAAAGCTGTCCAAGAAACTGTCCAGAAGGCGGGGGACTTTGATATTAGGTACTCAATCTTGTCATTTTGTGCTGTATCTAAATTCTTTTAATCCACACTCTGTTTCCATATGAACCCAATAGATATATTAATTAGTACCTGAAAGGTATTCAATACCATAGATTTTTTATATCCAGGAGTTCTCTAATCAATAGAATCCAAAAACAATGTTAATCTAATATAGATCCTATAGATCTAGCATTCGGTTGTGAAAATGATTGCTATGATGGTTCTCCATTGAGATTAGAAATGTAAAATGAGGGAAGTGAGGATGGTCTGGGCACTTTGCTTCAGGATAATATCAAATATAAGTTGTAAAGAAAAATAATTTATGGGGCAACTTAATCCTGGCTTGGCATCAGTCTCCTATTTTTAATAAGGTTTTAAGTCCACTATTTTCAGAAAAAAAAATTGACTCATACGCGAAATTGAGACCCTCTGATAAAGGACAAAGTGGGGGGGTGAGAGCAATCTTTTTGTCCTCACCATTATACTTCCTACAGGATATATGAATTGTAAGAAATAACATGTGTAAGTCTTGGCTCTATTTGCCATTTGAGATGTTTTCTGTTGATTTTGTGCATTTACCTAACCAGGAGTTCACGTTGAAGATATTAAGTGATTCGACTGTTCTTAGTTGGTCTCCAATATGACTTGTTCCTAATGTTTGCCCGACATCGTTGTTCTTTACTACAGGAGAAGCCCTATATCTATTGCAGCTGCAATCATCTTTATGATAACTCAGCTGTCTGATGCAAAGAAACCCCTTCGAGGTTAGATCATTTGCTACCTTATTCATTTTTATGAAACCTTGTGAGTAGTTATTTCTCCTGTCCTTTGCTAATGGACCTTCTTACTGATTGCTATTCTAACTCATGTATGTATTGCTATTCTAACTCATGTATGTTTCTCGTGACTTGATTGACTACTTAGTAATGTTTTGCTTTACTGTCTGCATTTTTTTGTGCTTGGTAGCTTTAGTGTTTGTTATGCGACCAAGATCTTACTTATTTTTTAGTTATGATTTAAATCTGAGGTGGTATTCTTGCAGATATCTCAATTGCTACTACAGTTGCAGAAGGGACCATCAAGAATGCTTATAGAGATCTCTACCCCCACGCTGCAAAGATAATACCAGACTGGTATGCAAAGGAAAAGGATTTGAAGAACCTTAGCAGTCCTAAAGCCTGATATTGGAAGTTCTAATGTTGTAATGGAGAAAGGCTCCACAAATTGTTGTAACTTGTTACTTATAAGGAATGGGAAATATATTGATACATTATAATTACTTTGAAACTATTCAACTTTTTGTCGCTAACAGTGGCAAGTTTCGAATTCGAAATTTGATTGAACTGTTACTTCCATATGAATGAACGAAAGCATCATGTTTTGTTTCATTGGCTTTAACCTATTGGTGCTGCTAGAGACTTCTTTACATTGGTTGCTCCTAACTTATTTGAATCACAAACAAAGGTAATAGTTAGATCAAACATCACAAGCATTGTAAAATTGAATTATAGCTTGAACATTGAATTGAAAGAGTAATAGCTAGAATTTAATACTGGCGTACACCCTGTAATAAGTTTCCTATATAGTCAAGGATTCCTTACAGAAATCAGAAGATCTCATCACTAGACATTTTGAGTTGCCTCAACCTATTCCATTCACTGAAATTCATTAGATCTTTACTAGAAAAGACAGACACAACTGCAATTTCGAAATAATCAAACTTATCTACTGATGTGAGCAATGAAGGAATCCATTTCCTTGCAAGTATCTCCACCTTCCATCACAGCTTTCTTCACAGCATTCCCTAATTCCTGTGCTCTTTTCCTCATCTCATCTCCTTCTACTGATGCCATCAATCTTCTGACAGCCTTTTCAACTGTAAAAGATTCCACCACTTCCTCTCTACGTGCCCAATCCCTTACGTCCACACCGATTTTCAGTACCCTTGTCACTAACGCGGCATTCCTAGGCTGGTCTGAGTGCATCGGCCAAGCGCCCATTGGCACTCCCATGCTGATGCTCTCTATGCACGAATTCCACCCGCAGTGACTGATGAAAGCGCCGGTCGAGGAGTGTCCTAAGATTTCCAACTGAGGTGCCCAATCTCTTACAATAAGTCCCCATCCTTCTACTCTTTCTTCGTACCCTAGTGGTAGAGGAACTCTTCTAACATCTCCTTCAAAAATATCACCTTTGTCTGCATCCCTGACTACCCATATGAACTTTTGTTCACTTCTCTCCAGACCAAAAGCAAGCTCCGTGATCTGTTCATCTGATAAAGAAGACGTAGTTCCAAATGACACGTACACGACTGAATTTATCTCCTGCTTATCAAGCCATTCTAAGCATTTGCTACGGTTACTATTTGCATGCCTTTTCTGATCAGGTATCACAACTGGACTGAATGGACCTATAGCCCATACTTTATCAGTTCCGGTACTCTTTTCTTTCACAAGCAGATCAAGGTATAAATCTTCAATCACTCGGGACGTGTTGTAAAGGTCTCCAGAGTTGAATTTCGGCACATCAAGTTGCAGTTTTGTCAACTCTGCAAAATCTGGTGTCATGCACCCTTCTACTGATGGAACTTCTCTAATAATCTCTGCTTCGGGTGGTAGAACCGGTTTTCCAACTCCTTCCCAGTAAAACGAATACAAAGAGAACGCCGATATACTTTGAAAACTATACGACTCGGCGTTAGGTATAGAACCAATGTCCTGAACTATATAAGCCATCATAGAATCATAAATCACAACCACCCTTCCAGCTGTGCACGAAAGCTCGCGCACCATCTTGTAAACAGGCACACGGAGTTCTCTCGACGCGTGCAGAGACGGAAGTATTTGTGAAGGGAACTTAAGGGTAGAGTTGGGGTCAGGGAGTGGATTACTAAAAGGAGGGGTTGGAATTTCATGGAAATTAATGTTTGTTATGGTCAGAGGGTCCCAACCTTGAACGCGAGTCTTTGCCTGACGACTATGAGTGGTGGTGCCAACGAAATGTACAGGTATGTCGTGGGCGGAGACAAGGCGGGACAGGTGGAGGAGTTGGTTGAGATGACCTTGTGCTGGAAGTGGAACCATAACTACAACCACTGGTGCCACCTCGAAACCACCATCTTGGATATCTTTTGCCATTGAGAAGAATTTGTTATGCCCCCAACCTTGATTTCTCAACCCTTTTATATCCTTACAAGAGAAAAGTGTGACAATTCCTATGAAGAATATGACAATAATATAACTTATACATTATGATTACATCACAATCAGCTCCCAAACAATATAGTATAACAGAATTGTTCGGCTGCAGCACCTCAAAAGCTGTAACATGACAACAAGAATCAGCCAAACCACGTGCCGAATGATCCAGAAAGGATGATGCATGCATGCTTTTGGACAAAAAGCAGTGATGTGTTTAAGATTGTAGCAAAGAATCTGTCAAAAAGCACAAGTTTGAAATACTACAGCCTTAACTTGATTAACAAACATTTGATAATGAAAAAGTTACAAATTATTTGGAGCATACATTATCTAGTAATCTGACTAATAAATGACTTAATCTCATTAAAGGTGGCGCCGCCTTCGGCCGCGGCCTTCCTAAGACTATCTCCCAACTCCCCGGCCCTTGTCCTCATCTCGCCTCCTTCCTCCGACGCCATCAGTTTCCTCACCGCCACTTCCACCGTTCGTGCCACTACCAACTCATCCTCAGCTGACCATTTCCTCACTTCCACACCAATCTTCAACACTTTCACGACCAACACCGCGTTAGCTGGCTGATCCGAATGCATCGCCCACGTGGCGATGGGCACCCCCATGCTCATACTCTCCATGCACGAATTCCACCCACAATGGCTCATGAATCCACCAACCGCAAAATGTCCCAAAATCTCCAACTGCGGCGCCCAATCTCTCACAACAATCCCTCTCTCCCTCACTCTCTCTTCAAACCCTTCTGGCAGCTCAGCATTCCTCACTTCACCATTAAAGATGTCGCCTTTATCCGCGTCTCTCAACACCCATACGAACTTTTGATCGCTTTCTTCCAATCCGAACGCTATCTCTTTAATCTGTTCGTCTGTTATCGAAGATGTCGTCCCAAATGCAACCAACACCACCGAATTCTCACCCTGTCTGTCGAGCCAATCCAAGCATTCGTGTCGTTTAATCAACTCCCCTGTTTTCCCCTGTTCTGAAACAGGGTTGAATGGACCTAAAGCCCAAATCTTTTGTGCACCTATACTTTCACTTTTGGCAAGTAAATCAAGAAACGAACTTTCGATCACTCTACTTGTATTAAAAATCAGCTCAGAGTAAACCTTCTTAGCTCCCAACTGCATAGCCCGAAACTCGTCGAATTCGGGCGGGAAGTATCCTTCAATGGAAGCAATCTCCTTAACAACCTCAGCCTCAATAGTCTTAGAAACCTCGGAACACAAACTCCCTTCGAGTTCCGACATCATTGAGTATACCGAAATAGCGGATATGCTACGAAAGCAATAAGCTTCAGCATTTGGTACAGACCCAATGTCTTGTACCACATAAGCCATTAGTGAGTCGTAAATTACGACGACTTTTTTGAAGTTCGTCGAAAGCTTTTCGACGAATTCAAGAACCGGGTATCGGAGGTTTGTGGATGCCATGAGAGCTGGCATGATCTGTGATGGGAATTTGATGCTTGTGTGGGGGTCTGGTGGCGGGTTGTCGAAATGCGGTGGTGTGAATTCTTGAAAATGGATGTTGGTGGTGGTGGAAGGATCATGCATTCGGAGCTTGGCTTGGCGGATGTGTGTGGCGGCTCCCACGTAGTAAACGGGGATTTTGTGAGCGGAGACGAGGCGGGAGAGGTGGAGGAGTTGGTTGAGGTGGCCTTGTGCCGGTAAGGGGACCATCACAACGGCTACTTGTGAAGGCTCTTGGACATGGTTTGCCATTGAAAGTTGTTGAGTTTTGTTTGCCTTTTACTGGCTTTGTGGTTATGTCTGATGTTCAATGAAAGTTTGTGTTGGTCATGTTATATAGTGAAGTTAGTGTGATTTTCGAGTTTCACACGTATAGTTCGTTGTGTAGCAATACGAATAACAAAAAACATAAACAACGAAAAATTAAAAATACAAAAAACTTATTTATCAAGTTCGTTTATGAGTACTTCTAATAGAGTTACTAAGTTAGAAAGTTATTATCACATAAGATAACTATTCATATTAGACAGACTGTTAATACGAGTTGAATCACCGATATGTGGCAAACTATTTTCAGGCTCTACAACCAAACAAAGTCGTTGCGGCTAGATTATTGAAAAAATAAGGATATCGGTGATTGACAGGTGAAAAAGATATGGGGCAGTGCTTTGTCCTAAAAATGGGCATTGGATCTGGACCTTTTTATGTCACTAATTGCAAAAGAAGATACGGAATCATAATATGACAGTAAAAGGTGACAAGAGGGGAGAAAATTACAAAGTACAATTTGAAGTGACAAACTGGCGATACGGGTTTTATTCAGATTTTGGGGGGACTATAGTAATACTAGTGGCCCAATATTCCCAACCGACACGTGTCCTAATATTGACCAGTCTTTTCTAGTGTTTTAGTTACATGTGAACAATTTTCTTGAGTTCAATTTTGGAAAATGAATTATTGGTGATATGCATGGTTAGTTATCTGTACATTAAAAGCCAAGTTGAATACGGTTCGCTATTCTAAAAATAACGTGCCTCACTTGATATATATATATATATATATATATATATATATATATATATATTAGGTCCCCACTGAATTGTGATAAGTTTGTTTACCAATTATATTACCAATCATGTATTTTGGCACAAAAAATATTAGTAACCAACCACGCTAATGCTTCGACAGTTTGGTATATATTAACTTAAATGTTTTGGTCCTAATCTTAATGGAGTGCTCTCACCCAAAACAAAGAATTAACACGGGTAGAAGACTTTCAGGCCATTCTGTTGCATGCACCTCTCAACTTAATAATAAGAGAGCTATACTATATCATCATCATCGAATTTTGGAAAGAATATTTGATAAACGATAAACTATGCATATTACGAATAATTCATTTTCTATCATCACTACAACAAAAAAAGGTCTACTGGGACATTGTGTTTGGGACATGTATTAATAAACGTCTCAATTATATTCTTTAGGGACACATAGTTAATTATATTATTTATGGAGACACATTGAAAAGTCTATCAAAATTTGTCAATGAAAATCAATTAATTAAATTGGCCCTAACTTATGTTCGAATCCCACAAGAAGCAATTTGATCCTGTCACACATCACTAACTGATGTAAATTTACCCGTGTAACCAAAAAGTGTGATGCTACGGGTCCATGCGTCATAAAAGAAAAACTATAAATAAGAGATTTGATTGTAATTCACCTCTTCTGAAATAATAGTTAAACTTATCACTTGAGTAATCAGTGACGTACTAAAGGCAAATAATATGTTTGGTAAAACACACGTGATCAAGATAATGAAATTTAGTCTAGCTACTATGCAAGTCAATTTTGTTCTCCTTTAATTTATAATTGAATACTATTTTTACATTGACTTGTGGACTATTAATTTTGTCGTGCTAGCTGCAAGATCAAGTAGTGGATATCTCTACGTAACTTATAAACCAGACAAGCTTTTAAATTTAGTTTTCTGACCGGATTAGAATGCTAAACAAAATGATAACGGTGACCATGAGATTAATTACTAGTGTGAAAAAAAAAAAACATTTTAGTTGTATAACATGAACAGCTATAGCTAGGCTACTTATGTTTCAGATATAGATTGATATACTGTTTGAAATTTAACAAAAAAAATACATTAAACAGCAGCAGATTTAGCCTCGGATAATTCCTAATCATGTCGCGTGCTGCTGTTTAAGGTATCTTTTGTCGGCATATTAAACAATATAATAAATATTAATGTCAATATAATAGTGAAGTAAGAGAATAAACTATAGCAAATTTAGGCAATGATTATCTACGAAATTTGACAAAATTATTAGGCACGTTAATTAGTGCTCTTTTATAGTGCTACTCATTCACTGACCCATACCAAGAGTTATTCGAGCATATGTGATTTCTTTGTCATATACAAAATGGGTCAGACAAAAAAGTGCATATCATTGTCGTTGTATATATTATATATAATATATGCAAATTATTGTATACGTTACGTTATATATAATTTGGACACATCCACACGTATAGTAACATACTAAAATTCCATTGTGGGACTCAATACATTTTTATCCTGCGGGGTTGGGGTGCCAGCACATTCATCAGGTTTAAGAACTAATCAGCACATTCCTTCCACTCCACTAATTACCACCACCCATATATTTTATCCTGTATCCTTCCCACTTCCAAAGAACCAACCCCGGTCACCGAGCACCATGGTGCCACCTCCGATACGCTTCGGAATCCTCGGGTGCGCCGAAATAGCGCGTAAAGTATCACGAGCAATTCTACTTTCTCCCAACTCAACCATCACCGCCATTGGAAGCCGCTCGCTCGAGAAGGCCGTGGCCTACGCTAAGAACAACAACTTCCCCGATTCAGCCAAAGCTTACGCCTCGTACGACGCCGTGCTGGACGATCCCAACGTTGACGCCGTGTACATCCCACTCCCGACCAGCCTCCACCTGCAATGGGCGGTGGCGGCGGCTAAGAAGAAGAAGCACGTGTTGCTGGAGAAGCCTGTTGCATTGAACGTGGAAGAGTTGGATAAGATATTGGAGGCTTGTGAGTCCAATGGGGTGCAGTACATGGATGCTACCATGTGGATGCACCATCCTAGGACTCGCGAAATGGAAGCGTTTTTGTCCGATTCTCAGCGCCTCGGCCGTATTAAAGCGGTCAGTTACCAACTTTTTATTTCGGGTAATTATTTTTTGATAATATGAGAACCCGCAAATACTATCATAGCGTGCGGAACTGCTTACTAGGTAAATTTCTAGTCAGTTGGATAAATCAGACTAATCTAACCATGTGTGAAAGACGAGGATTTAGAAGACGTAAATCACTTGTTGGTCCTTGCGCTTATAGAACTTGAGTCAGGCAAACCAAGTTAGGCCGTCCTTGCACGTGTTATGATCTTAATTGTAAGGTATGAGATTTGGATCCCATATTGCATCATATTAGTATGAGGTTTATATAGTCTTAACAACTAGCTTTTGAAGTTGGATACTCTAAGGTCATAACAGCGCGCTTCTAATTTTAAGGAATGTTTCTTTATTTAGACACAAAATTAACGAGGTGAATGTAGGATTCCCCTAATTAACTATACAGATTTGGGTCCAGATCCGGTTAGGATTATCTTTATTAATCCAAAATTGACTTGGACCATATTCAGTCGACTTAAATAAGCCATTGTTTAAATTACTTCAATGAATACATTCTAGCTAATAGTCTATGTTTAATGAATTATGTACAGATACACAGCATTTTCTCTTACAACCCTGGAGATGATTTCCTCAACAACGACATACGTGTGAAACCGGATCTTGACGCTCTAGGCGCTTTAGGAGACACCGGCTGGTACTGCATCCGTGCCATTTTATGGGCTAACGGCTATACCCTGCCTAAGACCGTGACCGCTTTGCGCGGCGTTGAGTTCAACAAAGCAGGGGTGATCCTATCCTGTGGCGCTTCTATGAGTTTCGAGAACGGGCCATTAGCAACTTTCTATTGTTCATTTTTGAGCAACTTGACAATGGATATGACTATTGTTGGTTCTGATGGAACCTTACGTGTCCACGATTTCATCATTCCTTTTACGGAGAATGTGGCCCCGTTTTATGTTGATGCGAATACTAGGTTTGCTGAATTGTCTATCGGGATTGAACCTGCCACGACTGAGTACCCTGTGGATACGGATCTTCCTCAGGAAGCACTTATGGTTAAGGAATTCTCGTCTCTGGTCGGAAAGATAAACAAAAAGGAGTCGGAGGCGGAGAACAAGTGGTCGAATATAAGCCGGAAGACTCAACTTGTGGTGGATGCTGTGAAGATGTCTATCGAGAAAGGTTTCGAAACTGTTGAGGTTGTGTACTAATTAGTAAGGTATACTAATAAGATGTCTTAATTTGAGGTCCAAATAAATGATGTATGGTATATTGTAGCTGGGAATTAAAGGAGATATCCTGAGCGAACAAAGTTGGTTTTTTCTAGACCTTGTATCACAACATACGAAGAGTTGCCTCTTTTACATGAATTAGTGCACTTTTTCCGTTTATCTTTTCATAAATTAGTCTCTATATTTATAAATAATATCAAATAGTATTTACATTAAAAGGATCTAAGTTTTTTGTATAATTAGTCGAAACAAGATCTTGAAGCATTAGATCGAAGATGTTTCGCTTGAAGTTGCATCTGTGCAAGATATATTCCCTATAGTTAGCATAAGGTGCATCGACAGGGACACGGATACGACGATACGAATTCTTAAAAAACTTGACACGGTCAGAACATAACATAGTTTTTTGTTTAAAATTTATTAAATATTACTAAAATATATAGAATTAACATCTCTAAAGCCAAGTAAAAATTTATAATATATTTAAATTTCAATAAATTTACCACTTACCATTCACCACCTATCAACCAAAACGAAGTACAAACAAGGCGCTCACTTAAATTCATGTACTGGTTTCAAACAAAGAATATAAACCAAAATGAATGGCAATCCAAAACTATAGAATACTCAAAAATATAAAATACTGCTCAATTTAAATAATGCATTAATTAAACATGAATTTTGGTTATGTCTTTTACTTAGTTGTATAAGTTTTAGTAATTTATTTTTACATCTTTTTGTCTTCTAATTATCAGTTCAGAAACTTTTTATTTTAAATAAATTCATTATTTTATCTTGAACATGTCTAAAATATATTGGAGAATGTCTTCTCCAGAGAAGTGTCAAAATTAGTTTTTATTTATTTTTATTGAAACACGCCACGCGACGTGTCCGACACGTGTCAGAGGAGTGTCAGATGTGTCGGTGTCGAATACGTATTGGACATAGACATGACTGATGTTTCGAAGTGTCGGTGCAACATATCCAACACATTGATTTTCATTTTATGATGATCAAATTGAAAAAATGTAAGTCATGATGAGTGGTTAGAGATATATTAGGAATAAAAAATGGAACATTATTTGAGGAGAAATGTTGCAATTGCAACATGCAATATATATTTTGGTTCAATATGAAGCCTATTCGGTTTCTTGCCTCTATTCTCTCCTAATTTCAATTACAAACAGCATATACCATTTATAATAAGCCTCAACCTACTTGTTTGGCAAGATTTTTTCTTTTGAGTCATTTTCATTATTATTAACACATAGATTAGTTTGGTATGACATTTGTTACCCGTGGAATATGAATGCCACTTTGCATGATTCTTGAAGCTTCTCTAATCAAGTTGTATCATTAAATTTAAGTGGGGAACGCTCAATTATTTGAAAATTATTACTTCAATAATTTTCTTGTATAGTAAAGTATAATAATGTTATGTTTCACATGTCAAATAGTTTCTTATAGTCACATGCATTCTTTAAACTCCACTGTTATACTTATTCTAGTATAAAACTTTACTCTCATTCCAGAATTACTCCAAGTAATCCTATCTTTCTACTTCCACCTTCGTGGGGACACCATGGTGCTACCCCCGGTACGTTTCGGAATCATCGAGGACGGCAAAATAGCGCGTAAAGTATCGCGAGCAATTCTACTTTCTCCCAACCCGCAAACGGAAGGCGTCGCCTCAAACACAATGCCTACACATTCACCATATATCAGGGTGAACTTTACAAAGATCCTTCGAGGGTCCCTTGTTGAGATGCATATCACCAGTGGACGCACAATACATTATGAGAGAGATACACGCAGGAAGTTGCGGTAATCATTCTGGCGGAAGGGCTCTAGCGCAGAAGATCCTACGGCAATGATATTTCTAGCCAGCGTTGAGAAAAGATGCGACACAGTACTGCCGAACTGCGAAAACTGTCAATACCATGCGAGACTCATTCACAGGCCAGCAGTTTTAATGCAGTCGTTAGAAATTACATGCCTCTTCAATCAATGTGGAATTGATATAGTGGGCCCTCTTTTAGTGGCAAAAGGGCAGAAGAAGTTCCTCTTTGTTGCGGTTGAATATTTCACCAAATGGGTGGAGGCAGAAGCACTGGCCCATATAACTGAAAATACCATGATAGACTTCATATGGAAGAACATTATATGTCGGTTCGGCCTACCACGAGTTCTCATCCCGGACAATGGCACTCAGTTTTGGGGAAAGGAAATGGTTTCATGGTGCAAGGAGTTAAAAATTTCTCAGCATTTCGCGTCAGTGGCTCACCCACAAGCCAATGGACAAGTTGAGTCCACTAATAAGACGTTAAAAGAGTATCTAGAACGACGGCTACATGCTACAGGGATAAGCTGGGCAGAGGAACTCCCAGGCATTCTTTGGGCTTATCGTACTACACCATGAGCTTCAACGAGAGAAGCATCATATACTTTAGTATACGACCCCGAGGCAGTAGTACCATTGGAAATAGGCATGACGACTTATCGCATTACAGAGTACGACCCTGAACATTCAGAGTGTCTGCGCTAGATGGATCTAGACATGATCGGGTCTACCAGAGAACACGCCTACCAGCACACTGTGGCTTTCAAGGCAGCTATGTCACACTCATTTAATAAACGAGTACATCTTCGCAACTTCCAAGTGGGAGACCTAGTACTAAAAAGCGTAAAAGCTAGCAAGCACGTCGGAAAACTCCAG
Source organism: Linaria vulgaris (assembly GCA_948329865.1). NCBI lineage: Eukaryota > Viridiplantae > Streptophyta > Magnoliopsida > Lamiales > Plantaginaceae > Linaria > Linaria vulgaris. The sequence continues at coordinate 109,302,045 of OX415254.1, read as the reverse complement.
GAAAATTGAGACAGACCTTACAAGGTCACCCGCGCGAGCTCTAGGGGATATTATTACCTAGAAGATATACATGGGGACCCACTACCCCGACCATGGAACGTGCAACATCTACACCGTTTTTACTATTGATATTCACATCTTGTAAATAGAACTACGTAAAACTTGATTCTCTATATGGGATAAGTAGGCATCCACCTTAATGGCCCATCACCGATATTATATTAATACTATTTGGGTAATTGCAGGTCCAATACCACTTCCAAGGCGCCCAAACGGCGGAAGATGCTAAAAAATAGCACATAGGTATCGTCCTCAGAACATATCGCTTGAAAAGGCGACTGCCCACAAGCCTACATGGCAAAAAGATGCTGAAAAACAGCACAAAGGTATCGCCCTCGGGACATATCGCTTGAAAAGGCGACTTTTCACAAGCCTACGTGGCAAAAAGATGCTGAAAAACAGCACAGATGTATCGTCCTCAGGATATATCGCTTGAAAAGGCGACTGTCCACATGCCTACATGGCAAAAAGATACTGCAAAACAGCACAGAGGTATCGCCCTCAGAACATATCGCTTGAAAAGGCGACTGTCCATATCCCTCCAGAACAAACAAGGGAAAGAAATACACAGGTTCACAACAATGATATGACACACATATCAAAAAGAAGATGATCAAGACATGAAGCAAATAACGACAAACCGCTGCCCAAATGTATCCAACAAGAAGTGGACAGTTACAAAAGGTCATCTCTATCATTACCTCTACCAAAAACTGGGAACCCAGATTACACTCTACAAATTATGAAAAAACTCATCATCATCAAAATCGGTGAAGAGCTCCCTACGAATCTCGTCCTTACTAACGGGACCGAGAGGGGCCAAATCCATTTCTGACACATTCACGGGGAACTTCCAGGGTTCATCGTCAATATCGATGGCAGGCTCATCCATTGCCCTAGGCGACAAAACGTCTGGATACATATACCACTTGGGACTGTCGCTTTCAGGATCCCTATCGGGAGGCATGTACCGTAGTGCACGGGGAACCCTATAATGAAATCGGGGGTATGGACCTACCCTAGCCCACACAATAGGCAGGTGAGCTGCAGCGATCAAGTCATCTCCATTTACAGGCACGTCTACACCTGCACGATGGTCAAAATTGTCATCTGATTTTGAAAAGAAGCTCTGACCCACATGTTCATGGGTGAAGTCCCGTTCTACCGGAACATAAGAGATTGGCTCGATACCTTCTTCCTCAACGGGAAGGTGGCTTCCCATCGGATCAGAAAAGGTGACCCTTATGCCACTATCACCCATCATTTCCCTCAGCTTGGCATTTTGAATTTCAAGTGATACTACGGAATCCCTGTAAGAGTCACGCTTTCGCTCCAGAAATAATTTTTCCGCATGAAGCTTCTGGGCTTCGGCCCTAGCTTCCTTCAATTAGACATCTTCTCCCTTTCAACCTGCACTCTCCAAGCCTTATAATGGGCCTTTCGTGCGAGAACCTCGACAGCACGCGCTCGCACATTAGCCATATCTCGAGAGACATTACTTCGAGAAATCATCGCCCGCAACTCCTCAACCCTCGCGTCATGCCCAGATTGCACTTCTGCGAGCAACCTATAATTGTTGCGAAGAGCGTGAAACATATGCCCAAACTGGTGAAAAAATTACAACGCATCAGATATCACAAAAAGGAAACAGTCATCAACTTGATAAAAGGATCTCAAAACAAAAGACCTTACCCCATAAAAAGAATTATGCACATCTGTGGCGCTAAAGCAGCTCTCAGATTCTGAAGTAACACATCAGGGTCGACACCCGAATAGATGTTGTTCATACTTTGAATGGCATCTTGTTCACGAACTGTTTCACCACATATCCTCATGATTAGCTGATCAGAATTAGGGTCTCGTAGAAATTCACAATCTTCCATAGAAGATGGGGCAGATCCTTGAGATCTCTGCGATTTTCCCCGACGACGAGAACTAAAACCACGAGATGTCGACGCAGTAGCCATACTAGGGAGAGTCCGCCTACTAGAAGTGGCCCCACCACTTTTAACATTGTGTGCCCTATCCGGCGAAGACACAAATTCCCCTGGCTCAAGCCCTCCCATTTCCCCAACATCCGGATGCGCCAAGGCACTAATCGGACCATCTCAGGGAGGAACAGTACTATCAAGATATTTAGCTCGAGACCCATCGCTGGATTTTCGACTCCTTACTTCCTCTTCAAAACGCGCCCTACCGCTTGGATGCCAATAATTAGACGGCGCACCAAGAGGAAGCGGCGTCACAGCAACTCTAGGGGAATTAGCAGCGAGTCGTTGTTGAGACAAGAGCTCTACCTCCATAACCTGCAGTCTCTCCTGCTCTAATACCAAACCCTCTTCAACAGTCACATGACTTCTGACAACAATACTACCGCCATCTTGATTTGGTTGTATCATTAAGAAACGACTTAAAAATTGAGAATTCTGCTCGTGAAGGCGAACGCGCATAAGCTTAACCTCGGCAGCAATACCAGGAACCCGCATAAAACCATCATCTGTGGTATCCGCTGGTAGGTTATCCGACACACTCACATTATCAACTGAAATACTCGAGTCCGAGGATTCACCATCAGAAACCACAAATGTGTTGCGTCGCGGAGGCAACGACACATGCGCCCGTAGAGACACGACACACTTCCTGCGAGGAGGATGTTTCACTCGAACCATTCGTGACACTAAGCAGGACGAAAATCACGATCAGAAACCTATAAATAAATGAAAAATAAAAATAAAAATAAAATATATATATATATATATATATATATATCGAATATTATATCAGAAGTATGTCGAAAGACATCAAAAAAACCGATCGAAAATAAATTAAAAAATAACGAGCATATTGAAAATTAAGAGGTAGTATGTCGAATATAAATTTCGACATACCTAGCAGATCCTCGATATAAACCTTGATATAAGACCGTGAAAGGGACAAGACTTCAGAATAAAATAATCGAATGATAACGAACTAGGGGGACCGACTTATATAAGCAAAAAGTAACGGCCCTCGTAGAGCAATTAATGCTCAAATATCGGGTGACATATCAAAATTTATATTCGACATAGGGATGTTCTTGACTCATTAATCGTAAAATATTTAGAAAAATGGGGGAGCATCGAAACAACTATTTTTTCTAAACCAAATTTCGCCCAATCATTCGCCAACTTGAGGGGAGTTATGGGTGGCCCGAGGGAAAGAAAATATACAAGCAAAATTCATAAAATATTATAGAAAATTAATAGTTTATGAATTGGGGGACTACATGATAGAGATATTTCTCGTATTGGGCCGGATACACGTCAGGCCCACGATCAGCTATATCGGGAATCACTTTCGACATATATATCGGAGATCACCTTCAATATAGTACAAGCCGAACTCTATAAATATTGCATTCTACATACCGAGAAAGACAGAAAATAAATACCTAGATCCACCCGCCAATATCGAATACTCATATTCGATATTACTCCCGATATAAACTTCGATATATTACATAAGATAGAGTTCGACGTTAAATTGTATATGTGACCCGACATTATCCCCGATATCATCCCGATATATATTCGACGTTATCTTCGATATATTCTCGATATAGCCCCCGATATCAGTAAGGCTACCTGGTTGGAACTCTACTTCGAGTACTTGGAACTCCGGACCAAAGTCATCCTACATCTAGTGATAAGAGACATAGTTTGAGATAGATTCGTTGTACCACGCTTGTAACTGACCTTAATCTGTATATACGATATATTGTCGAATTAGTGTGCTATATTGTAGAAAAGGCAATTTTTTGAACGAACAAAGGTGGTTGTTGGGGATTTTATTGAAAGTCGCCCCATAATGATTCACTTTATCAATTATAGTCCCATAATGATTCTAGTTTCAATTTTGGTACCATAATGAATTTTTCGTTTTTAATATTGGTACTTTCGGCAAAAATCACCTAATTTTTGTCGGAACTCAGCACGTGCGTGTCACGTGTGTGAATTTATGAGGGCCTTTTCGTCTGTTCAATTGTTTATAAACAATGGACGTGGATTTTGTAGCAAGAAATTAGAATTTATAAACGAAATTGGAATAATTAGGACTTACAAATTTAAGAACTTGGGGGGTGTTAATGTGTTTTATTGAGTTTCACGTGACATGCACGTGTTAAGTTTCAGTGAAATTTGGTGATTTTGCCGAAAGTACAAATATTGAAAACGAAAAATTCATTATGGTACCAAAATTAAAACTAGAATCATTATGTGACTAAAATTGATAAATTGAATTATTATGAGACTACTTTCAATAAAATCCCGTGGTCGTTGACACCATCACAACATATGAAGAGTTGATTTCTTTTACATGAATGACTGCTTTGTTTCAGTTTCTTGACTATTGATATTATTGGATTACATTAAGTATTCTTTATCAAATTACTAAATTATCGAAGATGTTTTTTCTGGAAATTTCACCTATGTAAAATATATTTTCCTATTCATATGCACACTTATATCTAGAACTCATTGTATACGTGTTTGTACTCATTTAAAAATAAAAGACATAATTGCATTATATTGCTCTTTGGTTACCTATCCTTCAGTTAACAAATGATTTTTGTCTTGTTAATATAAAAACACGTTCTTATGTAACTTAATTAAAGTAGCGCTAGATTTCTCAAAAAAGAAAAGAAAAAAATCTAGCACTAGATATTATTTATAACATATTTTTGTCACGACCCTGCAAATCAACAACAATAATCAGCTAGTTAATAGAAACGAAGAAGAAATGGAATCGAAGATAAAAGAGAAAGAACTCACCATAAAAAGGGAATTAGGGCTGAGGATTAGACATAAACTAAAGTCAGCTCTCAACTCCAAACGACATCGTTTTAGCATAAGGACTTAGCAGCCAGCTTGACACGTGGCGTGATCGTGGGTGTACACGTGTCCCGCTGGTCAACAAGTCGCATGGACCTATCCCCACATAAGCGTCGTCGTTTAGCTCAGATCCTGCAGCCCAGAATTAAAGACATTTATTAAATCTCAGCCGTCGAATCGTGGGATCATTTTATCACCAGCTCATTTAAATATTACCGTTATTTTTTGTACGTTGAATTAACTAGTACCGTCATTAGCTTAGCTATAAGTTGTACTGTACTATTGAGTGGAATAAAGATCATAATTGCGCTAAATTTTATATTATCCTTTATTTCTGCACTTTCTTATCTTCTTTTGCACTTTAATTTCTCCCACAATATCCAAAAACATAACAGTTTTCTAGAAAACTGTAAACAAATGCAAGCTCAAATTGATTTATAATTTATTGTTGTCTTTTCCACTTCAATAGTGAAATGGTTGATTGGATTACTGACGTAAGAAAAGTCGAGATCCAGTGCCCATTTTCCACAAAAAGACAATTGAAAATTATTGGCCCCCATATTTTTTTGACCTTTCATACTCTCCTATCTCCAGAAGATAACAAAAAATAGTATACAACACGTCGATTTTATCATAATGCCGTGCAACAATTGAAAAACATGAATTGGCATCATGCACCTCCTAGTTGTTTGATGAGTGTTGGATTATATGTACGACTTTGTATCTTTGGATTGGAGTAGTACCCTTTATACTCCCAATTTAGTGAATTCTTTTGTCGGACAAAAAAAAAAACAATCGAAAAACATACTAGTACTGTGATCTGTCTTATAACTTTATACATAAATTGAAATTTTCTCGCTTTCCCGACCATTATGAGACTAAAATTAGATTTTTATTATTAGGAAACGAAAATTATAAACTGGTCACACTAGGGAACCAGTTTTATACTTTGTTCTCTTAAATGCAGATCGCTATATGATATCTGCTTTTGTACATCTCATAATAATTCATATACTGCCTGGTTTAATCCCATGATGAATCTGGTAAGAAAAAAGATTTCTGGTCAAATATACGTGGACAGCACCCTTAAGTGGTCAACTAAAATATGCTAAAGAAAACAACAGATCTTCATCATCATTAACAAACTTTGGCACCACGCAAAGCAAACATTTCAGTATTGAAAAAAAGATTGTCTACCTTCTTCACCTATATAATAACATCACACCCAATATCAAAAAATATTCACACTTGTAGGTGAAAAAAGAAAATAAAGAAACCAGTCTTCCATAATAAACTTGATGGAACTAGACAATAATGTTCTAGTTGTCATGGTTCCATTCCCAGCTCAGGGACACCTCAATCAGCTCCTCCAACTCTCCTGTCTAATAACCTCGTACGGGATCCCCGTTTCGTACGTTGGCCTAGCGATCCACAACCGCCAAGCTAAAGCTCGTGTCAACGGCCTAAACCCCGTCGAGGTGGCTAAAATCCATTTCCATGATTTCCCCACTCCAGCATTTACCACTCCTCCTCCAAACCCGAACTCCTCGCATAAGTTCCCAACACAGCTCCAGCCGGTGTGGGAGGCCTCGTTCAGCCTACGCCAACCTTTCGCTACTTACTTGAAGGAAATGTCGTCTAGATTCAAAAGAGTGATCATCATACACGACACTCCAATGTCTGCGGTGGTCCAGGATGTTGCTACAACTCCGAACGCTGAATCATACGCATTCAACTCTATCTCGGCTTTCTGTCAGGCTGCGTTCCTATACGATATAACCGGAGAGTACCCGGAAGAGTTCCCGAAAGGGATGCCCCCGTTTGATGCACCTGATGAGATTAAACATCTCATAGCTTCACAAATAATGGAGCATATGAAACATAAATCTGGAGATATTTACAACACCTGCAGATTGCTCGAAGCCCCGTATATGGATCTTTTGGAAAAGGAAGAGGTAACCGGTGGCAGGAAGGGATGGGCGATAGGACCAATACTTGCAGCCGCATTATCTTCCTCTCAGGGATCTAAGAGTCGACACTCGTGTTTAGAGTGGCTCGATAAACAGGAGGCAAACTCGGTTATGTACGTTACTTTTGGAACAACAACTTCACTGCCGGATGAACAAATACAAGAGCTGGCATTGGGATTAGAACAGAGTAAACAAAAGTTCCTTTGGGTATTGAGGGATGCCGATAAAGGCGACATCTTCGATGGAGAAGTAAGAAGAACCAAATTACCTGAAGGATTCGAGGAGAGGGTGAAAGAAGTGGGCTTAGTGGTGAGAGAGTGGGCGCCGCAGCCAGAAATTTTGGCTCATCCGTCGATTGGAGGATTTATGAGCCACTGCGGCTGGAATTCGTGCTTAGAAAGCATTTCAGCAGGAGTGCCGATAGCAGCTTGGCCTATGCATTCGGATCAACCAAGAAACGCTGTGCTTCTTACTGATATACTGAAGATAGCCCTTGTCGTGAGGGAATGGTCCCGGCACGAGGAACTAGTGAAAGCATCAACAGTTGGATGTGTCGTGAAAATATTAATGGCATCGGCAGAGGGGGCCGTGATAAGAAAAAGGGCGGAGGAATTGGCTGCTACTGTTCGAGAAGCAACTGAGGAAGGTGGTGTGTCTCGACTTGAACTGGATTCTTTCATCGCGCACATCACGAGAGAATGATCTGCAGCCATAACTAATTAGAGTCTGAGTTCTTGTTGTTCTTCTTTGCATGCAGTTATCGATCTATGTTCTGATACATTACTTAAGATATCGAACCCATAGCCACATAAAAGGCGGAAAATGAGTCCAAGTACCTCACGAGTTAATCAACAAACAATACACGAAATACGCATAAAGACCATTTGATTGAATCCTTAACAACTAGTACTATATCACATTGTGCATGGAGGTCGACCTGATGAGACCAACCATGATCAAGTAAGTTCCTCTAATATGTATATAAATAACAAAGAACAGTTCACATTGCGAAGGATATACCAAGAAAGCGTCCACAAACTCTGTTACTTCAGTATGATTTTAAGTTTTAAGTCTCTATAGGTTTAACATATATATGACATATCAAAGGTTTCACCAAGCGATCACGATAAACAAACTTCTGTGCTCGAGCGCTTAAACATATAACATCGACACTAGTTACGAGAACTTGAAAAAGGAAAAGAAAAAAAAATCATCAAGCAACTCAGAAATAATAAGCACTTGCATAGTACTTCCTCCTGTCTAAGTTTATACATTCATGAACATAAGCTAAGTTCTTTCTCCTACAAATCCCATCTTTAGTATCAAGTTGCCTTACAAGATGAGCTGATCAATCGATTGTTACTATGTATTGTTTAATAATTATACACTCTTGAATAATTTGCACGCATCGGTCCCTATAAATAAGGTATCATTTTTTCCCCTCTCTTTAATCTAGATTGGACTTTAGGATCTCCACCATCGGTTTCTCTTCCTCTCATGGCCCATTGGGAATTAACAAATTATTAGATAGTCTTTGACTTTGAAAAAATAAGTAATACATGCAGTATAGTTGAATTAAATTATGTAAATAGATTCTGATTGTCTTATCTTCTAGCACATGGAGTTATAAATTAATTAGCGTTGGTTGGGATGAATTTCAAAACTCAAACAATGGCCTTGTAATCAGCCTGATCATTCGCGTGCCATGTTAAGCATTCACCTTCAACTCGCCAAAAATAAATGATGAATGGTTATGATTTTGCCTAAGCTGAAGCTAATAATCATGCACGGCACATGCATGTACAATTTTGGCCAAATCACTATTTCAGCTCTTGACGTAAAATTCCAGAATACGCCCCTCACTTGAACCTACAAGACATGTAGTTTACCCATGTATATAAAGGCCTACACTAATGTCTCAATAAAGGTATCATGATTCATGCATTCCATGAAATTTTCAATGGATTCAATGAATGACTTAAAACAAACAAAAGACAACATATCAGTGCTTATGGTGGCCTTCCCTCTTCAAGGCCATCTCAACCAGCTCCTCCACCTCTCCCGCCTCATCTCCGCCTACACCGTGTCCGTCCACTTTGCCGGCACCACCACTCACAATCGCCAAGCAAAACGACGATTTATCTGTCACAACAACGATATCTCCAACATAATATTCCACGATTTCCCATTACCTCCTTACGACTCCCCTCCACCTAACCCCAACTCTCCAGTCAAGTTTCCCTCCCACCTCCAGCCCTTAATAGACGCCTCGTCTCACCTCCGCCACCCCGTCAGCGACCTCATGCGCATGTTATCCGCCACAAGCAAGCGCCTCGTGATTATATGCGACTCCATGATGGGATCAGTTGTGCAAGATTTCGTTAGTCTCCCAAACGCCGAGATGTATACTTTCCATTGCCTGTCGGCCTTTACGGTTTTTCTCTTCGTGTCGGAGAAAACGGGGAGACCTTTTACGACCAATAATGAAACATTCGAGAATGTTCCGACTATGGAAATCTGTTTTACACCTGAATTTGCGAAGTTTATTGGCAAACAGAATGAATACGTTAAATTGTGTTCCGGACGGATTTATAATACATGTCGTGTGATTGAAGGCCAGTTTCTTGATTATCTAAGTAAAGAAGAGATTAGTGGGAATAAGAAACAATGGGCTATTGGTCCATTTAATCCAGTAAATAATATCATGAGGGGATCATATGATCCATTATGTCATGATCACAAATGCTTAAATTGGCTTGATAGGCAAGCGCCAAATTCTGTCATTTTTGTTTCTTTTGGGACGACAACTTTGTTGTCGGATGTACAAGTGAAAGAGCTGGCTGTTGGACTGGAGAATAGTCAGCAAAAGTTCATTTGGGTACTCAGAGAAGCAGACAGAGGAACGGATGAATTTAGTAATGATGATGAAGTCGAAAAAAATGATCGGTTGCCTAAAGGGTTCGAAAACAGAGTTGAAGACAGGGGAGTGATTGTGAGAGATTGGGCACCACAGATGGAGATTTTGGGACATTTTGCAGTTGGTGGTTTTATGAGCCATTGCGGGTGGAACTCGTGCATGGAGAGTGTTAGCATGGGCGTGCCTATTGCCGCGTGGCCGATGCATTCGGATCAGCCAAGGAACGCAGTGTTGATTACAAAAGTTATGAAGGTTGGAGTGGTTGTGAAGGATTGGGATCGAGGTCGAGGTGGGGTGGTGGAATCTTCGATGGTCGAGAGTGTTGTTAGAAGGCTGATGGCGTCGCAGGAAGGGGAGGAGATAAGGAAGAGGGCGGCGGAGTTGGGTGGCCGTGTGAGGAGTGCGGTGGCGGAAGGTGGTGCAACTTGTGTGGAGTTTGATTCTTTCATCTCCCATATTACTAGGTAGATTTACTTGTGACATTTGTTGTTCCATTTGACATGTTTAGTGCATTATGGTTATAGTTAAAGTCAGATTAAGTTGTTTGGGCCTTTGGGGAGTTGTTATTAATTTTTATCTGTATTGTAAATTTCAAATAATTTCTAGATATTTGTATTTTAAACTTGATTGTATTTTATACATTCTACAAATATAACTATTGTTGACATTAATAATATTTCACATTATCAAGTTCTCACAGGGTATCATTGAAATAATTTATGTATTTCTTGTTTCTTCACCACGTATGATAATATTAAAAACTCTCCAAATCCCATCATCAAATTCAATCAAACCAGACTCATATGCCATTCTTCAATGTGATAGCCCTTCAACTGTTCTGACGGAGATCATCGATTACTTGCATGAAGCCACATCGATTCCCTCGAGGTAAATTGAGAGAGTAATAAAAATGAGGTCGGCTCGATTCTTCCTCATGGAACAATGGAAGGAACTCTATATAGGAATGGATACTGTCAACTTTATTTACGATGCCTAGGTTAGAAAGAGGCACGACAGGTAATGCAGGAAATTCACCAAGGGAGCTGAGGGAACCACATTGCATGCGGGAGTCTAGCCTCCAATGTACTGAGACAATGGTATTATTGGCCACCATGAACAGAGACGCGAAAAAATACACCTAGGCTTGCATTCAATGCCAAAGATACTCCTTAGTCAACCACATGCATGGCGCGCCCAACGTCAACCTGTATCCCTTTGACAAATAAGGGATAGACCTAGTGGGACCTCTCCCAAAAGATCAAATACAGTGAAAGTATCTCCTCGTAATGGTGGATTATTTCACTAAATAGGTCGAGGCAGAACTACTGTGAATCTAAAAAAATGGCTACTCTCCGAAAATGCCCCTTTCCTTACCACTTAACTAGTAAGGGAAAAGCCCTTGACTAATAAGAATATATAGGCTTTTTCGCAAAGTTCCGAGGCCCTATAGGGGATTGAGGGTTCGTTTTTATTTTCTTTTGAATGATTTCGGATGATGATCACCACGTCTGTCGTCATAAGCTTTGTATGGGAAAACATCTTGTACGTGCAGATTTGGAGTGCTACAACTCCTGATAGCGACAATGGGTTACAATTCCGACGCAACGAGCTTATCGAATGGTGCGGCAAATAGAGTATGAGGACAATTACATATTTTCTCGATAGGATATACACAAGCCAATAGATAGGTGGATGTTACCAACCGAGTATTACTGTACATGCTCATGTTACTTAGGCAAAATAGTAGAAAAATGTTCCTAAAAAACATATTAGAGATAATAAACTAAAATATAAGAAAATACTCTTTAATTATGTGTATAACTCTTTCCATTTTGAATTGAAGTATGATTAAGTGGTTCCGGATCTATAAACTTGTCGGTTAATTAGGTTGATAGCATATTGATAACAATAAGTTTTTACTTATGAAAAATATAATAGTTTGCATCTTAACAAATTAAAAGAGATTATGTAGACTTACTTATTAATTCAATAGTTCTTATCCACAAAATCAAGGTAACACAACAGCATTTGGGGTTAAAATGTGATCCTTGCATGAGGTAAATGAGTCCAATTAGAAGTCTTTACCAATTACCAAAAGAAAAAAAGAGAAATATAAAGAAGAGCAGCCAGCTTATAAAAATGAATTAAACGTTTTTCATATAGTTTAGGCAATTAATTTCTAGAAACCAAACCATTCATCCTCCAAATTTTTGGTCGAAGACCAATGAGAAGACAAAAATGTAATGTATGCAATTTCGGTTAAAATTATGTAAATGTTATCCTGATTTTTTTCCCAATTATTTATGCTCGGAAAATATTGACCTTTAATTTCACGAGTGAATTAATTATACGTCCATATCTAGCACATGGAGTTATGAATATAATCTTGATGTTCATGTTTTGACTATATACCAATAATGGATAACATTATTGGTATATAGTCAAAACATGTCCTTGTAAGTTGTAATCAATTTTACTCGTGTTAAATATTCACCTTAAACTAACTAAAATAAATTTTACTCGTATTATTTGCTCACGTTCGAGCTAATTATTATTATGAGCACATATATGGCCAAATCACATGGTTGCCTTACTACGACATGTACACACATATGTAGCACGTGAATTGGGACCAAGTTTCATTAATCAAATTGTATTGTTAAAAACGAAGTATTACGACAAAATATTGAGTTGTATACGTAAGTATTAATTGAATATGTATTTATAATGGAAAGAGTAGTTAGTTATCCATGTATATCCATGTATATAAAGACCTATCCTATATTTAAAATGTTTTACATGCATTTTGTCATGGGTTCCATTACTAACTTAAAACAAACAAAAGACAACATATCAGTACTTATGGTGGCCTTCCCTCTTCAAGGCCATCTCAACCAGCTCCTCCACCTCTCCCGCCTCATCTCCGCCTACTCCGTGTCCGTCCACTTTGTCGGCACCACCGCTCACAACCGACAAGCAAAACGACGATTCCACTCTACTCACAACACCAAAAACATTTCCAACGTAATATTCCACAACTTCCCTTTACCCCCTTATGACTCCCCTCCACCTAACCCGGACTCTCCAATCAAGTTTCCCTCCCACCTTCAGCCGCTAATAGACGCCTCGTCTCACCTCCGCCACCCCGTCAACGAGCTCATACGCAAGTTATCCGCCACGAGTAAAAGAGTCGTGATTATATGCGACTCCATGATGGGATCAGTCGTGCAAGATTTCGCTAGTTTCCCAAACGCCGAGATGTACACTTTCCGTAGTGTATCGGCATTTACCAATTTTCTCTTCTTGTTGGAAAAACTGGAGAGACCTTTTACCATTGATGATGAAATATTCGAGAATTTCCCTACTATGGAAAATTGTTTTACTCCTGAATTTGTGACATTTATGAGCAAACAACATGAGTACATGAAATTGAGTTCGGGCAGGATTTATAATACATGTCGGGTGATTGAAAGTCAATTTCTTGATTACTTAAGTAGAGAAGAGATTAGCGGAAATAAGAAACAATGTGCTCTTGGTCCATTTAATCCAGTGAAAATTAGAGGACTATATTCATCATGTCATGATCACAAATGCCTACATTGGCTTGATAGGCAGGCGCCGAATTCGGTCATTTTCGTTTCTTTTGGGACGACAACTTCGTTGTCGGATGTACAAGTCAATGAGCTGGCTGTTGGATTGGACAAAAGTCAGGAAAAGTTCATATGGGTATTGAGAGAAGCAGACAGAGGATCAAACAGTGATGATGAAGTTGAAAAAATAACGGATCGATTGCCTAATGTGTTCGAAAACAGAGTTGAAGACAGGGGATTGATATTGAGAGATTGGGCACCACAATTGGAGATTTTGGGACATTTTGCGGTTGGTGGTTTTATGAGCCATTGCGGGTGGAATTCGTGCATGGAGAGCGTTAGCATGGGCGTGCCTATTGTTGCGTGGCCTATGCACTCGGATCAGCCAAGGAACGCGCTGTTGATTACCGAAGTTTTGAAGATTGGGGTGGTTGTGAAGGATTGGGGTAACGATAGAGATGAGGTGGTGGAGTCTTTGACGATCGAGAGGGTTGTTAGAAGGCTAATGGCATCGAGGGAAGGGGAGGAGATCAGGGAGAGGGCGGCGGAGTTGGGTGGCCGTGTGAGAAGTGCGGTGGCTAAAGGCGGTACGACGTGTATGGAGTTTGATGATTTTATTTCCCACATTACTAAGTAGACTTATTATTCACAATAGTTAATTGTGATGCCTTGTCGTTCCATTTCTCACACTCAGTTACGACGATGATACATGCATGTGTTTTACTTCTAAAACGCTAATTGGTAAAATTCTTAGACATATCAAATATATGATAAATCTTGTGGTCACAGTTAATTCATGTATTAAAAGTTATGCTTACTATTATTTCATGTATTAAATACTATTACTTCTTGATGATGTGGCACAACCAGAACCTATGACGTACCTATGACTTGCTTAAGAAAGCATACCCATATTTTTACACATTTATCTCATGTCGAATTCTATTATGGTCTCCCACAATGTTTTGTTGATGACAACATAATTTCAATACCATAAAATGTGATTACCATTGATTCCTTTTCAATTTTGGAGAGGTTGACATAAAGATATAATTTTAAGTTCTTGAAGCACCAGAAAGTCACATTCTTTTTTGAAGGACTTAGTGTACTTTTAGCGTGGGCATTCCGACTTCTTAAGATTCAACCGTTACACAATGAGATGATGCATTTATTTGGTTATTTCTATTAATATACGGTGATGATGGAGTTATGGATGATTATTTCTTTTTTCATTAATTAGCTCTAGAATAAATGAAGGGCTAGAAGACCACCAGTGCACGCCTTATTTGGGTGCCAAATTTTGCTTAAGTATCAGCTGCTTTGTTCCCCTCTCTAAAAATGTGAGTAACCTGAAAATTAATAGAGTTAATGAAGTTTAAACAAGTCGACCATTTGCTCCTCATTTTTCGCGGTACCTTGTTAGATTTTGAGTTCAACAAATTTACCACATATGTAGGATCAGTTTCCAACCAAAAGAAGTACCAATTAAATTCCATTACTTTCATAATCGCATAGACTACCGCCCATAGTTTAGCTTCAAACTCAAACATTGAACCTAAATTCATAGCAAATGTGTCGTGGGGGGATTCTCTAGAATTTCTAAAAATTCCCTCGGCACCTCTCAAACCCGGCGTCCCCAATGCGCACCCATCACCATCAAGACATCCCTTTTACATTATTTCTATTTAGTAAATAATCTTAATCTCAACGCTTCTCATACACCACATCATCAAGACATCCCTTTTACACTAGCGGAATACAAAAATTTGGTTCTTAATTTTTTTTATAATTCGTGGAAAGTTGGAAGTTGGAACTAATATTGTTCAGGCCCGTTCTGTGTAAGTTGAGCCTAATATCTGGACCTAGAAAAGATAGCTCTTTATTTTTGCTTTTTGGATTGCTGGTTATACTGTCGTTAATTCTCCTTGATTAAATTATTAGTTGCATTAGTGGTGGTGTAATAAATAATAATCAATTTTATAGTAATATCATAGTTATATTTTATCATGTACGTACAACTATTTAAGAAATTACGCAAACTGCACCCAAAAAAATGCTTTTGTGAAAAAAAAAAGGATGATATACTCTCATGGACGTCAATGACAAATGATTTGCGAAGATATATAACTCAGACTTATGTGTGGCTTATTTAATTACACTGTTTTCATTTTTGAACTGTTGATAGTTATCTCTTAACATTGAAACAAACATATTTATCTTCATAGAACTAAAGTCGTGGTTAACATTTGATGCAACTTTTATTTCTCCATAAAATATGAATTTGGTGAGAGATACGTAAAACTAAATAATGCACCAATACTCCAAAAAGTTACGCATCATCAGGGACAGAGGGAGAGGGGGGTGCAATGGGGGCAGCTGCACCCCCTCACCCCAAGCTAATTACTTGATTAGTAGTATTAAAATAGGGGGAAAAAAAATGTAACTAGGTTCAGTTTGCCCCACCCCCCACCCCCACTCCCTCCCCCCAATCGATATTTGACACACAAATGACCATCACTTCCATTATTATAACTTATATTATACACATATATCTATATATATATATGTATATATATAATTCGGCAGGCTAACCTATTTACGTTGTTTAAACTAAAGACTACAAGTATGCTCAACCCAATATATAAATAATCTTTACTATGTTTATAATTTTAAATTTTGCACTATATACTTACACAACTTACTTATGTGAGTTATTTTTATTATGTTGTTACACACACCATAAGACTAATAATGCTTAAATTATATTTTGTATAGTTTATAGTTTTTTCATTAATAATTTGATAGCACATGATCAATTTATTAAGAAAGTAAATGTGTACATGGGTCTGATCATTTATCAGGACTATAAAAGAATGGTGCCAAATTAATTTTATACTATTAACATAAAAAATTGGTTTGGAGTTTTGAATCTAGAAAACTTCTACTCAAAATTTTAATAAACATATTTTATAATATAGTTTAGTTCATGATTGTTACGTTAATTTATTACATAAGAAAAACAAAGACAAACAAAAAATGTAGATATGTGTGTGAATTAAGTACTTATTAACATTTTATATATTGAGGCATTAGTTCAATAGTTTTAGTCGCATACTACGTGTCTTTTATATTCTGGAGATAAGCTTTCTGACAATTCTATAATTTCGCACCCCCTCCTAAAAAATTATGGCTCCGACCATAAGCGTCATTTTGTCGCGTCAAACATATTGTTATACACATCATGATTCTTGACACAATAATCAGAATTTATTTAAGAAATTCATGTTGCCTACAAAATCGTATTTGTGTTCGTGTCGCTATTACCGTGTCTCATGAATCCTAGCTTGGAATCACAATTATATTATTTACATGGTCAACAAAATCGTCTCCTCATAAAACAACAGAAAAGTTCATTATATAGCACAAAACCAATTTGCTTTTTGCTTCCTACAAACGTTGGCGCCACGGAATGCAATCAAATCAACCTTAAAATATTCAAATTATCAACATTTCCGCCTCATAATTGATAATTTACATGTTCCCCAAGTTTCTTCACCTATTTAAACAAAAAAAAAAATCCCACCCAATATCCATAAAAATATCCACACCTCCAAATATATAAAAAAAAAAAAACTCAAAAATGGAAAAACAAGAACAAGAAGCTAACAACATTGTAATCCTCATGGTACCATTCCCAGCTCAAAGCCACCTCAACCAACTCCTCCAACTCTCCTCCCTCATCACCACCACCTACAAACTCCCCGTCCATTACCTCTCATCCGCCGTCCACTGCCGCCAAGCCACCCTCCGCTCCGCCGCGACCTCGCCGGAAATTTCAAAAATCCATTTTTTCCCACTCCCAACTCCCAATTTCCCTTCCCCTCCACCTGACCCCACACAAAAATTCCCAACTCAGCTAATCCCATCCTACCACGCCACCTTACACCTCCGGCAACCCTTTTACTCATACTTAACAAAAATCTCCTCCATTTTCAAAAGGGTTGTTGTAATACACGACAGCATGATGTCATTCGTAGTACAAGATGTGGGTTTGGTCCCAAATGCAGAGTCTTATGTTTTTAACGCCATTTCAGCTTTTTCTTTAGCTACTTTTGTTTGGGAAAGAAAGGGTGAGGTTCCTAAGGAGTTTTTCTCAAATGGGTTGCCGCCTTTTGAGGGTTGTGTGACTGAAGAGATTAGAAAGTTTGTATCTTTACAAAAGGAGCATTTGGGGAGGAGAGCTGGGGATTTGTATAATACTTGTCGGTGTGTCGAATCGTCGTATTTGGATGTTTTGAGTAAGGAGGGAGGTGGGAGTAGGGGGAGTTGGGCAATCGGGCCGATTCTTCCAGTTAATGTCGCGCCGTTGACGCGAAAGATTGAGGCTTTGGAGTGGCTTGATGAGCAGGAGGGTGATTCTGTTTTGTTTGTTAGTTTTGGGACTACGGTGTCGATGTCGGACGAGGATATAGAGGAGTTGGCGTTCGGGTTGGAAAGGAGTGGAGTTAAGTTCTTGTGGGTGTTGAGAGATGCTGATAAAGGGAATATCTTTGATGGTGGTGAAGTTAGGAGAGGTGAGTTGCCGAATGGGTTTGAAGAGAGGGTGAAAGGTAGGGGGATGGTTGTGAGGGATTGGGCGCCGCAGTTGGAGATTTTGGGGCATGCGGCGGTTGGAGGGTTTATGAGCCATTGCGGTTGGAATTCGTGTATCGAGAGTATTGCGATGGGCGTGCCTATTGTGGCGTGGCCTATGCATTCGGATCAACCGAGGAATGCTATGCTTGTTACTGATATATTGAAGGTGGGGATTCTTTTGAAGGAGTGGTCTGATGAGGTGGAAGTGGTGAAGGCTGCAACGATAGAGAGTGCTGTGAAGAGATTGATGGCGTCGGAAGAAGGGGACGAGATGAGAAAGAGGGCCAAGGAGTTGGCGGTCGTTGTTGGGAAGGCGACGGAGGAAGGTGGTGAGTCGAAGCTCGAGTTGGACTCTTTTATAGCTCATTTAAACAGAGAAATATGACATGTTGCCAATTCTGATTAGATTAGTTTTCATCTTCATTATGTTCAGTACATAGCTCTGTAATATGTAGATTGTTATTTGTCTCATTTGGCCTACAATATTGATCAATAAACATATAGTTTGAATTCAGAAATGTTTCAGCTACTATAAGAGTACAAAACAGAAAGTATGCAATCATATTGTTGAGTAACTACATGAAATGCATCTAAACAATTGTAAAGCAAGCTGATTTCGACTAATACACGGGATCAAAATGCTCGTTCTTCTCATAGAAAACTTATCATGTTGCAAATATAAGGTTGTTCACCACCATGAACTTCTTTTCTGGTTCTTACTATGTCTGTCAAACTAAAAGAGGATTCGAAAAAAACCACGATACGCACGAAGATGACAAATGGAAATTCATTTGTTAATTCATTTTTCTTGTTTTGCATCCTAGCACATGAGATGGAAATTCCACAAGTTAGTTAATTCATTTTTCTTGTTTTGTATCCTAGCACATGAGAATTCTTGATGGTTCACCTATGGCTCGAAGAGCGTATTTCGTGACGAAAACTAAACTAGCTTCTAGATGATTGAATTCCTTCTGATACATCATGTGGACCTTGCATACTTGATAGTAAAAGCTGAGCTGATAGCAATTCAATACAAATGACACAACTATCGCACGTAACTCAAGATCTGATGTGTACTTAATGGATCAAATCATGTGGCGTGTAAATCTACATGTAGTTCCAAAGATCTGCTTCTGCTGTTAGAACTAGACTTGCATTATGATAAGCCAAATCAAATATAGAACAGATAACCATGCTATATTAGTTCAACAACATAGTCATGGAACCTTTAATCTTCAAGAAAAAAATCAAATAGAATATAGCAATGACCTTACTTCTAGATTAACCATTTAATCTTCAAGAAAAAAATCAAATAGAATATAGCAATGACCTTACTTCTAGATTAACCATTTAATCTTCAAGAAAAAAAATCAAATAGAATATAGCAATGACCTTACTTCTAGATTAACCAGCAGTGAAAGAGGTTGCTAACAAAGAAGACTTAGTATGTAAGAAACAAAAGCAGACAAGAAGTACAAGTTACACAGTTTAAAGTAGTTTAACTAAAGAAAATAGTAGGCAATCACGGATATGAGAAAGTACCGGCGCGTATGGAAGAAGTAACCAACATAAAAGTTAACTAGAAAGAAATGAAAGAACACGTACGACATACACATTGTTTTAAATTCTTTATGATCTGTTGCACTTCTCTACAAGCTACTTTTGATGCACAAATTTTCTCTTGAAACCCTGAGGCTAAGGACCTCTCTGGAAGAAAATTTACCTCAGTAAACACAGAGAGAACTAAATTATAATTACCTCACGACAATTTCACGTGGCTATAAAGGATCACATGCAGCAAGAAAATTCTAATTCACTAATAAATGGCATGGAAATTCATATGCAACAACGACAATAAGATATATTTTAGGAGGTTCACTTTGAGGTGTTACCTCAGCAGCGTAATCACCGCGACAGTTCGAACCAGACATGTCCTTTGTCCCAAATAGCCCATCAATCCCATCCTGATTGTCAAGAGCTGCACCAAATAGGTCTTCATAATTCTCAATGTCTCAAAAACATAGTGGCTCGATAAACAAGAGCCAAACTCCGTTGTTTATATTTCTTTTGGGACAACAAATTCTCTTTCAGATGAGCAAATACAAGAGCTGGTACTGGGATTAGAACTGAGCAAACAGAAGTTTATTTGGGTATTAAGAGATGCCGACAAAGGGAATATATTTGACGGAGAAGTCAGAAGAGCTAAGTTACCTGAAGGTTTTGAGGAGAGGGTGAAAGAAGTGGGATTAGTGGTGAGAGAGTGGGCACCGCAGCCGGAAATCCTGGCTCATCTGTCAACTGGAGGATTCATGAGCCACTGTGGTTGGAATTCATTCTTAGAGAGCATTACCGCAGGAGTGCCGATAGCAGCTTGGCCAATGCATGGCGATCAACCAAGAAACACTACACTCATTACAGATATACTGAAGATAGCCCTTGTAGTTAGGGAATGGTCCCAGACGGAGGAACTTGTGAAAGCATCAACTGTTGGACATGCCCTGAAAAGATTAATGGCATCAGGAGAAGGACGCGAGATAAGAAAGAAGGCGGAGAAGATGGCTGCTGTTGTTCGGCAGGCAACTACAGAAGGGGGTGTGTCTCGACTTGAATTGGATTCTTTCATTGCTCACATCACCCGAGAGAACGATCTACTGCCAACTGCCTGAGTTCTTCTTTGCCTTGTGATGCTACCCCCCCTTGTAGTTTGATTGCATTTCAAACTCCTATATACCTATCATCAATAAATATCATTTACTCAGTATGTGTAAATCTAATTCGTTTCCTTTTTTATAAAGAAGAAATGACCAATAATAATAATACTCATTGAATATAAATGAGATATATATGGCAAAAAAAATAAGTTCCATGTATACGTAATATTGTTACCTTACTACAATTCCATGGACTAAATTTAAGGCTACACCGTAATTACATAATTTGATAAACTATAGTATTTGGTAGATTAATAGATTCTAATTCAGGAGTGTATCTCTTCAAGGAATTATTATTTTCTTCAGGGTCATCGATTATATGAATGATAAGCGGCCTAACGTTACATGCCAGCACCATGAATCAACCTTTTAGTATCTCACACGAATCCTTAAAATTAATGAATATATTTCCCTCTGGTTCCTTTCAGACTGAAAGTACCGTGTAAAGTATATTTGTCATGTTGCAGTTATAATCTTGCTCACCACCATCAACTTTTTTCTGAGTCTTTATCATGTCAGGTAAAATATGGAGGATTCTATCGAACCACGATACGCAAGAGAAGACCAATGTAAACTCCACAAGTCTGTTTAATCACAGTTCTTGTCCATGAGAATTCTTGATGGTAACAGTTGTGGCTCAAATTACGTAACGAACACCGGTCCAGCTTTTAGATGATTAAATTGCTTTTGTAAGATCATGTGGACCTTAGTCGTTTGAAAGAAAGCTGCGTCTTCAGATAAAAACAGAAAGAAAGAGCTGAGCTAGTTGAGTACAAATCTTCTGACTCCAGTATGGTAGTCCATAAAACTTAAACTTCTATAAGTGTCTGTTAAATGAGAAGTTAAACATAGAACTTTAGGTGGGGTCCAACATGAAGATCCATAAATGATAAAACCTTCTACACCACAAGTATTCATTTGGAAGTATTATCATTTCCATGTTTCCCAATGTTCTTGCTCTATTTAAGAATTCAGACATATATATATATATATGCAAGAATTACCAGTACTCAAAATAGAGAGATCTTTCAAGTAAATTCATCCAATGGGCAGCTTGAGAAATCACGATGACGTCACCAATGTGGAACTAGCTCGTGTTGCAGTCATCATGATTCCATTTCCAGCTCAGGGACATCTTAATCAACTGCTGCAACTCTCAATTCTAATATCCTCATATGGTCTTCCAGTTTCTTATGTTGGCTCAGCCATCCACAACCGCCAAGCCAAAGCTCGTGTCAACGGTCTAAACCCTCTGGATGTGGCTAAAATCCATTTTCATGATTTCCCCACTCCATCGTTTGCCACTCCTCCTCCAAACCCAAATTCGTCGAGTAAATTCCCAACACAGCTTCAGCCGGCGTGGGATGCCTCGGTAAGCCTACGCCAACCTTTTGCTACTTACCTGAGGGAAATGTCGTCCAAATTCAAAAGAGTTATTGTCATTCACGACCCTCTGATGGCTGCGGTGGTTCAGGATGTTGCTTCAATAACTAACGCAGAATCCTATGCGTTCAACTGTATCTCAGCATTTTGTCAGGCTTCTGCACTATACGGTTTAACTGAAGAATACCCCGAGGAATTCCCAAAGGGAATTCCATCGTTCGAAGGATGTGTATCAGATGAGATCCTCTATTTCGCAGCATCACAAACGGAGCATATGAGTGTCAGAGCTGGAGATATTTACAACACTTGCAGATTGCTGGAAGACCCTTATTTGGATATTTTGGCAAAGGAACGGCATTCTGGTAACAGGAAGAGCTGGGCGATAGGACCAATACTTGCTGCCACTTTATCTTCTTCTCAGAAACATGTTCGCCGACACCCATGTTTAGAGTGGCTCGACAAACAAGAGCCAAACTCCGTTATTTATATTACTTTTGGGACAACAACTTCTCTGTCGGATGAACAAATACAAGAGCTTGCACTGGGATTGGAAGAAAGCAAACAGAAGTTTATTTGGGTACTCAGGGATGCTGATAAAGGAGATATCTTCAATGGAGAAGTCAGAAGAGCTAAATTACCAGAAGGATTCGAGGAGAGGGTGAAAGAAGTGGGATTAGTGGAGAGAGAGTGGGCGTCGCAGCCAGAAATCCTTGCTCATCCATCGACTGGAGGATTTATAAGCCACTGCGGCTGGAATTCTTGCTTGGAGAGCATTACAGCAGGAGTGCCGATAGCAGCTTGGCCTATGCATTCCGATCAACCTAGAAACGCTGTCCTCATTACAGATATACTGAAGATAGCCCTTGTAGTTAGGGAATGGTCCCAGCGGGAGGAAATTATGAAAGCATCAACTGTTGGACATGCCGTGAAAAGATTAATGGCATCAGAAGAAGGACGTGAGATAAGAAAGAGGGTGGAGGAGTTGGCTGCTACCGTTCGACATGCAACTGCGGAAGGTGGTGTGTCTCGACTTGAACTGGATTCTTTCGTCGCTCACATCACCAGAGAGAACGATCTACTGCCAAAACCAGATAGCAACAGTTCTTCTATGACTTGTGATGCTTCCCTCCATAACCCTGTGGTTTGATTAAATTTTGAGCTTAAGCCTATCATCAGTAAGTTGCAGTTAGTCAATAAATGTAAGCTTCTTGCTGCTGCTAGGGCTATCATTTCATGAATTCATCACACTGCTAGCGTATCGAACATTATATATAACACAACATTTATTGTGGCCTTTGGAATATGAAAAGATAAGCATCAAACGTCCCATTGAGCTAAAAATATAACATGTTGCAGGCTGGCATCTATTTCCAGACTGAATTTCTTCAGTAGGAAGCCTGGGCAAAACGGGAGTAATGAAACATCTAAAATCCAGATAAAGGATTTAACATTTCAAACACATCGCTATGGGAAATGCTGGAAACCAATCCATGTACCACACAAGTTAATCAACAACAAAAAATACAAATGTGTTCGAAAATGTTGTTTAACTAATTTTCACTATATATGACTAGTTGTTTCTCCTATAAGACTCGTAAAAACCATGTGCTCCAAATTCTTGATAAACAGAACGGAGCTCATTTTCGAAACATGATTACAATCTAAACATTAGCTGCGTTTAATATCAACCACGTACTCATAATTTTGTCTTCCCTGTCAATAAATTTGCGACATAGGTTTTAGATTATGGATTCCTTTATAAATCTTAAGGTCTTATTCATTATAATATACATACATAAATGTTTAATAACTTGAGAGCAACATTTGACGAATGTAAAAAAAAAAATGATTTAAAAAAGATGAGCATGAAGTAAATACTTCATATCAATAATATATATGACTATTTATCAAAAAAAAAACAATATATATGATTTTAGTTTTGAATATATATATATATATATATATATATATATATATATAACATTACTTTTGTGAAGTATAATATGTATTATATGCTTTACTTTTGCGGTTAAGATACTCAGAATAGTTCGAAAGATTCAGAACTCTAAGAAAACAAAACTTGATTTCTTCAATCTGTTTTATATCATATAAATATCAAGCCAGCCTCTAATCCAACAAACGTAACCTTTCTCACATACAGCAGTAAATCTGAAACTCCTCTCTTTTTCATAACAAAGGTAACATCCAAAATCTATCATAATCAAAAATTAGGCACACTCAAATCACAATTACAAGCTTGCTTATCAATATGAACTTTTATTAAGTCCCACCATGTCTGGCCTAATAACAAATACACACACTATGAAATAATCTACACAAAGAAAAGGGGTCTAAAAGAACCACGTTGCTCAGAAATTTTATACTCGTGGAAATTTTATACTACTCTTGGATTATACAGCTTGTTTTGAGAATTATTGCGGCTCGAATTGCATATTGCGTGAAGAAAACTTCCACCACCTAGATGATTGAATTGCTTTTGGAACAGCATGTGGTCCTTGAAAGCTGCATCTTCAGAAAAAAAACAGAAAGAGAAGAGCCAAATAGTTTGTGAAGTTTGTGAATCCTATATGTTAGCCCATAAAAGTTCAACTCCCATAATTGTCTGTAAGAGACACTAAAAGTTGAGTGGGGACAAAGATGAAGATCCTTACAAACTTCTGCGCCACAAGAAGTGAACTTTTTGGAAGTATTCCCATAGGTAAGATTACCAAGTTGCTTGCTCTATATAAGATCCCATGTGTATCCAAAAAAAAAAAATGTATCCCCAATATCCGAAGTAAAAGAGACTTCTTAAGTAACTTGATACAATGGGCAGCTTGAAAGATGACCGGAACCATGACGACTTTACAAACATTGAACAAGCTCCTGTTGCGGTGATCATGGTCCCATTTCCAGCACAGGGACACCTCAATCAACTGCTGCAACTCTCCTGTCTAATATCCTCATACGGGATACCAATTTCCTATGTTGGCTCAGCCGTTCACAACCGCCAAGCCAAAGTTCGCATCAACGGCTTAAACCCACTGGATGTGGCCAAAATCCATTTTCATGATTTCCCAACTCCACCATTTGACTCTCCTCCTCCAAATCCAAACTTGTCGCATAAATTCCCAATACAGCTCCAGCCGGCATGGGATGCCTCGTTGAGCCTGCGTCAACCATTTGCTTCTTACTTGCAGGAAATGTCATCCAAATTCAAAAGAGTTATCGTTATTCACGACGTTGCGATGGCCACGGTGGTTCAAGACGTTGCTACAATTCCGAATGCGGAATCCTATGCATTCAATTGTATCTCCGCGTTTTGTCAGGCTGCTTTCCAATGGGATGTAACTGGAGAATACCCAGAGGTATTTCCAAAAGAGATACCCTCGTTTGAAGGATGTATACCAGATGAGACTAAATATTTTATAGCATCACAAATGGAGCAACTGAAACATAGGGCTGGTGATATTTACAACACTTGCAGATTGCTGGAAGCCCCATATTTGGATCTTCTTGCAAAGGCAGAGGAAACTGGTAACAGGCAAAATTGGGCGATAGGACCTATACTTGCTGCCACATTAACTTCACCCCAGGAATCTGATCGTCGACACTCATGTTTAGACTGGCTCGACAAACAAGAGCCAAACTCCGTCATTTATATTACTTTTGGGACAACTTCTTCTCTGCCAGATGAACAAGTAGAAGAGTTGGCACTGGGATTAGAAGAGAGCAAACAAAAGTTTATTTGAGTATTGAGGGATGCTGATAAAGGCGATATCTTCAACGGAGAAGTCAGAAGAGCTAAGTTACCTGAAGGTTTCGAGGACAGGGTGAAAGAAGTTGGATTAGTGGTGAGAGAGTGGGCACCACAACCAGAAATCCTGGCTCATCGATCAACTGGAGGATTTATAAGCCACTGCGGCTGGAATTCGTGCATAGAAAGCATTACAGCCGGAGTGCCAATAGCGGCTTGGCCTATGCATTCGGATCAACCAAGAAACACTATGCTCATTACAGATATATTGAAGATAGCTATTGTTCTGAGGGAATGGTCCATGAGGGAAGAGCTTGTGAAAGCATCAGCTATCCAACATGCTGTGAAAAGATTATTGGCATCGGAAGAAGGAATCGAGATAAGAAAGAGAGCAAAGGAGTTGGCCTCTGTTGTTCGACAGGCAACTGAGGAAGGTGGTGTATCTCGAGTTGAATTGGATTCTTTTATCGCTCATATCACTAGAGAGAACGATCTGCTTCCAAAACAAAATAGTCTGACTTCTTCTTGTGATGTTTCGTCCCATGACCCTGTCATTTGAATACGCAAAATGCATCTCTAGCTCTGTCCTACCATCAATAAGCTACTGTTAGTGCACAAATGAGAATTTCTTATCATTTCATGACATTGCTATTTTATCATTGTTAGTTCCACACTATGTTTCAGAATGACAGCTGAACCCCAAAATAATGGTATGTTTCAAGCTGGTATATATTTCCAAATTAAATTTCTTCACTAGCAATTAGCAAATATCCAGTAATGAGAATCATGAAACATGAAGTTTTGTCTACCAGCATACACTGGCAAAGAACTAGAAGGTGCAATATCTGTTGCACTCGAAAAAACATATTAAATCCATGACGTTCTGATGGCAGCTGCCACAAAAATATGGTGTTCACCTCAAGCCTCTAAAAATGGGGCAATACGAGTTGATATAACATTTCATCTAACCATTATTGTTCAGTAAAGCATAAAATTCCAGACAAGCTAAGTATGCCATCAAAGAAAAATTTCCTTGCAACTGGTAGCCATTTAATTGCACATCTCACTGAAGAGCTACATTCTAATATTTTAGGATGTATAATGAAGTAACTGACACTAGTTTGTCCTATATACAGACTAATTAAAATAATGATAAAAGCATCAACTCCCTGAACTATGCGTTTTTGCGACTTGCACCCTAAACAAATTTAATAAGTGTTTTGCCCCCTAAACTATGCACGTTTGTTCGATTTGCCCCTTCAATGGATCTCCTGCCATTTTTGGCCGAAATATTCCCCGTTTGAGGTGTTTTTTCGCCTACTATTTGTCATCAACTACCAAAATACATCTAGTACAACATATATGAATCGGTAGAGGGGAATATTTCCGGCCGAAAATGGACGGACATACAGTGAAGCGGCAAATCGCATTTTCGGCCATTTTGATC
Organism: Linaria vulgaris; assembly: GCA_948329865.1. Lineage (NCBI taxonomy): Eukaryota > Viridiplantae > Streptophyta > Magnoliopsida > Lamiales > Plantaginaceae > Linaria > Linaria vulgaris. Next base: position 109,274,707 of record OX415254.1, on the reverse strand, counting down.
GGAATACCCGTTAGAGGTGTTTTTTCCCCCATTTTTTTGTCATCAACTAGCATAATACATCTAGTACAACACATATGAGTCGGGTAGGCGGGAATATTTCGGCCAAAAATGGCCGAAAATCCATTGAAGGGACAAATCGAACAGACGTGCATAATTTAGGGGCAAAACGCTTATTAAAATTATTTAAGGTGCAAGTCGCAAAGCGTGCATAGTTCGGGGGCTTGATGCTTTTATGCCATTAAAATAACAAGAAGAATATTCATACAAAAAAAGTCTCACAGCCATATGTACGGATGACCAGGTGACATGCACCTCAAATACATTGAAGAATTGATAGTGAAATCTCATGTGTAAGCAACATATTCTGTAAATCTAGTCCAATGTCGTACCAAATAGAACTCATTTGGAGATAATAATGGACGAAGAATGTCCATATAAATAGACCTTCAAGAAATAATGATATTTGACATTCCATGAATAAAATAGCACATTCTGCCATAAGAGATATGGATCATAGAATTCAGGGACCAACAAGAAACTCAAAAGTATTCTAGACCAAGAAATGACAACCCCAATCGGAATACATGTTTTATCCCGTATCACAAATATGAATTGCAATTACAAGTATTGTTTGCATAAATACCCAAATTTACTGCTCCAAAAAATTAATTACCTACCTCCAGTAGCTGCTGAGTTCATTCCACTCAAAAAATCATGGGAGGACAGGTAGCTCTATTTTGGTGAACGACAAGAAACTGACCCGCCCATGCTCAACAATACAGAATTTTGAAGGAACTTCCTTGAAACGTGCCTCGAGGTCCTTGATCTCTTGTATTGTTGGAGGTTGACCACTGCACAAAATAACATTTCCTCGTGTAAGTATGTCTATGCCAAACATTTCAGTGCATGTCTATGCAGAAATGTAAAGAAAAGAAATACAGTAATTCAGACATCTGGACGAGCTTAGCCTAACAACCATCATTTTTGAACAAACAGAACATAATGGACAAGTGACAAAAAATGTTCACGTTGCACCATCAAACAAGAAGTTTTGCAGAAAAGGAAACGTTCTCTTATCTTTTATCTTACCACAAAGTGAAGAAAATTAAAATGAAACCTAAAGTGCATGACAATATTATACAATCTCAGTTAAGGGTTGAGTCAAAATGAGGAACAAACAAGCGACATGCAGGGTAACACGCCATGTGATACGATACAAAGCAAGAGATACAAAAGGCACAAATGCACAGGACATTCAACAAGATTCACTCACAGGCAAAATCAGAGATTAAAGTGCAAAACAAGATACGTATTGAGTCGATTTTGAAGTCAACGACTGCAGCATTCTTGACTTGGCCATGTAATATACAAGTAAATAAAGAAGTTTAGAATTCCCATAAATAATATCACATTTTTACATGAATAGGCCGAAGATTAACTTAAGTATGCTTTTGAAATCCAAATTTGATACTAAACAAATTTTTTCATAGAAGTAGACAAATTTACACGGTAGATATATAACCTTAAATTTGTTGAGCAAAGCCAAATCATCAACAAGATGTTGAAGCTAGTTACCTGATAAGAACGAGGGCAAACAGCGGACTGCCGGGGGAAGACTTTTTAAACTTGCTATTAGGAGGATAAACATCAAATATTGGTCTGGTTTCACAAAACTCCAAGTTGCACAACATCTTTGTGATGAGACTCTTGTCTACCAATCCCTTATCTCTCTCCTTGTCATTATCTGGATCAGTTTCTTGATCATCAGGCGTCTTTTTAATATTCTTCGTAGACCAAGGAATATCGTGGCGGCCAACAATATAACCAAGAAACCTGAGGTGCCGATATACTTCAAAGGACTCCCAAGAGCACCCATACCTACCCTTGTCCTCTGCTAACTTTCCGTATAAGTCACTCAGGGAAATTGGCGTATCATCAGCATTGAAGACATCCAACGCCCCAATTTCAGCTAAATACCTACAATGGGAATCTACATCAATCACTCTTCAAGTATAGGAAGCAATAAGCATGCGCAAAAACTTTCATTTCTGTCAAAACAGAGTTCAGTGGTTGTGTTTCAACCGGACAAACTATTTGCAGATATCTTTAACACCAAAGAAAACTTAAGTTTGGCGAAGTAAATTACTGGAAGTCTACAAGATCACAACTAATAAAAGAACCCTAGAAGAAGAACCATACATGTGTGAGGTCTAGCTATGAACCAATCTATTGTATAGTTTTATGCTCCTCCATCTACAAATCGGTAGTTTATTGCTGAAACCGTTTAAAAGCTTTAAGCGGGTGATCACTGGGATAAACGTATATGGTGGCACCTGAACACTCCAATATTCCAGCATTGTAAGGAACTCACCATAGAATAAGTTCATCTTGATGCCCACAGCTCCCTAGAGCTAATTAGACATGAGCTACCAAGGCTTCAATCAAAGGGAATAAAAGTTACTTCTATTAAAAGTTGGCCTTAATATGTTAGTGGTGAAAAATACCATAGGAGAGACTGTATTTCTAAACTGAATCGCTTTCACGAAAGAATGTAGAGATAGATAATAACATGACTTTTTCTCCTTAAACAAAGTAACTAACCAAATATGCAGTTCTTTTTTGTACAATAACACTATTTAACAATAAAAAAATAATACAATCTTGGTACTCTACGATTCTAATTCTAACTAACAAATAAAACTGTTTAACAGTGCACGTTCATTATTCCTTTTCTCACGACAACCAGTAACCTCAAGAGCTCTTCCCTATCCTCTCCAGAAATCGACATTAACAGACCGAACGCACACAACTATTTATTTAAATGCGTTCACTAATTTGGAAGCAAGCCTTTTTTGTCATCGTATATACTTTTTAGCCAAACATCAAGGTATTGTTTTTCTACTATTCTCAGCAATTCCTCATAAGGAGGTTACGCTACTCACACCTTAAAAGTTAAAACACACATTAAACCACCCAAAGAACATCGAAAATCATGAGTTAGCACACATACAAAGTTTCTTCGATTGAGTAATACGTTTTGCCACCGCGAGTAATACCAGTGGTGGTCCACATTCTACCTTTCTTCTCAACCAACTCAGCCATTCCCAACTCTTCAATCCACCGCGCCTTCGATGCCTCCTTCCTTAATTACACACACAAAAGCCAATTTTGACCACAAATCTACAACCTTTTTTTTTAACAGATGAGAAAATAATATGTAATGCAGATTTAGTATGAAAAAAGTATACCTAAATTGCAACTTTGTTGTATCACCGGAAGCGTAGCTTAGTTCACCATCATCTTCATCATCATCATCGGAGCCATCGACATAGCCTTCAGAATCACTATCGCATGAATAAGTTTCATCAAGAGAGCTCAGTCGCCTTTCATGGTCGTCAACCACCTCCATTGCAGGTGCTTGTTTCAGTGCTTCGCACGTTGTGTGTAATTGACTGTGTAAAAATCCAATTTGGTTCATTTTTTTATTATTAAAGTGTTTTATTAAATACATTTCCTAATTTACCCTCTTCAAGTCTTCTCTTCTCTTCTCTTCTCTTCTCTGCCTGTTTTGTGTTTTATTATGTTAGAATAGAATATAATGGACTTTCTGGTTTAATTGATGGTAAAATAGCTAATTTCAACTCTGTTTATAATGACAAAGTAGGAAAGTTCTTTAAGAAGTCTATGACTATAGGGTAAAGTGTCAGCAATCAACTTTGACTTCTCGTGAACCTTGTACGACTTGTAACTTCAAGCATTACAAACTCCAATTGATCATGAATTAGACCTCTCACCATCCTTCTTCCTTGGCTATAAACAAAGGTGCTATGATAAAGAAAATGTCTTAAACAAAGTCTAAGACGACAAATTTGGTGGATACTGATTCGTTAAACAAAGACTTTTAATGACGTGCTATAAACAAAGGTGCTAAATGTCTTAAACAAAGTATAAACTTAACGGTTATTGGCCTAGTTCTTAAAGAGTGCTAGACTTTTAATGACGTGGGTTTATAAATTTTCCTAATGGTAATTATATAAAAAAAAATAACTAATTAAGTACACGTACAAAAAAAATCAGGGCATCACACGACGTGATTGGGTGTTTTGTGTTTTATGTTCGAATAAGTCTATTTGATCTTTGTACATATCGCTAGTAATGTTTGTATTACTGTCTCACTACCGCGTCGGCTGCGAGTTGGCCTTAGACATTTATCAATTGAAGTTCAAACATTCCACGAGTTGATATTCGTTTTTGCCAAATCAAGTAGTCACGAAGTTAATACAGTTAAATTGTTATGAACTGAAAACCCTTTAAATAGTAGCACAATAACCAGTATTCGAGCCCTCAAATGTTTTTTAATTTATATGCCTTATTCGTTTTGCATCTCAGTTTAATATACACACGTTCGATATTTAAGAGTGCGGTTATCGCTTGAGACTGTGTAAGAAAATAATCTCTAGCTCAAGATATTCAACTAAAGATGAACCTTTCCCGAAACTTGAGCTTCGAAATGAATTGACAGAAAAAGAGTGAACATCTTCCAAACTATGTTGTGCAACTTCCAGCTCTAACCACTGCCATTGGCATCAAATTGATTCTTTGCTCAATTCCTAACAGTTCTCATGTAATTTTACAGCTACAATGGCCAAAATCAGAACATGAAAACTCTACACTAATCTCATCATTTAGAAAACACACAGAAATTACAACCATCGTTAGGAAAATGAACTCATCCACTAGCACAGTGTATAATGAACTAACATTCACAAGCTTCGAGCAACTTTTTCATACAATTCACGAGGCCAGCTCCTATTCAAGTTGTTTGCAAGAAAGTTCGCAATCTGCAAAATTATTAGCAAACGGTGAACCACGATCTCAAGTAATATTTATTTTCGGTATATAGATATTTGAACTCACCTTAGCTCTCAAGGCACGAACTGATCCGTCCGTATCTATGACGTTATCTGAACAATTAAGAGCTTCCTTCAAAAGCCCCGGCACACAGGCTTGAACGTGTGGTGATAGATTCTGGAAAGCATCAGTGGCCAAGTCTGGAGACCTTGGATCCAGAGGAAGAAATGAAAGCTTTGCGACCTCCCTTAATGCATCTAAATGATTCCCCGATCTTGCCAGTTTATGGATAGCTAATACGGCCTCAAGTTGTCGTAGCACAATTTGCTGCTCCATCACATTTGCTCCCTCTTGAGGACTACAAGATGGAAAAAACCGAGGTTTTCAGGCATATAATATGGTTTAGAAGCTGGATAGTATCAGGTTACACGTACAAGGCTAGCAATTTAACCAAATAATTAGCAAAAAGGTATGAAGAATAGTGTCTACCAGATGACATTTCCTTAAAAAAATTAGGTAAGAAAAAACTGTTAACACGAAACATAGAACATGGCAAGATTTGAAATAAACCTGTTCTCAGGATAGTGTTTGAATGTCTCCAAGATTTCATTTCCAGATAGTATAAGCCCGGTTATCCTGCTTTCACCATCAAGTCTACCTCGCGACAAGGCAACAATTGCTTCAGATAGACACTTGTTTATAGACTCCAATGCAGCTGAAAATGCCCCAACTCTCTTCTGAATTTCTATAGACTGAAATTTGATAGTGATTTTATTCAGATAAATCAAATGGGATGATAAACACAAAATCATAATTTGGAGAGCAGCATCAACATCATGAAAATAGAATATAAAAAGCAAAACTAAAAAGCAACAGAAGATCTGCAATTAATCTCTAAAAGAAGCTCAGATCTGAAAAGTAAAGAAATAGATTGTCAGTGTTCTAATATTTCTAATGATGCAGGAAATAGAATGATTAAGTAAACAGAATGCATCAAGCATTTTAAAGATTCATAGTGAGAAGAATAGTTCATGGAGAAAGATACAGCAGCCGGTAGAGTAACTCTTCTCCAGTATGCAGGAAAAAACAATCAAACTATCGGGTACACATCTCAACTAAAAACAGTGTTCTTTTTTCTGAAGTCCATGCGAGAGAGAACAGGTTCAGAGACTTCTATGTACAAATTGCACCAAATATTCATGAAAACATAATTATTTCGACAATTGACATAAAGAAAAAATCAAACTATATCACGAGCTCAAAACTTAACTGAACTTGTGTGCCAGGAAGTGATAGGAAGAGATTGTCATATGATAAGATAACATCATGATGATGCGTGGCAATGGCTATTGTCTACTACCAACTCGGACTTCAATATCTAACTTAACATTTAAGTTTTAAAGTTTAAAGAGGGCTTACTTTGTCATACAAACCAGCATCCTTACAGTGACGAGAAGCTTCAAGCAGAAACTGATGTCTGTCTCTCCCATCAGTCAAAAATCTTCCCAGCTGACCTTCTTCCCCTACACCTCTTGAGCCAAGTAAAAAAGAAATACCACCATCGCGTAAAAGAATTTCTGTAAGAAGCTGCTTTAACATTAAGTTCCTCTGCCTTTCCTGATCAACATTACCTCTTCCAATCCATGACAAAAGCCCTCCGCCCACAGCAGCGGCAGCCTGAGCATAATACTCCAGTGTCATTAACAAGTCGCCATGACGCAAATAAGCTGACCCATACTGCCTAATTATTCTGGATGTCTCAGCGAAAGCATCCATTACTCCCAGTTTCCGACCTGACCCAGAACCTTCAGTAAGGGCGCCATAATCTGCTAGAACGATTGATATATGCACAGCATCAACACTATAGCCATCATCTCCTGTATCTTTGGACAAATGGAGGACAGCTGGAAGCTGCTGGATGCTTAGAAGTAAAACATATGGATATACCAAAGGATCCTTTCCTTTCTTTGTATAGTATGATGGCTCAAACTTATTTAAATACGCCTGCAAATCATCCAAACTGTATGGTGAGGATCCATCTGAAGAGGCAGATCCAGCAGGGTAGTCTCGCACGGCAGACAACATGAACCACAAGAAATCCTCAATAGTATTAAAAATGGTAGGTAGTTCTCTGAGTAATCGATCCATCAGTCTCCTGGAACTAGATATAATGGCATACAAGAGTAACTTTTTTTTGTCATATGAAGCTCGGCCTACTCGGTCAACCATTCTTAATATTTTCTCGCATTCTTCTGAGGCAGTTGCTGCAGTCTCTGCTGATACCATACCTCCACTGGTAATCCACTCCGCAAGCTTTCAAGGCAGGAAATAATATGATTAAGAATATGTATGGAGAGCAAAAACCTGCAAAACATTATCTACAGCCATACCAGAGGAGTGAACTGCTGTGAAGCGCGAGATGTGCGGGCAACTTCTATAGCATCATCATAGTACCCAGTTCTCAAGCAAAAGTATATCTGTTGTAAAGAAAGAAAGAATGAAACCCTTGGGTGGACGAGTTTTGAGAGAAAGAACATTCCTTCAAGCAGTAACTAATAACATTGACAGTTAAAAATAACCGTAATTGGACATAAAATCAGGCGTCGTCAATAAAGAACGAATATTTGATGTCCCTATTTGGAGAGGAACCAATTATCCAGCTGATCTTTCAACATATATTGAAACAAAAGCACAAAATATATATAGCTATTCTCTCATCATGGTCGTGTCTCTGACAAACATTATATTAAATAGAGCACATCATGTCATCAGTTTGAAACAACATGCCTAAAAGGTCATTAAATTTATTATTCTGCAGAAGACAACATGCATAACCAGTCATTTACTTGCATTCTACTCTAAAATAATTGCACTTTGTACCACTAAATTCTGAAAAGAGAAAGTAGCTTAATAACATGCCTACAAGTATATTAATCAAGCACCCAAAGCGTCGTGCTGCACTAGATTGAAGTAAGGGCATCTACATCCATCAAGCAAATTCCAACAGAATTTGAGTGGTACCAGACCTGCTGCCAAGTGGTATCTATAGGTGGCTGTCGGCGCACATCACCTACATCGAAATCAAGAACTCCATAATCCCTCATTCGGATCTGTAAAACGTTAAGTATATAATGTCAGAAAGTATCTGAAGCAAAGTATTCCAAAACAAATAATGCAGTATGCTTACCCGAAGGAAGGCACGAATTTTTTGCAAATTTCCCACGTGACCACCAAGAGCAGCCTGGAATCATAAATTACATAAAACATTAAGTACAATAAATTTCCAAATGAAATGGGACTGCTTCACCAAAAAGTTGTATTTCAGAAGGGACGCACAAACAATCATGAAGCAAACAGTAATGTGGATGTAGAAGGTAACAATTTTTACTATTTCCTCGCATTATATTTAGAAATCTTAATGGTCTGTAAACAGTAAACTAAAAACCAGCTTATAAGTAAAGTTGATAATCTATAATCACAGAGAGATGACCTGCACTGGATGACTTTGAATCATATCCATCACATATTTTTCATGTCCCCATTCGAGATGACGCCGGGCTCCCATGACTAAAGACATTGTCTTAGAAACATTTCGTTGAACAGTTGGGACCTCACCCATTAATGTCTGCCAGTAACAATCGAAAAGCAAAATTCTATCAAGCTCTTTTCAATATGATAAGCCTGCCCATATGAACACTGGATGGAAAGATTCTAAGACAATAAATTTTAAAGGGTAGTTGCAACATACCATCAGTAGGTGCCATATTTTCAGCATGCTAACAGATTTTGCACCAGATGCATCGAGTTTCAGACTCTCGTAGGCAAGCTTGAAAGACGTCGCGGGCTGAGAAAGCGAAACAATTATAATTTGACATGACGTATTTTTAGACTAAGTTGAAATGACAATAGTAAAAATTTGGATTGTGCTAAGTCCTTTATTATTCAGTAAATACATATACTCAGTATTAAAAGTACTGTTTAGTACCGTACTTTGAATGGGAGTCCGCGCTCCCTTGCTCTGTTCAGATTCTTCACTACTTCAGCATATACAACAGCCTTTTTCTCAAGTGTAGGTCTATTAGCCAGAGTTGTATGGTCCATGCTTGATGGCCCAGAGGAAGCCTGAGGGCTGGAAGTCAGAGGCACTATTTGTCCGTGTCGACTGATCCCAGTTGCAGAATCACTAACATTAGTTCTAGGTAATGTTGAAATTCGGGTCAGGGTCTGAAGAAAATCCCTTTTTTCTTTTTTCCAGTCCTCCTGCAGAGATAAGTTTCACATAGAGTTAAGAGTTAAAGTTAACTGAGATTTAGAATAAAATATATACCAGAAAACACTACAAAGCATCATAAATAAATAAATAGTGTATCCAGATCGTCACCTCCAAAACAGACATCATATAATCATTGAAACTTCTCAAGTTATCCTTCTGAGATTCCTGAACAGCTGAGAGCATTGCCATTTCACGGACCTGAATTGACAATAGCAGATCCAAAGAATACAATAAGAAACCTTCTTTACATAACTGAAAGCCTGACGAATGGATTATGCTAAATGTATTTAGAGGACGGAATTACTTGTTGCAGATACTCTTCAACTGTTGTTGCTTCAGCAGGAAATACATCCTCGAATGTTGTCTATTCAGGCGAAGAACAAAGGCCAACAATTAACATTGGAATCAGAGAAAGAAACATATACTTAATTTAAACTCATTACAATGGTCTTCGCATGAATGTGCACCACCAACAAAAAACCAAGTAATAATTGGATTAATAAAGTAAATATCAGTAATGCTAAAAGTATACACATTAAAATACTATTAGGATAAGAACGATTTCTTGAATTGAGAAAATTCAGATAAAACAGAAAAATTGAGCAGAAAAAGACACACACAAGTATATACATATATGATGTAATCATTTTGTTGGTGTGTATGCCATATTTCCAACCATACAGGAGCCCAGAAGTAGTTTGATGCCTGAAGGAAATGGTATATAGCGTATGCATATTCTCCATGTGTAAATATCCTATTACGCACTTCTTTTATATAGACCATTTATAAATATATCATCAGGTAGACCGTACATGCTTTTTACACCCATGTTACTTCAAATATGTAGAACACTTACATGAAGAACTAATAGATTCTAATATCAGGTTTTTCCAACAGAATGAAAATGACTAACTGATGTTATACGCTTTTGAAGGACATCGGCATTTGCGTAGTCGATATTCCAATGGATTAACTGATATAATGCACATTAAGCTAAAAACAAAAAGAAAAACAATCAAGATAAATGTTTTAGCTGCACGTGAAACCGTACCTTTAACTCAAATGACTTGAGATCACGAGCAAGTTGCTCTGCATTTAACCCCTCGCGAGCTAACAGCCTACAGATTAGATATATAAGTAGTTTTTATCAAGAACGAGGCAAAACACAAAATTACGTATAATTTGCAAATAAATACTTCAAGTCAGCAATGCCATAAGTTTCGATATGTGTGTGTACATGACACCTAAACCTCCCAACATTTAAACTGACTATTCCAAACTAAAGAAACAATTATCGTTTCTGATGGTTTCATTTTGAGAATAGAGGAAGTGATTGTACACATAGCATAAGTTATACAAATTCCACTACTTCTTATCGCAACAATCAACCGCATTGGTGAAATTCCTAAAAACCGATGCATATTTGTTGAACTCACACCTCGTTTCCGAATTTCTCAGCTAAATCCAAATCCCAACAGAGCGACGTAAACCTCCAACCTCCAACCGCACTCAAACATAGAAATGCAAAACATAACACAATAACAAAAAGAATCACAGTAACATTACCTCGTAGCGGCGATAGATTGCGAAGGAGTTTCCGTCCGCAGGGTTTTCGACTTGAGCTTCTTGGACAAAGCCTCCAGCTGGTCCAAGTTCCTCTGCATCAACCAACACAACGTAATAAGCTTAATATCACCACAAATTTAAGAGGAAAAGGTAAAAAATACACCGAACACAATACAAAATGAAATTGAATGAGACCTGAAGCGGCGGGAACTGAGCGGAAGGAGCGGCTTGTTCTAGAAGCTTCGAAGAGGAGTGCAGAAGATCTGTCCATCCACTCATGTCCGCATCATTCGCCATTGTTGGATGAATGAAAGAGAACACGAACTACTGGCTGTGCTTGTTTTTTAAGCAAGTTCGAGAAATGGAGGGGAAGAGGGTTTTGGAGCTCAATAAGCCCTAATTTGAAAATTTTTTGGTACTAGTGATTCGGTGTAACGTAGCCCACGATATATTTTCCTGCACAAATGAAATTGAATGAGACCTTGAATTTTGAAATCGGAGTATGTTGTTGGTGTTGTTGGCAGCGGGCGGCGGTGCGGCGGTGTGGAGCAGGTGCGTGGTGGTGGTGCCGTTCGTGGTGGTGGTGCGGCGGTGCCGTGCGTGGTGCGGCGGTGTGGAGCTGGTGCGTGGTGGTGGTGATACGGTGGTGGTGCTGTGCGTGGTGCGGCGATGCTGTGCGTGGTGGTTCAAGTGGCGGTGCGTGGTGCGTGAGTGAGAGAAGAGAAGAGAGAAAGAGTGAAATAAAAATTAAAAAAAAAATAGATGACTTAAGTGTTGGATCCGACTGACTTTGTGTCTTCTGAAAGACGTGATCCCCGCGGGTCGGAAGCGGGATCCGACTCTGGCCGGGACTTTTTTCCCGGCCAGTCGGGGCGACAATTGAACGGGTTTTCCCGTACCGTCTGGGCGGGGCGGGTTTTAGGATCCCAACCCGGCTCACAGCCTCACACAGCCCTACACGTGAGTTCTCTTTAGGAGTTTAAACAAAGTATAAACTTAACAGTTATTGGCCCAGTTCTTAAAGAGTGCTAGAATTTTAATGACTTGGGTTTATAAAATTTTCCTAATGGTAATTATATATAACAAAAAAAAAATAACTAATTAAGTAAACATACAAAAAAAAAAAAAAAAACAGGGCATCGCACGACGTCGTGATTGGGTGTTTTGTGTTTTATGTTCGAATAAGTCTTTTAAATATAATGGACTCCGTGTTTTAATTGGTGGTAACATAGCTAATTTGAAGCAGTACCGCACGAGCGCACTACTTGACGACGTGTCACGATGTTTCGGTAAGTTTAAGACACTTTTCCTTTAGTTAAATAACGTGAATATGTCGTTTCCATATAGTAAGAATAAGAATGTCTCTATTCATTTCGCAAAAACACACCTATGCAGGTATCGAAAAGAGTCAGCGGAATCGAATGCCAATGCCAATTTTGAATGACAGTCAAAAAAGTAAAAACTTTATTGGCTGGGAAGAAAGGTAACAATTATAGATATTAAGAATGCCAATGTCTATTTGATCTTTGTACATATCGCTAGTGATGTTTGTATTACTGTCTCACTACTGCTTCGACTGCGAGTTGACCTTAGACATTATACAAGTTTTGAGTAACCTCGTTGATATCAAGTAGTCACGATGTTAATACAGTTAAATTGTTACGAACTGAAATAACCCTTGAAGTAGTAGCACAATAACCAGTATTCGAGCCCTCAAATGTTTTTTTAATTTATATGCCTTATTCGTTTTGCATCTCAGTTTAATATACACACGTTCGATATTTAAGAGTGCGGTTATCGCTTGAGACTGTAAGAAAATAATCTCTAGCTCAAGATATTCATCTAAAGATGAATCTTTGCTGAAACTTGAGCTTTGAACTGAATTGACAGAAAAAGAGTGAACATCTTCTTCCAAACTATGTTGTGCGACTTCCAGCTGTGACCATTGCCATTGGCATCAAATTGATTCTTTGCTCAATTCCTAACAGTTCTCATGTAATTTTACAGCTACAATGGCCAAAATCAGAACATGAATAACTGGTTAAAAATCACTTCTCACCCTCAAATTAGCAACTTTTATCACTTTGCACCCCCAAAAAAATTAAATACAGTTTGCACCCTCAAATTACAGTTATATTATGACTTTGCACCCCCAATTATATTTTCAGCCTTTGACCCATTTTAAGAGGGGGTAAAATCGTCATTTAACATATACACAACATTTATATTTTTTTTTCAAGATCTATATTAATATAAACACATCAACTTCACAACATTATATTATATATATATACATATATATTTTTTATTATATATTTAATAATATATAAAATTATAAAAACAAAAAAATACTTTAGAAATTCTTTCATCTTCACACACACACACAAATATATAAATATATATAACCATTTTTTTAAAGCTTTTACAATTCTTTTTTATATTTTTAACAATTTATAAGAATTATTTAAATATTAAAAAACAAAAAAAATACATTTTTAAAAAATTACTATTCATCATCTTCCACCTACTTCCCGTCACCCCCCCCCCCCCCCCCCAACGCCGCACCTACCAGCCCCCAAATTCGTGTTGATCATAAACGCCGGCACCACCCCTGATTTTTGCGAAGATGATGAATAGTATTTTTTAAATGTATTTGTGTGTGTGAAGATGAAAGAATTTCTATTTTTTTTATATATTATTAAATATATAATAAAAGATATATATATATATATAATGTTGTGAAGTTGATGTGTTTATATTAATAAGATTCTTAAAAAAAATATAAATGTTGTGTATATGTTAAATGACGATTTTGCCCCCTCTTAAAATGGGTTAAAAATCACTTCGCACCAAATAGGTTAAAAATCACTTCGCACGGGAAGTGGGTGGAAGATGATGAATAGTATTTTTTGAAGTGGGTGGAAGATGATGGTTATATATATTTATATATTTTTGTGTGTGTGTGATGATGAAATAATTTCTAAAGTATTTTTTTGTTTTTTATAATTTTATATATTATTAAATATATAACAAAAGATATATATATATATATATATATATGTATATATATAATATATAATGTTGTGAAGTTGATGTGTTTATATTAATATAGATCTTGAAAAAAAATATAAATGCTGTGTATATGTTAAATGACGATTTTACCCCCTCTTAAAATGGGTCAAAGGCTGAAAATATAATTGGGGGTGCAAAGTGATAATATAACTGTAATTTGAGGGTGCAAACTGTATTTAATTCTTTTTGGAGGTGCAAAGTGATAAAAGTGGCTAATTTGAGGGTGGGAAGTGATTTTTAACCTGAATAACTCTACACTAATCTCATCATTTAGAAAACACACAGAAATTACAACCATCGTTAAGAAAATGGACTCATCCACTGGCACAGTGTATAATGAACTAACATTCACAAGCTTCGAGCAACTTTTTCATACAATTCACGAGGCCAGCTCCTATTCAAGTTGTTTGCAAGAAAGTTCGCAATCTGCAAAATTATTAGCAAACGGTGAACCACGATCTCAAGTAATATTTATTTTTGGGATATAGATATTTGAACTCACCTTAGCTCTCAAGGCACGGACTGATCCGTCCGTATCTATGACGTTATCTGAACAATTAAGAGCTTCCTTCAAAAGCCCCGGCACACAGGCTTGAACATGTGGTGATAGATTCTGGAAAGCATCAGTGGCCAAATCTGGAGACCTTGGATCCAGAGGAAGAAATGAAATCTTTGCGACCTCCCTTAAAGCATCTAAATGATTCCCCGATCTTGCCAGTTTATGGATAGCTAATACGGCCTCAAGTTGTCGTAGCACAATTTGCTGCTCCATCACATTTGCTCCCTCTTGAGGACTACAAGATGGAAAAAAACCGAGGTTTTCAGGCATATAATATGGTTTAGAAGCTGGATAGTATCAGGTTACACGTACAAGGCTAGCAATTTAACCAAATAATTAGCAAAAAGGTATGAAGAATAGTGTCTACCAGATGACATTTCCTTAAAAAAATTAGGTAAGAAAAAACTGTTAACACGAAACATAGAACATGGCAAGATTTGAAATAAACCTGTTCTCAGGATAGTGTTTGAATGTCTCCAAGATTTCATTTCCAGATAGTATAAGCCCGGTTATCCTGCTTTCACCATCAAGTCTACCTCGCGACAAGGCAACAATTGCTTCAGATAGACACTTGTTTATAGACTCCAATGCAGCTGAAAATGCCCCAACTCTCTTCTGAATTTCTATAGACTGAAATTTGATAGTGATTTTATTCAGATAAATCAAATGGGATGATAAACACAAAATCATAATTTGGAGAGCAGCATCAACATCATGAAAATAGAATATAAAAAGCAAAACTAAAAAGCAACAGAAGATCTGCAATTAATCTCTAAAAGAAGCTCAGATCTGAAAAGTAAAGAAATAGATTGTCAGTGTTCTAATATTTCTAATGATGCAGGAAATAGAATGATTAAGTAAACAGAATGCATCAAGCATTTTAAAGATTCATAGTGAGAAGAATAGTTCATGGAGAAAGATACAGCAGCCGGTAGAGTAACTCTTCTCCAGTATGCAGGAAAAAACAATCAAACTATCGGGTACACATCTCAACTAAAAACAGTGTTCTTTTTTCTGAAGTCCATGCGAGAGAGAACAGGTTCAGAGACTTCTATGTACAAATTGCACCAAATATTCATGAAAACATAATTATTTCGACAATTGACATAAAGAAAAAATCAAACTATATCACGAGCTCAAAACTTAACTGAACTTGTGTGCCAGGAAGTGATAGGAAGAGATTGTCATATGATAAGATAACATCATGATGATGCGTGGCAATGGCTATTGTCTACTACCAACTCGGACTTCAATATCTAACTTAACATTTAAGTTTTAAAGTTTAAAGAGGGCTTACTTTGTCATACAAACCAGCATCCTTACAGTGACGAGAAGCTTCAAGCAGAAACTGATGTCTGTCTCTCCCATCAGTCAAAAATCTTCCCAGCTGACCTTCTTCCCCTACACCTCTTGAGCCAAGTAAAAAAGAAATACCACCATCGCGTAAAAGAATTTCTGTAAGAAGCTGCTTTAACATTAAGTTCCTCTGCCTTTCCTGATCAACATTACCTCTTCCAATCCATGACAAAAGCCCTCCGCCCACAGCAGCGGCAGCCTGAGCATAATACTCCAGTGTCATTAACAAGTCGCCATGACGCAAATAAGCTGACCCATACTGCCTAATTATTCTGGATGTCTCAGCGAAAGCATCCATTACTCCCAGTTTCCGACCTGACCCAGAACCTTCAGTAAGGGCGCCATAATCTGCTAGAACGATTGATATATGCACAGCATCAACACTATAGCCATCATCTCCTGTATCTTTGGACAAATGGAGGACAGCTGGAAGCTGCTGGATGCTTAGAAGTAAAACATATGGATATACCAAAGGATCCTTTCCTTTCTTTGTATAGTATGATGGCTCAAACTTATTTAAATACGCCTGCAAATCATCCAAACTGTATGGTGAGGATCCATCTGAAGAGGCAGATCCAGCAGGGTAGTCTCGCACGGCAGACAACATGAACCACAAGAAATCCTCAATAGTATTAAAAATGGTAGGTAGTTCTCTGAGTAATCGATCCATCAGTCTCCTGGAACTAGATATAATGGCATACAAGAGTAACTTTTTTTTGTCATATGAAGCTCGGCCTACTCGGTCAACCATTCTTAATATTTTCTCGCATTCTTCTGAGGCAGTTGCTGCAGTCTCTGCTGATACCATACCTCCACTGGTAATCCACTCCGCAAGCTTTCAAGGCAGGAAATAATATGATTAAGAATATGTATGGAGAGCAAAAACCTGCAAAACATTATCTACAGCCATACCAGAGGAGTGAACTGCTGTGAAGCGCGAGATGTGCGGGCAACTTCTATAGCATCATCATAGTACCCAGTTCTCAAGCAAAAGTATATCTGTTGTAAAGAAAGAAAGAATGAAACCCTTGGGTGGACGAGTTTTGAGAGAAAGAACATTCCTTCAAGCAGTAACTAATAACATTGACAGTTAAAAATAACCGTAATTGGACATAAAATCAGGCGTCGTCAATAAAGAACGAATATTTGATGTCCCTATTTGGAGAGGAACCAATTATCCAGCTGATCTTTCAACATATATTGAAACAAAAGCACAAAATATATATAGCTATTCTCTCATCATGGTCGTGTCTCTGACAAACATTATATTAAATAGAGCACATCATGTCATCAGTTTGAAACAACATGCCTAAAAGGTCATTAAATTTATTATTCTGCAGAAGACAACATGCATAACCAGTCATTTACTTGCATTCTACTCTAAAATAATTGCACTTTGTACCACTAAATTCTGAAAAGAGAAAGTAGCTTAATAACATGCCTACAAGTATATTAATCAAGCACCCAAAGCGTCGTGCTGCACTAGATTGAAGTAAGGGCATCTACATCCATCAAGCAAATTCCAACAGAATTTGAGTGGTACCAGACCTGCTGCCAAGTGGTATCTATAGGTGGCTGTCGGCGCACATCACCTACATCGAAATCAAGAACTCCATAATCCCTCATTCGGATCTGTAAAACGTTAAGTATATAATGTCAGAAAGTATCTGAAGCAAAGTATTCCAAAACAAATAATGCAGTATGCTTACCCGAAGGAAGGCACGAATTTTTTGCAAATTTCCCACGTGACCACCAAGAGCAGCCTGGAATCATAAATTACATAAAACATTAAGTACAATAAATTTCCAAATGAAATGGGACTGCTTCACCAAAAAGTTGTATTTCAGAAGGGACGCACAAACAATCATGAAGCAAACAGTAATGTGGATGTAGAAGGTAACAATTTTTACTATTTCCTCGCATTATATTTAGAAATCTTAATGGTCTGTAAACAGTAAACTAAAAACCAGCTTATAAGTAAAGTTGATAATCTATAATCACAGAGAGATGACCTGCACTGGATGACTTTGAATCATATCCATCACATATTTTTCATGTCCCCATTCGAGATGACGCCGGGCTCCCATGACTAAAGACATTGTCTTAGAAACATTTCGTTGAACAGTTGGGACCTCACCCATTAATGTCTGCCAGTAACAATCGAAAAGCAAAATTCTATCAAGCTCTTTTCAATATGATAAGCCTGCCCATATGAACACTGGATGGAAAGATTCTAAGACAATAAATTTTAAAGGGTAGTTGCAACATACCATCAGTAGGTGCCATATTTTCAGCATGCTAACAGATTTTGCACCAGATGCATCGAGTTTCAGACTCTCGTAGGCAAGCTTGAAAGACGTCGCGGGCTGAGAAAGCGAAACAATTATAATTTGACATGACGTATTTTTAGACTAAGTTGAAATGACAATAGTAAAAATTTGGATTGTGCTAAGTCCTTTATTATTCAGTAAATACATATACTCAGTATTAAAAGTACTGTTTAGTACCGTACTTTGAATGGGAGTCCGCGCTCCCTTGCTCTGTTCAGATTCTTCACTACTTCAGCATATACAACAGCCTTTTTCTCAAGTGTAGGTCTATTAGCCAGAGTTGTATGGTCCATGCTTGATGGCCCAGAGGAAGCCTGAGGGCTGGAAGTCAGAGGCACTATTTGTCCGTGTCGACTGATCCCAGTTGCAGAATCACTAACATTAGTTCTAGGTAATGTTGAAATTCGGGTCAGGGTCTGAAGAAAATCCCTTTTTTCTTTTTTCCAGTCCTCCTGCAGAGATAAGTTTCACATAGAGTTAAGAGTTAAAGTTAACTGAGATTTAGAATAAAATATATACCAGAAAACACTACAAAGCATCATAAATAAATAAATAGTGTATCCAGATCGTCACCTCCAAAACAGACATCATATAATCATTGAAACTTCTCAAGTTATCCTTCTGAGATTCCTGAACAGCTGAGAGCATTGCCATTTCACGGACCTGAATTGACAATAGCAGATCCAAAGAATACAATAAGAAACCTTCTTTACATAACTGAAAGCCTGACGAATGGATTATGCTAAATGTATTTAGAGGACGGAATTACTTGTTGCAGATACTCTTCAACTGTTGTTGCTTCAGCAGGAAATACATCCTCGAATGTTGTCTATTCAGGCGAAGAACAAAGGCCAACAATTAACATTGGAATCAGAGAAAGAAACATATACTTAATTTAAACTCATTACAATGGTCTTCGCATGAATGTGCACCACCAACAAAAAACCAAGTAATAATTGGATTAATAAAGTAAATATCAGTAATGCTAAAAGTATACACATTAAAATACTATTAGGATAAGAACGATTTCTTGAATTGAGAAAATTCAGATAAAACAGAAAAATTGAGCAGAAAAAGACACACACAAGTATATACATATATGATGTAATCATTTTGTTGGTGTGTATGCCATATTTCCAACCATACAGGAGCCCAGAAGTAGTTTGATGCCTGAAGGAAATGGTATATAGCGTATGCATATTCTCCATGTGTAAATATCCTATTACGCACTTCTTTTATATAGACCATTTATAAATATATCATCAGGTAGACCGTACATGCTTTTTACACCCATGTTACTTCAAATATGTAGAACACTTACATGAAGAACTAATAGATTCTAATATCAGGTTTTTCCAACAGAATGAAAATGACTAACTGATGTTATACGCTTTTGAAGGACATCGGCATTTGCGTAGTCGATATTCCAATGGATTAACTGATATAATGCACATTAAGCTAAAAACAAAAAGAAAAACAATCAAGATAAATGTTTTAGCTGCACGTGAAACCGTACCTTTAACTCAAATGACTTGAGATCACGAGCAAGTTGCTCTGCATTTAACCCCTCGCGAGCTAACAGCCTACAGATTAGATATATAAGTAGTTTTTATCAAGAACGAGGCAAAACACAAAATTACGTATAATTTGCAAATAAATACTTCAAGTCAGCAATGCCATAAGTTTCGATATGTGTGTGTACATGACACCTAAACCTCCCAACATTTAAACTGACTATTCCAAACTAAAGAAACAATTATCGTTTCTGATGGTTTCATTTTGAGAATAGAGGAAGTGATTGTACACATAGCATAAGTTATACAAATTCCACTACTTCTTATCGCAACAATCAACCGCATTGGTGAAATTCCTAAAAACCGATGCATATTTGTTGAACTCACACCTCGTTTCCGAATTTCTCAGCTAAATCCAAATCCCAACAGAGCGACGTAAACCTCCAACCTCCAACCGCACTCAAACATAGAAATGCAAAACATAACACAATAACAAAAAGAATCACAGTAACATTACCTCGTAGCGGCGATAGATTGCGAAGGAGTTTCCGTCCGCAGGGTTTTCGACTTGAGCTTCTTGGACAAAGCCTCCAGCTGGTCCAAGTTCCTCTGCATCAACCAACACAACGTAATAAGCTTAATATCACCACAAATTTAAGAGGAAAAGGTAAAAAATACACCGAACACAATACAAAATGAAATTGAATGAGACCTGAAGCGGCGGGAACTGAGCGGAAGGAGCGGCTTGTTCTAGAAGCTTCGAAGAGGAGTGCAGAAGATCTGTCCATCCACTCATGTCCGCATCATTCGCCATTGTTGGATGAATGAAAGAGAACACGAACTACTGGCTGTGCTTGTTTTTTAAGCAAGTTCGAGAAATGGAGGGGAAGAGGGTTTTGGAGCTCAATAAGCCCTAATTTGAAAATTTTTTGGTACTAGTGATTCGGTGTAACGTAGCCCACGATATATTTTCCTGCACAAATGAAATTGAATGAGACCTTGAATTTTGAAATCGGAGTATGTTGTTGGTGTTGTTGGCAGCGGGCGGCGGTGCGGCGGTGTGGAGCAGGTGCGTGGTGGTGGTGCCGTTCGTGGTGGTGGTGCGGCGGTGCCGTGCGTGGTGCGGCGGTGTGGAGCTGGTGCGTGGTGGTGGTGATACGGTGGTGGTGCTGTGCGTGGTGCGGCGATGCTGTGCGTGGTGGTTCAAGTGGCGGTGCGTGGTGCGTGAGTGAGAGAAGAGAAGAGAGAAAGAGTGAAATAAAAATTAAAAAAAAAATAGATGACTTAAGTGTTGGATCCGACTGACTTTGTGTCTTCTGAAAGACGTGATCCCCGCGGGTCGGAAGCGGGATCCGACTCTGGCCGGGACTTTTTTCCCGGCCAGTCGGGGCGACAATTGAACGGGTTTTCCCGTACCGTCTGGGCGGGGCGGGTTTTAGGATCCCAACCCGGCTCACAGCCTCACACAGCCCTACACGTGAGTTCTCTTTAGGAGTTTAAACAAAGTATAAACTTAACAGTTATTGGCCCAGTTCTTAAAGAGTGCTAGAATTTTAATGACTT
Source organism: Linaria vulgaris (assembly GCA_948329865.1). Classification (NCBI taxonomy): domain Eukaryota; kingdom Viridiplantae; phylum Streptophyta; class Magnoliopsida; order Lamiales; family Plantaginaceae; genus Linaria; species Linaria vulgaris. The sequence goes on along the minus strand of OX415254.1, from coordinate 109,253,623 downwards.
GGGTTTATAAAATTTTCCTAATGGTAATTATATATAACAAAAAAAAAATAACTAATTAAGTAAACATACAAAAAAAAAAAAAAAAACAGGGCATCGCACGACGTCGTGATTGGGTGTTTTGTGTTTTATGTTCGAATAAGTCTTTTAAATATAATGGACTCCGTGTTTTAATTGGTGGTAACATAGCTAATTTGAAGCAGTACCGCACGAGCGCACTACTTGACGACGTGTCACGATGTTTCGGTAAGTTTAAGACACTTTTCCTTTAGTTAAATAACGTGAATATGTCGTTTCCATATAGTAAGAATAAGAATGTCTCTATTCATTTCGCAAAAACACACCTATGCAGGTATCGAAAAGAGTCAGCGGAATCGAATGCCAATGCCAATTTTGAATGACAGTCAAAAAAGTAAAAACTTTATTGGCTGGGAAGAAAGGTAACAATTATAGATATTAAGAATGCCAATGTCTATTTGATCTTTGTACATATCGCTAGTGATGTTTGTATTACTGTCTCACTACTGCTTCGACTGCGAGTTGACCTTAGACATTATACAAGTTTTGAGTAACCTCGTTGATATCAAGTAGTCACGATGTTAATACAGTTAAATTGTTACGAACTGAAATAACCCTTGAAGTAGTAGCACAATAACCAGTATTCGAGCCCTCAAATGTTTTTTTAATTTATATGCCTTATTCGTTTTGCATCTCAGTTTAATATACACACGTTCGATATTTAAGAGTGCGGTTATCGCTTGAGACTGTAAGAAAATAATCTCTAGCTCAAGATATTCATCTAAAGATGAATCTTTGCTGAAACTTGAGCTTTGAACTGAATTGACAGAAAAAGAGTGAACATCTTCTTCCAAACTATGTTGTGCGACTTCCAGCTGTGACCATTGCCATTGGCATCAAATTGATTCTTTGCTCAATTCCTAACAGTTCTCATGTAATTTTACAGCTACAATGGCCAAAATCAGAACATGAATAACTGGTTAAAAATCACTTCTCACCCTCAAATTAGCCACTTTTATCACTTTGCACCCCCAAAAAGAATTAAATACAGTTTGCACCCTCAAATTACAGTTATATTATGACTTTGCACACCCAATTATATTTTCAGCCTTTGACTCATTTTAAGAGGGGGTAAAATCGTCATTTAACATATACACAACATTTATATTTTTTTTTCAAGATCTATATTAATATAAACACATCAACTTCACAACATTATATTATATATATATATATATATATATATATATATATCTTTTATTATATATTTAATAATATATAAAATTATAAAAACAAAAAAATACTTTAGAAATTCTTTCATCTTCACACTCAGACACACAAATATATAAATATATATAACCATTTTTTATAGCTTTTACAATTCTTTTTTATATTTTTAACAATTTATAAGAATTATTTAAATATTAAAAAACAAAAATAAATACATTTTTAAAAAATTACTATTCATCATCTTCCACCTACTTCCCGTCACCCACCCACCCCCCCACCCCCCCAACGCCGCCCCTACCAGCCCCCAAATTCGTGTTGATCATAAACGCCGGCACCACCCCTGATTTTTGCGAAGATGATGAATAGTATTTTTTAAATGTATTTGTGTGTGTGAAGATGAAAGAATTTCTATTTTATATATATATATTATTAAATATATAATAAAAGATATATATATATATATAATGTTGTAAAGTTGATGTGTTTATATTAATAAGGATCTTGAAAAAAAATATAAATGTTGTGTATATGTTAAATGACGATTTTGCCCCCTCTTAAAATGGGTTAAAAATCACTTCGCACCAAATAGGTTAAAAATCACTTCGCACGGGAAGTGGGTGGAAGATGATGAATAGTATTTTTTTGAAGTGGGTGGAAGATGATGGTTATATATATTTATAAATTATTTTTGTGTGTGTGAAGATGAAATAATTTCTAAAGTATTTTTTTGTTTTTTATAATTTTATATATTATTAAATATATAATAAAAGATATATATATATGTATATATATAATATATAATGTTGTGAAGTTGATGTGTTTATATTAATATAGATCTTGAAAAAAATATAAATGTTGTGTATATGTTAAATGACGATTTAACCCCCTCTTAAAATGAGTCAAAGGCTGAAAATATAATTGGGGTGCAAAGTGATAATATAACTGTAATTTGAGGGTGCAAAATGTATTTAATTCTTTTTGGGGGTGCAAAGTGATAAAAGTGGATAATTTGAGGGTGGGAAGTGATTTTTAACCTATAATTTGCAAATAAATACTTCAAGTCAGCAATGCCATAAGTTTCGATATGTGTGTGTACATGACACCTAAACCTCCCAACATTTAAACTGACTATTCCGAACTAAAGAAACAATTATCGTTTCTGATGGTTTCATTTTGAGAATAGAGGAAGTGATTGTACACATAGCTTAAGTTATACAAATTCCACTACTTCTTATCGCAACAATCAACCGCATTGGTGAAATTCCTAAAAACCGATGCCTATTTGTTGAACTCACACCTCGTTTCCGAATTTCTCAGCTAAATCCAAATCCCAACAGAGCGACGTAAACCTCCAACCTCCAACCTCCAACCGCACTCAAACATAGAAATGCAAAACATAACACAATAACAAAAAGAATCACAGTAACATTACCTCGTAGCGGCGATAGATTGCGAAGGAGTTTCCGTCCGCAGGGTTTTCGACTTGAGCTTCTTGGACAAAGCCTCCAGCTGGTCCAAGTTCCTCTGCATCAACCAACACAACGTAATAAGCTTAATATCGCCACAAATTTAAGAGGAAAAGGTAAAAAATACACGGAACACAATACAAAATGAAGTTGAATGAGACCTAAAGCGGCGGGAACTGTGCGGAAGGAGCGGCTTGTTATAGAAGCTTCGAAGAGGAGTGCAGAAGATTTGTCCATCCACTCATGTCCGCATCATTCGCCATTGTTGGATGAATGAAGGAGAACACGAGCTACTGGTTGTGCTTGTTTTTGAAGCAAGTTCAAGAAATTGAGGGGGAGAGGGGTTTGGAGCTCAATAAGCCCTAATTTGAAAATTTTTTTGGGTACTAGTGATTCGATGTGAACGAGCGGACGAGCCCACGATATATTTCCCTGCACTTTTTTTTTTTTGTATTTAAATGATAATCATTCAGAATTTTTTTTATTTATATAAAAAAAATCCTACCTAATTATTGTGAGCACAAAAATGTTTCTATAGTGCCAAAAAAGAGCTTCAATCCATTTTACTCTAGTTAAAACACTTTTATGTAGTATTTGCAAACTTTTGAAGAAAAAAAAAAGTATGTTCACAATCTAATTAAAACAATTTTAGAGTCTTTGGTTAACAATTTAAAACAATTTAAAAGTTGTTATCTATTTTTTAAGCTTGTAGTAGTACTTTTAGTATTAAATAGTATTTACAGCTTGTTTACTTTTGAGATCAATGCCATCTCACTTATTCGTACTTTTTCAACTTGAACTTATATTATGATTTTATACATAGTTTTTCGTTTTCAACAACTTTCTTATTCATTTGCACAAGTGTTCGCTACATAGTATATGCTATATCCAAAGTGTGTACCTTATCCAACTCTAGCGGTTGAACAATTTTCCAAGTTGTGCATAAGTATTAGTTTTATAAAGTTGTGCGAGTTCGGATTTAGTGGGTATGTGATTGACTAAAAGTAATAAAAAAATTGACAACATAATAATGAAAAATGTACAACACTACATAAACTACGTCAAACATGATGGTGTAAATTGATACATTAAGCTATTGTAACATAGTTAATGTTGATTATTAGGGTTGGCTCACACGAATTCCAAAATTAAAAGGAAGGAGAATCACAACAATAAAGATAGGTTCTTTGTAAAAAATATACAACAACAGCAACAATCAAGTAAGTAAGTAAATACAATAAATCAGGGTTAGACTATACGAACAATGAGTAAATCACGTCAAGTTGTGTACATGAATCACCTTGTCTTCACAAAGCAAAGCAAAGCAAAGCAAACCACTTTAATGAGCGAGTGGTGGTGCCCAATCAACTTAGTGTACTCACAACCCAACATGTAATGAGCAAGTTAAAAGAAACAAACCACAATAACACTAGAAAAACTACTAAACCAAGACATGTGAGGACGGCTTAGGGTGGGGGCTTTTTACTTTTACGAAAATTTATTATGTAATGTAGTTGTATCGATGACGTGCCACAACTAAGATTTGAGATCAAAACCCTTAGAGGGTGTTTGGTTTTGATATTATGTAATACACAGATTTTTAAAAGGAGTCTTAAAAAGCATCTTATAATTGATATAAAATAGTAACAGGTGGGGGTAGAGATTATAGTACAACTTTTAATTTGAGTCCGTACCGGGTCCGTACAGAGCTTTTGGTTATTAGTTAAAAAGCCCGAAAATTTTATCACATAAACCAAACGCGATATTAAGTGATATTAGATTGCTAATATCACTTAATACATGAAACCAAAAACCCTCTTATTGTATAGGAAGGAGCCATCTATAATTCTACGTATATGCTAAAAATAACCGATAACTTATGCCAGCTCATCGTACGATATAGCTGCAACACCTAATAAAATAATTTCACTATTTTTAACACCACTATTAATTTGTAATTTACTAATTTTGTCAACTAAACAACCCAAGCTCATTCATCTTGTACAGAATCTGAGTTTTCCTTGCAGAAATTGAATCCCTAAAGAAGAATTGGGAAAAATAACAATCATGCCACGAGTGACCCAATTTGTGAGCAGGGTTCACAAGTCCGTACATGATATGGATTTGCTGCGAATACTGGAATCCGAGCTCAACCACGAACTCGCCTCCATGAGATTTCAGGTCTATTTTCCAACAGAATGAAAACGACTAACTGATGTTATACGCTTTTGAAGGACATCGGCATTTGCGTAGTCGATATTCCAAGGGATTAACTGATATAATGCACATTAAGCTAAAAAGAAAAAGAAAAACAATCAAGATAAATGTTTTAGCTGCACGTGAAACCGTACCTTTAACTCAAATGACTTGAGATCACGAGCAAGTTGCTCTGCATTTAACCCCTCGCGAGGTAACAGCCTAAAGATTAGATATATAAGTAGTTTTTATCAAGAACGAGGCAAAACACAAAATTACGTATAATTTGCAAATAAATACTTCAAGTCAGCAATGCCATAAGTTCCGATATGTGTGTGTACATGACACCTAAACCTCCCAACATTTAAACTGACTATTCCGAACTAAAGAAACAATTATCGTTTCTGATGGTTTCATTTTGAGAATAGAGGAAGTGATTGTACACATAGCATAAGTTATACAAATTCCACTACTTCTTATCGCAACAATCAACCGCATTGGTGAAATTCCCAAAAACCGATGCCTATTTGTTGAACTCACACCTCGTTTCCGAATTTCTCAGCTAAATCCAAATCCCAACAGAGCGACGTAAACCTCCAACCTCCAACCGCACTCAAACATAGAAATGCAAAACATAACACAATAACAAAAGAATCACAGATACATTACCTCGTCGCGGCAATAGACTGCGAAGGAGTTTTCGTCCGCAGGGTTTTCGACTTGAGCTTCTTCGACAAAGCCTCCAGCTGGTCCAAGTTCCTCTGCATCAACCAACAAACACAACGTAATAAGATTAATATCACCACAAATTTAAGAGGAAAAGGTAAAAATACACCGAACACAATTCAAAATGAAATTCAATGAGACCTGAAGCGGCGGGAACTGTGCGGAAGGAGCAGCTTGTTCTAGAAGCTTCGAAGAGGAGTGCAGAAGATTTGTCCATCCACTCATGTCCGCATCATTCGCCATTGTTGGATGAATGAAGGAGAACACGAGCTACTGGTTGTGCTTGTTTTTGAAGCAAGTTCGAGAAATGGATGGGAAAAGGGGTTTGGAGCTCAATAAGCCCTAATTTGAATTTTTTTTTGGGTACTAGTGATTCGGTGTGAACGAGCGGACGAGCCCACGATATATTTCCCTGCACTTTTTTTTTTGTATTTAAATGATAATCATTCAGAAATTTTTTTATTTATATAAAAAAAAATCCTACCTAATTATTCTCAGCACAAAAATATTTCTATAGTGCCTAAAAAGAGCTTCAATCCATTTTACTCTAGTTAAAACACTTTTATGTAGTATTTGCAAACTTTTGAAGAAAAAAAAAGTATGTTCACAATCTAATTAAAACAATTTTAGAGTCTTTGGTTAACAATTTAAAAGTTGTTATCTATTTTTTAAGCTTGTAGTAGTACTTTTAGTATTAAATAGTATTTACAGCTTGTTTACTTTTGAGATCAATGCCATCTCACTTATTCGTACTTTTTCAACTTGAACTTATATTATGATTTTCTACATAGTTTTTCGTTTTCAACAACTTTCTTATTCATTTGCACAAGTGTTCGCTACATAGTATATGCTATATCCAAAGTGTGTACCTTATCCAACTCTAGCGGTTGAACAATTTTCCAAGTTGTGCATAAGTATTAGTTTTATAAAGTTGTGCGAGTTCGGATTTAGTGAGTATGTGATTGACTAAATGTAATAAAAAAATTGACAACATAATAATGAAAAATGTACAACACTACATAAACTACGTCAAACATGATGGTGTACATTGATACATTAAGCTATTGTAACATAGTTAATGTTGATTATTAGGGTTGGCTCACACGAATTCCAAAATTAAAAGGAAGGAGAATCACAACAATAAAGTTAGGTTCTTTGTCAAAAATATACAATAACAGCAACCATCAAGTAAGTAAGTAATTACAATAAATCAGGGTTAGACTATACGAACAATGAGTAAATCACGTCAAGTTGTGTACATGAATCACTTTGTCTTCACAAAGCAAAGCAAAGCAAACCACTTTAATGAGCGAGTGGTGGTGCCCAATCAACTTAGTGTACTCACAACCCAACATGTAATGAGCAAGTTAAAAGAAACAAACCACAATAACACTAGAAAAACTACTAAACCAAGACATGTGAGGACGCCTTAGGGTGGGGGCTTTTTACTTTTACGAAAATTTATTATGTAATGTAGTTGTATCGATGACGTGCCACAACTAAGATTTGAGATCAAAACCCTTAGAGGGTGTTTGGTTTTGATATTATGTAATACACAGATTTTTAAAAGGAGTCTTAAAAAGCATCTTATAATTGATATATAATAGTAACAGGTGGGGGTAGAGATTATAGTACCACTTTTAATTTGAGTCCGTACCGGGTCCGTACAGAGCTTTTGGTTATTAGTTAAAAAGCCCGAAAATTTTATCACATAAACCAAACGCGATATTAAGTGATATTAGATTGCTAATATCACTTAATACATGAAACCAAAAACCCTCTTATTGTATAGGAAGCAGCCATCTATAATTCTACGTATATGCTAAAAATAACCGATAACTTATGCCAGCTCATCGTACGATATAGCTGCAACACCTAATAAAATAATTTCACTATTTTTAACACCGCTATTAATTTATAATTTACTAATTTTGTCAACTAAACAACCCAAGCTCCTTCATCTTGTACATAATATGAGTTTTCCTTGCAGAAATTGAATCCCTAAAGAAGAATTGGGAAAAATAACAATCATGCCACGAGTGACCCAATTTGTGAGCAGGGTTCACAAGTCCGTACATGATATGGATTTGCTGCGAATACTGGAATCCGAGCTCAACCACGAACTCGCCTCCATGAGATTTCATGTCTATTTTCCAACAGAATGAAAATGACTAACGGATGTTATACGCTTTTGAAGGACATCGGCATTTGCGTAGTCGATATTCCAAGGGATTAACTGATATAATGCACATTAAGCTAAAAAGAAAAAGAAAAACAATCAAGATAAATGTTTTAGCTGCACGTGAAACCGTACCTTTAACTCAAATGACTTGAGATCACGAGCAAGTTGCTCTGCATTTAACCCCTCGCGAGCTAACAGCCTACAAATTAGATATATAAGTTGTTTTTATCAAGAACGAGGCAAAACACAAAATTACGTATACTTTGCAAATAAATACTTCAAGTCAGCAATGCCATAAGTTTCGATATGTGTGTGTACATGACACCTAAACCTCCCAACATTTAAACTGACTATTCCAAACTAAAGAAACAATTATCGTTTCTGATGGTTTCATTTTGAGAATAGAGGAAGTGATTGTACACATAGCATAAGTTATACAAATTCCACTACTTCTTATCGCAACAATCAACCGCATTGGTGAAATTCCTAAAAACCGATGCCTATTTGTTGAACTCACACCTCGTTTCCGAATTTCTCAGCTAAATCCAAATCCCAACAGAGCGACGTAAACCTCCAACCTCCAACCGCACTCAAACATAGAAATGCAAAACATAACACAATAACAAAAGAATCACAGATACATTACCTCGTCGCGGCAATAGACTGCGAAGGAGTTTCCGTCCGCAGGGTTTTCGACTTGAGCTTCTTCGACAAAGCCTCCAACTGGTCCAAGTTCCTCTGCATCAACCAACAAACACAACGTAATAAGCTTAATATCACCACAAATTTAAGAGGAAAAGGTAAAAATACACCGAACACAATTCAAAATGAAATTGAATGAGACCTGAAACGGCGGGAACTGTGCAGAAGGAGCGGCTTGTTCTAGAAGCTTCGAAGAGGAGTGCAGAAGATCTGTCCATCCACTCATGTCCGCATCATTCGCCATTGTTGGATGAATGAAGGAGAACACGAGCTACTGGCTGTGCTTGTTTTTGAAGCAAGTTCGAGAAATTGAGGGGATGAGGGGTTTGGAGCTCAATAAGCCCTAATTTGAATTTTTTTTTGGGTACTAGTGATTCGGTGTGAACGAGCGGACGAGCCCACGATATATTTCCCTGCACTTTTTTTATTTAAATGATAATCATTCAGAATTTTTTTTATGTATATAAAAATAATCCTACCTAATTATTGTGAGCACAAAAATATTTCTATAGTGCCTAAAAAGAGCTTCAATCCATTTTACTCTAGTTAAAACACTTTTATGTAGTATTTGCAAACTTTTGAAGAAAAAAAAAGTATGTTCACAATCTAATTAAAACAATTTTAGAGTCTTTGGTTAACAATTTAAAAGTTGTTATCTATTTTTTAAGCTTGTAGTAGTACTTTTAGTATTAAATAGTATTTACAGCTTGTTTACTTTTAGATCAACGCCATCTCACTTATTCGTACTTTTTCAACTTGAACTTATATTATGATTTTCTACATAGTTTTTTCGTTTTCAACAACTTTCTTATTCATTTGCACAAGTGTTCGCTACATAGTATATGCTATATCCAAAGTGTGTACCTTATCCAACTCTAGCGGTTGAACAATTTTCCAAGTTGTGCATAAGTATTAGTTTTATAAAGTTGTGCGAGTTCGGATTTAGTGGGTATGTGATTGACTAAAAGTAATAAAAAAATTGACAACATAATAATGAAAAATGTACAACACTACATAAACTACGTCAAACATGATGGTGTACATTGATACATTAAGCTATTGTAACATAGTTAATGTTGATTATTAGGGTTGGCTCACACGAATTCCAAAATTAAAAGGAAGGAGAATCACAACAATAAAGTTAGGTTCTTTGTCAAAAATATACAACAACAACAACAATCAAGTAAGTAAGTAATTACAATAAATCAGGGTTAGACTATACGAACAATGAGTAAATCACGTCAAGTTGTGTACATGAATCACTTTGTCTTCACAAAGCAAAGCAAAGCAAACCACTTTAATGAGCGAGTGGTGGTGCCCAATCAACTTAGTGTACTCACAACCCAACATGTAATGAGCAAGTTAAAAGAAACAAACCACAATAACACTAGAAAAACTACTAAACCAAGACATGTGAGGACGGCTTAGGGTGAGGGCTTTTTACTTTTACGAAAATTTATTATGTAATGTAGTTGTATCGATGACGTGCCACAACTAAGATTTGAGATCAAAACCCTTAGAGGGTGTTTGGTTTTGATATTATGTAATACACAGATTTTTAAAAGGAGTCTTAAAAAGCATCTTATAATTGATATAAAATAGTAACAGGTGGGGGTAGAGATTATAGTACCACTTTTAATTTGAGTCCGTACCGGGTCCGTACAGAGCTTTTGGTTATTAGTTAAAAAGCCCGAAAATTTTATCACATAAACCAAACGCGATATTAAGTGACTAATATCACTTAATACATGAAACCAAAACCCTCTTATTGTATAGGAAGCAGCCATCTATAATTCTACGTATATGCTAAAAATAACCGATAACTTATACCAGCTCATCGTACGATATAGCTGCAACACCTAATAAAATAATTTCACTATTTTTAACACCCCTATTAATTTGTAATTTACTAATTTTGTCAACTAAACAACCCAAGCTCCTTCATCTTGTACAGAATCTGAGTTTTCCTTGCAGAAATTGAATCCCTAAAGAAGAATTGGGAAAAATAACAATCATGCCACGAGTGACCCAATTTCTGAGCAGGGTTCACAAGTCCGTACATGATATGGATTTGCTGCGAATACTGGAATCCGAGCTCAACCACGAACTCGCCTCCATGAGATTTCAGGTCCATTTTTAACACGCATTTATTCATCTACTGTAATGAAGTAGCTTCGATTTCGAGTTTCGTTCAGAAATAATGGAGTACATTGACTTTGCCAACAGTTAATTGACTATGTGCTTTGAAAAGAAAGCATTTTTCTGCATTCACGAACTTTACATTTATGCAGTTTATCCGTCCCCCGTTTATGGTGTTGTTATCTGAGGTTATGTTATAAATTGGCCGAACGAAGAAGCGGTATATCGTGAAATAGCGTAATAGCGTCGGTCGGGTGATTTTGTGGTCTTTTAGAATGGGAGCAGGGCTTTGAGCTGCATATGCCATTGTGTCTTGAATTTTAGCAGAAATAATGGATTCGCTTTTGCTATGTGGCGTTCGAAGAAACATTAAGATATTGTTGTGCGAAAGGAGTTTTTTTTTTAGTTTTAGTATGGGGGGAGTAGTTTTGTACTACTTATTCATCGTACAGACAGTTATAAGAATGAGCAATTGATCTCATGAATCATATATTTGCGTCCATCCAGTTTGTTCATTACCTTGTTATTGATCAGATTTAGTTGTATTTTGTAGTTTCATGAATGTCCATCCTCTATGTGGAAACGTAAAGATTTTATTTTCAGAAAGTATTAGGATCCAAAAAGTGAACAGGGGAAATGATTCCTGTGGTAAACACATTGAAATCCAATTGCACCCGGAAAATTAGACAAACTGTGTAAACAATGCTTTGATTTTGTCAAGCTTATCTGTTGGCCTTAAATTGCTTAGAAAGTATTGGAGTGATGGGTAGAGTAAAATCTTTTTCACTTCAGTGTATTGTTCACCATTATTTTCGCATATGTAACAAAATCTCGGGGTCTCCTTCTTCACAAGTGGATACAGACATATATTTAGGATCAGATAATCATGTCTGCTAAAAGGGCTGGTGATTAGCCTCATATGCTGTAGTATGTATTTATCCTACACAACTATCAATTGCTCATTACGTATTCAGCAAATTTTTGAGTTTAGCCTTTCCAAATAAACGTAGTTCTTATGTTGGGCAGTACAACATGTTACAGTCCATTATCAGTGCTTGGCATAGTTATAGAGGGTCAATTGACTCTTCATGAGTATCTCTGAGTGAACTCCTCTTTTCTTGTATGGATGTAGACTGACAAAGTTGGTTCCTCGGGAGATTTTGATCTGGAGTGGGATTCTCCACAGTCCCAAGATGTGCTTTTACGGAAAAAATGTTCATCGGGGGAGGAAGTGGCTGTTTCAGCTCTATTGGGTCGTGAGACCTTACAAACAGATGCCAGGTTTTCCCATGAAGCTTTGATGAAAATATGCGTAAAGAAGCCTGGTCTGGGCTCCATCTTACAGTTCGACTGTGTAGCATTTAACAAAGGAGGCTGTGAATCAGATTTTGACATTCAAAATGCCCATTGCTCCCCGTCATCATCATTGCTCAAGTCTTCAAATTACAAAGGCCCCTTATTCAGGTATTTTATTGTTGAAGTTCGGCAAATCTTGCTAGTAAATGTAGAGATTTGAACAAATGACTTGGACTAGAACTACTTAATATGGAAAGAATAGGCCCTGTGATCAGACATTATGTGTTCTACTATTCTGAAGCATTTGAATTCTGACACTGGAAATAGTGTTTGTTGTTTCCAATTTGTAGTGTTCAGCTTCAATGTTTATTTTTAAATGGATTTTGGCTGATCTTAGAACCAGAAAATGTTTTACTGTTATTTTAGAACTCAAGTATCTTTTTTTTTTTTTTTTTCAAACTGCTTGTGTTGATTTTAGTGTATGGCTGTATTATGTCTGCTGTCCAAATTGGGAAGAAAGATTTGGCAGTACATGTGTGTAAGTTTTGAAGTAGTCTGGAATGGATTTTGAGAGGCTCATCAAAGTTCTCTTAGAAAAGAAACAACACATATTTAGAGAAATGTAGGATTTTCGATAACTTTGCTTATTCCTTAATCTCTTCTTAGTAAAGATAAACTCCATCGCATGAAATTATGAGGCATAGGTTCATTGAGTGTTAATATATGAAAATTGAATAACAAAAGATAAAAACCTCAGTAAATATTCCATTATTTTTGGACATGTGACAATTGCACTATTTTTTACCTTTCCTTGTATTTTTCGAATGTACGGCTTTCAGTCTAGTTACACTTTTAACTTGCTGGTTGCTCTCAACATGTCATATTCCAGTGATTTGGACCTGGCGTTGCAACATGAGCTGAAGCAATATTTAGCTACCAGGGGCATTGAGGAGAACTTCACCAACTTCCTCCTCCTCCACCTACATAAAAAGGAGCAAGGTCAATACATGGACTGGTTGCAAAAGCTAAAGGATATGATGGCACAACGCGATTAAAATAGAGAAGGACAAAGGTAACTTTTACATTTTTCACCAGGATTCAAGAGTAAAGGCACTAACGATTGAAAGCTTAAACACGGTTGACTTTAATTCCAGTTTTGGCTATCGTTACTCTCTCGTATGAGGCATTGTAATGCAACAGAAAAGCCAAAGCCGAGGACAGAGAAACGTTTGAAGAAACTGATGCACTTTGCATCACTCTTCAAAATCACCCTTTACTGAACAGTATGGGCTAAATTACTTTGGTCATACAGTGGTGGATTTTATTTTTTATATCAACATTTCAAATGTTTTATGACCTATTAAAAACAACTTGTGATGTACCCCGAGAATTGTAAACCAAAACTCGTTCTTATTTGACTTTCGAGTCTATTTTCCTTGACGAAACGAAGTCAAACCAAAACAAGAAAAGAACAGCTAACCATTTTGCAACCAATATCAATGGTCAATGGACAATGGGATCTAGATATATTGTTCTGTTTACAAGAAAAGAACAAAGTGTTGATCGAACTGGCAACAAGTCAGATTCAATCAAATAGTGTTTACATGCCGCAGATCTGCTATTAACATCTGCTCGGATTTTTAATCTGTATATAAATTTTTGTGCAGATCTTGGCAAAATAAAAAACATGTCAACTTATAAAAGATAACATACTCTAATGTCGTACATGGTGGAAGACAATAACAAACCATGGGAGGCGCGACAGATTATCAAAAGCTCGTCGTTTTACTTCGTTTCATTTCACGTTAGCGTAGTTTAGAATGGAAAATTTTGACAAAAAGGTGCATATATCTTGACAGTTTTCCAGCGATTTTCAATCAAACGTGTTTTTTTTTTTCGCTTTTAAAAAACAATCTAAGATAATCATGTCTATTTTGAATCAAGGCAGAACTGGTAAACGTCTAAGAATAATTTCATCGTTCTTCCTAATTTTTTAAAATGACATGGTAACTAGTAGGCACAAAAAGCTATACACTTTTTTATTGACACACTCATACAACAGTGGCCAACATACACAATTAATACTAATATTTAATTATCATTACTCAACTACAAATTTAAAACGAAACTCATAAAGAATATATTCTCTTCTCTAAATCCCATTTGGCAGCCACATGCAAGTAATGATGTCATCGGCATCGTGATCCACAAAGTCTGCCGGCGCTCCGGCCGCCAGTCTCATGGCGGTTAGTGCAACATGCATGTAACAATACTAAAACCTCTCAACATGCTATACAATAATGTTAATTAGTATTATTAATCTTTATGAATCTCCACTTCTTTACGGTGAATAGAAAAAACCCACTTTTCCTCCACTAGCAATAAACATTAATTTGCTAAAGATGATGATAAAGTTGAAATCATGACCCCTTTTTCCTTGCTTTAATAATATAATTTAGTTTGTTTGGTGTGTGAATTTGTTTATTTTTTCTTGTTGGTTCCTATTAATGCATGTGGGCTGCAGGGCATCACTATTGAACATCATCTGCCTAGCTAGATCACAAAGGGGTTAATTATTATTAATTTTGTTAAATGCAGCACAATAAAAAGTTGATGAATCATGGAACTAAATCTAAATTAAGGATCCGCAAGCCATGAGCTTATAAATTATAATTTTTTTAAACTTAATTCTGCATTCCATAAACGAACTGAACACCACACCCAAATTAGTGCGAGCGCCAAAAAAACCAACGTCGTTAATAATACTTTGATATCTAATATTTTAAAAACATATACTTATAAATTCTACTTAATTGTGGTCCAAATTTTACATTATGATAATAACTACGTATCCCTTGCGCAAAATCTTTGCCAATTGCCATGAGAGTACTTGATTCGAATCTATTTAAATGTGGTATGATTTTTATTTATTTTTAAATGTGGCATGAAATTAAAATTTTAAAATAATAGTAAATGAGGGAAATATTATTCTCATTTTGGAGGTTTTTCTTTTCCTCACCGGCCTAGAAACCACAATGAACCTCTCCTCCTTCCGTTAAAAGTCAAGTGGTCATAATTTGTGGACCAATTTGAAAAATTCCTTACATTTTCTAGATGATGGACCCAATTTCACTGTCTTTTCAAAATATTTTCATTTTTGGCTTAATTAAAACGAATACGAGCATTTTCACATTTTTTAAGAACATTTTTAAAACATTATGAAAATTTCTAATATTTACTAGACTGCAATCTAGTCTCGATCTGGCAACTTCAGTGCACATGCTTTGTCTAAGACGCTTTGAAAATTCTTAGTTTTCGCACTAAGATTTCCTAGTTCTTATGTTCGAATATAATGAATAATCGTTGAAATTTTGTAATAGATGCAACCAAAAAGTGATAACTTCTTTCGTTAAATAAGCAAAAGAATGATATTAAAGAAGGGTTGAAGCAAGAGGAGAACATAAATCAAGTTCAAAATAGAATTACTAGAAAAACCTCGAAGTGATTCAAGGCTTTATATGCCTTTGTCTTTTCACCATAATGTTTTAGAAAATATTATGCAAAACTACTAACTATGAATATATGTTTAATAATACTCGATATATAATAGATTACATATCAAACTTAATATTTTATTATTTTTAACAAATGTATTACGACGCTATGAAACTCGTGTTATTTTAAATTGCAAAGTCACGCACTCAAATTCGCACTCGAACTCGCACCCACATCCACGTTAGGTGACTTAACTCTCGATAACTACCGAAACATTTTTCTTCTCAATTTTGTGAAACAAAACTCGGAAGCACTCTTTAAGTTTATTATACCAACTATTTACATCGCATTATCCCAAACGTATCGTAAAACTATCAAAGCCTCATGACAATATTTAACAAATCGAAACATACACCCAAGCGTGAAACTTGGGCACACATTGATTCTTAAGCCGTGAAATGGGTGGATTTGAACATTATGGAAAGTTGTGGTGGTCAAACTGCTATTAAGAACAAAGACAAATCCAAGGTCAAAATAAGGAAAAGCGCGTATTTCAGCGGCGTGCGCGCTATTGGTCCATCCCCGTCCCCGTCCCTATAATATCCGAATCTCCATTTTTCTCTCTCTTCTCTAATCGCCACTGCTAAACTGCCTGATGGTGTGCCTCACTGCCTGTGTGTATATCATAATAAAGTCGTTGTAACAGATTATTACTCTCGCAGTAGCAAGGAGCTGAAGAGAGAGGAGAGAGAAAGTGCCGGCAATGGAAAAATTTATTCCGCCGGAGTTTGATCTGCCGAACAAGGGACGGTCGGATGACGCGTCTCAGCGGTGGCGCGATGCCGTCGGTAAAATAGTGAAGAATCGCCGCCGGAGGTTCCGATACGCCGCCGACCTGGAGAAGCGATCCGAAGCTAAGGAGCAGATGCGGAAGCTCAGAGTACGCAGTACCGATTCCTTATCTCATTTTTCATATATTTTTTTTATTTGAATAAATACGTAAAATAGTACACATATATATTTCTCAGCCTTAATTGCACGGATTTGGTGAATTTGCCTTATTTGTTCTTCATTTTTTTGATGCTATTGGATTACCGTTTGAGGAGTTACCTCTGGTTTTACTGGATTTGGGGAATTCGTTTCATGTTCGTTAATGTACGATAGCAACAACCAAGCCTGTAATTAGTGTAAGCTATATATATATGAATCATGAGTGGATCACGTCGGATTGGGTCGGGTCGTGAACATGAATTCTCTGTCTATATCCGTTCGTTATGGTTGAGAAGTACATCTTCGTTTAGGTCTATGAATGCTTTCCAGTCGTGACGTTGAATAACTCAAATATATCATGTGTTGATTAAGAGTTTGCTAGTGATGATCTGAAGCTGAATTTTGATGTCACTTTTTATGAGTTTTGATTTATTAGATCCAATGTGAAAAAGTGTATCCATGAAAATGGGGGATAGTTGACTATTTGGTTATTTGTTCTGAATTTCAACGGTGTAGCTGCGATTTGAGGCCAATCCTTTTCAATGTCAACAGTGGACGGTGGGTTATTACTGTCTGTAGAAAAGTAAACGATGATAACTTTATATGATATCATAATAATAATATGTATAAAAAAGCTTTTGTGTATGGTATTATTATACATACAAATATGCCCCTCACAGTTGGAGCTACGGTTGTTGTAGTAGAGTTTGTGAAATCTGTTGCGGTATATATATTAGATAATCTGATAATATGTCATTAGCATTTGAGCAGAAAAAATGATTAAGCTCTAATAATCGCATCCTGAAATTTAGGATGTCGAAAAATGTATTATGGAATCATTTTAGTATATATATTGATAAATATAGGACTTCATCTTATATTTCTATATGGGACCCATGTAATGTTTTTTGAAGAAATGTCCCCTATCTCTCTTTTATGAATATATATAATAAGAAATAAAACATGGGGGCCGTTACGCATCAAATCAAAATGTACCTAAGCAGCTGGTCCAAATTATTAATTGCCATTTAAGTGTATAAACGGCCTTTTCGTCCTTTTTCTTTCTTCTTAAAAGTCGTAATAAAGGTGTGGCAGTTTTATGGCTTGAGACTTGAGAGGGTATCTAACCGCTGCATCATGGGGGCCATGTCACAAAAAGTTACTAATTATTTTAGTAAAATTATGATTAAGCTCTTTTTCAAAAAAATAAAATTAATAATGCAGCACAGCTGTGCTGTATTTGCAGGTTTGTTTTCTGGAATTGAAGTTTAAAAGTTGTCTTAATACATAAGTCATCTTTGAACCCCCATGTGGTCCTTTTGCTATAGCAATATGATGTTTTAGAGATCAGAGTAGACAGCTCGTGAAACTTTTGTTACCATTTTTATTGTTCATTTTGGCCCAATATTTTTGTTAATTATCACCTCCTTATTTTCCAAGTTGTTTTTTTTACTGTTTTTTATGTTTGATTTTTTTTTATTAAATGTCTTGTTATTTGTTAAAATTTACCTAAAATCTTTTTTTTTTTACTTTGACCTCGTCGTGCTTGAGGGGTTGCAAATGATATGAACAATTAAACATCATTATTGTTAACCAGTGAATGGGACATTTGATTTATCAAATGGCACTTTTTGACTCTTAGCTAGCAGAAAATTTCAAACAAGAGAAACTTCCTTGAAACTTCATTCGACATTGACATTACACCAATAAGTAGAGGACATTACCGTATACAATAAAACAGAAACCTAAAATATATATTGCTACTTTTAACAATATATTACTACTATTTTAATATTATGTAGCAGAATGTGGTGTCCCATTCCCTTGCCACACACTATGCTTCGGTCGCATCTTGTGTTGTTTAAGTAGGCCATATGAATAGTTTTACTTATCATTTAGCTTTATCTATTCTGCCATATGCCGGATATTTTGGTATAAGTTGAATTTACCTCTGGTACTTTCATAAAATATGGTTTCAATACATGCCAAACACAGTGGATAAATAACTTTAATAGTCTAGATTTGTTTTTGCATAAGATGGTGTATTAATTAGCATGACAATTCGACGTGCAACCAAGTCATGGAATAAGATATTCTCTCAGGCAATGCCTTTGTTGATTTAGTTATAGCCTACCACCATCCCTTGATTGTGAATCTAAATTATTTAACATTAGTTTAGCCCCATGATAGCTCATACTGCTTACATTTCAGTAATGAATATTGGCAAGATAACATCCTTTTTTTCTTTCTCAAATCACTACAAACGTGCTGGATGGATTCCTGAATGAAATAAACAAAAACAAGGGAGATTACAAGGGCAAGGGAGCTACTGCTTCGATGACGATGTATATTAGAAGTTGCACACATGGACATCCTAGTTTTGTTGACAGCATATTTCTAAACATAAGGACATCCTACAAAAACAAAGTTACTAATGCAATTGTCATAAATTTACTAAAGAGCTAACTCTATGTCAGACCTGGAATGCTTCGTAATAATGGCTAGGGCTAGCCGTATAATCCATATTGTATGTTTCTGTCATATGCATGGCAAAAAGATCGAGTTTGTGTTGTCCAGATGCAAATTCATTAAATCTTAGTTCCAAGGGAGAGTATCAGCAAGAATGAAATGGCCTCTAATGGTTTATGAGCAACAAATTATTAATTAAAGGTCATAGCAACTTCTACCTATTTGTGAATTGTTAAAGATCTACACTTTTTTGATTCTTAACTATGATAATTTGACTTGGGGTGTTTCCACCACTCAAATTACTTCACTGCATGTAAAGTTGATATACTTTACAGTTAAACGTTCAGAGATATATGTTACAGACTGTTCATACTAAAAAATATATGACGTTTATGTGGATGATTCCCTACAAAACTTTCTTAACGGTAAACTTGAGTTTTATCGTATTCATTTTACCTGTCGTGTGCTCAATAAAGTGGAAAGCCACGCCTGTCATCAATTGCCTTTTATTTTTCTGATTCATAGACTGATCTTGTTTTGATGGCCTAATGCATTCTGTACCTTTTGGATCACTCTTTCTAATTGGGTCTCAATATTTCCATAAGGACTTCCAGCTGTACGAGCTGTGTCCAATATAACATTCTATGTCTAAGGATGTTCCCTTTCGTTCTTTTTACAGGAAAATATACGTGTCTGTTTTGTGGCTTATACCGCAGCACTCAGGTTTATCGACGGTATGGTTTTGCCAGTATTAGCAATTTAATTACAGCATACAACAGTTACTTTTGATCTATTGTCACT
The DNA here is from genome assembly GCA_948329865.1 of Linaria vulgaris. Lineage (NCBI taxonomy): Eukaryota > Viridiplantae > Streptophyta > Magnoliopsida > Lamiales > Plantaginaceae > Linaria > Linaria vulgaris. The sequence goes on along the minus strand of OX415254.1, from coordinate 109,233,916 downwards.
TTCTCATTCAAAACTTTCTTGTCTTCAGTAGGTGCACATGGTAAAAAATTACCATCAGCAACTGGAACCCCGGAAGAAGATACTGAACCGGACGTTCTAAATGGGCTTAATGAAGGAGCTAGACTTGCAGGATTTCACATTCACCCAGACAAACTTGCATCTATAGTTTCTTCTTATGACATCAAGACCTTAAGAAAACTCAAAGGAGTTGAAGGACTCGCGAGTAAACTGAAAGTTTCAGTAGGTGAAGGAGTGGACTCAAGTGACGTGTCTACCAGACAGGACATCTTTGGTCCCAATCAATACATTGAGAAGCCTTCAAAAAGTTTTTGGATGTTTGTCTGGGAAGCTTTACACGATTTGACACTAATCATTCTTATTGTTTGCGCTGTGGTTTCTATTGGGGTGGGGCTAGCCACTGAAGGTTGGCCCAAGGGCATGTATGATGGTTTAGGAATTATACTCAGTATATTTTTGGTGGTTATGGTTACTGCCGTCAGTGATTACAAACAATCATTGCAGTTCAAAGAGTTGGATAAGGAAAAGAAAAAGATCTCTATCCAGGTCACTAGAGATGGAAATAGACAAAAGATCTCGATATATGACCTGGTTGTTGGAGATATTGTTCACTTATCCATTGGAGACCAGGTTCCAGCAGATGGAATATTTGTATCAGGGTACAACTTGTTGATTGATCAGTCAAGCTTGACAGGTGAAAGTGTACCAATAAATATATATGAAAAAAGGCCTTTTCTTTTAGCAGGAACTAAAGTTCAAGATGGATCAGGCAAGATGTTGGTTACTACAGTTGGTATGAGAACTGAATGGGGGAAGTTAATGGAAACTCTAAGCGAGGGTGGAGAAGACGAGACCCCGCTACAGGTGAAACTAAATGGTGTTGCAACGCTAATTGGTAAAATTGGACTGTTATTTGCCGTTTTGACGTTCCTAGTCTTGATGACCAGATTTTTGGTTGAAAAAGGACTTCGCCATGAATTGACCACATGGTATTCAGATGATGCCCTGGTACTTCTGAATTACTTTGCTACTGCAGTTACTATTATAGTTGTTGCAGTTCCAGAAGGGTTGCCTCTGGCCGTGACACTGAGTCTCGCATTTGCGATGAAAAAATTAATGCAAGACAAGGCGCTGGTGAGGCATCTTTCTGCATGTGAAACAATGGGTTCTGCTACTACCATATGCACTGATAAAACTGGTACATTGACTACAAACCATATGGTGGTTAGTAAGGTATGGATTTGTGGAGAAGCAAGAGAGGTGAATACCAATGCAGGGAAGGATACATTAGGCTCTGATATCTCAGAAGAAGTATCAAGTGTTCTCTTTCAGGCAATATTTAACAATACAGGTTCAGAGGTGGTCAAGAATAAAGATGGAGAGAGATCTATTCTGGGAACACCCACGGAAACCGCCATACTTGAATATGGGTTGCTTCTTGGTGGTGATTTTGATGAGCATCGCAGTGCCTGCAAGGTGTTGAAGGTTGAACCTTTCAATTCTGATAAGAAAAAGATGTCCGTGCTTTTGGCTCTTCCAGATGGCAAGACCCGGGCTTTCTGCAAAGGTGCATCAGAGATTATACTGGGAATGTGTGACTCGAGTATAAATTCCAAAGGTGAAACAGTTCCTTTGTCTGAAGAAGGCGTCAAGAATGTCGCGGATGTTATCAATGGGTTTGCCCATGAAGCTTTGCGTACTCTTTGTTTGGCTTTTAAGGATATGGATGATGGTTCTCATGAGAAAAGCATCCCTGACCGTGGCTTTACACTGATTGCAGTAGTAGGAATTAAGGATCCAGTTCGCCCTGGGGTGAAGGAAGCAGTTAAAACTTGTTTGGCTGCTGGAATTTCAGTACGCATGGTCACTGGAGATAATATTAATACCGCTAAAGCAATTGCTAGAGAATGTGGCATTCTTACTGATGATGGTATTGCAGTAGAAGGTCCAGATTTTCGTGAAAAGACTCCTTATGAGATGTCCCAAATAATACCAAAACTTCAGGTGGATTATAAGCATGTCCATTCATTTAATACTAAGAAAGAACAACATCCCAAGAAAGTATATCCGAGATTTTTTTAGTTAATCTGAACTGTTTGGATCTTGAATGTAGGTAATGGCTCGATCATCACCAATGGACAAACATGTCCTGGTAAAGACATTGAGAGGCACACTTAAAGAGGTCGTTGCAGTCACCGGTGATGGGACAAATGATGCTCCTGCCATGCATGAGGCAGACATTGGGTTTGCCATGGGAATTGCAGGAACAGAGGTCTGTCTGACTGACTGAGTACTTCTTTGCTTTAGAAGTTTCTTGTTGTGTTATTTGACGCTGCACCGATGATTTTTGTTTAATAAGACTACTGATTAGCTTAACATTTATGCTAACCTTATCTTGCTTTTCTCGTTGCAAGTTTATTCTACTATCATTGGCGATGTGTTTTCACTTGCCATTTGAAACGTTTTTTGTTGCAATTATGAACTCTTCACTGAAGGCATATTATTTCAAATGAGGTGGATGTGATGGGTTTTACACTATGATGTCTCTTAATACTTCAATGCTTGTAACTAATAAATTCTACATCACTTAATTCTTTCAGGTTGCTAAAGAAAGTGCTGATGTGATTGTGTTGGACGACAATTTCGCAACAATTGTGAATGTAGCAAAATGGGGGCGTTCCGTGTATATCAATATCCAGAAATTTGTGCAGTTCCAGTTGACTGTTAACATTGTTGCTCTCATGATCAACTTTATATCTGCATGTGTCTCAGGTACTTTTGTTCATACATATATCTTTTATTCTGCTGACATTCACTCGATCATCTTATTCATTTCCCTGAAAAATATTACCTTTGCTTCTACTTCCAGGATCGGCTCCCCTTACGGCTGTACAGTTGCTGTGGGTGAACCTAATTATGGACACTTTAGGTGCACTTGCACTTGCTACTGAACCTCCACATGATGAGCTGATGAAGAGGCCTCCTGTTAGGAGAACCGATAGTTTCATTACCTTGACCATGTGGAGGAATATCATTGGGCAGAGCATTTATCAGTTGGCTATTCTGCTAGTACTCAATTTTGTTGGGAAGCAAATATTGGGTCTTAGTGGCTCTGATGCTACTGCAGTACTCAATACTTTCATATTCAACACCTTCGTGTTTTGTCAGGTACTCCTTATCTAACTTACCTTAATTCAATTTTCTGCATGAACAGTTGCCACTGTCTTCTGCATATTCATCCTTGTTTCACTGTTTTATTGCTGCAAGTTAAAAAAATGTAATAGTTGCAATTCTGAAATAAGAATTCTGCATCTGTTAACATCTTTTATCTCCTTGGTTCTTCCAGGTTTTCAATGAAATAAACAGCCGTGACATTGAGAAGATAAACATCTTTCGGGGGATGTTTTCGAACTGGATATTCTCAGGAATCATATTGTCCACGGTCGTATTTCAAGTGATTATAGTTGAATTCCTAGGTGCTTTTGCAAGCACTGTACCGTTAGACTGGGAGCTATGGGGGTTCAGCATTCTATTAGGCGCGGTGGGCATGCCCCTTGCAGTTGTTCTCAAGTGCATTCCTGTTGGCAGTAAGACTGCTACTGCTAAACAACATGATGGTTATGATGCACTTCCAAGTGGACCGGATCTCGCCTAAAAGATTTACTGGACAACAAGCAGTGTGGAGTGCTGAGGAATATTTTTGGCTTTTATTTTGGTTATCAATAAAAGAAAAGGGAAAGAACTAATGAAGAAGACTGCAAAAAGATGAACAAAGCTTAGTTTTATTCTGGTCTGACGACCTTTTAACCTTGTCCATGACTTTCTTTGAGTATTTCTGACTAGATCTTTATGTACATTTTTTTTTGTTTTTATGATGGATTTTATGTACATCGTTGATAGATTAAACTAACTGAATTTTGATTCATTTCATCGCAAGTTTAAATGTGGTTTTATTCAATTTTCCGTAAAGAAAACAGGTCGAACTAGAAACTATATGATACATCGAAACTCTTCTTTCAGCCTTTGTAGTACCAGAACATGCATTCAGGTTCTCCAAATTGTAGTGTAGAAAACTTTTTTCACCACTAGTGCGACAAATGACTATTGATTCTTCTGCAATTAGTCACGAGGTCATAAGGCAGCATAAGATGCAGAAGATGAGAAAAATTGCCTCTGTATCCCTTGTGAATTACAAATTCATTTGATAAATTACACAATTTCCGTTTGAACTTCGTAAAACAGAACACTACAATCCAAATATTTCCATCTCCGCACCCCCTCCCCTAACCTACAAGAGAAGAAAATAATGATACAAGAAAAGATCATTTGTTTCGCCTCTTGGATTCTCCATAAGCAACCACTCCCATAACTGTCAAGGTATAACCAGCAATACCAATAAAGGTGACAGGGTTACGGAAGAGGAGGATTGAAATGACAACAGCCACAGCACCTTTAGCATTGCCTAGTACCTGAAGATAATAGAGAAAGTTATAGTAAGATTTAGATAGATGGACCAACGAGGCAACAAATATGGAGGAAAATAGATTGCAAGTATTTTAGCTTGATGAATTTCTCGTGGTACAATTAGGCATTAGCGCTCGTGTCCCAGTTCAGCAGAAGCAATAACGTCAATCTATTGCTGGAAGTCAATGGTTCACCATAATAATTTATTATACCATCTTCATTACAGAACATGACAACAAACTTCACTCTACGAGAATCTGTGTGTTTATTCTCGACCATTCTAACATTACAAGCTAATTTCATTATTAATTACCAATTATCAGTACGAATAGCAATGGAATTGATTACGAAGTTCCGGATCTGCAACTTCGCAATTGACTGTGAACAGGAATGTCTAGCCCTAATACCACAGTCTGAGCCACAAGCAAGGGAATATTTTGCACTTTTGACATAGAATATAACTTTTACAGATGTTACATGCACATGAGAAAAAGAAAGAGGGGTGACCTGGAGCGTCAAAGCACTGGTATGCTTGGTCACCAAGAAATTACACAAGTTCGCTCCATAAGCCATCGTTGAGTTAATGATAAGAAGAAGCATCATGTACTTATGTTGAGCTCCAAGTGTAACAACGACATCCAACACGTTGGGCTCCATTACAAGTGCTGCAGGGAGTAATACCACAACAGCAATTGGAGACATATAAAGCATCAAATTCATGGAGTTCAACTTTTCCCTGCATAAATTATGTGCTTGTTATGCAACTGTGCGAACATATGAAGTAGGTCATAATGTAAATACTGTTTCATTTTTCAATGTAATAGAATCACTATCAGGAGTAAGTTACAACAATTGCAGGAGTTTTGCGTCTTTTTCATAACTCAGAGAAGCTGTTAATGAAACGTTGACAATAAACAGAAAACAGTTCGGTCCCTAAACATTTCCTGGCTAGAGAAAGCACGCAAATTGCCAGAAAGGAAGGTAATGAATTTACTATATCACGAAAACCACACAGAGAATAGAGTATTATTACGGAGTAAGCTTAGTAGGATATAAATCAAATGAGCAAAATATTTACCCTTCACTAGAAAGAAGAACCCCTTGAAGCACCGATTTGAAAGCTCTTGCAGCTGTAGCACCTATACACATTATAAAGCCAAACAAATGGAAGCTTGGCTCACCCTGCAACCAATTCACAACTCATATTATATAACAAACCAGACATCACAACTACAGGATTTCCAAACTATTCGGCAACTACTGGCAAACACTTACGAGTTAATAACACTACCACGATAATCGAACAATTTATCACCCAATTATGGAGAAACTTTGACAAATTAATGTAATTTTGGACCAAAAAACAAAAGCATAAACCTTTTCCATTTGTGCATATCTAACTGAAACTATCACGTATAAGAACTTTTTACGGAGGAACTTGCAGATGAAGTAGACAACATTGCTACCACCTGAGGCACGATTGCATTCATGAATCTGTTTTTAATATAAGCTCACCATTTTCATGATCCCAGCTCAATTTTTAATTGAAGATTCCAATTTTCTTTCTCAAGTGTCTTTTGAGTGCAATGTGATGACACATTCAGCTTATATCTCACTAGAGACAGATACAACCAGACAAAATACGAGAAAACAAACAATTCATCACAATTCTATAATCCAACACCCATACTCTAAAATCAGAAACTTGCACAAATCAAAAAAGAATTAGATCTAATCTTCATCTCTTAAACAGACAGGTAACACCACCCAAAAATTTAAAATCATAAAAACTAGATCTTTTAGCACATAAAGTTACACACACAAAAACCCATTAAAGATTAGATCTTTCCTACACAGAAAAAGAAAGAAATACAAAAAATGACACATTTTTCACCAGATCAAGAGAGAATCAAATAAAAAAAATAAAAACAGAAATCACAACAAGATTTTCAAAAAACAGAGATAAAATCATACCCCACTAGCAATGACAACCCCAGTAACCACAGGCACAAGGCACCCATATGTGATCCACTTCTCCCTCTTAAGGGTCATCAAATACGCAAACAACGCCGTAAAAAACGGCGTCGTTGCACCCACCGCCTGATTAAACGACACAGGCAAATACCTCAACGATATATTCCCACCCACAACAGACCCACAAAACACCACGCTCAACGTGGCAATCCTTAAAAACTGGGACCTGGATTTGATCCTCTGCACCGGCACTATCTTTAGAAACATAATGGACACGTAGCTGAGCACAGCACAGGCTGACATGTGGCACATTGTAAGGAATATTGGGAATCCAAATCCATAGTTTGATAGGAGGTATTTGTTCAGGAGCAATACACCAATGTTGGTTGAGTACCACAAGATTATCAGGCAAGATATAAAAAAAGTCTGGTTTTTTGATGCAGATGAAGGTGATAAAGATGACATCTTTTTTTTTTTCTTTTTTTTTTAAAAGATTGGATTTTTATGGGATTCTGAATCTGGGTTTTGTTGGGTTTGAAGGTGATTTTGTAATGTGGGTGTTTTTTTTTTTTTTTGTGGTGGTGTTTTTCTTGTTTTCTGGTTCTGTTATTACACAACAATTGTCATGTAATAATGAATCAGTGTTTTTTGTGTTGTGGAGGAGAAGAGGGTGGGTGGGGTGGGGGGTAGGTAGGGGGGAGGGTGTGTGTGTGTGTTATTTTGGTGTTTTAATTTGAAAGTGTTTGTGGCATGTTAGGATGGGAAAAAACTTATATGGACCAGGTCCATATGAATAGTATGGACCATGCGGACCATATTTGTCAGGATATTTGCCTATTAGTCCCTAAAGTTTTAAGGATAATGAATCGGATATTTTACTTGGTAATAATTATAATAAGATCCCCAATAAGTTTTCGTTAAATTTTCTAATTATCTCGACCATCCAAAATGGTATCAGAGCATGGTTTATTTATTTTATGTGGTTATTTATTTATTCAGTTCAACTCTTTATTACCCTATGAGAGGAGTGTTTTAAACATGAGTAATCCAGCAATGGAGGACATTTGGGACACCCCAATTCAGGTCCATTTCAAAGGACCAAAAACGAGCAGTATTAAATACTTTATCAAGACTTTAATTGAGAGTATTAATACACACGAAACCTATGTCGAGTTTCATGAGGTTCTTTGTTGCGACCTCGAACAAGAAAATTGCCCCTGGAATAAAGCTAGACTCGATGGAATCAAGCTTTTAAAAGAAAGCCTTAGAAAGGCACACAAGCAGAGTTCTATACTAAGCCTCTAGTATGCCTGGTATTACACTGGAACAAGAACTTCAGATCTTGATAACTAAGTTAGATGAACTAGCTAGTTATAGACCTGATAATCTTCAGGCCATTAGGGTCAAATTTATTAGGGTTAATGGCATATTGGCAAGCATTTCGAGAATCAATAGATTAATCACTGAACGTAATAACCGTGCTTCATGAGTAATCTAGTTGTGTCAGATTTCCACGAGCTCGTACCAGATAGCTCCAAGCTATCCCATGACCTCAGGGAAGTCCAGAAGACTGTTCAAGCATATGGCAATCGCCAACACCATATGCCCGAGCATCTACAGGAAATCAGAGACAAGCTTGTTGCCATGTCTCAACGACAGAAGGAGATCTTGGGAATTCTACAAGATATCCAGCAACGAGTTAAGAGCTTGGAGTCCATACCAAGGTCGTCCGAAAGAAGAAAAGTTGGATGGTTACCGCCATCTTTCGGGAAGGAGCCTTTGCTACATCAAAAAGGCAAAGCAGTTCAGGTCAAAAGAGAGATGACCACAAACGAGAAGCTGGAAGCCCGGATTAGAGGAGAACCTAGCACGAAGTGAGATCATGTCCAGATTCAGAATTGACGATTTCAACTTCGAGATTGGGCGAGACCTTGCCGATCTGGCGGAATCGCTTTCAGGCCTCAGCCTGGAAAACGTACAGACGTTTGGTGCGATCGTACCAAGTCAAGGTCCTCCACCGGGACAATCAAGTCAAGGTCCTCCACTGGGACAATCAACAGTCACCGAAGGTGCCGGATCTTCCATCCCTAACCCAGATCCACTTCGGGAAGAACCAGTCCGAGAAGAAGCCATGCCACACCAGCATGATTTTGTTGCAGGGAATATGTACAATCGTATTCCAACCAGAGCAAGAGCCAGGAGACCAGACGTTCATGGAACCCCATACGGAAGATCTCAACTCGATCCAATTCACCCGTATGGGCTCATGCTCAACTTGGATATTCTGGATTTCAAAAACCGAGAAGCCCTGATCGATGAATGGGCAGCAGCAATGAGAATTGCGGCGGCAACGCTTGAACTCGACAAAGAAGGATTCATCATGATGTTACAGATGAGTCTCGAAGGTTCGGTCAAGGTTGGATGGGAACATGGAACTCCAGAAGTTAGAGGAGGAGTCCTATCGGGCGAGTCTCTCAAAGACATCGTTGATAGAATGGCGAGACTTTTCAAGATTTACTTCATCGGAGAAGGATACTTTGTGGATCCCCAGACCGGAGGAGGTGATCAGGAGAAAGTCAAGAGGTACGAACAAGCGCTGTATAGCCTGGAGCTACATGACATATGTCAAGTTGATCTATACATCAAGTTGTTCACCGAGTACAGATGGAAGAGCCGAATTGCAGAAGAAACGGCGCTTCCCCTTTTCTTCGCCAAGATTCCTAGCCCATGGCGAGAAATGTTACTACGAGAGTATATTCCTTTGGGAGTAGACACGGTGGCTCAGAGGATGTCTTTCCTTAAAGCCAAATTGAGTGAATGGTGCCAGAAGGCGGCGATCCAGAAGAATTTCAAGAGGCTGAAACGTATCAATAAATCAGCCCGGCTTTGCTGCGACGACAATGACGTTCCAACAGTCATTGGAGCACCAGAAAGACATCAGAAGAGGAAGAAGCATAGGGATCAGCCCTATGAGCAAAGAAGCAAGTTTACCAGAAGATCTTCATGGAAGCCAAGAAGATTCTGGTCAAAACAGAAGGCCCGAAGTTACAAATCGGGACAGAGACCAAGACCCAGCCGTGGACGAACAACGTTCAGCCAGGGAAGTACCAGCAGACCACCAGTTAGGAGAACTTTCAGGAGAGCACCAGCACGTGCTAATGAAAGCTTCAAAGACTGCAACTGTTGGACATGTGGTGCCAAAGGACACATCTCAACGGATTGTCCTAAGAACCAAGAGAGAGGTGTTAGACAGTTCGAAGCTACGTCGGAGTTCGAGGAAGCTGTCTATTTTCAGGACCTTGTTCAGGTATACCGGTTTGAAGATATCCCTTCAGACGAAAGTATATATGAAGAAGACGAAGGACCAGATGAGTCTTCAGAATCAGAATCAGAATCAGACTGAAGACGAGGAGATCTTCCATCAGGAAGTTCAAGAAGACAGGACAAGATTCTTCTCACAAACGAGCATTTCTCACAAAGCCTTGATGAGAATTATGCGAGAAGATCCAAAGTTGAGAGTTTACGATGGTTTTACCATCGGAAAGATGGAGAGAGCCTTAGCTCAGCTTAGCTTCAGAAGGAGGAAACATCACATCATCTACAAGGTAACAGCGGGAGAAATTGCTATCCCAATGGAGCTGACCAGTAATGTGATGGAGATGCAGCTAGTTCCTATGAACGAAATCAAAGAGGAACTAAAAAGGCTCAGGCCAGAGATTGCGCAGAAAATGTCATGGATCCATATCGGGGCCATAAGAATTCTGCTCAAAGCAACGTTCAAAGAAGGTATCAATTCCCCAATTGACATTGCCGTCTTTGATCGAAGGATCCAGAACCTGCGGGATGCCTGTCTCGGAGGAATTTCGGGAAATCTATTCGCTGGAAAGGTGGCGACATTCATTTATCCAAAGATCGCCTTTAACCTAGCCGATAAAGATTTTAGTAGAGTTCTAACTCTACATCAGGATTTCAAAAACAAGGAATTAATGAAGGAAGGAAACCGTCCTTACTCCATTACATACAGTATCTCCTACGCACTCTCAAATACTCACCATTCAGATCTTTTCCAGAGGAATGAGTTTGTTGAGATACCGGAGATTTTCGAGAAGGTCGCACATGCAGTCAGGCCAGAAATTTCCAGCCTGCCACATATTCATGAGATGGATTTGATAATCCGCGACCAACCAGTTTTTGGCAAGGACACAAGCCAAAGATTCGAGCCCAGAACGGTCTCTTTCCGGGAGAACAGGATGCAAAGCCTCACCTGGGGAAAGAAACCCATTATGGAGGTGGTGATTGAACCAAAGAAGTTCATAACCAAAGGAGAGCTGCAATGTCCAGGAGGATGGGGAGAAATCGAAGTTATCTTCGACACTACCCAGAAAGATAATACGTTACCATGCGACGCATTGTATTATCTCAAGCAGCCATTTGTTGGTAAGTATCAGGGAAACCTAAAGTTAGGTGGACTTGATTTTATTATCAACGGACGAGCAGGAAAGATCCCAGAACAGCTTGTTCTTGGAATCGAATTTCTCGAGGACCACAAACCTTGGGAAAGGGTGCCGGATGGAATGGAATTTACGGTGGAAGGAAGAAGATACCGACTCAAATGACCACCAGTCCATTCTCAATCTACATCTCGGTGGGGATGTTGTACGAAAAATATCGAGCCGAATACTTTGCAACGTATATCGACTCAGGAGCAGGAATTTGCGCAGCAAAACCAGGAATCTTTCCAGAAGAACTCGGGGAAGATTTACCAGCTATTGCTGGAAGGGATTTCTCAAAGAAGATCATCATCTTCAAACGAGGAATAAAACAGGCTGAGATATTAATTGGAGGAGCAGGAGGTACCCCATGGTACAAAGTAAAGACGCCCCCAATTTATTTCCATGATACCGGAGCCGATATCTTACTCGGCAACAATTTCCTGCAAACATTCAAACGTTTTACGCAGGATAATGAAACAAGGCGTCTTATCCTCACCACAATTTGTGATCATAAGATCTTGGTGCAGCGGTTGACACAAGCGTTTCACCGGAGACTGCCAATTCAATTTCGCAGCAAGCGTGGTGATGAAGGACGACTTCTACACCCAAAAATGCAAGACCAGAGGAAGTATGGTAAGGCAATCCTACAGCTTAGGAATGAAAGCTTAGGCGGACTGAAAACCAAAAGGATCAGGGACGAAACGATCGAGATCCTTAAGGCCAGCCTTGAACCAAGTCCTCATATTGACATCACTACTGAAGAGCAGATTTCAATAGAAGATGTCAAGACTAAGATTCAGAGGAACTACGAAGAAGATCCTCTGGCATGGTGGAACAAGAATGAACTCAAAGCTACTCTAAGAGTTCAAAAGGGAAAGGAAAACGAGCTGGTCAGATATAGACCCATCCTCATGAACCAGGAGGATCGAAAAGATATGCAGATGATTCTCAAAGAACATCTAAATCTAAAGCTCATCTCACCAGGAGTTTCTCCTTACAGCAGTCCGGGGTTCTTAGTAAGGAACCATGGAGAGATCAAGAGAGGAAAGCCGAGATTGGTGATCAACTACCAAGGGATCAACAAGATCTTGGAATTCGACGGGTATTACATCCCGAACCGAGAGCACCTGATCAACTGCGTTCAGAATGCGAGAGTCTTCTCCAAGTTTGACTGCAAATCAGGTTTCTACCAAATCAAGATGGATGAAGAAAGTAAGAAGTTTACAGCTTTCTCCACACCGCAAGGTCACTATATTTGGAATGTCATGCCAATGGGTTTGGCTAATGCGCCCCAGATATATCAGAGGAAAATGGATAATCTTTTTAAAGATTATTTCAAGTTCATGTTCGTCTACGTCGATGATATCCTCATCGCCTCGAAGAACGTCCAAGACCACATCAAACATTTAGAGATCTTCTCAGATGTTTGCCACAAAGAAGGATTAGTGCTGTCACAGAAGAAGGCAGTAATTCTTACCAGGAAGATCGAATTCCTTGGAGTCGAGATTGACGAATCAGGTATTATCCTCCAAAATCATTTGGTGGAAAAGGTACGTGACTTTCCCGACGACCTCAAGACTGTTAAACAACTCCAAAGTTTTATGGGGTTGGTTAATTTTGCTGGAATGTTTATTAACAATCTGGCGAGTTACAGGAAAACATTTAGTCCACTACTGAAGAAGGACGCAGAGTTCAGATGGACGAATGAACACAAAGAGACAGTACAGAAGCTTAAAGCTATCTGTCAAAATCTCCCCAAGCTTGCTATCCCCAATGACGAGGATGAGTTGATCCTTTATACGGATGCAAGCGACCACTGGTGGGCGGCGGTTCTTACCAAGGTCGAGCCAAAAGGAGAAGTGCCATGCAGATACTGCAGCGGTCTCTTTTCGAAAGACGAGGCAGCAAGATGGCACATCAACGAGAAGGAATTCTTTGCAGTTCGAAGGGCCTTCAAAAAATGGCCTTTATTCTTACTAGCTAAAAAATTCACACTTAAGATTGATAACACTAGCGTCAAGGCTTTATTAAAGAATAAGATAGAAAGCAAACCTGAGAAAGCTAGGTTATTAAGATGGCAAGCTGAATGTCAATATTATAATTTTGATGTTCAAATCATTAAATCTCATGAGAATGTTCTTGCAGATTTTCTGACTAGGGATGGAGGCAAGTGAAGCCAACACCATCCTCACGAGATGGAGACACCACAGGGATAACCTGGAGGAACTCCGAAAAGCGATTGACGGCCTGACAATCAATGCTCGGGCCTCCGGTCATGTTCAGGAAAGGGACCTTTTCAGGGTTCAAAGCTCGATGAAGGCAACTTTATTGGGTAGCACGAGTCTATGGGATGGCCTTACGGTACCCCTTTCACGAGATGCCTCCACATCTAAACTTAATGTGGAAATACAGGCGAATACATACGAGTTTGAGGATCCGAGTAAAATCGGACCAAGCAGTAATCCTTTCGAAGAGAATACTGATGAACGAGCTGATTCAAGAGGGGTAAACCCGACGGAATCCCAGAATACTTCTTCAAAGAAAGAAGACAAGTCTGATTCAAGAGGGGAAAACCCGACGGAATCCCAGAATACTTCTTCAAAGAAAGAAGACAGGTCTGATTCAAGAGGGAAAAACCCGATTGAATCCCAGAATACCTCTTCTAGGAAAGAGGACGAGATTAGTCTTAGACCCCATTCGGGATCATCTAAGATTAGAAACGAGCCCAAAGTTCCCCTGATGGAATATCAGAGAACCTGGGAAAAACTACACACGAGAACAGGATTAATTCCTGGAAAGTCCGTGGCCGATTGGTCCGGAAAATACCCGAGGATTTGGGCACTGCCAGAATCAAAACCAGAAAGTGTTCGAGAGTGGTTCGACTTTGGCTGTCTAGCCTCAGTATTCACCACATCACCAAGTTTTCTGGAAATTTCAAAATTACCAGGATGGATCTACAGGAACGTTTACGAAACGTGGAGTATGAATAATACTCTTGCAAGAGGAGATACTCTAGAGCTAAAATTTATCTCAGCAGCTCCGGAGATTGCCGGAAAAGGATTCCAACCAAGCTTTCACTTCATCAAGATACAAAGACCAAATACGAAAGCTATGGAATTCATTAAGCCACCACCTGAGGGACTTTGTCTGATTTCCCCAATCAACGAAGACGAAATCTCAACAAGAAGGGCGTGGGGTTTATGGGTCTGTCTCACCGAGATGGACAAAGTCAAGTATTCGTTCAAACTATTTCACAATAATGAGAACGGATCATTCATGCTTAACAGCATGACCAACAACACCACAGATTTTGCTGAGACCGCGTTCGAAAAGAAACGGCAAATGTTGTGGAGAAACGAGATCCCGGCAACCGCCGAAACACGTCGGAAGGTTTGTAACATGATACACGCCGGACGATGGAATGAACGGATTTGCGACAAGTGTCCCGATCAAAGGGAGCCACTTTTCGGAAAAGGATTCCCGATGAAACGGGACAAAGCAGGATTTGACAAAGGGGGCCCCTCAAAAAAGGGAAAGTTACCGCGTGCGGGTAAAGGAACCACTTTTGCTAGAAAAGAACAAGAGGCCATGTGAGGGACTTGGACAGCTGAACAACCAGGGCCACCCACGTGAACAAAGCAGCCTCCACTGACATAATGGAGGGACCACGTGACTCAGAAGATAAGGAAGCAGCCATGTGATCAAGACAGGATTACCTCCACTACCATGGAGGGACCACATGAGCAAGTGGAACACGTCAATTCCACTCAAGAATATTGATGAAGTCCGGATTTCAAATCCGAAAACTTTGCCTATATAAACAAGCATAAGGAAACAGAGGAAAGCAAGTCTTAACCACTATTTTCTTACAAAAACGAGAGAGTCTGTAAACAGTCTAAGTCTTTTTTTTTGTCTTCAAATTTCGAGTGTTCAATTCCAGTATTATTGTAATAAGTTTGCGAGTGTATGTACAAAAGAGTCATAGCTACCATGAGTAGCTAAACAGGTTACTCCTCTCAAAAGGGAGATATGAGTGTATTGTAATAACTAAGTTTCCACATAAATAAATAAGATCTTTGCTTTCGCCTGAGTACGTTAATGTCAAGCTTTTAAATATTCCGTTCTAGTTGCCTCTTACACCCGGAGTAGGAAACGAACCAGGGTTGTGCTGGTTACCGTTGAAGGAGCTGTTGCAGAACCATCGGTTGCGATCGAGTGGTTGAGGGCGAGGAGTCTTCGTAAAACCTGGCAGAATACCCGACGGTGATACGGTCAAAAGGAGGTATCTTTTACGGTTATGTTTTAATTGTTTGTACGGAAGCATGCTGGGCCTGATATGGTCGTAATGGACTATTCCCAGATTGGGGTCCCGATAATGAAAATTTAGATTACTTATGGGGTCAAATTCTAATTCTGAAGAGTTATTTATTCAATTTCTAAATTATTAAAGCATGATGGTGACTTTGAGGTGGGACCTTGACCAATTAAGACCACATGGTCCATAGTTCTCACTATGAACCAGGTCTATGTAAGTTTGATCCGTTAGGATGTCTGTCCTTTTGTTTGTGTGTGCGTGCGTGAGAAGGGGAGAGGGGGTGGAGTGGAATTAAGGGAAATTAAGGGTGTCTAAAATCTAATTATTAGTATTTGTTCATATAATATAGTATTTATTTTGCTAGTTGTTACATTCTAATTAGGTTGTTTAATTGGAGTTTAGTAATTGTTAGCAATGCGTTACGTAAGTAACTATAATTGTAAACTCAATTAAGGCAAATTGGAGGCATCTAAAATCTAGTGACTAGTATTTTGTTCATTTAATTTGCTAGTTGTTACATTCTGATTAGGTCGTTGCTTTATTGGAGTTTTAATGGTTAGTAAAACGTTACGTAAGTAACTATAATTGTAAACTCATCAGTCTTATAACTCTTCACTTTTTCTTTTCTTTTCTTTTCTTTTTTCTGTTACAAAATTGTCATATTTATTCGTTAAGATTTTTTCTATTAGGAAAATTTACACACGTATGAACAGCCCTAATTAGAAATAAAATTCAAATTTCTTATGTGGTCAACTAATTAAATTCAAGAGCTTTATTTGGAAAAAAAAAAAAAGTGGGAATCCTACGTCAGTGTTGAGTGTTCCCTTTTTGAGCTTACCTAGTTCTATTCAAATCATTTTACCGTTTGGAATTTAGTCATGAGCTAAATACCTTTACAAAAAATGTGTATATACAAACTAAAAAGGTGAAGAGATCTAAGAAAAAGTTTATATGAAAATAACCATTTTCGTTGTTTAATTATTATTACACGATTGTTCTATTAATTATGATTTTTTTCATTTAACATTTAAAAAAATGGTTGACTTGAGTGGCTCTGCATGAACCACAACCTCAAGTCCTCAGCTCCTTTGGTGTCGGTCGGTCTCATTTTAAAAGCTGGACTAGCAGACAAAAACTAGAAGTATGTAATAAAAACACTAATAAACACATGTAAAAGAAAATAAACATGTAACGTAGTAAATTTGTAACCGTGAACTTGTATTATAAATTGAATTATAAACCACATCCAAGGTACTTGTAACAAAGATTTAAGAAATATCAATTAGTATGTTACAGAAGTGCTTGGAGTGATTCCACGAAGCACATAACTCATAACCTACCTATGCTAGAGCATAAATTAATACATACAGCATATGTACAAAAGTTATCGACTGTTCATGTCTCACGTCTTGATATTTGTTCGCACAAACCCAAGGCGAGCCAAATAGTTGCTCTCAGCAAAATCATGTAATGTGCGACCAGATCGTGCACCGCCACCAAAGTCATTTGTATCAATCTCTTCCTTCAACAACCTTTTGCAACCATCAGCATCCTATGAAGGTACAAACATTTATTACATGCGAACAATCGAGAAGTAAGGTCTGCGAAATTCTTTACACTTTGAGATTGCCCAAGAAGAATTTAATCAATAAATAATATAGAAGCAACAAAGCAATATTACAGTCGAGATTCCTAATTGAGCATGGTCTTCAATTCTTAGGCAACGACAAATTTGTCAGGTCACAGAACGAAACCTAATCATGGTATATCAATTTTTTGGCTATATGACTTGATAAATTGTCTACGTGTGGCTCAATAGAAGTGCATAGATGGCTACATAATAAAATTAAGTGTAACAATCAAGAATTTGAGGTTGACATACTACCTGTAGAAATCTCATCATTTGCTCTTCAATTGTGCCATTCATTGCTAATGTTTCCACATTAATAGGACGTACAGCACCCATTCGATGTGCACGACTAATAACCTGCTCCTCCATGCTATTCATGGAATAACAAAAAGAACCATTCAGTAGATACTTAAGAAATAAGTTGTACCAATTGAATACATGCCTCAGCAATATAAAAATAAGAAATACAGTCAACATAAAGTACAACAGCTACTAGGTTCCTGAAACAGTTCACATAAAAGCTAAAAACTAAGAACTTGCCAGAGAATATATCGACTGGTACCTTCTGTCCCATATAGGTTCCATCAAATAGACATGGTTTACGAAGCTTAAATCAAGACCTAATGCTGCACTTCCATCCATCAGAAGAGCCATACAGTTAGGATCATGCTGGAAAGTTGCCAATGACTTCATCTGAATACAGTAAAAGTAAGTTACCACCAAAACCAAACCAAATAATTTTGAATTTGGTATTACGAAAAACAAATGAAGCAATACCTTATCGCTAGAGTGCATGGGACTATACATTCCAGTAAATTGGATTTCAGCAATTTTTAACTGAAAAAAGATATTAAATATAAGTCATAAGTCAATAGACAACAAACAAACACCATGTCTACTGCCATCAACGTTACCTGCTGTTCAATGATATGTATATGTTCCAGAAACTGAGAAAATATGATAACTTTATCCAACGGTGTCTGGCTCCATCCATTACTCAGACTATTGCAACTCTTCTGATCTAATGATGACAAGAAATGAGGTTTGTCAGTGATAACATCTCTATTCTCACTGGAGTACCCAGAGATCCTATTAGTTTGCTCCAATTCCTTTAATTTATGGACTAAATAAGTCACTTTGCTGCTAGATGTTGACTGCCAGTCGGGATTCCAGTCGTCCTGCATTCAACAAAGATAGACACGTAAAGAGAAAAACTTACAACTTTGACAAATCGAGACAGGGATGTCACAAAAACAAATCTTTAAATAGTCATCAGCAAACTGTGCTTCAGGATTTCAAATAATTTAAGTCAAACAGCTTAGATCTAGATTAGTTCTCATCATTCACCAAACAGCTGTTCTTTTTTTTTCTCTTCTGACTCAATTTTAGCTAATATAAGTGGAAAATAGAGAAAAAAGGATATACAAGACACGTCAATAGATGAAGACATAAACACGCAACGAAAATGAAGCATTAAACACGCAAACAACGTGTGGGCCGAATTAAAAACCTTTGAATTTTATTATATGTGATTTTATTGGTAGAGACAACTCAATAGATGCTCCACATCCCGGGATGCTACCCCAGCAGCATTTTTCCAGTTCTTGAAGTGTAAAGCAATGGCCTAAAAGGCCACTGAGTATACCTGTTTATAGGAAGGCTGTAACTCAATGAGATCTTTTGGAACAGGCCACTTAGGATTTGGGTTCTCTGGACGAGTTAATACATCCGGACTTTGCATCTCGTACAAGTATCCACAGCCAGGGAATGCACACCTCTCACTGTCTAAAGCAACACACTGGAGGCACAAAAGATGCCTACAAGGTGTGATGACAGGCAAACGACTCCATTCTTTGCACCTAATAATGATATGAAGTACCAAACATAATCATTATGTACGTCGTCAAATTCAAACCACAACTGTTAAAAAAAGACCAATTTCAACGCATGCAACAAAAAAAAAAAAAAAACCTCACCTCATGCAATTTCCGCCTTCCAAGATATTATACTTTATTAAACCATACTCCTCTGACATTGAATCTAGACCATTCTCAACTAAAATATCCATAGTTTCTTGAATATCTTCGCCAGCATCAGTTACTCTGATATGTCCAGCCACACAGCAAGATAACCTAACATTTCTTATAGTTGTAGACCGAAATTTCCATTGTTTTGGATTCAGTAAACTTTCAACATGAGAAGGGTCATTCCAGTCAGCCATTAAAATATTACGCCTCACTGTTTCCACCAACTCATTATAACTTTTCGCGTGTTCTTCGGAAAAATCCAAAAATGTTACTTTCTTCATGCAAGGTGGGATTGCTTGCAAGTCTTTTTTCCTTGCACTAATCATGCATCTATGAAGTAACTGCAGCAAACGTGACCTACCCTCTTCCATCTCCGCCTCAAAAGGCCTAAGAACTCCAGTATCCCACGACTTCTGGTGCTGCCCATAAGCCTCTTCCTGTAGGAACTTGAGCATTGGTTGAAGATAAGAGAGCTGACTGTTGGGGGTGTCGGGAGTTGGAGTGCCTGTCAGCAACCAGCGATTAGTGGCAGATAGAGAAACAGCCATTTGTAATTTGTTTGTCAAAGTGAGACTCGAGCCAAGCGTATGCCCCTCATCCAACATCACTCTAAGCCAATGAACTTGCATCAGTACACTTCTTTTCCGAGGACCCCACTCGGCACTCAAACGATTGAATGTAGTTATCACAACATCATAGTCCCATGCCAAATTATGTGCAGCAGGCTTTTTCTTCTGATCTCCCCATGCATAGACTCTCAACTGCCCAGGTCTGACATGCCTTTCTATCTGAGTTTTCCAGTGATCAACTAAATTTGAAGGGACGACAATCAATGTTGCACTTGACAAATACAATCTGAAAGAATCTAAGGGGGCACATAAAGCAATCCTGAAAGAATCCAAATCAAAAGCAAGGCTTCTCAGGTTTTTTGGATAATACCACCTTAAAACACCCTTTTCTGTTCTCTTGATAAGGCCAAATGATTTAAATATTTTGTGATAATCACGAGGAACTCTAGTGTCAAATAGAGAGGTTCCTACAGCTGGGCTCACCAACCCAATTGTTTCCATTTCTGCTAGCTTATCTGGAGACAGTTTGGCCAACCAAGTCAAGGCCTTTTTGGTCTCTGTATTAATCAACGAATAGTTTTCCTTGAGCACACTAACAAAGAAAGATATATTTTCCTCCTGGGACTCACATGTCCCCTTGGTATGAAACCCAGGAAGATATGTAATGGACTCCCCATGGTCCCATGATTCTTCGGGAACATCACAACTCCGGTGCAGAGGGTCATTATTCATACTACAAAACCACACCGTGGAAGAGTTTGCTATATTTCCATCAGCAAGCTTCCGCCACTTGCTACAAGCATCACATTGAACCCAAGTTTCATTAAGTTCAAAATCTCCATTCATTGTCTCCCTGTCCCTCTTTCTGGTGAATGAAGTCCTACGAGAGAAACCAACATGGCCAGCCTGAAAGGTTTCATTGACACCATCAAAAGCATGTGCTCTATTGCGCGAGATACCCCCTGTCCTCTTCCTCTTAGAAGTAAGAGGCTGCTCTGGATAAGAATCTAAAAGGTTCTTTCTCACATCACCACCCCGGCTTCTGGTGCGGCGCAGATCAAAATTGTCAGGTGTTGAGGATTGAAAAGTAGACAGTCTGACTCGTTTACTAGAGGACTCTTTAGGTTCCAGACTCCGCTCAACAGAACTACGAGAAGTGGGAATACCTGTTCCATTGCAGCTAGAATTTCTTCCAGGGGTGAGTTCATCAAGTGATAACTTACCTCTTCGAGCTTTCTGTTTGTTTATCTCTGGCGTTGAAACTCTGGTTAAACTGTCCCTACTCACTTCGTAATAGCCACATCTGCGATTACCATCATGAAGACACCAGACCACTGGAACTCTTTCTGGGGGATCTGCTAGAGTTCCTTGTGTC
The DNA here is from genome assembly GCA_948329865.1 of Linaria vulgaris. NCBI lineage: Eukaryota > Viridiplantae > Streptophyta > Magnoliopsida > Lamiales > Plantaginaceae > Linaria > Linaria vulgaris. Next base: position 109,213,051 of record OX415254.1, on the reverse strand, counting down.
TTCAGAATGAGTGAAAGGGCAGTAATAGTCTTACCCAGTCCAGGCTCATCACAGAACATTCCACCGCGGAAATCTTTAATCGTGGGAACTGAACCAGTGACAATTTCTCCAGAAATCACATTTATGCAAAAATCAAACCCGTCTTCAGTTTTCAAATCCAAGTACAAGGGATGCTGTAACACATTAGATCCCCGTTCACGCTCTAACATCCACTCAACAGCAGCTTGCTGATGTGGATAAAGTCTTAGTTTCATACATGGCATAATTGATGCTGCCAAGTTTCTCAAATGATGACAGGTCAAAGAAATGCTCTGCAGGTCAGTTGGGCAGAGTGAATTTAAAATATTGATCACAATATCATCTGACAGGACAGATATACTAGAGTCACTGGACAAGTCAGCTGGAATAATTCTTGAACCATTATAGTCTATCTTCTTTGTCACACAAGGTAAGCTCTTAAAAATTTCTTGTAGTTCAAAAAGTTTTTTCTTAGAGTTTCCGGGAGCAGTACAATGATGTTGACAGCCAAGAACATGACAATCTGTCACATTCCACATCCCGTGGTAGTCATCATTATATATATCGGCGGACTCATTATCCAACTCCATAGTCCCGAGCATCAAACTTCTAGCTTCCCAGTCACAACTGTGAGAAACATGCGCAAAATACATTAACCCTGATGGAATGGGAAAAACACTAACTAATAGGAATTTCCAGTAGTCTAAGTATACACTTCAAATATTTCCAGGTGAGGAGTAAATCATGTCCTACAAAGTCATTTAGCTGATACAAGCGTATCATTTAACACCAAGATTGGGCATTATGTAAATCGAGTTATATATCCAGGCAATGCAGCAGTTTTCTTCATTTTTCAAGCCGGTCATCTTATTAACTAACTTACTAAAATGTCCCAAATCTAATATGTTGGACCTACCACAACAAAGGAGACTCGAACATGAGCATCAGGTCATATACAAAGTATTTCACTTTCTTGACAGGACAGCAGGCATAACTGATAAACACAGAAACACATAATAGTTTGTGATGTTTAAATATAAACTATAAATATAAGCTCATGTGAGTTTAATAGTACTGATTCTAAATTTTCTTGAAATAGGAAATTGAACAGGCAACTTATCCGCATCCTGGTAGTAAGACTGATATAGCTATAAAAACTTCCAAGACCTTCCCCAAAACATGTCTTTGAACTTCACATCAAAATACTGTAAATTAGACCGCAAGTTACTGTAACTGCAATTCCCCACTGCGAACTAGAATCTCACAATGAGCTTCAGCCTACATCATCTCTTATATGTACATGTGAAAAGGCCTAAAAGTATAGCAACCAAGTCACAAATAACTAATTCCAAATTGGCAGCCATGCATAATTAATTAATCATAGATCCTTAATCGAAGTACTATCATCTCACTGCTCTGTTTTTGCACTATCACTTGCCCTTGTTTAGTTACTACCCTACCGTCACTCTCACTCTCACTCTCACCTCTGCTTCATTACCATTATCACAATTACCAGTCAATGGCACAACACAATCAAACTGCTCCATGCAATAATCGACATACACGCATAACCGCTAAATTAAACAATACACACACACACACACTAAATCAACCAAGAATAAAAACCACAACCCCTTCCACCACGCACCTGAGGTGTTTGAAAAGAGCGGTCACAGTCGCGACAGACCGCGGAAACTGCCACCCGGACCACAACTCGATCGGCAAATACACATCCACCAACACCACAGCCCTAACAATTTCCCCAATCCCGCCCTCCCGCGCACAAATCTTTAAAATTCGCGCCACGACGCTCAAGCACTTGCCGTTCACGAGCGCGTGGAGCTGTTGCACAACGCTGAGCGAACCGTTGACCATGCCGATTCTGCTCCATCGCTTTTTGGAAGACGACAACGGCGTCGTTTGCGGTTCGCGACCAATGGGGGTCAATACGACGCCGTTGGAGGCGACGAAGTGGCTGTTCGAGGAGTCGCCCGAGATGGCGCAGGCGGAATTGAGAGGAATTGGAGGCGCGCCGTCGGGAACTGCGAGAACTGCGCGGAGATAACCGCAGAGCTTGTGGTCCGGCAGCGGCGGTACGACGTCGTTTTCCATTTACTGAATTTAGTAATTTAAAAAGACGAATTTTATTTATTTTTACTGAATTTCGGGGGTATTTGTAAGCACGTGACGGTAGGTGAATAAGATTTATTGTTATTAGAGGTAATTTTGGCAACTTTTTAATATTAGGGGAACTACTTGAATTAGGGTTAGGAAAAGGAAATATTATTTTGCCAATAGTATTTTTATACTATATTAACAATTACGTGTATATTTTATTATTATAAATTAGAGAGTTTATCTCGTTAGAAGCTTGTTTTAACGATGATTTAAGCTTGAAATTATTATTTGTCGTCGATGGATTTTCGACTGGATTCGATTAAAGACTAGTATTAATCGACTTCTACAAAGATTAAGACTTTATTACTTAAGTCTTTTCTTGTAAGTAGTCATAGGAGATTTGAAGACTTTTCGTTGATGATAAACAGGAAGTAAAAAGTTTGTAACATACTTGTAACTAGTTATATGACACAACTCATGATCAAATTTGAAGGAAATGGAGATTATGTTGTTAACAAACAAATAAGAAGGGGGCAAAATAATATGATATCTAACCGGACGTGGACTCTAAATTCGGATTTTTTTTAAAAAAAATGTACAATGACTTAACACTCTTTCTTTTGATAGTAAAAAGTGCAAAATAGATAAAGAAGATGTATTTTTAATTGTTTTATGTAATTGTTATAACACTAACGTGATGCAACTCTGCCATCAATATATGGTGGTATTAGATTATTAAATAATTAATACCTAAATTTTTAAAAAGCATTATCATTGGTTTATAACTTGTTTTTAAAAGTAAGGGAACGTTGATGATAACTATGAATTATTAATTTTGCAACCTTAGCCCATCTCTATTTGTAGTCAAGTCCTTTTGCTTTGAAAGCGGGCCTCAACTCAACTAAGAAAGATTATCGTACAACCATGAATAAAATTTTTGTTTCGACAGTATGTTTCGGTCAACTAAATATTTTTTTTCTTGCAATGTTAATTATAGACCCGAACTAAACATTCATTGCAATGTATGTTCGTGTGGCACTGAACACACGTAAGTGTTACGGTACGAGAATTATTGAGATGGTACGAAGTGATTTTCCGAAGTTTGCTTTCAAGATGAACAAACACACGACACAGAACTACAAATAACTTCAGATTCTTACAGCAAAATAATGTAAGACAAAATAGAGGCTCATGTTCTTTTGCTTGAACTTTGAACGTGAACTCAATTTTGTAGTATCTCTTATTTCCATTGTTGTTCTGTTTTTCTTCTATACAAGTTTACAATGCGCCAAAATCCGATCGACTTCCTTTAAACAAAAAATAAGTACAAAAATCGACCCCGACTCAGCTTGACCCCTTTGTTAAGTTTGACAATACGAATGAAGAAACATTGTCATTCATTCATATCAACAAGCTTCACAAAGTACATTATCAAAATCGATAGCCGCCTGTTCCCTTTACAATAACTTAACCGAGTTTGTTAGTTATCAGTAACTATGGCCTCCAGTTCCAACTAACGGAATAAGCCTAATGAACCAAACTAGAATTATGCCACATCGAGTGCATGAACTCTCCTCATCCTGGTTGAGAAAAGCATCTTCATCTAGTCTTCTAGCAACCGTATCGTTCCATATCACCTCCATGACCCCATCCAAGTTTTTGCGGTCTGCATAACTACAAAACATGGTCACATAACACACAACAATGGCACTGTGTGGCAAAAGAGGCATTATCGTCCAAGTTTCATGCATGGACGATATGGTGATCTTGCCATGAATCAAGAGAAACCAGTTAATTTCAACTTCAAGTGTCTTCTGTGAAAATTTTGAATATAAAATCCCGAAAACGCTTGGAGTAGTGTCTGGGATCAACAGCAGATATTGAAGTTGCATCATATTGGAACGCCTTGTAAGCATGTTCGAGCTTCTTACTTATATCATAATCTTGTAGAATGTCAATTATGCCGAATACTAGGATAACGTCATAGTACTTCCCAGTTGGTTCACCAACCAGCTGAGGCTCGCCTTTATTTCTTCTTATTGTTAGTTCAGCTCGTGCTGGCATGTTAGAACCTAATGTAATAGCCGCCCGGCTGCAAAAAATTGATCATTTATGTAGTGAGAAACAAGCTTTGGAAGTTCTCGGATAAAAAAATTTCAAACTCGGATTAGGTTCACAGATCTTGGATAACTTTGAGCTACATACAAAACCTGTGATTCTTTAGTAGATTAAATTTTAAAATTCCACGAAAGCAAAGCAACTAAAATTATTTTTCAGAGAAAGAGGAAACATATACGGTATTATCTAGGATCGTGTTGTCATACTCAGCTTCTACATTATTATAAAACTTAAAAACAGAATAGCGGTATATGACTCTTTTTTCTTCATTGGAGTGTGGCCAATATCTCCGTGATTTTATTGAACAGAGGGAAATGAAAGTAGATGAAAAAGGGTCCTCAAGAATATTCACAGCAGTTTGAAAGAGTACAAACAGAAACATTGAGAAACGACACGAAAAATTAACAAGATCTTCACCAAACTTTGCTTTCGTAATTAACATTTTGTACCGGTTAGTATCTGAGGGAACATCGGAATCTGTCCCTGATGATTCGGTAGCTTCACTAAATTTGTCTTCATTACCTACACAGTCCATTTTAATTTTCAGTTAAGAGAGTGGTCTATGGAAAAAGCATCGGGGTGCGGGGAAGGGTAATGAAAATTAAGCACATACCAATAGGATTCTGAATTCTGGATATATTCGACTCGGTATTTAGTGGTTCCCCAGACTGTGATATTTCTCGAAAATGAATGCCAACCAGAAGACTATAATCCATAATTCTCTCCTGTCCAAGAAAGTCGCAATCATGGTCGACCTGCCTGCACATTAAAACTTTCATCTTATCATTTGGGTTTATTGAATGAATTATAAAATCCATCTATATATTATACTTGCATAATCTCCGTAAAGAATCCTTCAATCTGTCACCTAGGAACCAATTTAAACTTTTTCTTTCTTATCTTATTATACTATAGATGAGCTAATTTAATGATTGATATTATTTTTATGAACAACCAAGTATTATTTCTCTTCTACTTAACCAACAACTAAATTTCAGTTGTTAGGAGCTAATCGCCTTTCTTTCCTGTAAATTTTGCAAAAAGAGACCAATAGAATTACCTGCAAAAATCTTGAAACCAAGACTTCTGCAATCGGAAGATAAAGTTCAAATCGAGATCTTTGAGTGTGGTTGATGACTCCATGTCAGATTCAGGTTTCTCCGTTAACCGACCATGAGAAGAGCCTTTCAAGTCAAAACGTCTGTGGATGACATATTCAGTACAGAACAAATTTCCCATTATGACGAACCGAACCTGCATATCAAGAGCATTATAACTGTAAACTTTGATGGTTTGGCAGTAATTAATTCAGTCGATACACGATACGTATTTACTTTTGTTACCTTCTTTTGTGAAGGTCCAGTCATCTTCACACAATGAAGGCCAAAAAACTTAGTAATCAGGGTGTTGTCATAAGACTTGACATGGTTATAGTATGCGGGAAGCATTCTTTTAAGCACCTGCAACAGAATTTGAAATAAAAGATCAAGTTAAGCACTATCATTGTGCACTCCTAGAATTGCATTTGAGAAAAAAGATCAAAACAGAAGTGAAAGTTATCTCCAAGATTTATGATGATGATATAATTGTGTTGAACCAGATTATGTTCACATTCCATTATTACGCGTAAATGGTCAAGAACACTGATAGCGTTATGTAAGAAATTTGAAATGGTACTCACTTTGACTTCTGATTTCTTCATGGTCTTTATCATGTATTTGTCATCGTTGGTCAAGTAAAAGAAACTTCCACTTTTCCCAGGTGAGGAGAGCTCCCGAAGAGCATCATTTCCGCAAATGGACATCATGTAATCAGCTGGATCCACCTTAAATAATTTTCGGAGTGTCCTGAAAGCATTATCACATTGAATCAGGTCATATGGTGCAAAACTTCTAGACAAATAAAGAAGGACAAGACCACGGCAATAAACATTAGTACTTTTTTTGGAAGACAAACATGCATTTAATTAGTAACAATTATTGTATCAGTACCTCACCTAAAGAGCGGCGGGCAGTAGTCCTTCCATTTGAATTCAGACGATGGGTGGGGTGGCGTATGCTTAGATCCTTCTCGTGGAAACCGTGTCCATACTTTGTCTTTTGGATTAAAAGCCGTCGCTTTTGAATCAATGGAAGGAGCTGGAGCAGGTCTTCCTACAGAATGTCTGAATAATGGTAAAATGAGCTATAAAGCAGAAAATTAGAATTATAAATATAGATCCAGCAGAATCATTATAGTGAAGGAAAATAAATAGAGAATTTCTTTCGGCAAACACGTAAGAAATGCCATGTGAAGGCAACTCAACTGTGAATACTATCTGTGGAAACTGGAAACTGCCACTAGGAATACTATCTGTGTTCACTTTCATTTAAGGCTCTCCTCAAAAAGAAGAAAAGAAATCATATATTGTTTCCTTTGAAGTAGTAAATATTATTTTTGATGGTACTCAGAGGGATTACTAAAAGAAAGTAGTGGACTAGAAGTATAACTGAAACAAAGATCTACCAAATGATAAAATGAAGCAAAAAACACATGAATGATCAGTGGACTATAAACAGCAAAAACCCAACCATCATGCATAGTTACCAGCAACAACAATTGAATACTTTATGACATTGGTCAACGGCCCACAGAAGAGGCCAAGATCACTTATTTAGATCATATATTTGCAGATATCTGGTCCATTTCAGATCACAGGCAACTTAATATTAAGAGAAGACAAAGGAAGCATCAAAATCATTATATATATACATGTATATATATATATATATTGTATATCAAACATTGAGATTAGATGATAAATATCTGCAAAATACCTTATTCCTAGCTGCAAATTGAGCATGAGCTCATAATTTTTGTGCCCCTTCGATATAGTTATCCCCTGTTTCTTTGTTGGCTTTATGATAATACGAGGCCCCGTGAATCCTCGTGAGTCAGACCCTTCATCTCCGTCCCTTCCCGACTCTAAAGTTTCACTACTACTATCTAAACTCAAATCAGACTGTGAGCTGTGATTAACAGCACCATTGCCCATCCTCCCATCTAGCGATGCTCTCCTCATCCTTGTATTAATTTCTTTATAATTCTTCCAAACCTGTTGCTTCTCCACTGACTTCCCATCACAAGGCCAGTGAACCACTTTCTGCGAAGGGAATACCGAGATCTTCTCTTCATTACTAATCCTACAATCACTCAAATTCACTGAATACACCTCCTGAGGATCCCAATCAACGCTACTACTCACCTCAGAATTCGCCGGATAATAAGTCCCACTCTGCTCCCTAGCGTCCTTACTCCAAACACCTACATAAAATCTCCCGTCACTCCACCTAAAAGTCCCGTTTCCCCGAGGCAATCCATCTTCCCAACTACCATCATATCGATTCCCATTACCCCAAATCATCGTTCCATTGCCATTCATTTTCCCGTTTTTCCAATGACCAATGTACTGATTCCCATTGCTCCACTGGTACCTCCCTTTACCCTCCAACTCCCCATAACGCCATTGCCCCTCGTAATAGTCCCCATTCTCGTAATTCTTCACCCCTTTGCCGTGCTTCAAGTTGGAAACCCAACCACCTCTATAGGTATCGTTTGAGCTACCTGTGTACGTACCCTCTCCTTCCATCAAACCATTACTGAATTGCCCCTCGTAAGTAGAACCTGACGGCCAACTAAACTTCCCTTTCCCCACATTCTTGCCTTTAACCCATTCCCCTACGTACATACAACCATCCTTATACAACAACTTCCCATGGCCATTTGGACAACTATCCACCCACTGACCTATGTACACATCTCCATTAGAGAAGACTTTCTCAACTTGATAAACCTCACCAGGGTTATGAATGTCATCATCATCATCCACATGGGCCACTGACATTGCTATGAATTTACTAATTTTTCCCCTCTTTCTTTCTTCCTCTCAACAGTTGCTTCTGATTACTACAATGCCACTCAAATATTAACTCATTCTCTATCAAAGACTCCACCTTTCACTCTCTTTCTCTCTTCCCTCAACCTCAAAACCTCATTTTCAACCTTTCCTACATTACCCCAAATCAAATTTTCATTTAAGGACATAACCCCCAACCTCAAATCCTCCACCATGGTGCCAAATCAAATAAAAATTAAATCTTGCTTTGCCTAGTGTAACTTTAGGCTCATTTGCTCAAATGGGATTCGTTTTCATGCAAATGGGTATTTTGTAAATTGTAATATATCTTAAAATTTGAGGAATAAAGACAATGAGCCACAAAAGAAAAATACCACAATGAAGAACAATAACAAGAACCTTTTTTTCCTTTTCCTTTTTGAAAATGGTTGGCCTGTCTGGTAATGGGTGTCAATGATCTTTGAAAAAACAGGTGCCGTTTGATAAACATGAAGAGAAAAAGAAAGGAACCGACCAATGACAATAATGTTCCTCATTAAATTTGGTTAACTTTTTTATTCTTTTTCTGTTAGATTATTGTAAATAATAAATCTGTCAGTATCCTAATTACAATTAAAGTACTTTAATTATTTCAGTTTTTTTAGTTGGGAGATTAAGGAAACAATTTTTTTTTCTTAGTTTCCGGATTTGGCTCCTAATTGTTCTAACATGCCTAACAAATGTAAGGATGAGAAAGAGATAGTGCTCCCCATTTTTGTTTGTCTTGTGCCGGACCAATGTCTAATGCTATATTTAAAAAATCCCAACTTGCTTTGGTAAAAACTTAAACACTTATTTTGCCTTTTTATTACTAATATATATTTCAAATTTGTGATTTTAATGGTAATCATGGATCAAAAAATTTGTACGTTTTCTCAAAAATTACCGAAATATTTATTTTTTAACTTTGGCGAAAGAAAACATACATGTAGTTTGCATGTTCATTATAATAACAGTTTCAGAAATTCCCCTAAACATGTCCAAAAATTCACTAATACGAAATGTTTTTATTTTTCAGTGAACCAAAGCATACTGCGAAACCGAAACTTAGTATTCTTCAACCTTTCCTTTTAGAGTGGTTGTTGGACTTAAAAGATTGAAATTTCGGATTCAAGTATGTTTCAATTATTCAATCGCATAAATATTATAAACTTTTTACGGTACTTTGAGAGAAATGCTATGATGAATCTTAACGTAGTTTTTTAAGTGTTGTTTTTTTTTTCTTTTTCCCATGTTATTTGGACTAAGAGATTTATTATGCTCTAAATTTACTATTGAGGCAAATAGTTATTTTCTGGTTCCTAATAATTAAATCTTGTAGTTAAGTGCCGGGTTTAATAAAAATGTTATATAAATTTATGGATTGTAATTATATCGAATAATTGAAAATTAACTAATTAATTATTGCAAAGAAACAGTCGGTCGGCCAATCGTGCGGCCTTTTACTTTAATGCGTCAAATAAAACCACAAAACCATGCAGACCACTAACCCAAAGGACTTTTAATTGATTTATTGAGTTTATTGCCGGTTAAATTGCACCAGTGAAATAAAGAAATCATGATATCAATTTAATCATATATGAGTCTAATAGCTCGGTTAAACTATAGAAACATTTTATAATAATTAAGTAATAACAAAAGATTAACTAGCAGAAACTTTATGTTCAAAATTCAATGTATGTTGTATTACTGTTACATGTCGTAATATTTGTAGTATAAATGTTAATTTTTCTTGAAACCATATTATTTGTTCTAGTAACACATGTAAGCTGGAGTTTGATTAGGTTAACAATTATGGATCACTTTCTTATAGCGCTTTTGATTGAACCCCTTAACAATAATTTACTTGGTTGTTAAGGATAATCACTTCCAGACGTGAAGATTAAAAATGCAACTGATTAGCTTTTATGAAAAGTAATTAGAAAATTGAATTCACTCAGCTCTTTTTATATTATTATATAATCTGCATAAAAGTGAGTGTTAATAATGTACCAGAAGAGCTCATATGGTCCAACTCCACTTTAGCTTTTGACAAAAAACTGAAAGCAAAGAGGTTAGATACTTGTCACAACAATTTATTTGACGTATCATGGAAGTCATTATACTATCCTTCTCCTTTTCGATTGTTTAAACTTTGGTAATTATTAATAAGAAACATTTATTTTACAAACGACTTACTGTAGTAACAACAATTTCACCACCAAAATGACTCACCCTTCCCAGCCCAAAATGGCCACACGATTCTTCGATTTATGCTTATCCTACGCTACTTCATCTTCCGCGACTTAAGGAAGTATCTGATATATCTCCATTCAGACCATTTCTGGATCATACTTTTCTCCTCAAAAGCAAAGCCAGCAAGAAAGACAATGCAGAATCAACCGATGATAGTGCAACAATAAGGAATGCAACAAGAACGAGAGTTAGGGTGGCTGTCTTTAGCTGCAGCAACAGAAGAAAAGCCTCAGTATTACTTTTTATGCGGACTTATAAAAGTTAGGCCATTGTCAAAACTTGAATTGGAAAGTACAATAAATTGGCCAGTTGAGTACAATAATCCTATCACATATGCCTATGATTTGGCATATAAGTGGCCTGGAATAGGAATGCAGGAGAAAGCAGCACTGTAAAACTTATCTTCAGTAATATTGCGTTTCCGTAAGTGTTGATTAAAATATCAGGGATATTGACAAATACACCACATATGACATAACTGTTTGAACCTCCCCTGAAACTAACAACTGTATTTTTAATGGTTGGATCTGAGTGTCATGCTGTGCAAGTTACTCCTACCTTTGGGAGTAGCTCACATGAAAGTACGAAAACTAGAAGGTTCTGAAAGAGTGGTTCTCAAATTCATTGGAAATTCTGGAAACAAAAAATTTCATCGCTTTACTTTAATTCTATCACTCATTGCAAACCTGATTACTGCTTATTTTCTTTCTATACTGATTCATAGCGTTTATTTTACTTTAAGTTTGACAGCTAACTGATGGATCACTTATGCTTCCTATGGTCCGATTAAGTAGTCATACAACACAATAATTTAGATATTCATGAATATTTACACCCTGAATTTAGAACACAAATGGACAGAATAGAACTCGAAGTCACTATCTCGTTTAAAAAAAAAACTATCCACAGAAAGAACAAGTGAATAAATTACCAAACTATTGGAAACAATAAGTTAATGAGCAAACATCTGACAAAACTCAGAAAGACTAACCGTGCTATGGAAGCTTGGCCACTCAATATACTTTAGCTGGCTTGGCTGTTCAACTAAAAAGAGAAGTAAACTTCGAGCAGACCTGCACGAAAACAGCGGCACCTAATTATCATGTTGCTATCTGCAATTAATTAACTTCTTCATGCAAAAGCAATGTCGTATTTGAAATCTCATTCAAGCTCAGATTCTCTTGTTTTATCCTGTTTTGATCTCATTACCCAATACTCTCCCTCATCATATTTAACAAGAAAGGCTCGGAACGAGAGTCATCGGTGTATCCAAGCTGATAATTCCTTCCCGCAGACGAAACATAAGTTGTGCCAGAACATCGTTGATCAACACACTCAAGCTGGATAACGGGTTTCTGTCAGTAAGTACAGGACACAATCACATAAAGTTACACCAAAAAATCAAATTTCATATCGAGGAAAGGAAGATATACGCACCTTCCTCGAACCAAAGAAAGCATCACCACTGTTGAATTTCCTAAATCCGTAATCCCTCCTATTACTACTCCGAAAGGGCAGCTTATTAGGGTATCCGCCACCGATAGCCAGACTTTTGAAACCTAGACGATATGTAAATCCGGAAAACAACTCAGTTTCGCAAATACTTCTTAAGAAGCCGTGACATGCGCAGCGACTTACAAAGCAAGATAAATGGAAGCTAGAAAAAGAAGGTAACCTGAAGAATTAAACATCATAAATCCACAAGATGCAGTCATGTTAAGGCTGAGTGTAAAATCTGTCAATAATGAGGAAATGTAGAGTAAAAAAATAATAATTTAGCCATACAAACAAAATCAATTATGAGCAGTAAAACACAACAAAACACAAAATAAGAAACTCAATGCATAGAGAGGATTTCAAGTTCAATAATAGGAAAAAAAAAAAAAAAGGATTCTTTTTTTGCAATTTCCACCAAAATTAATCAAATAATCACCAAATTTAATAGTAATTATTCTTCGTTGAGCTGAATTAGGTCAAATTCATTCAACCTCAGCATAGTGGAAAAGTACACTCAGCCGGGGGCAACTTTTTTTAATTCACTTAACTGAGTGTACAAGAAAGAGAATATACATATATATATATATATGCGTATGTATATTTCTACCTGTAGCAGCAACTGAATTATGGACTCCGGCGGAGGAGAAGAAACGGTGACAGTGACGGAGGTCAGAGCTCAGTCGTGAATGTTTGTTTGGCATAAAAATATTAAGGGATTAATTAATCTTACATATCCCCTCCCTGAGGTTTGATGTAATTACATAGACCTCCCCTCCAAGTTTTAAAAGTTATAAATGAACTTTGATTTTTGCTCTTCTTCAATTTGTTTAATTTTTGCAAGGAATTTATGTGTAATATTATGTAAGAAGAGTTCACTTATTATTATTATTATTAACTTTCAAGTGTCATGTAATGTTTATTAAAGTTTATACATAATTTAGTTACACGAAAAATAATAAATGAGTACAATTGAGCTCGAATATACCAAATTGTGCTAATCTATAACTCTCGGGGGTCTTGTGATCAGCTTTGTCCATAACACCAACTTGACTCTCACATTGAATGATGCACTAAATCTGCTGGATAGGTCGAGTACCTGAAAACACGCAGGGCTTTTGCTAGGCTTTACAAATATGTCGACATCTGATGTGTCAAATATCATGATATGTTGGGTGTACAGATAAGTTGAGTGTATGGATACGCTCAAAAATGCTATATGTTGAAGGTATTAATACGTCGTATGTTTGTTATGTCGAAGGTCTGTATTCGACGTAAAAGTGATGAACATATGGTAAAAATGACTTACATTGATTATCGGGTTTAGCATTTTGGATATTATAGGCCTCGAAACTCCTCGCATTTCTCGGGATATGTTGAATTTATAGAGTATGTCAGACTTAATTACTCGGCATATGGTTGTCGAATACCCGACATTATCCAGTAAATGGGCCGGCCCAGACTATCATGGGCTTCCATCAGCCCGTATTATTATTAATCTCTAGACTCTAATGTCAAGTAATTGTCCCATTTTGGGCGGGAATTTCGGATCTTTCCCGCCATATGTTAAACTTAAACCCCGCTAAAGCCTAAAAGGTTTCGAATAGGGCAGAATTCGATCAATACAACCCGAAAATTTCAATCCCTCTTTACAATACTAAAGGTAAATAAAGCAAATGCAGTAAAATATTCAATTTCCCTTGTCTTCTTGTATTTTAATCGATGCACTTTATTTTAGTCCATTTTAATTTGCCTTTTTAGTTCAACGTTGTCAGTATTGTTCGTGTGTTTATTTGTTTCCATAATAAGAACCTTAAAGAATGTTTTAATTGTTGAAATTAGGTACACACAACCATGGACAGGAAGACAAAAGCAGCCATCATTGCCTCTCTGTGCATCATACTTCTTCAAATACGGGTGATGGCCGTATTCTATTGCTACTACTTGCACCGCAAAGAAGAACAAGTGCTTGGAAAGCGTAAACGCGCACGATGCAACAGTATAGACACGAGTGCAATGATCGTGATGATGACCTCGTTCATGGATGACACTCAAGAAACAGTGGATAAAATGATTAAGGCGATAGTCTCACTAACAGAAAGTAATCGCCCTACTCCTACCCCTGCGCAACTAGTGTGGGACGCTTTATGCGAATTACCAGATATCGCAACGGCTGATCGTATAACTGCAGCGTATAAGTTGGTGCATCATCCTCAGACTTTGGAGCTCTTCTTCCACTCGAATGGTGAAGGAAAGTCAACTGTTGTTCAGTTGATCCTGCGTGGTTTGATCTGTAATGATGAGTAACTAAGATGTCGGCCAGTTTTGCACTGTGGCATATTTTGTTGATAGGGGGAGATGTTTTGGACTAATGGGTTCATTTTGTGACTGATGGTATCCTCAGTTGTCTTTTGTAGGGAGGCCTATAATGAAACTTAGTTCTCTTGTTGGTATGAGAACTTAAATTTTAGTAACATATATGTCATCACTCATGACCATGGTAACTTGATGAATGCTATTTATTCCCTTGTGTATGACAATCAATCATGTTTTGAGTGATATTCAAATGTAACACCATAAGTTCTTAAAATCAGAAAAGTACAAATTTTGGAGATCCAACGATCTTAAATATGAACTAAGTTAATATATAAGACGATCTTTTCAGCAAGTTTTCAGAAATTAAAAGACCACATTCGATAAAAACCCAGATTGGATATAATAGCATATTTGTGGAAACTAAGGATACAAGTAACATAGTGAGTTGAATCAGAAAGAATAAAGCAACAAAACAGTACAGACAAAAATTTACAAGAACCTCAAACTCAGACAACAAAACAACTGCACCGCAGCAACCAGCAACGTAAATTGATCGAGATATACAAATAAAGAGTAGCAACACTTAATTCTTAACACAAGGTGACCGACCAATAAGCCTGCATTGTTCCGGGAGCAATGAACAAATGATTTGTCCATTTACAGGGAATAGTTCACCATCAATGCCACAGCCGTTATGTGTGTGCTTTCCAGGCCTAACTTTTACTGACTTTACCTGGTTTTGGAAATTACGTTAACAACAAAGCTTCGTAGTCCAATAACGCAGTATTAAAGTGAAGCAGAAGTGTAACAAACGAATATCTTGACACACAAAGATGCATCCTGTTTCCTGTAACTGCATTTGTTCTCATTTTCAGGGAAAAAATAATTTATGGAAACATTGCATGATGACATGGTAAAGGGTCATGAAGACAAATTGACATAAAAGGCAAACAAAATCACAGCTTCATTTAAAAAATGATTTATCGTAAATGATTTTATAACAAAGCAAGCAACCAATATAGCTGCACCACGTTATCATGCAATGGATGCATGAAATAGCTGCTCATTTTTAGTTATTACTCCCTTCTTTTGGTGTGAGATGGATGGAGTAAAATCTAGATGAGTGGACAGATTAATTTCTTTACCTTAATGTATTCAACATACGGCAACGAAATGTGTCTACCCGTTTGTAAGAGCAACAAGAATCTCAACAGCCTCAACCGTCCACTTCCACGAACCAGTAGCAAATCCAATGTGTTGTCATCATGTTCTGCCTTTGGGGCCAACACCTGGGAACTCAAACTCTGCACAGTTTTACACGAATGATTGCAGACCAAAACACCAAGAAACTGACCTTTAACAACAACCCAGTTCTCTTCAGATTTTGCGGGGGTCACTTCCTCTTTATCACTAACTTCAGAGTCCTCTGATGCTCCTGGCAATTCAATGGGATTCTCCACGTCCCATCTAGGCTCGGGATCCCATATCGGACCCGGATCTGATACCGTTGATGAAATATCCTCTTTATCTGTTGTCGTTGGATTTATCCATGAGGGTTCATTTGCGCCAGCCAACCCAGACCACCCTTTATCAGTCTTTGACTTAGACCGAGTCCTAGGAGTAATGGAGTGTGGAAGTTGTGGATGGATCACTTCTGTTTCGGATCTCAAATTGCTTCTTCCGGCTGATAGCCGTTTTGATTTAGGATCTATGGCACGCACATAATCTGATGGTTCATTGCTACTGCATGTAGTATCCGCATCGGCTCCCGACGTTCGACTTGGTGTCATTATTGAGTCGATACTAGAAAGACTAGAGGCCCGGGGAAGGCCTTCCTTGCTTGATCTCCGCATAATATCAGTGTAGAGCTCGGACATGTCAATAATTTGCTTTTCAGCAGAAACCTTCCCCTCTCGAGGTTCTGTTAGTGCAGGCAGATATTCTACTTCATAACTGTACTTTGGTAAGCACAAAAACTTCAGAAAACCAGCAACAAAGTAGCGTAAAGGACCGAACCGTTTCTGATATTTCTCAGAAAGTTCTAGAACTGCATGTTGAGAAAGGTCAGTCAACATGTGCTTTTAAACGTGGCAATACTATATATCAGTCCAACAGTGTCTCCTCTTCCCGAGTAACAAGGGACAGCAAGTAGAAGATCAGTATGATTATATCGTCATAAAGCATTAGGGCCATAATACCAACTATGATAATTCGCCTTATTACTATCTTCAGGGCATGACAGGAGCAAAAAAGAACATGTAACTGTGAGATAAACAAATAGAAATACAGTAAAGTTGTCTCAAACAATTCTGTTACACCCTGTACAATCAATTTACAGAATCAAGCACAACTTAACAGCTTATGACGCTGGCTGGCAATAGCTTAATGGCTCAAGTATGATGAAGTACATGAGCAAGATAAATGACCCTATTTCACTTTACTAAGGATTCATCTCAAGTTCCATGAGTAACATTTTGTTCATTTTACATTATTTCAAGGTCCAGTCAACTTAAGGGTGCTAAAAGTTATGTAAAAAGTTCCAAAGGAAATTAGAACAAATGTGATCTATTCAAATTCTACCATTCAAGTAAATCAAAAGTTAAACCTTTGAGATCAATATCTCGCATCAAGGTCTTCAATTAAGTAACATCCTACCACAGAAATGTTCAGACCTTAACATATTGCTGAAATCTCACGCAATTCTTGAACACTTACCGTTTTACAATTAGAGGAATGTATCTAATAACTCTAGTAGTATCATGACGTCAGCATAATTCATGTTCACAGAGTCTACAGACATAAGTAATAATGTCTTGGCAAATTATCAGAGGATAAACCAATACTAAATTCGGAATTCCAAAAAAAAGCTGTATAGATTGAAGCACTGCCTACTTTTGAATCACCCAAAAGACAACACCCTGAACGGTAGTGATAGGGCATACCCAGTTATATGCTAATTTGTTCATAGAAAAAACTCAACATCTAGAAACAAGTCTACTTCATACTTTACGAGTCACAGAAACCATGCTGAACCGCGAGAGGTAGTTTATAAATGACATGCTAAAAATCCTGAGAAAACAGCTTGTCGACATAATTCTAACATGACTTTTAATGTTACACTTCTCTGAAAGGAGTGACAGAATTATGGCCACAAAACCAACAGAGCAGGTCACAAGAAAACAGATTCAACTCACTGGCCGGAGTTCAGCTCAACAGTTTTGTATCAAAGCAACTTATATCCCAATGTTAAAATACAAAATAAAAAGAAGTGAATGTGAATTACCATCACTAATGAAACCAAAATAAGTGACAGTCGTTCCGTAGTGAATAGCTCCAGTATGGATCCATTGCACAACTAAAACGTCAGTGGCAGTAAGACCTCCCTAAAAACAGAGAAAAAACAATCAGATATGGGCCTAATTTGCTGGGAACGTTGAGCACGTGAATGCAGCAGTTGGTTAATGTGTAAAAAGAATTACAGAATTGTGCATTTCTAACTTACTAACTCGAGTTCTAGTCTAAAACTATGTAAAGAAACGCTAAGCAATATACCAATACGAGTTCTTGAATGAAGAGCGTCAAATTATTTTCAGTGATCTAGCTCATAAATTCTTCTGCCATTTTGTCCACAAATTATGGGTAGATCAAAACTTCGTTACTAAACTATTAATTTCCTCGACAAACCTTTTCCTTGCAGTTAAAACTTAAAAGAGTCAAATATATGTATGCTCTTTTTTCTTTTTTTAAGAAAACGTTGCCTGTGAATCTTTTGACATCAACAGCACATGACCTCAAAAAATAAGCAAAAAATGGACATAATACTCTATTGATTGCTTCATGATACTCACTTAGAAGACATATTTTAAAGTTCTATGAATGTGGCAGGCAGCCAGAAGTAATAATCTATTTATTGCTTCATGATACTTTATGACAGACCAAATACAAGGTACAACGGATCAGAAGAAATCACATACCTTAACTATAGCTATTGCCGCAGATACTGGATCCTTAACCCCAAGAACAGTCCAGACTAACGAATTATCGGAACCAGCAGGTATGATACCAATTGGGATTGAAATTGCTTCCTTTTGGTTTTCCCGACTAAGTAAACCATTCAAAACCTGCATTTTGGAGACAGTATGATTGTAATCAGGTCTTGTACAAAGAATCTGCTTAACGCACGAAGTGCAAGACTACTCAGGTTTCTTAAATACCATGTCCTATTTGATGGTTAAAATCACACAAGTCTGTTGCAAAAATTGTTGGGCTCACCAACCTAAGAAAAAAAATCCATTTGAAACATTTACAATGGAAGTCGAGTAAAGGAAACAAGTTGACAATATTATCATCCAGTTCAGCATGTTGGCCGAAATATTTTTCCTATGACTAGTCCATACATTACAATTAACTAAGCAAAACATAAGACTTTAAACTTTATATATAATCGAATCTGCTGACCACCACAAACTGGCTAGAGCAAAGCGCATCAGAAAAACATCATCTGGAATAAAACCCTTTAAGCACTAACAAACATGTGCAATCTATACATAATAATCCACCACACAAACAGAACATAAACGAACAAAGAGGAAGAGTGCAAGTACAAACCTCATTAATGATACCATCACCTCCAACACATATAATACCTGCAATGCTAGCAAATAATGGAATCAACTATTGACGAATGAAAAAGGTAGACCTCAATCTAGTAGAAGAAAAAACAAAAGTACCATCAGGACATGTACTGAAGTCAACACTGGCTGCAAGCTTCCTAGCATGACCAGCTGAAGTTGTTTTGACAACCTCCAATTGGAACCCAGCAAGCTGCAAATCAGAACAAATATCAATTACTGTCGCAATCCACAATTAAACTCTCACGGTCAGAACAAAGACAATTATCAAAGAAAAAGATAACATACTTTTAATATAGGTTCAACCAAGCCATTGAACACTTTGCTTGAGCGTCCACGCCCAGACCGAGGGTTTAAAATGACAAGCATTCTGGGTGGACTTTTACATCTTACATATGACTCAGGAGGGAACTCATTGAGAATTAAATCTGAATTCTGCTTCTTAGAAGCCATGGGATGAGGCAAACAATTAATATAGCACTGTTGATCTGCAAAAGCGTTCACCCATTGAAGCGAATCTTCTGAGGTGGAAGCAAAAAAGCGGAAGTCTTTCTGATTTCTCCCACTTTTAGTAAAAAGAGAAAATGATCTCTTTCTAGATGGAAACGCATGTACAGTAAAATGTCTCACACCAACACAGTAGGACAGCTGCCAAATGTAAGCAGATGTGAGAAAATAGATGGAAGACACATAAATTCAGTAAAATGTATGGAAGAAAAAGTTCACCGAGATAACATCATCCAGACGCAGCATATTAAAACCCCAAATGAGGGCCTTGCTTGTAAGTTTAGCATCAACCAGTTCCAGGTTTATATTTTCTGAAGTTTGTCCATCCGAATTCTCATTATATTTTCTTTTATCTAGTGAAAGTTTCCCCGAAAACACTTCATATCCCAACAAGTCTGACTGCTCATCTCCAAGGTCAATCCTGTGCTCCTCCCTTTTAGCTTTTTCAGGATCATCACTGGTAGCATTGATGCCACCACGTGTTGCACGCTTTCCTCTACTACTTCGTCTTTCCGGAAAGACAACTGGGGATGTTTGTTGTCCAGATGTTGTTTGAGAACGAAGTCCCAGACGGCGAAGCGACTGCTGGGTTGTAAGTCTCAAAGAACTATTCATCGACATACTCCCACTCTTCTGCGTACCAACTTTTAGACAAAAACTAGCATGGCGGAGGATCATTTAACACTATAAATGTCCCAGGATCCAATATGGATATGAACCAAGGTTCAAGTAAAAGTTCACCATAATAAACAACCCTGCAAATTTGAAATAAAATCTTTCACAACACCATACAAAAAAACTCAAGGAATAGCCATCTCTAAATCAAAAAGGAAATGCAAATTATGAACTGGTAACAGTGCTCAAGATTTCCCTATCATTTGGGAAGTGTTTAACTATGTAACATCTTTCATTGTGTGATCCATATACTCGTATTAAGTGCAAAAATGAATATGTCAAACACTCTACTGACAGAGTAACTAGAATTGTTGCACCAACTTGCCACAGAACCAAAATGGGAACAATGTATAGAAGCAATTATAAAGTAAACCAACTAAATAAATGACCATAAAATGCATAGTAAAAATGGTTCTCCAAGTTACTAATTCTGTCACTTTATACAATCTGTTAACCACAAGAGATGGAAATGGGCATGGCTTTAACCACCACCAACCAACAAGCAGAGAGAGAGAGCAACATTATAGAGCATTTGACTGAAGTGAACAAACAAAACGTTTCAGATCTATGACCGCTGAATATAGTCCTTAGCCATACAGCAACTTCAGTACTTATCCAACAAAGGCCAAATGAGATTACAACAACTACCCTGACAAAACTATACGCTCACTAGAAGTCTTCTCCAATGTCATAATTACCACACGCAGAACACAAAACGATACACATATCCTCATTATCCGTGTGTATAAACTCAATCTCGTATACTCCCAAGCGCATAAAAAATCAGCATCCATTCCAAAATCTCCTCCACCAACATTCAAAACCTGAAATCAAGTATAACCATATAATACACAAGCAACTGAATCAAACAAGGAGCCTTCACATTTTCAATAAACTGGACTGAGCACTACGAGGAGTTGAAATTATCAGTGCCGAACAAGCTTAATCTCAATTAACACATCCAGCTCATTAATCACTTCAACAAGCCTAATTAACATACAACATTGAGCACAATTCCGAACCAAAAAACTCTAAATCGGACACAAAAGCTTCCAGAAAATACACTGATTACCTAATCCACCTCATAAATCACAAAAAAGAAGAAGATAAAATCGAACAAATTCCGGAAAAAAAAACCCGAGTATATTCGCAGCTACGTATGTTCAAATAAAAAGTAAATAGTGTGAATTGATTTGAGAAGAGACTTACCTTTCCGTTCGATATAATTTCGCCGGAGGTGAAGGTGGAGATCGGTGGAGCAAATTCGAAAACTGGTTTTACCTTTTTTATTTCTCTTTTTTGCTTTCCCAAATTTTCGTTTTTGTATAATTATTAATTATTAATTATCATTGTTATTTATTTATTATCTGACCTTTTTCTCTTTTCCTTTCTTCTTTTTTTCTCCTCATCATTTAATTTAATATTACAAGCCCTGGATAAAATTCAGAGTTACTATTCACACTTTCACCCACAAGACTTAGAAATAAGCATTTAGCCCTTTAGATGTTTTTTTAAAATAAGCCCCTGATTTCCCCCCTACAAACGTAAATTATAATTATGTATAAATTAAAATTAAGCATTATACCCTACAAACGTAAATTTAATTGCATATCTCTATGTTAATTTTAGTTATGGTTTCACATGAGGATAGATGATCATATCTCATAAGCGTATTATCGCTCAAATACTTTCCAGAAAAGCAATGTGCAACATTATTCATTTTTTTTTTCGGGAGAGTGCTACATCCATTTATGAAATTCGACAGGAGGCAAAATGATCTAGTTTATACTTATGTAGGGGTAAATTATTTTGTTTTGATTTGTAGCGGATAGAGTGCCCAAAAACAACTATTACTTTTTTTTTGGGAGGGGGGTGGGTCGATTTATTGCCGTTTACATACTATTTTCCGGAAGCACGGTTGTATCTAGGAATTCTTGAAAGTCATATTGACATTTTGAATTCTTCTAAAAGTTTCTTGTTTTAAATTGTTATTTAAAATTCTGCTACGTCCATCCGATCAAATTAATTCTCATCTTTCACTTACAAAATGTTATGTATAATAATGGACTATCCTATATTCAAAAGACATCAACTTGTGAGCATCATGTTTATGAATTCTCTTGTTACAATTTATTAACTTTATGACATGTTCATAGGACATGAATGCGATTCGTAATAACTCCACGTTTCGTCATATCAAAATAATACATAAGTCTCGTCGTCCACCTAAATACAACATAAGACGTCTTATACAAAGTTGGCCAAAGAGGGCATAAGTAATTATAGTGAAAGAACAATAGGACACAAATACTAATAAGAATTGAATTAGACAGGAGCAGAGCACGCACTTGCTAGTCCAAACTAATACCGAATTAGATAGGTTTTTATTACGTACACTTGTTTTTGGTTTTTAAAGTCCATCGAGAAGGATTTAAGTTGGTCTAAGTTTCACCAGTCTCAACTCTTCAACAAAAGTATACAAGGTAGCAAAAGATCGAAGAAAACAGAAAGACAAATAAGCTTCACCAGTCTCAACTCTTCAACAAAAGTATATATGGTAGCAAAAGATCGAAGAAAACAGGAAGACAAATATCAAATATGAAGATCTGCATTCATTAGTTTTCCTCCACCAATCTGAATCTAGGAACAATGTTCATTGATATGAGTTCATGAGAAAACACTAATCTCACTCAGTATGATCACAAGTAAAAACATTATAAACTACAAGAGAGATTTTCTAGCCAAGAAAACCTCAATTAAAAAAAGAAATCATTCACTTGTACCGAATATAAAACAACAGATAGGCTCGTTTAAGAGCATCTTGAATCAATCCAAAACTACAACATGCATTACCTGGGCTAAGAGCTTCACTGCATAAGGTAATTCCATGGTGGATAAAACAGTACGGCCTTCACAGTAACGGCATGTGGCAGTGTTAAGTCGATAATCATGATGCCCAAGCCTACTACACACACGGAGCAAATCTGCAATCACCACAAAGTTCTATGATCAACCAGCTGGAAACTTAACACTGAGCTCAAAGAAATACTGCTTTCTGAGATGTAAGTTTTATTTGTTGGGTGTACACCTAAACTCTGTAAATTTGTAATTCTGCTACAAAATAATATCTGTCCTCAAACAGTTAACAACAAGACTTCTACTCTCCTCAGTAAATTGAACAACTCAATATATGAAATGCTACAATGATCTCCTCCCGCATGTTATTGCCTATGTTAATTTAATCGCATAACTCTATGTTAAATTTCAGTAATAGTTTCACATGAGGATAAATGATCATATCTTACAAGCGTATTATCGCTAAAATACTTTCCAGAAAAGCAATGTGCAAAATTATTCATTTTTTTTTCGTGAGAGAGTGCTACATCCATTTAAGAAATTAAACGGGAGGCAAAATGATCTAGCTTATATACATATGTAGGGGTAAATTATTTTGTTTTGATTTGTGGCGGATAGAGTGCCAAAAAATAACTATTACGAATTTTTTTTTTTGAGAGAGGGGTGGGTTGGTTTACTGCCGTTTACATACTATTTTTCGGAGGCACGGTTGTATTTAGGAATTCTTGAAAGTCATATGTATAAGAGATATAATTTGAGTTCTCATTAATCACCAAGAGTACTTAAAGATAAATACAAGGGTATAAACGTAACATAACTAAATACAAGAATAATAACTAATAATACAAAACTAAACAATACAACATAAAATATAATACTATCTAATATGCCCCCGCAAAATTGACTTGCCATCAACCACTGAAATTTTGGAACGAATGAGCTAATAACGGGAGCGAGCAAGAGACTTAGTGACAAAACCAGCGAGTTGATCAAGAGTATTTACATAAGTTACACTCAATGGCCCCTTGCTAACAAGATCATGGATAAAGTGAAAGTCAATGGAGATGTGTTTCATGCGTGAGTGCTGAACCGGATGTAGTGATAAGCGAAGTGCACCCATATTATCACACGTAATCGTAGGAACCGGACGAAGTGATAAGCCAATCTCTACAAATAGGTGTTGGAGCCACTGAACCTCGCCGACAGTCGAGGCAAGAGCGCGATACTTCGCCTTCGTGGACAAGCGAGATACGACCTTCTGCTTTCGGGAAGTCCAAGAGATGGGGTTAGAACCCAATAAAATAAGGTATGCCAAAGTCGACGTACCGTGCATCGTGTCTCCACCTCAATCCGAATCCGAGTAGGCCGTGAGAGTAAGGTTAGAGTCATGACGAAGAGCGATGCCGTGTGAGAGCGTGCCTTTGAGATAACGAAGAACACACTTTAGAGCAACCCAATTATACGAACCCGGGGCGGACATAAGTTGGGCAAGACGGTTGACTGAAAAGGCAATGTCCGGACGAGTGAGAGTGAGATATCGAAGGCACCAATGATTTGACGATAAGTGGTCGCATCAACGGACTCATCCAAACTTGACACCCCCGAGTTGCGGGCCAAGGGCATGGTAAGGGGTTTGGCACCCTCCATTTTGTGACGAGATAACAAGTCAAGGATATACTTGTGTTGGGAGAGAAAAAGACCATCCCAAGTCTTGTAGACTTCAATCCTCAAGAAATAACTCGGGACACCCAAGTCTTTGACCGCGAAGCGAGAATCGAGCTTCCGAATGAGGGCCGAACTCGTGACAACAATGTCGTCAACATAGACAAGGACATACAACCGAACCTTGTCCTTGTTGAGGATTAACAGTGACGTATCCGACCGAGATTTAACAAACCCGAAGGCAAGGAGTGCAGCAATGAGAGTAAGGTACCAAGCCCGCGGTGCTTGTTTAATGTCATAGAGGGACTTGTGGAGGAGACACACATACTCGTAACTTTTTTTTATCTTTTTGCTTTCCCAAATTTTCGATTTTGTGTGTAATTTTAATTATTATTTATTTATTATATGATCTTTTTCTCTTTTCATTTTTTTTTCTCCTGATCATTTAATTTAATATTACAAGCCTTGGATAAAATTCGGAGTTACTATTTACCTTTGGACAATAGTGAGGTGGTGCGATTTATAGTAAATTATAATTATGTATAGATCAAAATTAAGCATGTTACCCTACAAACATAAATTTAATCGCATAGCTCTATGTTAATTTTCAGTCATAGTTTTACATGAGGATAGATGATCATATCTCAAAAGTGTATTATTGCTCAAATACTTTCGAGAAAAGCAATGTGCAATATTATTCACTTTTTTTTGCGAGAGAGTGCTACATCCATTTATGAAATTAAACGGGAGGCAAAATGATCTAGCTTATACATATGTAGGGGTAAATTATTTAGTTTTGATTTGTGGAGGATAAAGTGCAAAAAAACAACTATTACTTTCTTTTGGGGGGAGGGGGTGGGTCGGTTACTGCCTTTACATACTATTTTTCGGAGGCACGGTTGTATCTAGCAATTCTTGAAAGTCATATCGACATTTTGGATTCTTCTAAAGGTTTCTTGTTTTAAAATTTTATTTAAAATTCTACTACGTCTATCCGATCAAATTAATTCTCATCTTCCATTTAAAAATTGTTACCTATAAAAATGGATTATCTCATATCCGAAAGACATCATTTTGTGAGCATTATGTTTATGAATTCTCTTGCTACAATTTATTAACTTTATGACATGTTCATAGGACATGAATGCGATTCGTTATAACTCCACATTTGATCGAGGATTATTCACAACAACACAGTACTAATCCATTCCATTTTAAGGAGCTAGCTCTTAAATATCATTATCCATCAGCCAAAAAACACCACAAAAGGATGAAAATTAAACCAGTAGTTGGAGGAGCTATGTTTTGACTAGTAGAACTCGAAGCTTCGTTGTTGCTACTTGAAGCGCCGAGCCTACCTTTCATTTCCGCAACAAGCGTAACCTGAGTGAAATGTTCAGCTCAAACACAAAAAATTAACCAACAAGAAAAAAAAAATCAACCAACAAGGAAAGAGATTTTAAGGACAAGTGTAACATGAAGATTTTTTTAATAGAAATCTTTTTTGAAAACAAATATAAGAGAAGTGAAACTTACAAAAAAAGGATAGCAAATGAAAATAATGTGTTGCGTGTGTAAGTGTTGACCGGTGCGGGAAGAAGAAAATAGTGTGTATGTGCAACAACTGCAACTGCAAGCAAGCAGTGTGGTAGTGAAATTTTTTAATTGAAGTTTTGTTTTTGTCCCCTTTCTAACTGATCACTAGAGGAAGTAATTTCAAATATAATTTGATTTGTTACTCTACTTATGGTAAATAAATCGGCGTGGCAGAGTAGGCATCAGAGAGACAGAAAGAAACTATCTCTCTCTTTCAACTTTTTTGTTTGTTTTTTTGGACCATCCAAGTTTTTTGGACTTAGGTGGATCAAATTAATATATGCTAATTAATTGTTTTTTAATTATTATTATTATTATTATTATATTTGTTATAGTAAAAACATACCATCCAGAGTTAACATGTTTTCCAAATATAAAGTTTGAACAACATTTTACTTTTTAGCTATATATGTTGCACTTTTACACACACGGGAACACACGTATGTATTAGTCACAGTATTTGATACACATATCTTATGACTGTCCATGTTTAACACGTATGCGATACGGTTTTTTCGATCGAGTTTCGTGCATCATAAAAAATATAGGCTTTTCTGTACATATTATTAGATGATATTATATTATGATGTATTATTTAGTATTTTTGTAGATTGTACTTTACTTAAATACCCTTGTAAGTTACTATATGTACTCTTGGTGATTAATGAAATAACTATTCACTCCCAAATATTATTTCTCTTATATGGTATGTCTTCGATCCTAACCCTAGTATGCCTCGATCGGGTTCACCTACCCGTTCCACCATCGAGGGCGCCACCGGCGCTACCTCCAGCACCGCCGCTTCGGCCAACACCATGCCACCGCCCGTACCGCCCTTCCACGGGCCGTCCTCCGGCGGTGTTGCCTTGATTCCTATAAACTCCAATCAGATTCCCATCCGTTTCACTGGCACCAACTACCCCTCGTAACGTTGTCAAATCCATCACCTTCTCCATGGTTATGGGCTATTCGATTTTGTGGATCGCTCTCACCCATGCCCTCCGTTGGGTGAGACGTGGAGTTGCGTGCGTCCTATTCCTTGTGGACTCATCACGACTCCCTCCTTGTTACGGCTTTGGTTGGTTCTGTGTCTGTTATCTTCTTCACGGTAATTGCTTTCGCTGAAACCTATGCGGGGGTGTGGGATGATCTGGAACGTGTCTATGCTAGTTGCTCTCGCTCCTGCGTCATGCAACTGAAGGATGAAGTGAACAATATGAAATTGGGTGATCGTTTAGCCTCTAAATTCCTCCAGTCCATCAAGTCAAAATTCGACGAACTTGCTGCCGTTGATGGTCTTGTGAAGGATGACGACATCACTCTTTATGTCCTCAATGGCATTGCTCGCTCTACCTCGACATAGCTGGTCCAATTCGTGCTCGTGAGCACCCTATTCAGTTTGTCGAGCTCCATGATCTTCTTGTCACTCAAGAATCATACATTCGTCGTCTTAGAGACTGAGCACTACTCCGTTATTGCTACCGCAAACCCAGCTGCGGCTCAAACCCGTTCCAACCCCCGCAACCGCGGTCGCAATCGAAACTCGCTCGCACAGCACAATCGCGGCGGTCGCAATCGTTCCTCTCTAGGGTACGCACCGCCTGCATCATCTCCGACTCTGGGCCCCTATCAACTGCCGCACACCCGCAGTTTGATTGTTTGCCAACTCTGCGACATCAATTGTCACGGTGCGCGAACTTTCTGTCGCTATCCTATGCCCAATGCTAACTTTGATGCGTCTCCACCGTCCTCAGATTCGCAACGTACTGAATGGCTTGCTGATTTTGGTGCCTCTCACCACCTCACCTCTGATCTCAATAATCTTGCTCTTCACTCTGAGTACGATGGTCCTGGGGAGGTTTCTACTGCTGGTGGTACATGTTTGCCTATATCTCACACAGGTTCCTCTCAAATTACTCTCCATGATCGTTCCTTTATACTTGATAATATTTTGTGTGTTCCGTCATCTCGGCGAAATCTCTTATCTGTGCATCGCTGCACTAAAGCTAATGATGCGTCTATTGAGTTTTTCTCTTCTCACTTTATTGTCAAGGATTGTTATACGGGGAGTAAATTATTTTGAGGGGCGTGTGTGGATGGCGTGTATCATGTGTGGCTACCTTCTATTGGACGTGCTCCGGTTGTGGCATTGGTTGGTGAACGTAACAGTGTTCGGTGTTGGCATGATAGGCTCGGCCATCCTCCCTAAAATTGGCTCGTTTCTTACTAGAAAGTTTAGTTTACCTATTGTGCCGTCCGCTGCGTCGGACCCTAGTTTTTGTTTTTCATGTTTGTCAAACAGAAGTCAAAATCTAGTTTTTCGTGATACGTCACTTGTGTCGAACGATGTGTTGCATTATGTTTATGGCCATGTTTGGGGACCTTCTCCCACCGTGTCTACTACTGGTTGTCGTTTTCATTTAATTTTAGTAGATCACTATGGTTGCTAAATCTGATGTACTTCATACCTTTATTCAGTTTAGAGGTCTAGTGGAAAAATAATTTGGTAGATCTATTAAGAACTTCTATTCCGACAATGGTGGAGAGTTCTTGGCTATGCGGTCTTATCTCTCGTTACAAGGCATCTCTTGGCTTACTACAACCCCACACACACCCCAACAAAATAGCACAAGTGAGCATCGTCATCGTGTCATTGTAACGATAGGGTACACACTTCTTAGCCGTGCCTCTCTACCTTCGACATTCTAGGATTATGCCTTCTGTAGGACCACCTACCTATATAATCGACTACCTACAAAGGTCTTGGGTTCACGTTCTCCGTTTGAGGCTCTATTTGGTTGCTAACCTAACTATCTGGGCCATCGCACCTTTGGGTGCCTATGTTTCCCTCATCTTCGATCGTATTTTTTGGAAAAGCTCACCCCTCCCTCTCGGGAGTGCATTTTTGTGGGTTACTCTACATCTGAGTCGGTCTACAAGTGCCTTGATGTTGTACTGGTCGGCTCTATGTTTCACGGCATGTCCGGTTTGTTGAGGATTGTTTTCTCGGGTTATCCTACACCGACCCGGATCCATATGCACCGAACCATACCGCGAACCCTAGCCCCATCTCTCTTGGGCTGCCTAGGGTTCCCGCAGACACACCGGCGGCCACGCTTGGGCCCACTAGGGCTCTGCCTCTACAGAACCCTAGTGTCTCGCCTCCAAGGCCCCCGACCCAATTCCCCGGTTTGCTATCTCAAGTCGCCAGCCCACCGCCCTCCCCCGCGGTGCGGCCTATCAGACTCTGCCAAGGTTGTCAGAGGCCCACTCTTCGCGGTCTAGTTCGCCTGCGGCCCAAGGCCCTATCCCCGTGTCGCCTAGGGTTTTTCCCTCCCTTACGCCACGCGGGTCGCCTTCGTCCGCTCATGTGCCGTCTGACCCTATGACCATACCACCACCACCATCTCGACAGCATCCGATGGTCACACGGTCACAAAACAACATCTTTTGTCCCAAACCTTATACTACCACCAAGCACCCGATCCCTGGCTCCACTGAACCTACCTCAGTCCTTCAAGCCATTGTTGATCCTCTGTGGCGTGTGGCTAAGTCTGAGGAACTCACCGTATTTACGACCCATGGCACCTGGTCCTTGGTCTCACCACCTCGCAGTCGTTCTATTGTTGGCTCGAAGTGGGTTTTTCGGATCAAACGTCATCCCGGTGGCTCGATTGACCGCTAAAAAGCTCGTTTGGTAGCCAAGGGGTTTCATCAGCGCTCCGATGTTGACTTCAAGGAGACTTTTAGTCCGATGGTCAAATCCATCACCATACAGACCATTCTCTCGCTTGCTGTCATGCATTCTTGGCCCTTGTGTGAACTTGATATCAGCAATGCCTTCGTCCATGGCGACCTTACCGAAACGGTCTACATGAGTCAGCCTCCCGGGTTTCTTGACAAATCTCATATGGACCATGTCTGTCTCCTCCACAAGTTGTTATATGGCCTGAAGCAAGCTCCTCGGGCTTGGTACCTTGCCCTTAGAGCCACTCTCGTTGCGTTTGACTTTGCTCAATCAAAGTCCAACACGTCACTCTTCATTATTATGCGCGGCACGGTTCGCCTTTATGCCCTTGTCTACGTCGATGACATTGTCCTCACCGGTTTGTGTTCAAAGACAATGTCCTCTCTTGTTGAGCAACTTGGCACTCAATTTGCGGTAAAGGATTTGGGAGCACTTAGCTATTTTTTGGGTGTTGAGGTTTACAAAACGGGTGATAACCTCTTTCTTTCTAGCATAAGTACATCCTTGACTTGTTGTCTCGTCACATGATGGATGGCGCCAAACTCCTTTCCACTTCTATGGCTCGTAATCCTCCGGCACCGTCCTCGGGCGTGGTTAACGCTACCACCTATTGCCAAATCATTGGGAGTCTTCAGTATCTTACCCTCACGCGCCCGAATATTGCCTTCTTGGTTAATAGACTTGCTCAACGGATGTCGGCTCCGAACTCCACTCATTGGGTGGCTCTCAAACGTGTCCTTAACTATCTTGAGGGCAATGTCTCTCACGGCATCACCCTTTGTCGTGATGCCCATCTCTTTCTCACTGCCTTCTCGGATGTGGACTGGGGTGGGGACGCTATTCATGGTACGTCTACATCAGCTTACTTCATCATGCTAGGCTCGAACCCCTTCTCGTGGTTGTCTCGGAAACAAAAGGCTGTGTCCTAGTCCTCCATAGAGGCGGAATACTGCGCGCTAGCATCCACTGCTGGCTTCAACACCTCTTCATGGAGGTTGGTATCTCTCTACGCTCGCCTTTTACGATCCGTTATGATAATATGGGCGCCATGCGTTATCCTTGCATCCGGTCCAACACTTTCGAATGAAGCACATCTCCATTGACCTTCACTTTGTTCGTGATCTCGTGACCAAGGGTCTTCTCAGTGTTGTCTATGTCAACACCCTTGATCAATTGGCCGACGTTCTAAGCCCATTGCTCGTACTCGATTTGAACTTCTTCGTTCCAAAATTTCTGTCCATGATGGAACGTCAACTTTGAGGGGGCGTATTAGATGATATTGTATTATGCTGTATTAGTTAGTATTTTAGTAGATTGTACTTTACTTAAATACCCTTGTAAGTTATTATATGTACTCTTGGTGATTAATAAAACAATTACTCACTCCCAAATGTTATTTCTCTTATACATATATGTTACCTTCAATTTTAATTTATAGTACTTGGCGGAATCTAATTTAACTCGAAGATGCGCATGGTTATGTAATTTTTCATTCACTTGAGTTTTTATAGATAAGATTGAGCATCAACAAGCTTAATTCCTGTCTCCAATATGTGTATTACACAAACTAGCGAGCTAGTCAAAAGTTTTTGACATATATTATAATAATAATATAGGAATGCATGGAGTAAATAAATTTGTTGCCTTTAGTTTTTCTGAATCAAAAAAAAACCTTTATAATATAGCAGAGTACTAGCTATAGTGGAGGTTACAATTGATGATTACACATGTTTTTTAATTTCTACCACTTCTCTCTTTTCGTGCGATATATATGTATATCCTGTATATATATATACATATTTGTCATATTCGACTAAAATACAAAAGACATTTGGTTTTATGCATGAATACAGTCAGCTCATAAAGTGAGTGAATGTTCAAGTGGGGAAATAGAAATTATGCTTGACAAAAAACTATAATACATCTTAATGAATTATACGTAACTGCTTGTAATGATGAATAACTATGTAAAAACACAACATGGCATTAATAAGACACGTACGTAGGAGTAATTATGTTGCTATAAATACACACACATGCTAATGCACACGAGATTGTGTGATTTCTGTTTAATGTAAAGAATTTTTTGATTCTAGCTTCGTCGTCTTCTTACATAGTTCTAAGATCACTAAATATGATTATATGATAATGTGCCAACTAAAATTGTTTTTAGTTATGCTAAACGTTTGCTTTGAGTAATATTAAACGTAACACATTTGTAATTCAAGTGCATGAAATATTGAGATTATTAGTTTTACGTTCGTACAAAATATAAATGTTCAAATTAGTTAGACATCAAGCACAAAAAGTGTCAAGATCAAAATGCATTATATAAATATAATATAGGAATGCATGGAGTAAATAAATTTGTTGACATGATTTTTTTTTTTTGATCAAAGTCAAATATATAATAGAAGAGTATTATAGGGGTTCGAGGTTACAATTAATGATTACACAAGTTCTTTAATTTCTGCCACTCCTCTTTTTCCGTGCTATATATGTGTGTATATATATATATATTATATTGGACTAAAATACAAAAGACACTTGGTTTTAGGCATGACTACAGTCAGCTCATAAAGTGAGAGAATGTTCAAGCAGGAAAATCGAAATTATGTTTGACAAAAAACTATAATACATCTTAAAGAATTATACATAACTACTTGTAATGATGAATAATTTTGTAAAAAGACAACATTGCATTAATAAGGCACGTACATACGTAGGAGTTAATTATGTTGCTATTAATACACACACATGCTCATGCACGCGAGATTGTGCGGTTTCTGTTTAATGTAAATAATTTTTCGATTCTAGCTTCGTCGGCTTCTTACATAGTTCTAAGATCACTAAATATGATAATATGACAATGTGCCAACTAAAGTTGTTTTTTAAGTTATGCTAAACGTTTGCTTTGAGTAATATTAAACGTAACACATTTGTAATTCAAGTGCGTGAAATATTAAGATTATTAGTTTTACGTTCGTACAAACTATAAATGTTCAAATTAGTTATATATCAAGCACAAAAAGTGTCAAGATCAAAATGCATCATATAAAAATTAATATAGGAATGCATGGAGTAAATAAATTTGTTGACATGAGTTTCTTTGGATCAAAGTCAAATATATAATAGAAGAGTATTATAGAGGACCGAGGTTACAATTAATGATTACACAGGTTCTGCCACTCTTCTTTTTCCGTGCAATATATATATATATATATGTATATATATATATATATATATGATATTGTACTAAAATACAAAAGACATTTTGTTTTATGCATGACTACAGTCAGCTCATAAAGTGAGAGAATGTTCAAATTGACAAAAACTATAATACATCTTAATGAATTATACGTAACTGTTTGTAATGATGAATAACTATGTAAAAAGACAACATGGCATTAATAAGGCACATAGTACATACGTATGAGTTAATTATGTTGCTATAAATACACACCCATGTTCATGCATGCGAGACTGTGCAATTTCTGTTTAATGCAAAGAATTTTTTGATTCTAGCTTCGTCGTCTTCTTACATAGTTCTAAGATCACTAAATATGATAATATGATAATGTGCCAACAAAAGTTGTTTTTAAGTTATGCTAAACGTTTGCTTTGAGTAATATTAAACGGAACACATTTGTAATTCAAGTGCATGAAATATTGAGATTATTAGTTTTACGTTCGTACAAAATATAAATGTTCAAATTAGTTATACATCAAGCACAAAAAGTGTCAAGACCAACATGCATTATATAAATATAAATAGGAATGCATGGAGTAAATCAATTTGTTGACATGAGTTTTTTTTGGATCAAAGTCAAATGTATAATAGAAAGTATTATAGGAGACCGTGGTTACAATTAATGATTACACATGTTCTTTAATTTTTGCCACTCTTCTTTTTCCGTGGTATGTATGTGTGTGTATATATATATATATATCATATTCGACTAAAATACAAAGGACACTTGATTTTATCCATGACTACAGTCAGCTCATAAAGTGAGAGAATGTTCAAGTGGGAAAATCGAAATTATGCTTGACAAAAAAACTATAATACATTTTAATGAATTATACGTAACTACTTGTATTAATGAATAACTGTGTAAAAAGACAACATGGCGTTAATAAGGCACGTACGTACGTAGGAGTTAATTATGTTACTATAAATACACACATGCTCATGCACGCGAGACTGTGCAATTTCTGCAAAGAGTTTTTCGATTCTAGCTTCGTTGTATTCTTACATAGTTCTAAGATCACTAAATATGATAATATGATAATGTTCCAACTAAAGTTGTTTTTTAGTTATGCTAAACGTTTGCTTTGAGTAATATTAAACGTAACACATTTGTAATTCAAGTGCGTGAAATATTAAGATTATTAGTTTTACGTTCGTACAAATATAAATGTTCAAATTAGTTATACATCAAGCACAAAAAGTGTCAAGATCAAAATGCATCATATAAAAATTAATATAGGAATGCATGGAGTAAATAAATTTGTTGACATGAGTTTCTTTGGATCAAAGTCAAATATATAATAGAAGAGTATTATAGGGGACCAAGGTTACAATTAATGATTACACAGGTTCTGTCACTCTTCTTTTTCCGTGCAATATATATGTGTATATATATATATATATGATATTGGACTAAAATACAAAAGACATTTTGTTTTATGCATGACTAAAGTCAGCTCATAAAGTGAGAGAATGTTCAAGTGGGAAAATCGAAATTATGCTTGACAAAATACTATAATACATCTTAATGAATTATACGTAACTGCTTGTAATGATGAATAACTGTGTAAAAAGACAACATGGCATTAATAAGGCACATAGTACATACGTATGAGTTAATTATGTTGCTATAAATACACACCCATGTTCATGCACGCGAGACTGTGCGATTTCTGTTTAATGCAAAGAAATTTCTGATTCTAGCTTCGTCGTCTTCTTACATAGTTCTAAGATCACTAAATATGATAATATGATAATGTGCCAACTAAAGTTGTTTTTAAGTTATGCTAAACGTTTGCTTTGAGTAATATTAAACAGAACGCATTTGTAATTCAAGTGCATGAAATATTGAGATTATTAGTTTACGTTCGTACAAAATATAAATGTTCAAACTAGTTATACATCAAGCACAAAAAGTGTCAAGATCAACATGCATTATATAAATATAAACATGAATGCATGGAGTAAATAAATTTGTTGACATGAGTTTTTTTTTGGATCAAAGTCAAATGTATAATAGAAAGTATTATAGGAGATCGTGGTTACAATTAATGATTACACATGTTCTTTAATTTTTGCCACTCTTCTTTTTCCGTGCTATATATGTGTATATATATATATATATATATCATATTCGACTAAAATACAAAAGACACTTGGTTTTATCCATGACTACAGTCAGCTCATAAAGTGAGAGAATGTTCAAGTGGGAAAATCGAAATTATGCTTGACAAAAAACTATAATACATCTTAATGAATTATATGTAACTACTTGTAATAATGAATAACTGTGTAAAAAGACATCATGGCATTAATAAGGCACGCACGTACGTACGTAGGAGTTAATTATGTTGCTATAAATACACACACATGCTCATGCACGCGAGACTGTGCAATTTCTGTTTAATGCAAAGAGTTTTTCGATTCTAGCTTCGTTGTTTTCTTACATAGTTCTAAGACCACTAAATATGATAATATGATAATGTTCCAACTAAAGTTGTTTTTTAGTTATGCTAAACGTTTGCTTTGAGTAATATTAAACGTAACACATTTGTAATTCAAGTGCATGAAATATTGAGATTATTAGTTTTACGTTCGTACGAAATATAAATGTTCAAGTTAGTTATACATCAAGCACAAAAAGTGTCCATATCAAAATGCATTATATAAATATAATATAGGAATGCATTGAGTAAATAAATTTGTTGACATGAGTTTATTTGGATCAAAGTCAAATATATAATAGAAGAGTATTATAGGGGATCGAGGTTACAATTAATAATTACACAGGATCTGCCACTCCTCTTTTTCCATGCGATATATATATATATATATATATATATTTATATGATATTGGACTAAAATGCAAAAGACACTTGGTTTTATGCATGACTACATTCAGCTCATAAAGTGAGAAGTCAGCTCATAAAGTGAGAGAATGTTCAAGTGGAAAAATCGAAATTATGCTTGACAAAAAACTATAATACATCTTAATGAATTATAAGTAACTTCTTGTAATGATGAATAAATGTGTAAAAAGACAATATGGCATTAATAAGGCACGTACTACGTACTTAGGAGTTATGTTGATATAATACACACACACATACATTAATATATATATATATATATATATATATATATATATATATATTGATGGGGGTATTTTAGGACTGGCCCAACAATAGGGATTGGGCCGGCCCATAATCGTATCGAATTGGCCCAATTCGATACCTTCATCGCATCGAATACTCCTCATTCGATGCGCGCATCGAATCGGTATGATTCGATGCGTATTTTACAGCTGTCTTTGGGCCCCACATAGCGAGGTTGCTATATATATGATGGTTTTGAGCATTCAGAGGCAGATCGAACTTGAGTCCCAACCTGACCACATCGAATCTCACTATTCGATATGCTCCATAATTCGAGATGCTCCTTAATTCGACACGATCCAGTGTATTATCAAGGCCATATCGAATCAGCTCAGCATCGAACCAGCACCATTCGAGGCGCACATCGAACAACCACAATTCGATGCGCTAAATAGTTAGTGTTATCTGTATAGTTTAAATCAGTGTAAGATCTGTAATAGATAGTAGGTGTTTCGGACAAAGTTAGTCCGGTTAATTTTATTGGATTAACATTATTTTGGTTATTTATATTCCCATTGTACTGTTTTACTGTGTTCTATTACCGTGACGAAATAAGACCAATATATATATATATATATATATATATATATATATATATATATATATATATGCCCAGCTGCCAAAAGAAGCATGCGGTGCGATTTCTGCTTAATGCAAAGAATGTTTCGATTCTAGCTTGGTCGTCTATTTACATAGTTCTAGCTAAGATATCTCACTAAATATGATAGTCTTTAGTTATTATGCTAAACGTTTATTTAGTTTGAGTAATACTAAACGTAACATATATATTTGTAAGTCAAGCGCATGAATCATCGAGATTATTAGTTTTACCTTCGTACAAAATAAATGTCCAAATTAATTAGTTATACATACATCAAGCAAAAAATGTGTTAAGAAAATGAATTATTAGTGGAAAAGACTAATTAATCTGAGCTTTAAAAATTAGAGATTTTTTTATTATCTTTCAAAAGATATTGTATTTGCTAATCATAATGCAATGTTAAAACCGTAATTATATTATAAAGAGAAAAGTTTTCTCCTCTTTTATTTGATTTCCACTACTTTCTATGATAGTCTACTTTTGAATGGATTTCATGTTTGAAAATTATTATTTTTTAATGCAAAGAATATGTTATGGTTGGAATGGATCGACTTCTGTTGTAATTTTTTTTTTTTGATAATTACTTCTGTTGTAAATAAGGGTTTCGCTTGTTTAAAAAGCAATATGATTGTTAGTTGTATCATACACTACCTTGAAACTATTTTTCGTATGATTAATTAAAATAAGACTCGGTTGTATTAAACTACCAAATTTGATGACTGAAAAGTGCTCGCAGATGTTTTTTTTTTTTTGGTAAACAAGAGATAGAACAATCTACTATGTAGACTCTACATCTAGTAAATTAATAACACTTGGGGGCGGTGTATCCATAAATACGACATCTCCCCTAGCACCGATGTCTAGCTTCGCCATATGATCCACCACCTCGTTGGCTTTCCTAGATATGCAATGTAATTCAATCCTCCAAGGTTTCTGTAGTAGGCTTTGACACCTTCCAAGCAAAGTCGTATCTTCCTCTCCGGTTCTTCGACTCGTGACCAACTTGTAACAAGTTTCGGAATCCATCTCAACCTCAATGTTTGACATATTCTTCTCCCAAGCTAATTGCAGTCCATATCTTAGCGCCTCGAGCTCCGCCTCTTCAACTGTAGGTGAAACAAGGTTCACCGTGTACCCCCAAATCCACTTTCCTTTATCCGACTTTAATACTCCGCCTGCTGCGCCCCTATTTTCCGTACTTCGGCAGCTCCCGTCAACGTTCAGCTTAGTCCATCCCACTTTCGGTTTGCTCCATTTGGATCTCCGGATATTACCTTTCGGCTTACTTCTCATGGACGTGTTAAGTTCCTCTCCCAACACTTTAATTTGATGCATTGTGCTTCCAATATTTTCGACCTTCCCCTGAAAAACATGTATGTTTCTCACTTTCCACAAGTGCCAAATCGTTGTAGCAAAAATATTTTCCCAACTCACCCCGGGCATAAGATTGCATTTGAATTTTCCCCGCTGCAGATTTTGACGTAGCCAACGCCCGTCCTCAATTTGGTCGAATTGAGCGAGGTCGTTACCATCCAGTAGCTTGCTCCAGACTTTGCGGGCATGCGGGCAGCTCCTCAAGATGTGGAGGACTGTTTCCTCCGGTTCCGAACAACGGCTACACTCGGCCGAATTCGTCAATTTCCATGTTCTCCTGAGTTTATTTGTGGCTAAGCGATTACAAGCCGCCAACCACAAGAAGTGTTGGATTTTATAGCTGAGAGACGTTCCCCAAACCCAGTTGCAATTCGGCCTCCTTCCTTCGTCCGTGCCGTATGTTTTTCGGAACGCTTTATAAGCGGATTGGCAAGTAAATTCTCCGTTTCCCGTCTCACTCCAAATCACCTTGTCTCTCTCGCTATTAAGCATAATAAATCTTTTCCTAATCTCCTCCTTCACAGCCCTCGGGATTTGAGTTTGCAGTTCTTCAAGTCTCCAATTACCAGATTCCGTCACCATATCACAAAGTTTCAGCTTTGCCTCTTCTCGTTCAATGTTTCCGACGGCGTCGCACAACCTAGTGTCTCCCATCCACCTATCATACCAAAACGATATGCTTCTACCATCTCCTATTTTCCATCTCAAGAATTGCTTCATGAGGTTCATGCACTTCATAATTCCCTTCCAAGTCGAACTCGCTCCCGGCTTTGGCTTGTGATCAAGTATCGAGTCACTCCTCAAATATTTTGCTTTAATGAAATCACTCGACACCGTTTTCTCTTCGCGAAGGATCTTCCAAGCTAATTTTGAGAGTGGAGCCTCGTTGCTCGTTCGACTTGTACGAATTCCCAATCCTCCGTTCTTTTTTGTTTGCGTCACTTGATTCCACCCTACCAAATGAATTTTTTTCTGTGATATATCCGTCGACCACAAGAAGTTCCGATTTAGTTTATCCAATTGGTCGCAAACGTTCTCCTGTATCCATGAAGATTGCATATGGTAGATAGGCATGGCTGTTGATACCGATTGTATTAGAGTGGCTCTACCCGCAATTGAGAGAAGACTCGTTTTCCACCCGCTAAACCGTTGCAACACTCGGTCCATAATTTCAGCATAATTTTCACGAGTAGCTCGGCCATGACTGAGTCGTACCCCTAAATATTTGCCGAGGTTGCACGTTTGTTCACATCCAAGTAGTTCGCTAATCCTCCGCTTCAAACTCGCCCCCAACCTTTTCGAGAAATAAACCTTGGATTTTTGTGGACTGGTTTTCAAACCCGACGCCCCACAAAACTCGTCCATCACACTTTTAATTGCTCTCGCTGTTTCTTTTATCGCCCTCCCCATTAGGATTATATCATCAGCGAAGAATAGATGTGAAATCTTCGGTCCCCCTCGACAAGGTGTGATCGGTTACCACTTTTTCCCGTCCACTCTCTCTTGAATTAAATACGACAACCTCTCCACACATAAGACGAAGAGGTACGGGGATAACGGGTCTCTCTGACGAAGACCACACGTGTGTACAAATGGAGCCATCGGTGATTCGTTCCATAAAACTCTTGTCGCCGCACTACGGACACAAAACATTATGAGATTCGTCAACTCCTCCGAAAAGTTAAAGAAACCAAGAGTCTCCTCCAAGTATTCCCAGCTAACTTTGTCGTAGGCTTTTTCAAGATCCAACTTCATTATCATATCTCCTATTTTGTTATTCTTTTTCGGTCGAAGAGAATGAAGTATTTCTTGA
This sequence comes from Linaria vulgaris, assembly GCA_948329865.1. Taxonomy (NCBI): domain Eukaryota; kingdom Viridiplantae; phylum Streptophyta; class Magnoliopsida; order Lamiales; family Plantaginaceae; genus Linaria; species Linaria vulgaris. Next base: position 109,172,950 of record OX415254.1, on the reverse strand, counting down.
AGCAAAAATATGTTGTCCTGTGTGCTTCTCCCCTGAATAAAACTAGACTGAGTTGGGGCAATTATATTCGGCATTAAGGGTCTCAATCTCATCGTTATGCATTTCGTAATGAATTTATAAATAACATTGCACAACGATATAGGGCGGAATTGCTAGTTTGTTACCGGATTTGTGATTTTCTGTATAAGGCACACATGGGCTTCACATATACTCGGATCAAAACACTGTTCCTTGAAGACATCCAAAGCGAAAGCTAACAAAGACTCCTTCACACACTCCCAATTTTCTTGAAAAAATATAGCTTGAAGACAATCCGACCCCGGGGCTTTAAGAGGATGTGTCGCCCACACTACTCTTTTCAATTCCTCCATGTCAATCACTCGGCGTAGGTCATTCTTTTCTTCGGCCGAAAGTTTCGCTTGGTAAGAGGAGACCGCAAGTTTATGTGCTGCACCCCGCTCGTTATTTATCCCATTCGAACTGAAGAGTGACATAAAATATCCACGGACATGGACCTGAAGCCGCGAGTCATCGTCTTCCCACACATCATCAATTTTCAGCGTGTATATTTTATTTTTTCGTCTCCTCGCCATGGTCGACCGGTGAAAGAATTTGGTATTCCTCTCACCCTCGCGCATCCATTTAATCCTCGATTTCTGCAGCCAAAACACCTCTTCTTGCTTAAGAATTTCGTTGTACTCCCGAATCAAATCCGCTTCCAACGTGTTGAGGTTTTGGTGTCGACCGTGGCTGTTTATGCGCTGAATTCCAGCGATCTGCGCTAGCACCATCCTTTTCCTTTGGAATATATTACCAAATACGTTCAAGTTCCACGGTATCAGGACTTGTGGTACTTCTTTTATCGCCTAGAGGATCTGCGAATTATGGCTCCATATCTTGCGAATTAGTTCCTCACAATCCGGGTGTCTTAGCCATGCGGCTTCAAACCGAAACGGGCGGTTTCCCGTTATTCTTTGAACGCCAAAGCAGTGGGTGATGATGGGGTGATGGTCTGATTTTGTCTGTGGTAAATGGACAACCCGACTCTCCAGAAACAAATCAATCCACCTTTGATTTGCAAGGGCCCTATCAATACGCTCCCTAATGATGGTACCGTTACCGTGTTTATTCGTCCACGTGAAAGACGGACCCTCAAATCCAAGATCAATAAGTCCACACCGATTCATATAGTTTTGAAAAAATTGGAGGCGGCTTAGAGCTACCGTGCGTCCCCCCTCTTTCTCGTGTGCAAATCCAACTTCGTTAAAATCTCCCGTCACGGGCCACGGGAGATCATCCTCATCGGCAATCTCCATAAGCCTTTCAAAGGCTTTTATTTTATCAACTCTTCTCGGTTGCGCATAAATTCCCAAGACCTTCCACTTTTCCGATGAGTTCGGTCGGATAAGTGCATGAATAATTTGATTCCCAATGTCTTTAATTACTACCTCCGTATTCGCCTCGTTCCATAACATCCAAATTCCTCCTTCCATTCCATTCATAGGTGCTTTCACATAGTTGGAGTACCCCAAACGTGGGAGAATCAAATTCGCTTGATTTTCACTCACCCTTGTCTCTAACACAAATACTACGGATGGCGCATGTATGCGCACAAGTTCCCTAAAATTCCAACGGAAGTTGTCAGCCCCCGCCCCCTGACAATTCCATGAAATTACTTTCATTGGAGAATTAAAAGGGTGGTATTTTGCTACGGGGTTATCAATACGATGCCCCATCCATATCGCAACTATTTGTCGTAGACACTCCAACATCAGCGCCATTTGTCTTCTCAACTCCCAAATGCTCAACGTTACCCTCTGCCACCATACATGCGGCACTCCCATCCGTCGGTATAGCCGGGTTTGGACTTCTATCTCCCATATCAGTGCCGGAATTACCATAATATGCAGCGAGCATTCCTCCGTGTTGAAGCGAATTCTCTTGGAAAGTCCCTGGAAGAGATGGTTGAAAGTTTGCATCGCTTCTCAGATCACAATTAACGAACCGTGGCGCCAAAACACCTTCAAATTGCCCATTGCCATCTCCTGAGTGCTGAGTTTGTACACGGCTGCTTTTATTTTGCTGATCGTTATTAGAATTTTGGTTTGTGATTTCGGCCAAAATCCCAAATCTATTAATATTCTCTGACTTTCCTCGAATCCCGTTTGAATTTTCCTTGTTGCTGCGACTTATAATTTTAGTAGGAGTAGATTTCTTTCCTACTAAACTGCTTTCCTTATTTCTCAAGGTTAGGCTCGTTGGGAGTCTTCTTCTATTTTGAGAGGGGTTCGGCTTTGTCAAAGTTGCCTTTGTTTGGGGCATATTCGTTGGGTTTCATCCATTATTTCAATTATTTCCTTCCCGACTTTCTTCTTCCCCTTTTCTAGAGTGCCTGACTTTGTGCTTTGCGCAGCAGCGGCGCGATGAGGCTTATTACTTGTACGTTTCCGCGGTGGCACCACCATCCAATCCCCGTATTCTTTCTGCTTCGCCTTTTCCATTAGCCAAGAGTTGTTACCTGCTATCTCCTACCTCCTCAATTGTTCCTCTTGCGAGTTCCTTGCATTATTTTCTTGAGAGTTCGACATTGCAGATTTTGTACATCCCCCTGTAGCGTGACCGATCCGTCCGCAGGTGTGGCAAATTGTGGGCAAATTTTCATAAACCATTTGGTAGATTTTTCCCCTTAGCCGAATCCCAAGCTCTAGCGGTTTGTCCGTTTGAACTTGAACGCATACTCTCGCGAATTTCCCCCTCGCCGCTTGATATGTATTCCCATCGATTTTGATCGGATCACCGATGCACATGGCGATTTTTTTGAGAACTCCATCGCTGAAATATTCCAAGGGGAGGTTAAGGATTCTCGCCCACGTGATTGTACTTTCCACCTTATCGGTGTCCGCCCTAAAGTCCGGTGTCCATTTTCGGATTGACAAGAAGCTTCCCGCGAGTTGCCACGGCCCTTCCGTTAGGATTTTTTCCCTATTCTTTTCCGACACTCCCTTAAGGCAGTAACAGTTGAATCCTAGATCGAGCAATTCAAATTCGTTCCGGAGATTCCACATGATATCTAGTTTCGTGTGGAGTGCGGGATAGTACCACGGCCTCCCTAGCACGCGGATCAGAATCGTGTCGCGCCAAGGTTCATGCAATCGTTCATACATCTCTGGTGCGATTTCGATCTCTTTGAATGGCATTTCCTCCGTAGGCTCAATGATTCTAATGAGATCCGTATCGTCTGCCATCACCTGTTCGTCGATCATGACGTCTTGCGGTTTGTTCTTTTGCCCTATTGCCGCCGCATAAGACATTTTTGGAGGGCTAGGGTTATTTTCTTCCTCAATCGCCTTAGGTTGCGCCTGGAAGATTAGACATATTTCCTCGTTTTGTCGCATTCTTTTTTGATGTCGCATTGCCGTTCCGAATATGTCCGGGGGGACGAGTTCGGTGGATGCGGCGGTGAATTGTTTTTCCGATGGAGTTAGCGGATTCTCCGTCATGAAATTTGCAAAAAATATTAGGTTACCTTTCCCAGAGGTACAAACTTTGTGCAACTGCAAAGTAAGTGATTAATTAGTTCACTGAACAAACTCGATTGTTCAACTTTAGTCTTCCGTAGAACGCGTGCTCGCTCGCAGATGTTTAGTACGTAAACGTACAACAAATTTATTGATGGACAATCATTTAAACTCAATAAACGAACGTGATATATATATATATATAGAGAGAGAGAGTCTTGCCAAGAAAGTATTTCAACTTTTCTGTTTATATCGATTAACGTTCAATTAAAAATCAATCTACACATTTCCCATTGCTTTTTCTTAGTATAGCGGAAAATTCGATCCTGGTGGTACCACCACTGTACCACTGGGATCAAATTGACCTAGTATAGCTAATGTAATGATCCATCACCTTTATTTCTCCAATAAACACTTGCAATTGCCGGATATAGCAACTATATATTATTGAAATTAATATTGCATAACAAGTAGTCACTTTCTTCTTACAATCATATGGAACGAGGTTATTTTAATGGTCGATCGCATCTTTCTTATTAGTGAGATCAAAACTTATGGAAACCAAGATTTGGTACAAATTTATTTTTGATGATTATATTCCTCATGTATGCTCTTTCATTAAATATGGAACACAAGGGTCGGAACTCGGAACGTCACTCCTGCGCCTGGAGGAACCGAGGGAGGGATGGATGGTACAAGACTCGGTGGTGACCGGTATTTACGTACGAGGGCTTTACAAAATGCCCTTCATATGGGTTTTTACGAGAATGGGTTCTCTAGTCCCCCTCCCAACTAAGTACATGGGGTTTCTTTTATAGGCGGAGAAGTGACTCGTCCTTATAAGTATTGTCAAATGGGGGTGGGCCATGTAGCTGTGGAGACGGGTCCCTCTGCTTTTACTTGGTGCATGTCTACCCATCGTGGCTAAAGGGGAAAGCGGACATGTCTATTCATATGTTTCTAATATTTATATTTCTAATATTTGATATATAGGTATGAAATAAATAAATTTGTTGACCTGAGGATTTTAGATCAAAGTCAAATTTAAAATAGTAGAATGACCAGTAAAGAAACAAAATATATATAGGGGAGAATATATAAAATGATACTATGTGGCCTAGTCAAAACTAATGATTACATGGCGGTTTTCCTTTCATTAAGGCTACGTTTGTTTCTCCGAAAAATAAGGGAAAAAAGAAAAAAGTGAAGGAAAATTATTTTTTTCTACTGTTTGGCAATTTGAGATTTTCCTGAAAAACAAAGGAAATCTTTGGAAAATAGAGAAAATCTAGAAAATCTTTGGAAAAGAGAGGAAAATCTTTAACACAAAATAATATTTTTTTCCCGGAAAATTATTATGAGCCAAACGCTTGGAAAATAAGGAATAATTTTATTTTCCCTAAGAATGTTTTTTGGAAAACCTTGTTTTTCCTCATTTTCTGTTTTTATTTTCCGTTGCCCTATTTTCTGGGGGAAACAAACGGAGCCTAAGTTCTGCCACTCTCGTCTTTTTCCCTACGATGGCATGTACGTAGGGGTTATTTAGCTAAATATATAGTCAGTAAGTATATTTTTCATGCGAAAGCTGACAATTGTACGCTACTTGTGTGTAATAATGTGATTTTATGTTTTTATAGGGACCTAATATTTTAGGAGAAATTGCGAAATGGTCCAAATACTTTGAGAATGTGTCAAATTTGTCTACTAGAAATGGGCTATTTGGTATTTACACTGTGGTATTGATTAATGTAAGGCGGATTTGGGTAGCACCCTCGTACATGAAGGCAAATGCCTTTGTACTACGACATTGTCCATGCAGGTCTTAGCCCTTAAAGAATATCACCAGCGCAACCTATCGAAGAAGCACTTATTCTTGTGCGTAAGGTGGTGTTTGCGAACTCTTAAAAAAACTATAATTAGCTTTTTATTTGAATAAGTGATTTTGGGGTATTTGCAAATCTAGCTTTTCGGTTACAGAACTTTTTTTAAGCTAAAAAATCCTATAATCTTAAAGCTGTGTGGGGGTGCTTTTAGCTTATTGTGAGTATTTTTAAATAAAATATTTAGATTATTTCAAATTCAAGATTATCTTGCAAACACTCTCAACTTTCAAATTTAAGTGCTTTTGAAACTTAAATTAAAATTATGAACTACTTTTACACAAGAGTTTGCAAACACCACCTAAGTATGGTATCAATTCAGCTCCGTTGTATATAACCCATTGTCAATCCACTTGTTAATATTGGATGGCATTCACGATGAGCCGTACGATTCTAACTTTTCTTTGTTGCGCAACTACTTTGTATACGACAACCTCCATCCTCAGTGCCATAAGAACAACCTTACTTTTACTTCCTTCTGCGACAATAGTTCACTACACATCAACTACAACAAACCAAGTATGTAAAAGTAAACTCATTTGGTTGAGGTAGGTTATATGAAACCTTGTCGAATTGAGCACATGAATTCTCTGTTCCTTGGATAAAAAAAAGTAAACTTATAATTATTATTGCTATTATTTATTATCTGGTCTTTTTCTCTTTTCCCTTTTTTCTTCTCTTGATCATTTAATTTAATATTATAAGCCTTCAATAAAATTCAGAGTTACTATTGACACTTTCACCCACAAGACTTAGAAATAAGCATTTAACCCTTTAGAAGTTTTTTTTTAAACAACCCCTAATTCCCCCTACAAACGTAAATTATAATTATGTATAAATTCAAATTAAGCATTTTACCCTACAAACGTAAATTTAATCGCATAGCTCTATGTTAATTTTCAGTTGTAGTTTCACGTGAGGATAGATGGTCATGCATATCTCACAAGCGCATTATCGCTGAAATACTTTCGAGAAAAGCAATGTGCAACATTATTCACTTTTTTTTTGCGGGAGAGTGCTACATCCATTTATGAAATAAGGCGGGGGGGGGGGGGGGGGGGCAAAATGATCTAGCTTATACAAATGTAGGGGTAAATTATTTTGTTTTGATTTGTGGTGGATAGAGTGTCAAAAAACAACTATTACTTTCTTTTGGGGCGGTTACTGCCTTTACATACTATTTCTCGGAGGCACAATTGTATCTAGCAATTCTTGAAAGTCATATCAATATTTTGGATTCTTCTAAAAGTTTTTTGTTTTAGAATTTTATTTAAAATCCTGCTACGTCCGTCCGATCAAATTAATTCTCATCTTCCATTTAAAAAATGTTACCTATAAAAATGGACTATCTCATATTCAAAAGACACCAACTTGTAGATTTCACTTTAGAGTTTTTAACATATGTTGAACTTAAAAGTAAAGTGAAGCTCACGTAGTATCAGATACGCGGCATTTTTGCGGATTCGATGGTACTCTTCTACCATTTATCATTGGTGATGATGGTGCGCCAATCCTGATGTCTTTGAATATGCAAGGATACATGAAAACAAAGAAATGAAAATCGTTGACCATGGAGAAGATGGTTCCGGATTAAATAAAAAGATAAAATTGCGGACAATACGATGAAGAAGAAAAAAAAGATTACATAAGTTATATATTCGGCCTAATCTCAGAGATTATCTTATGATTTTGTAGCACAATCTCTTTAATCCGGTGTTCCACAAAGTTGTTAAATGAATCTAGTTGAGCTTCAACGTGGCTTTTGTCCTACATTTGTTGCATGTCAAAGAAAATTAACATATAATGAATGAGAATGGAAATACAAACACATTGAATTAAAGAATATATAAGAGGAAATTTTAAAAGTTTTACCACCTTCCAAAGCGCTGAAACTAAGGTAACTCATCATTGTCTAACACATCTTTCACGACTCGGCCTAATTACATAGACAAAGTAAGAGATCAGGGTTATACATATTCCTTCATTACGGAAAAAATTGAACACAAGTCATTACTTCATCATCTATTCAACAATTACACTCCTCCAAACAACTAATCATACAGGACAAAACAATAACAACATGAATTCTTTCACTTAATCAATACAAATCAGCTATCCAAAACACACACATGCAAATTAGGTATTCAATTCGAGATATCAGAATCACCTCGATCCGTTGCTAGAAAATTAGGTCATTACTTCATCATCTATTTAACAATTACACTTCTCCAAACAACTAGTCATACATGACAGCACAATAACTGCAGGAATTCTTTCACTTAATCAATACAGATCAGCTATCCAGACCACACACATGCAAATTAGGTATTCAGTTTGAGAAATAGCGATCACCTCGATCCGTTGCTCGAAAATGAGGTCATTACTTCATCATCTATTTAACAATTACACTCCTCCAAACAACTAATCATATAGTACATCACAATAACATCATAGCACAAAAAATGGTGTGCTATTCGCCTTTCCATCTATGCCTAAGGATTAAAGTTCCGATTTGAAGTTACGTGAACCAAATATTTCAATGTTTCACGATCAACCAAATGTTAAAAACGTTAATCGCGATGAATCTATCAAAAACAGAAAAGTCTGAGATTACATAAGACACTGCAAAGCCATGGGATCGTTTTTAAAACCTTTGAGCATATATCAATCTATCAACCTGTCGGTATACAAATGACAACAACTAAGCTTTCGGCATCTGTTCAGAATACGAAAGAGCTTAGAGATGACCCATATTTTGCATATGAATGCGAAAGCAACAAGAGAGTACCAACAAATACCAACAAACTTGATTTCGTGTATATTATTATCATACCGATTACAAAAAATAATAGAATTTTGGGCTGCTTTATAATAACTGATAAATAGGCAGCTCGAGGATTATTCAAAGCAACACAATACTAATCCATTCCATTTTAAGGAGCTAGCTCTTAAATATCATCATTCGTCAGCCAAAAAATGCCACAAAATGATGAAATAATACCAATAGTTGGAGGAGCTCTGTTTTGACTAGTAGAACTAGAAGCTTCGTTGTTGCTACTCGAAGCGCCGATACTACCTTCCATTTCCAGCAACAAGCGTAACCTGAGTGGAATGTTCAGCTCAAACTAAGAAAAAGGAAAAAAAATCAACCAACAATGAAGGAGATTTTAAGGACAAGTGTAACATGAAGATTTTTTTAATAGAAATCTTTTTTGAAAACAAATATAAGAGAAGTGAAACTTACAAAAAAAGGATAGCAAATGAAAATAATGTGCTGCGTCAAATGCGTGTGTAAGTGTTGATCGCTGCGGGAAGAAATAAAGAGTGTGTATGTGCAGCAACTGCAACTGCAAGCAAGCAGTGTAGTAGTGGAATTTTTTAATTGATTTTTTTTGTTTTTGTCCTCTTTCTAACTGATCACTAGAGGAAGTAATTTCAAATATAATTTGATATGTTCCTCTAGTTTTGGTAAATAAATCAGCGCGATAGAGTAGGCATCAGAGAGACAAAAAGAAACTCTCTCTCTCTTTCAGCTTTTTTGTTTGTTTTTTTGGACCATCCAAGCTTTTTGGACTTAGGTGGATTCAATTAATATATGCTAATTAATTGCTTTTTAATTATTATTTGCATTCCTGTTACCGGGCAACGGATCGCTCTCCCAGCCCCACCAACCTTTAATCAAAGGGACGAGAAAGTTCACATGGGATTTCTTACTCAAGTTGATGAATACGGGATGCTTAAGAGTTACCAAGTGGTATGCCTTCTTTTCTCGCAAACAACAAAAAGACAAGATTCCATGTCTTCTTTTCGGAAACTGGTGAGTGGAAGGACTTTGGTGTTCTAATTAGACAAGAGTGTCCTCGTGATGAGTTCTAATTAGACAAGAGTGTTCTAATTAGATTCCATGTGATGAGTTCTCGTGTTCTAATTAGACTTTGGTGGATTCAAAATTTTGGACAAGAGTCCCCCTGCGGCTCTTCATGGGAAGCTGCATTGGCTACTTCATAAGAAGAAAGGAGTACTTGCGTATGACCCCTCCGGCCAAAACTTGCGAGTTATTCCGTTACCTTCTCGTCCTAGATTTCAAGAATATGCACAAGACGGAGCCACTAGTATGCTCGGTGTGTCTGAAGGAAAACTGAGGTACTTCGAAGTATGTGAGCTTCGGAATGTGCAAGGGTTCTCGCATTTTAGTGTTTGGATACTGAGGGGCTATAGTTCTGATGATTGGTTCTTGCAGGACAAAATTAGATGCATTGATATTCTATGTCATGCCATCTATTACCGTCCAAAATGGTCGATACTCCCAATTGCATTCGATCCGTATGATTCCGACATTGTTTATATTGGATTTGTGAATGTAATCGTCTCATACAACATCAACACCAAAAGATCGATAGCTCATGGCAACCCATTTAGCGATGAAAAACTTAGGGAACGGATCCCTTCTTTAACGACCATCAGTCGCCTTGGTGGACGGGCGTGTTGTTTTTTGTTCCACAATGGCCAACATCTATTACCGAGAAGAGAATAACCCCTACTCCTAAAGTACTAATTTCTTATGGATAATTGCAATTTGGTGGTGGTTTTTTTTATTTGGTCTATTTTATGTTTTGAATTTATTGAACTTAATCAATTCCTTTTTCTGTGTCAATGCACAAGTGGGATGAGTGTGGAAACATTATTACAGCGCCATAAACTAAAAAATAACAGATCTAATTTTAGTTTAGCATTCCACAACATGCACGTATCGTTCGATAATTAGAAAGGATTTATTCTGAATCTAGGTTTAACTTCTGTTGAATTCAAAATTAAGACGTTTAGACATTTTCCAGAACAAAGACACACTTTGGTGCAACTAAATTTCAATTCACAAACCATCTCCCAACCAATTACAAAGTCGAATCAATCTCGAAACTACCATACAGGAAAAGCACAGAAAAATCAGTATGTTTGTAACCTCAATTGTCTTGAACTTTGAATTCACTACTTGCAGCTAATCAAACAACATGAACTGCTGAAAACAAGCCTTAAAATAGGTCGATGTGGCCCTTTGCTCGGGTCAGTTACATAATGAACTTCTCTAGAAGATATCTCTTACAAGAAACAAACTCAAAGATCTTCGTTATATAAGGGCTCACTCCGATTGTTTCCAAATTTATTGATGCTTAACTTCTCCCCATAATCCATTTAGGCTTTCTGCAGTCAGAAAGCAACAAAAGTACGAGTTTAGAAGCCAACAATACCGTACTTTATTGTACGAATTAAAATAAAATCCCAAACATTCCTCAAATTTCATCACCCCTTGCATTTCCAGAAAATACAGCAAGTCCATGTGATATAACACGCGAAAGCAGAACATATTTCAAAAGGATGTTTTCAAACTTACAACATCACCCCTCACATGTACAGACACTAACATAAGTCCATGTGATGTAACAACTTGCAAAAACCAGAACATATTCCGAAATGACGTTTCAAACTATAATGAGGATAGAGCTGCTCAGAGGAGAAAAAGAAATGAATAGCAAACAGTTTTGAGGCAAAAATACAACAAAAAAGCATTGAGCAAAATTTATAGCATTAAGTTACGTATTTTTTAACTTTAAAAACTCTAGACCCATACGACAAATAAAACTTAAGTGTTGTAATTAACCTTATCCTATGTTCACAAACACAACGGGTGTTATCTTGCTTTTTAGGATGTGGAAATGCTGTAACTTGATCAAAATGCGATCGTATTTCATCCTACCTAGTATCATGACTAATTGCTGAGGGCATAGAAAACTAACCTGCATTGGGAGATAAAGTTTAAATTCTGGTGGGAGTTCCTCCTCTGAATATAAGCGATCAGAAAAATATATCCTTCTCAGGCGGCAATTTGCATGAACCTGAACTCTCAAAGTTTCAGCATAGTTAGTTCCATATGCTCGTCGAGTCAGATCAGTCAAGTTCAGTTGGATTTGGTTCCATCCCTCATCCAGCTTCAATGGCATGGTGCAAATAAAAGGCTTAACCCTTGTGACAGCCTAAAGACACGGGTGAAAGTTTTTATTGTTTCAATCACACATTAAATAATATGAAATTAGACAAGCAGCTTATTCTTCTTGGCTCCTGATATGAATGAAACGAGAACTCATCACATGCAACTTTTTGCAAAATGAGTAATGATATCTATGTATTTCATGACATCTTTGAATCAAGGGAACAGATGTACGAGTAAAAAAACAATAAAAAGAAAGAACAGGCACTTTATAAGGTTTTAAATGAAATATCTAATAGAAAAACTTACAGACTTGAAAATTAGAAGCTCGAAATCTTCTCCTGACATTTTTATCATCCAACACATGGATTTCAAATGTGAAGTACTTCTTCATATTCTTCACAATCAAGACCAAGAAAGGTAGCTTGATTCCAAGTGTTGCAGTTGGATCAGCAGGACAAGTAATATATGTAGACTGGACATTCGATCCAACTACTTCCAGGACATTAGATTGTATATCGTCATCTTGCAATCTCTTGATCTGGCCATCAACAACTGCAACAGTTTTTTTCCCACAAGATAAGCACATGTATTTAGAACATTGTACACTAAGAGACTGCAAATATCCAAAAACGTTTCTTGCATGCTCATGTTTAACCAAAAAAAACAGAAAACAAATATGTACTCCATTACTTGAACCATGCAAACTATATGCAGGCTGCAGGCATATCACAAAAGATCTAGCACCAAGCAACTCTGAGCTTCCTCGGTAAACTCTAAATTGCTCCTACCAAGTAATTTATAGCAATAACACATGCAATCATTTATCCATCTTACATGCAAAACATCACCAACTTTCCCACATTCGACTGGTGCAAGTGAAGTCAGGATATGCTAATTAAGTTTCAGTCAGTAACACACAAAATCCAACTAAATGAGGTTAGACATCAACATACATGCACTGCGAGTAGAGAATCCAGGGCAAAGAATATCTATCCTCCATCATTACATATAAACATGTGTTCGAACACTTAAATATAATCAGCTCCATTTCTTAAAATGAGACATTAATTCCAATGCCACACAAATACAATTCCAGCCGTCGAAGATCGTGGCAGGCATGTAACGAGCTGTCGTACAACTTCGTCATATCACACACTACGAACCATTTTAGGAATTTCGTGTGCCATATTTTTCAACTAAACAAGGTTCTTATTACGACTAATATATCCTTCTCCCCTCATTGTGATTGAAGACTCAGTTGCTATTGTTGTTGCGGCCCATCCGCACAAGTGAGCACACTTAAAACTTAAAAACTCCCAAAAGCTAGTACAACGAATGTATTAGAACATTGAGAATAGAAACCATGCTTTTCCCAAAGCTAACACACTAAAAACAACGAGCACGGAAAGCAAATGGAGCATACGAACAACAAAAAAGATACAATTTTTACCTTCTTTATCCCATATCTGTAACGGCTTGCTCCTGAAGAATTCAAAATCGATTAAGCGAATAAACTAATAAAAAATCAATTAAGCAACACATTATACAATAAATAAATAAAATGCATACCCAAGGCTATAGAGAATTGAGAGAAAACCACTCTGAAATGTGTTTTTAAACATCTCTATAGTTCCTTAAAAATCACGAAAAGCTGCAACAAATTAGAAATAAAATTAGGTCAGATAATTTGATACATGAACAATAGAGTGATTCAACCAAAAAAAAACACTACTTTTAGCTTATAATTCACACGCTCAACACGAATTAAAAATTAATAGTAAAAAATTAACACATTAATTGTACATCATGAATTTCTTTTCAGCTCAGTTATATACAGTCGACAATACTAACACAAATAAAAGCATAATACGAAAAAAGCTCAACCAATCAATTTTGTACCAGCTATTTCTTTTCTGCCCAATTCGAAGAAACCCTAGAGAGAGAGAGAGGCGGGAAGACGATGATTATAGAGAGATGTTGTATATTATAATTATATATACCGGGGAAAATAAATAATGTTAATTTTGGTCCTAATAACTATTATTATTTTTTATTTAGAGGCATAGGCTATAAATAAAGGAGGGGGATAAGTTTAATTCATGTTATTAATTAAAACTTATAAAAGTGGTTGTTGTTGTTAGACTTTGAGGAACGGGAAGAAAGAGGTCCTCGATTTTAGTTAAATGTCGGGATCGTAGATCCTAACCAAAGTCGAGGATTGTGGATCGAGTGGACTTTTATTAGCCTGAAACAGCAACCCGACTTTGAGGGTTATTAAAAAAAGAGTGTCTAAGGGGTTGTCACATTTATGAAAGAAAATTTTGGATTCGATAGGTCATGGTACGATCGATAGCTCAAGACTCCTCTCTAGACTTTATCCAAAAAGGCGAGTTGTTGGCTGAAAAGGGTTGGGACGCAATGTACTATTTGAAGGAAGGTAACCAATATACGTACATTATAATAGTATCGAATTATTCTATTCACGACTTGTACAACTTTTGTGACGAAACACATGTTTATGAGTTTATCTCACGTATTATTGCAATACAAGTTTACTACCATAAGTATATATATACACAATTCTAATTATTTTTAGACCTAACTAAATTTTAATTTGTTGCAATTAATTTATGTTGTGCAATAATATATATATATATGATAAAAATTGCATTTTTATTAATTTGTTTTTGATGACGCGTGAACCCACATTCACTATCTTTTGAGGCGCCCTAGGTAAACTTGTGGGTTGATGCACTAACATGTAAACCTCGCAAGCCAACAAATTATGCTAAGCTAATCATGTGTGACAAGCCCAAACTTAAAAAGTACAAAATCAAGTCGTTTTTTGTCGGAATTCGAACTTGAGACAATGAGAGAATTTCGTCATTGTGTTTGCGCATATGTAATTTATTATTTCCTTAACAAACGTGTAAGTGTAACAAATTATAGTGGACCTCAAACCCCTGGTTCACCCTATCAATAGAACGCATAATGCGCCAAAATATATATGTTAACGACTCACTTTAATACTCTATAGTACTTGGGCCAAGTAAAAGAAGAAACTAATATATATTAAAAAGTCCAAAAGATTATTATAATAATTGAAACACGTCATTGACATCATCATAAAAAAACACAACCCACCTTATAAAAAAGTTTTTAAAACTAAAAATCGTGCTTCCCACTATATACTCTTCACATACACTTCCACCACAAACACCATTTGCCACCATAAAAAAGCTTTGTTGAACGTTCATTTCCATTTATCTCTTCACACGCACAATACACAATGCCGAAGCACAAACACAAGTCTGTGACCCCACCTAAGCGGCGCCCGCCACCGCCACCTATGCCTCCACCAGCTTCCAACATGGTTGGGCCCGACCAATCACCCACTAGATCTCCACAAATCTCCCTCCAACAATCCAACTCAAAGAAAACCCCATCAAAATCCAAGAAAGTTTTTCGACGAATGACGTCGGTCTTCCGATCATTTCCGGTGATCAATCCGCCTTGCAAGATGCCCGTTGGCGTGAACGCCACCCGCATGCACGAAGGTGGTCATATTCATGGTGGGAAACAGATGACCGGGACCCTCTTTGGCCATCGGAAGTCCCGCGTGAGCTTAGCAATCCAAGAAAACCCAAGGTGCTAACTATATTTAATTTTAAGCTTAAACTTGTATTCATCACATCTTCTCATATGCAGGTTATATAATCTTTCTTGACTAAAACATGTGTGTGTCCCACATCTCGTTTGGACTCTTCCAATCTGGTTCTGTTAAGTTATACTACAAGAATTCGTGCGTATCATGTAAAAACTTGAAACTTGATATTTATATTATTATATTGTATATACGTTCCAACAGGTGTGTACCCATGGTTGTACTCGAGCTTTCGATTCAAACGGGGAAACTACTCCAAGATATGGGATTAGGGTTAGTTCGCATCGCGCTCGAGTGTGAGAAGAGCCCCTCGGAGAAGATCAAGCTGATCGACGAAAGGATGTGGACTATGTACTGCAATGGGAGGAAAGTTGGGTATGCAGGGAGGAGAGAACCAACAGAGGATGATTTGAAGGTCATGCAAATGCTGCATGCTACATCCATGGGCGCCGGAGTGCTACCTATAGACAGCGCCGCTGCAGCGGATACGGCGGTGGATGGGGAGCTGACCTACATGAGGGCTCACTTTGAGCGGGTGGTGGGATCAAAGGACTCGGAGACTTATTATATGATGAATCCGGATGGGAATAGTGGCCCTGAACTAAGTGTCTTCTTTGTTAGAGTCTGAATTTTATTTGTTTTATTTTATCTTTATTTTTCAACTTCTTAGGAAATGAATTTGAAATACTAAAATATTTACAAGAAGGAAGTTCTATTGAATTTATTTACTTCATCGTTTGTTATTCATTACACACGATGTTAGATCTTTGGTACATGAATATTATCACAATAAGTTTCATACAACTCGATTCATGTTCCACGAATCACATTGGGTTGATTATAGATGTCACACCGATTCTTTGGAACAAATTATGATATATATATATATATATTACCAAACAAATTTTTTTTTACAACTATATACAACATCACAAAATTGAAAGCGAACACATAATGGAGCAAATTAGATATGCATCAAACTTACAACAAACTCATGTGTATAGACAAACTTCTCCTTGCTCCATCGTCCTAATTATTCCTTGTCTTTCAATTTTCATATAGCGTTGTCACCTTCAACTATTGTCTTTTGATGTGCTTCGGCTGCATCCCTTACCACCGTATTTTCCATAACTTGTGTTGCAAACTTTCAAGGAACGCGGTACTTGCCAACTAAGGTACTATAGGGGCTTCAATAATTTACTTTTATGGGACAATGAAGTACTTACACAAAGAAGTGAAAGAAAAGATTCATATTTCTTGACTTAATTCCCTGGAATCTCGACATCTGCGAAGCTTCATGGCTGACGGGCGTATGAAATCACTTATCACCTTCAAAGGAATAAGCTTTCCAGCAAACAAGCACCGTATAATCCAGTAAACCGACTGCAATAGATTTGATCGTTTAAGGTAAGTACTTAGCTGGAAGATATATCCAGTCGTATCCACGTCCAATACATACTCAAAGAAAGTCGCGAATTAAAAGGATAGATTATACTATAAGAACAGGATCATCTCCAATTGACAAATAAAGCCATAAAGGCAATATAAATTTTACTAGCAGAATTAAGTTTCTTTCTTTGTTTTTGGTACTATTGGACTATTGACATTTTTTGTCTTGTTAGCAACAACATGGGTTGACTATGCAAAATTTTCAATTCCATATGCATATCTGATGGAAAAAAAATCAAATAAGGATAACAGTAGATAAAGCTGACCGTCATGGGTATATTCTGCTCTAAGGCACAGTGCTTAAGGTGACGAGAAACAGAGTTCTCATCATCAGCAACCACCACCCCCTTCGAAACTTTTCCAGCTTCAATACACTGGACCAAATTGTGCAGAGTTTTGAAAACTTGTCCACCACCGTGCTGAACACAAAACTAACGAACGTAAATGGGAAATATTGCCGCACGAATACTATTTCTCAAGAGAAAGAGATATTATATACCTAGACACAACTTGACATAGACATAATGTAAAATCTTAATAAATGTCAAGAAGTATGGGATGTCATTGGGTTTTTAGAACTCTCAACGCCAAAAAGCAAACACACACACAAAAAAAAAAGATATGTACTGTGAATAACCCTCGAGTGAATATGTTGGACGTCTTGGAGGTATATTTTTTGGTTCACAAACTACAGGAGAGAAATCATAAAGTATTTCTGATGGAAAAAGAATGAAACGTGTTGCTGCTTTTTCAGTACAGGTTTTGTTAAAAACCCAGAGCTTAAACAGCAACACTCATTCCAGTTTTGTTTTAGGTTCGGCCCCTCACCATCAATTCAAAACCAAAAGCAATTGGCAATTTTATCTATTACAACAAAAGTTCACCGTGTTATTGCAATAAAATGTCAGGACAGAGTTGATACACTTTTAGAGTAAATAGTGGAAGTTTGTACCTTGATAATGGTGGCAATATTTGTGAAATTCTTGGTTTTTCCATGAAGCATGATGCCGAAATTGTTAAAAACAAGAGAATTGGAATCATAGTTCATAGCTGTATAAGCTTGTGAATGCATTCTGTCAATATTTCTGGATAGGACCACATATCTGACAAATAAAATAAAATTAGAACACAATACGGAAAGCTATAAAATAAAGGAAATTAGTATACAATATGATAAATTAAGAAACAAGAGAAAGTTAGAACGCAAAAGGTATGGCAAGAAACAGGGGGCAAAATAATTAGAGCCTAGACTTTACTGGCGTACTTGCATCATGTAACTCATTGAAAGTCAATGTTAGTTTTTTGAAAAGGAAATATAAACAAGATATCAGCTGCAGGAATTAAAAGCATACTTTTTAGGTGGCAAGACAACACCAGCTGCAATTGAATCAATAAGCCAATTCACTTTAAGCATGAAAGCATTAATTGCACATCCGTACAAGAACTTGTGTGATTGTATCTGAGATAACAAAAGAACAGGAATTAGAAAGTTGAAACCGGCAATAAAAAGAGTAAGAAAATACGGGACCTCTATTAGAAAAGTAAATATGGTTGAAGGGAGTTTATTATGAACTAATTCAAAATCAGACTAATTATTCAACACTGATGTTCCAAAAGGCCTAAATATCTCAGAAATTTGAAGATAAAACCGCTCGGGTAGATAAACAAAATATCTAATGCATAAATAAGGCCTACAGAATACAAAATGCATGGCATACTCCATTCAACTGAAAACTACAGTAGATCCTTCCATCGTATTACTCATTACTTCAGGGGTCAAAGGAACAATCAAACGCTTCCCTAGTTAAGACAGATTTATCATATTTAAAAACAAATGAGACAGGATAGCATTATACTCAACGTTTACCAACTCTCATATATGGTAATATAAAGCAAATACAATGTTCATTTTGTTGGGAACATTTGTCCAGAACTTATTGTGTAAAGGCTCTTGTTGGGACAGTAGTCATTATTGCCAATTACAACTATAATTCATATTAATTCCGAGCAATTCTATGAATAAGTTTCTTCTCAAAAAAGTAAAGTGAAATAACAGTTGGCGAACAAATCTAAAGACTACTGATAACAATTCAATCGTCTTAATTTTAGAGTTTCTGAAGAGCAGTGGAAGTAATATAAAAAAAAAACAGTTTTAAATTGCTTCACAAATATAAATTATCCTTGGAATATAATGGCATAGTAAGTGACCATCCAAATGTATTGTAACTGACCTTCTTCAAGCATAGAACAATAGGGAGGATCGGAGACTTAAACCTAGAACGTCTCTTTCTCTTGAAGTTTGTTGGTGGTATTTGCGAGAGAACTATGCCACCAAATTTACGAATGAGACCTTCAATCTCCTTTTCCTTTTGATTAGAAAATCCAGTCAGCAGAAATTCCATGTTTTGAAATATTAGCCTCCTCTTCTCCTTATCAAAATGATCTTTAATAGATGTATTGAGCTGTTGAGCTCTGGATTCAAGACGTGGATTGGATTGAGTTGATCGTTTAGCAGTTCTAATGGAACAACCTACAAAGATGACAAAAAGTTATCATTGTATTAACATCAGCTAATTCAAAAATTTACATTACACCCAAAAAATAGATTTGACTTACAAGTATTTGAAGCATTTTGCATCTTCTGAAGTTTCTTGCTCTCTGAAGACTTACCATTGTTTTCTGAAAACCGAACACGTTTTAAAGCTGGAAACTGTTCAGAACTTTGGTTATTGCATTTTGATAGTTCCCATTCAAGGTTCTCATGGGGCGGGCTTTTGAGATTATTTTCTGGTAACGCTGGCTGATTCAGATTTTTTGTAGCAAGATTACATATAGAAGAAATGGAGGCTTGGAAGTGACGAGGTACGGTACCATTAACTAAAGGTGGGCTAGCAGAGTTTTTTTCTTTATGGAAAATAGGAAGGTCAACACCACCCTTCATTGTTTCCAGACAGTCGGTTGAAGGTATCCCGCAAAAAGCCAACTCAGAATTGTTGTCTAAACACAATGATCTTTTCTGGTGACAATCTTTTTCAGAATACTTTGCACGAGCAGACATTAGCTTGCTATAATTTCTAAGTGAGGTGACTTTCCTGCAAGGTCGCCGTGGCTCCTCAATACTAGTTGGGTGCATATCAATTCTTTCCCCTTGAACTAACTCATTGTCTGTCGATATCCCTAGCAAATTATCTTTTGTACGCCCAACTGTAATGTCCACATGTGCAGAAGATACTTTATCATCATACTTTATATTTGGTGAGGAACATACAGGCTCAGAAATGCTACATGGGACAACAGAGCAAAGAGGGTCCAACAACGATGCACTTGAAGATCTTACAACATCTTGTGAAAGCAAGTTCTGATCCTTTGTGCTGTTATGGAAATTTTCTGAAGCTATGCTTAACTGGGAAGCTACTGTGGCTCCTTTATCAAGATTTTGGACAAAGGAGTTTCCATCTGGTGCAACATCGGCAGACTCTGAAAAAAAGCTTGTCTCGCCAGTAAAAGGTTGTGGAATGTTGTAATTTATGGCGGTTACGTTTTTCACTTCATTCTGTGGAGCATGAAGTGTAAACAAAGGGAAAATAAGATAAGAGCCTCTAATTATTCAAGAAAAATGACTATAAGTAGAAATAGGTAAAATCTTTGAAAAACAAACCGTTAAACATGAACCGTAATATATATTTTTTTTAAACATAAAGAACTTTGGTCATCGGTTCTGTAAAATTATGCAGGTGGAATGTAGTTTTGCATAGGTATAATCCTTAAAATTTCTTCACTAACTCTAGTTAACAAGGATATAGTAAAAAGTGCAATGCCTAGAAAACTTTGTAAGCTTCTTGACGGCTGTCACAGTGTATTTAAAATATATTCAGCCTGTACAACAATTATATATATCTTAGTTCTTTGACCACCAAAGTAGAATCTGATTTATGAGAAGAACCTAGAGTTACTAAGTCAAATTTCTGATAGTAGCAGAAGCTAAAAGAAGATCATTTATCTTTAAATTGGCATCACTAAGACCATAATAAATCTCAAGAGCACGGATGCATGGATAGAGAAAAATAGGGTGAGATATGCATGAGTAGTGCTTACTTTGCAGCTCCAACCACCAAACCAGCGGCTTTGGAACCTTTCTTCGAACATATTTGTTGGATTACCTTTTTCTGTCAAGAGCAGATGAAGCAAAATGATGTAAATCTCGTTATTATTTCCTGGAGACTAAGAAGATCTTGAAATACAATGAAAACTTTACCTCCATCTGAAAGACAATTAACCTGAGAAACTCTCACATTTGTTTCATCTGAATAGTTTTCTCTAACTGGTGCGTTCACTTTCTGCAGGTTGGTGATAAAGCTCATCAGAAACTTTTATGTAAGGAAAATAAGGCAGAAGATCGCCATGAAACTGCAACTTTAATTCATCATTGCAGCATAAACAAAAAAGGAACGGGAATTCCTTATGCAACAACAAGGCAAAGAGCAAAGATCTCAAAATTTGATATTTATTTGTGTGCAGTAAGTGCCAAAACGAAAACTGAACCATGTAAAAATTTACTTCACCTCAGGTGAAACCGAACGACCAAATTCTGCCTGAGCTTGACTGGACCTCAATAAATCATTACGATACCCAACTCCATCAGTGCCCAAAACGATTGCTGGATTATCAATTGCTTTCTTTCCTGTGCAACCAGACTCACCACCAACACATTCTGTAGACAACATCTTTTCCAACTCTCTTTCGCTCTCAGCAAGTCCTTCTAATTTATGGATAGAATTACAATCACTAGATTTTCCATAACTATCGGCAGAAGCACCTGCGTTCTCAAATATTGTGATTTTATCACATTCAGAGTCTAGAGTATCCTTAACTTGAGATATACTTAACTCATTCCCTGCCAAATCATTAAAGTGAATTCCAACATCTTCATAAGCACTTCCCATGGTCGTATCATCCAAATCACATAAATCATCAATTTCACCTACTTCATCAATTATGTCACTGATCAGGTTTCGCCAAACTTCTAGCCTCGCTTGTTTCACCTGAAGAGAAGCTTCCAGTATAGCTGAGGCAGAATACAACTTCGCAGATGAATCACTCATGATAACTTCATTAATTGCCAGTGCTTCAGATGCTGCTATAGACAGTTCTGTGGCATCGGAAGCAGGTTCTGAGAAATTCACATGTTCTTCCTGCCTCAAGAATTCATTCTTATGAACAGGTCTTTCCAATTCCACAATTGGAGAGCAATTGATCTCACTCGATTTATGAATTAAATTTAAGTTGGCGGTTTTGCGACCTAAAGAATTTGGTGACTTTTCAACTGGCAGACAGGAATGATAGGACTCTGTTTGCCAAGCATCAGTTGTTTGGCTGGTGTCCTCTGAATTGCCATCTGATAACAGACGAAGATGAAACTGGACTACCTAGCAAAAGAAAATAACCTGAAGCTCAGATATTGACTAAATAATGATCCAGTAGGTAAAAGAAACTTTTGAAAAGCATATACAACCAATTTAAGACCAAAAATAAAGTCTTAGGAGATAAAGATCCAGCAATCAATGACACTGTATCATTACCAAAGAGGTTTCTATTATAAACTGCACAAATGCTGCCACGTTGAGTGTGAGCTGCTAATGAAAGAAGAAGTGTACTGAAACTGCCTTCATCGTTGGTTAGCATATACGTGACTATAATATGGACAAACAGCTAGGTAAACCTTCAAATAACTTTGCAAGACTTTGGATATACCAAAGTACCTTGTATTTGCAGCTAAAAAAGATATAGAATTAGGCGAAAATTACTCGTTTTGATTGATAAAAAAGCCAAAAAGAAGAGAAGAGACAAACACACAGGTACATACACAAAGTAACAGAAAGAGTATACATATTTAAACACTCGTTTCTTTTACCTGTGAGAAACAATCTATATACAGAGTAATATGTGCTAGAACTTAACATATTCGCCAGCAGCAGTTGGCTGAAATAACTTAAAATTTTACTTTATCGGTATGGAAATTATTTGCAGAACAGGATTTATAATAAAGGCGGGAACTTACATTGTCATCAGATTGGGCAAAACTAGAAGATGAACAGGCTGTCCCAGATAGAAATAATTGACCAATATTACATCCGCCTTCTTCTCTAGATGATTCTCCATCATCAATGCTGTTCTGGATAAGCTGCAATCTCTATACAAATACAATAAGTTAAAATTAGCCAGGTAAAATTAGTCATCACTACCACCTTATCGGGTGAAAAGAGATCAGCATTAAGCTTTAAATTGAACAGAAAAAGTAATAAGAATTAACAAGTAGTTTATAAGCGAGGTTACAAAGGCAAACAAAGTCTGCACATTAGTTTCTATTCTTTCCTATTTCTTTACACATATAGATTAGAACTGTGTTGTTGCATCTCGTTGCCTGCTGTTAACCAACAACGAACCCCTTTATCTACCACCTTGCACTCGATGTAAAATTCATTCAGGTCAACAAATAGTTTAACAACTCACTACAAAAACAAAAAACAAATAGCTAAGCATTATTATTCAACACTGCAACCTAAGGTTGTACAAAGTCAGGCTCTGTTGTGTGGGTGGAAACTATAAACCTTCCCTCACATGGTCAATTCAAAATGCCACAACTGTCTAGTCCTCAACAAATCTTCACAAACCCGTTGGTTCGGGTAGATCCGTTAGCTACTAACCAAAATCTCAAACCCCTATTTTAAGAATGTATAACCAAATACTTCAATACATCTCCCAACACGATAGACTCCAATTTTCACAAACCTCGTGGTTCGGGTGGATCAGTTAGCTACTAATCAAATTTTAAAGCCCCTATCTCAAGAATGTATAATCCAAATACTTCGATACATCTCCCAACACGACAGACTCCATTTTCACGAACTACCCTTCGTTACTCCTACAGAACATCTGTTTAGATACGCAAATACATCATAGTTTGTACTCTTTCATCAACGTTTCCAGATTTCTCGCACATTTCCTTTATCTTAGCTCCGATACATGAGCTCGATAAGAGATCACACTAATACATATTCCTTCATTACAGAACAAACCGAACGCAGGTCATTACTTCATCGTCGATTCAACAATAACACTCCTCCAAACAACTAATCATACAGTACAGCACAACAACAGCTATCATTCACTTAATCAATAGAGATCAACTAACCAAAACACACACATGCAAATTAGGTATTCAGTAATCGAAATCGATCATCACCTCGATCCGTTGCTCGAACGTGACGTAATCATTTCTGATCCCCTCCACATTCAACCGATGGACGCCGTACTGCTGCAGCCACGGCGGAAGCCACGCATCGTCCTGTTAGCAAAAGAGCGAACAAAATTGAGCTCCAATTAAAGCGCGTACAAGCTCCAATACAAGTGGTACAACTATTGCACAGCAGAAAAATGGCTTTACCTCTGAGAATTGGGGAGGGCGAAATTCCGATAAGCTCGCCATTACTGTGAAATTGTTGAGGAGAGAGAATATTAGGTATATCGTTTCTAGATTGGCGCCAAATTGGAGTATTTACCGCGAAATCTGCTTTTGTGGTGTTGAGTTCCTAATTTACCCCTGGGGAAAATGGTGTAATTACAGAATAGGGATCCAGAGAGCACAAACTTTTTGATATCTGTTCTTTTGCCCTAATCTTTTCGTTTTTCATGTTTTGGTCTCAATTCACATTTTAATTGACCGAGTAACGACGTTTAATTAGGAGAAATTAAACATTTGTAATTTTGTATAAACATGAATTTTCTTTGGTTGATGGTATAGTGTTTTATATTTCAAAATTTATAATTACCAATTTAATTTGTAATATGTAACATATGTTGAAGACTATACAACAAATGTTAGTTGGTTCGAACAATAAACTAGACAGTCTAACGGTTCAAACATGTTGAAGACTAACGTTTCTTTTTATGTTAGTTGGTTCGAACAATAAACTAGACAGTCTCGTTGCATGTTAAATTGAAAATATATCAAATACACATAGAGCATTTTCCTTAAACGTGAGTTGAAGTGAATGCGCGCTAGCAGACCAGACCGCGTCTGGCCTCCAATGCCCATGAGACTCGTGCAACTGCGCGCTGCATGCAGCAGTGCCCTGCCTATGGCAGACTGATCTGACACTTGGAGTTTGGGGTTGCTACATGTTTTGTCGTCTTTTAGGCCACTATCATGTAAATCGGGGGCGAAGCCACGGGGGGTGCATGTGGGTGCACTTGCACCCCCCAGCTTTCCAAATTTTTTTTTAGTAGTAGATGTTTTTAAAATTCTATTTTGTTGAAAGGGACTTTTTAGCAGGTTTGCACCCCTGAATTTTGGCCAACATAGCACTTGGTTATTAATTTATTATTAGCTTACAGATCTACTATAGATCTACTCCAATTTATTATTTATTTAATACCATCATAAAGAATGCTGATTAAAAATATCTAACTAAATATAAGCTACGAAAAGCCTATCTAATGCATTACATATTATATATATTATGTATACATCCAACATGCAAAATATGCTTTGATCAAGAAAAAATGGCAAAAGGTGAGCTTTTATACTCGTTTTTTCTTCCAGCGAATAAAAAGTTATAATACTTCTTTTCTATATTGATTTTTTTTCCGTGAATAAAAAGTTATTGATTATTTATATTACACATTTTGATTAAAGAAAAGGTGAACTTTTATACTGGTTTTTTTTAGTGAAAAAAAAGTTATAATACTGCTTTTTATATTGATTTTTTCCCGTGAATAAAAAGTTATTGATTATTTATATTATATATTTTGATTAAAAAAAAAATCTCAACGCGTTTTCGCCCCCCCAAACTTTTTTTCCTGGCTTCGCCCCTGATGTAAATAGCCTTTGTGTAGAGCTTTCCTTATATGTCTTATTATTAGAGCTCTTTAGAAATAGGTTGATATTGATCATGAATTGTTTATATTAATAATAATTTAGAATTATTAGGAGGATCATTAGATCAATATGACAAAGGTCGTCTGTTTTAGCTGATGACTTGTATATAACTATATATACCACTCACTTGTTACTTTTCAGACATAAAGAAAACCTTTTAGCTTACTTTGCATAGCTTTCAACACCTTCTTGTCTCTTTCTCACTCTACTTTCTCCCACTAGATTACTTATTCGTCTTAGAGTTAAACTTATCAACTAGTGCATGGGACACTTGATTGAGTCGCACGACTTAGCTTTTGAGTGATCTTAGAACTATATAAGATGACGACAAAGCTAGAATCGAAAAATTCTTTGCATTAAACAGAAATTACTCAGTCTCGCGTGCATGAGCATGCGTGTGTATTTATGGCAACATAATTAACTCCTACGTACATACGTGCCTTATTAATGTCATGTTGTCGTATTACACAGTTATTCATCATTACAAGTAGTTACGTATAATTCATTAAGATTTTTGTCAAGCATACTTTTGATTTTCCTACTAGAACATTCTCTTTCTTTATGAGTTGACTGTAGTTATGCATAAAACCAAGTGTCTTTTGTATTGTAGTCGAATATGTGATATATATACACATATATCGCACGAAAAAAAGAGGAGTGACAAAAATTAAATAACATGTGTAATCATTAATTGTAAACTCCACTATAGCTAGTAGTCTGCTATATTATAAAGTTTCTTTTGATCCAGAAAAACTCATGGCAACAAATTTATTTACTCCATGCATTCCTATATTATTATATATAATATATGTCAAAAACTTTTGACTAGCTAGCTAGTTTGTGTAATATACGTATTGAAGACATGAATTAAGCTTGTTGATGCTCAAGCTTATCTATAAAAACTCAAATTAATAAAAAAATTACATATTCATGCGAGTCTCGAGTTAAATTAAATATCGCCAAATACTATAAATTAAAATTGAAGGTAACGTATATGTACAGAAAAAAAAATGTACGATGCGCGGAACTCGATCTCGATCGAATAAACCGTATCGAATAAGTATTGGACATCGATAGTCACAAGATATTTGTATCTATCAAGTATTGTGACTAATACATATGTGTGTTCCGGTATGTGTAAAAGTGCAACATATATAGCTAAAAAGTAAAATGTTAACTCCGGATAATATGTTTTTACTATAACAAATATAATAATAATAATTAAAAAGCAATTAATTAGCATATATTAATTTAATCCACCTAAGTCTAAAAAGACTTAGATGGTCCAAAAAAATTGAAAGTTAATGCCTACTCTGCCGTGCCTATTTTTTAATTATAATTTCAAAAATTCCACTACCACACTTTGCAGTTGGGTAGTTTGTGAAAATTGGAGTCTGCCGTGTTGGGAGATGTATCAAAGTTTTTGGAGTTGTACACAGTCAGGTTCTATTGTGTGGGTGGAAATTATGAACCTTCCCTCACCTGGTCAATATAAAAAGCTGCAACTCTATAGTGCTTAACAATTTTCACAAACCTCGTTCGAATGGATCAGTTAACTAGTAGTAATCAAAGTCTAAAATGCCCCTATCTTAAAAATGTAAAATCAAATACTTCGATACATCTACCACCAACACGGTAGACTCCAATTTTCACGAACTACCCTTCATTACTCTTTCATCGACATTTCCAGATTTCTCGTACATTTCCTTTACCTTATCTCTTATACATGAGCTCCATAAGAGATCACAATTATACACATTCCTTCATTACAGAACAAATCGAACGCATGTCATTATTATTTCATCGTCTATTCAACAATTTACACTCCTCCAAACAACTAATCACACAATACATCACCACAATAACAGCATGAATCCACTTAATCAATATAGATCAGCTAACCAAAACACATGCAAATTAGTTACTTAGGTATTCATTAATCGAAATCGAACATAACCTTGATCCGCTGCTCGAAGGTGACGTAATCCTTGTTGATTTAATCGATGGACGCCGTACTGCTGGAGCCACGGCGGCAGCCACACATCGTCCTGTCGGCAAAAGTTGAGCTCCGATTAAAGCATGTACATGCTACAATACAAGTGGTACAACTATTGCACAGCAGAAAAAAATAGAGAAAAATGATTTACCTCTGAGAATTGGGGAGGGCGGAATTCTGATAAGCTCGCCATTATTGTGAATTTATTGAGGAGACAGAATATTAGGTATATTGTTTGTAGATTCGCGCCAAATTGGAGGTGTTTACCGCGAAATCTGTTTTCTGGTAAATTCCTAATCTGCCCCTATGGGAATGATACAATTACACAGTAGATATTTGTTCTTTTGCCCTAATCTATTCGTTTTTAATGTTTGGGCTTAGTTCAGCTTTTTTTTAAACAGGAAAAAATATATATAACTAAGGTCTAGACCGAGTAATGTACATAGGGCTGCAGGGTACGACAGGCGGGACAACATCGTATATACACATGCTAAACTACACAACGCAAAGTGCTCCATATTGAACAGGAAATGACGCAAAAGGATAGCTACAATAGTTTACCATTTTAACTGATGGAATAAGGAAGTTTAATTTAAAAGAGAGTGTGTGGTATGAAGATTTATTAGATGTTTGTTTATACATGAATTTTCTTTGGTTTGTCGTATAGTGTTTAATGTTTCAAATTTTGTAAATACTAATCTATTTGTAATATGTGACATATGTTGAAGATTCATGGAATTATTTGTGCGCGTCTTATACAATAATGTAATTCAAAAACATGAATGTATTTTTGTGCGGACGAATTATCAAAAATGCCCGATAAGTTTGGCCTTTAACTTGAAATGCCCGATTTTTCCAGACCTGTTGAAAATGCCCGTTAAGTTCTAACTTTTCTAACAAAAATGCCCGATTTAAAAAAATCGGACATTTTATCCGACATGGCATCCGAATCAAAGCTGAATCAAAGAATCGCGCCCGATATCTAAGATTTTTTTGTCCGAAAAAACGTGTCTAAAAATTTCTAAAAAATGTAAAAACAAATTAAAAAAAATACATTAATAAAACGTGTGCATCCGCCGGTGCACTGTTCACTGTTCACGGTGAACAATGGCGGTGAACAGTGCACCGCCACTCGTCGGAGTCCGATTTCCGTTCCGATTTCTGATTCGAGTTCCGATTTCCGATTCGAGTACCACCACCCCGCCGGAGTTTTCGAAATATAAATCCGACGGCGTCAGTCGACGCCGCCACCGCTGCAACGGCGAGTTGCAGCGGTGTGGTGGGGGGGATCTGACGGGGGGCGCTGTTGCAGTGGTGACGGGGGGGACGCCGTTGCAGTGGTGCGGTGTGTTGGGGGGGGGGGGGTGTCGCGATCTGAAGATGATGATGATGATTTTTTTAATTTTTTTTGGTTGAATTGTTTATTATTATTATTATATATATGTTTATATCTTTATTATTATTAACATATATATGCATTAGTTACATATATATAAGGAGAAGCGTTTTTCAGATAGTGAACAGTGAACGCGACTTTTTGACTATGCAACGCGGCTTTTTGATTAGGCAGCCACGTAGGCTTTTTTGTCCGAAAATTTCATTTCGGGCATTTTTGTTAGAAAAGTAAGAACTTAACGGGCATTTTCACCAGGTCACGAAAAATCGGGCATTTTAAGTTAATGGCCAAAGTTAGCGGGCATTTTTGATAATTCGTCCTTTTTGTGCTTCCTTATAACTTAGTATTAGCAAAAGTATTATGATTGATTTATTTCAAAAACATTTTAATTGATTATGTTGTCTTTAGTTTTTCTTTCTATTGTTCACTACAAACCTAATTAGTTTTAAAAGAATAAAATGTTAAAAATGGATAGAGCTATGCCCTCTGTCACCAATCACCCTTTAAAACAACACCATGTGGTAGGTATGATGAACATGTAATAAATTGAAGATTAATTTGTACAACTTCTTTTTCAGCATTGATTGCACACTTATCTACCAAATATGATTATTTTTCTTTAGTTAATGTAAAGTTGCTCACACTTATCTAACTATACTAGTACACAATCACGATGCTCCCCAAAAATTAATTGATTTTGCTATAATATTTTGCATATGCATGTATTACATCATTTGTGTTTGATTTTTGTTCACAACCCTCTATAATTATGTTTAGTTATAAAGAGAGTAGGCTTAGTCAAAAGTAAAAAATGTTGCGATTCCTCCAAGTTGGCAAAATTCAAAATTGTTATATAATAACGATATGAAAAGTCTTCATCATTTAAATATTACAAATAAAAACTATAGGAAATATAATTTCCTCCTTTATTCTAACTTTTACTTTATTAAAAACCACCAAGAACAATATCAATGCTCATTAACAAACTCTTTGATCTTTTGAAATAGCTTCTCAGTTTCAGCACCCGTAACAGGATCATGATCCACAGCCAACTTGTTCAAGTAAAAACTATGTCCAACACCATGGCTAACAAAAAGCTCCACTTCTTTCTCAGCACTTTTCATGGCCTCGTAAAACTCCATTTCCGTATCCTTTAACAAGTCCTGATCCGCCATGCAGTATAAATACGGAGGCAGCTTCAGCTCGTCCAAGGGCTCGTTCATTGGACACGTTATCGGGTGGTCTTTCGTGGCGCCAACGGGCAATGCCAAGTTCAAGAACTTATCCACCATGTCGAGGGTCAAAAAGGGCGTCTCCGGCTGCTCTAACTCCGACTTGCTACGCGCGGCGCGGCAGAACCCCGGGTGGATAGGGATTGCGCCAGCGAGTTTGAGAGGGTGTAGGTCTTCGTTTCCCGCACGGGCCGCCACTTGGTGGACTATGTTCCCACCTATAGGAAATTTATGTAATGTAAAATAAAATATGGCTCCACACTATTAATTTAATGTAATAAATTACAAGCCACCGACTCATGATCAATATAGAACGTGACCAAAAAACCAAAGACTACTTGTACCAATATAATAGGACAATACGAGTCGTTGGTCGTTACCCTAATTTTATTTATTTTTTAAGTAGAACGTTACATCTTCGAAACATTTAATTTGCACTATAGCTTCCAAATTTAAGTAAAGAGTCATTCACACTCCACATTCATGTAGTAATTAAAATGAATATATCAATTACCATTTTGCGCAAGTGGTTAACCATAATTTAATTTTTAGAAAATTGATTTTCTTAGTCTCATTAAAGTGTTAAGGACCATTTATGCCAATTTCCGTGCCAACTTTCATTCCATTTGTTAAATTCATTACACAACGCTTGAAAATAACTTGATTAGACTTTTGTAAATTCAAAATGGAAAAATCTATGTGTTTCACAAAACAAGCTATCCATGTGTTTCATAAAACAAATAAAAAAATGACAAAAGTAACATGAAGCCTAATTTTCCCGTAACCTTAATTAAGCTACCTATCTTTTCGACCTTGGTGAATTATGTAATCTACTAATGGTTGGCGAATTATAATATTACCTGAGCTATCGCCGATGAGGAAAACCCTGTTAAAATCACCATGATCACGTAGCCACGCCTGGTCGCTCTCTCCGGCAGCCACCGAACGAAGCCAACGCAACGCAGCATACCCCTCGTCGCATGCGGTGGGGAGGCGGCACTCCGGCGCACGAGGCAAATAAACCGACACAATGATAACTGGAACTGTACTCACCTCCAAACGGTTAGAACGCGACACGATGATAACTGGAGCTTTACTCGCCACGCTAATCTCAGAGTGAGAACCCGTCCCGACGACAACTGGCGCTGGACTCGCCTGCATCAGGCGAGTGATAGAAGAGTAGTACATACACCAATCAGCCTCGCTAATGCAAAACCCTCCACCGTGGAAGTGGAGGAGTATCGGTAGCTTTTCGACGTCGTTTTCGTCCCTCTCCGGTAGGTAAATCCGGAGTTTTAGCTGATCGGAGGTGACGTCAGCGACCGCCACGCCATCGACGAAGTTGTCATGCGGCAGCACGGCGTCGTACATGAACTTGACTTCCGGTGGTCCGGTCCACGTTCGGTCAACGGTGCCGTCGTCGTATAGACTCAACCAGCCGGATACTTGGTCAACGATTTTCTTTTGTTGGACCATTATGATAATTTAATATATTTTTTTTTATATGAATTAGTGTAAAGTAATAATTCTTGGGGTTGAGATGGGAAGAATGGAGAGGTGAGGGGCTTTTTTATAGTGGGGGTTTGAAGTTGTCAAGTTGATGAATGGTTAATAGTAAAATGAACAATTGAATGAAAAACCAAGAAGAAAGTAAACCAGTAGGGAAATTTCATTTTAATATTTTTATTTAAATTAATAATGGAAGGTAGGGAGGAAACTAACGTTGATCTTTTTACCTGAATTTCCCATGATGTTCACAGAAATTTTGTACCATTAATTTCGCATTATATTGGCAAACACCTCTATGAACTAGCTTGGTGGTTGTATTTCAAGTAGACTCTAGTATAACTCATGGTTTTATTATGTATTAACATATATGATACAAGTCGTACATGAAATTCAATTTTGACGTAAGTACTCTTCATGGATGTATATATAAAGAATAAGTTTGATCAATTTGTGTACGTATAAATCAATTAAAGGTGCCATATAGTATTTGGCATATTTTAGAATTTCAGTGGGAATATTTGCTAATAGCAAGAATAACAAATAGAAGTTATATATATTTTTCAGTTAGTCACAAGTCGCAACGCACCGGTCGTTTTTGCATAGATTGTGTACCTATTGATGTTTGATGATTACAAACTTACAATATGCCATTTCGGTCCAACTCTGGCATAAATAAGGGCCCCCAAACCTTTTATATCGGTGGCCTAATGTTAATGCCACGTAATTGTTATATCAAATAAATGTTATATCTCCACAAAGAAACAAAAAAAAAAAAAAGAGTTTATACTGTTGTTACATTGCCGACTTGTCCTATGAGCTCAAATTAAAGTATATCTATAGTTCGATTAGAAGCTTCTCGAAGTTTTTGCGATTAATTCAACATTTAAAAATGAAAAAAAAAATAGAAAAAGCAAGCATTGTTGCATTATTGTTTATAAGAAAAATACATTAATGTTTGCTTCCACTCTATAATAAAAACATTTTATTATTTTCAAAAACCAATGTTCAAAAACCTTGGACTAAGAGCCTTCTGTTATAAATATGGTTGGTAGAATATGTCTTGTAGCCATTGTTGAAAATTATGTAGAAATGCTTTTTATAATAATAATAGTTGTTGTAAATAATGTAAGATATTGAAAATTCTTGCATATATCAGGAGCCATCAAGATGAAGAGAAAAATACTCATTCACAAATAATATACTCCTTATTTGCTCTTCTTTTCCTATGTTCTTTTAATATATTGTTATAATTCTCAAATAGTTTTAGTTATTCTATATATAACACGTTAATTATCTGCACGATAGAGTTCGATCCGGAAGAATTTAGTTCATTCGTTAGAGAAAACGTTCAACATTAAAAGGTACGAAAGTTTTATATTATTTGTTTATCTATCTACATTATTATAGACAAGGCGGATTACCGCCAATCTATAATTTTATGATTAGATGAATATGTGTTTATAATTTTGTTGTTATAATTTAATATTTACGTGTTCATCTATCTACATTATTATAGACAAGGCAGACTACGGCCTATCTATAATTTTATGATTAAATTTTCTCTGTCATCTAACTCTAACACTAAAACTAATTTTAACTTTCGTTGATGCTTGAGTTAACCCCAAGCTGAAAACGACTACTGATAATTTATTATTGCTTATTTTATTTCATAAGCCCATGAAAGTTTTTACATAGTAATGTGGCAGAAATTATTTACGCACTTAATTCATTGCAATTATTTTCGCCAAAACATTATTCCATAAGCCCATGAAAGTTTTTACATAGTAATGTGGTGGAAATTATTTACGCACTTAATTCATTGCAATTATTTTACTTGTTTACATTATTTCATAAGCCTATGAAAGTTTTTTACATATTAATGTGGCGGAAATTATTTACGCACTTAATTCATTGCAATTATTTTACTTGTTTACATTATTTCACAAGTCCATGAAAGTTTTTACATAATAATGTGGCAGAAATTATTTACGCACTTAATTCATTGCAATTATTTTACTTGTTTACATTATTCGATAAGCCCATGAAAGTTTTTACATAGTAATGTGGCGGAAATTATTTTCGCACTTAATTCATTGCAATTATTTTACTTGTTTACATTATTCCTTAAGCACATGAAAGTTTTTACATAGTAATGTGGCGGAAATTATTTACGCACTTAATTCATTGCAATTATTTTACTTGTTTACATTATTCCTTAAGCCCATGAAAGTTTTTACATAGTAATGTGGTGGAAAATGTATATGT
The DNA here is from genome assembly GCA_948329865.1 of Linaria vulgaris. NCBI lineage: Eukaryota > Viridiplantae > Streptophyta > Magnoliopsida > Lamiales > Plantaginaceae > Linaria > Linaria vulgaris. Next base: position 109,139,117 of record OX415254.1, on the reverse strand, counting down.
ATTTTCTTATCGTAATATTATTCCATATGCCTGTTAAAATATCATTAATACGGCGAAATTATTTTACATGTTATTATTTTTAATTTTTGTTGCTAAATTATTAAAGACATTACCCTTCATAAAACCTGCAAAATAATATTAAAAAAATGATTGTTTTTCTAACGGCTATAAACGGCTACTTACGGATATTTTTTCTCTATAAATATACAAATTTCATAAAACAAACTCCACACAAATCTTCACCTCATTTCTCTCATCTTGCAAAATGATCTCTACGACAACAACGATCTTGATCCTCATTTACCTTTCAATTTTTATTTTTATGCTAGTAGATGAGGACACTCCTATGTTTGTCCCTATGATATTCCTCCCTTTTATCATAATAATTTTGAGTTCTAGATTTGGCTAGAGATGAGATAATTACATTGTATTATTGTAATAATTGTGCTTCTATGATTATGTGTTAAATAAATTGTTTCGATCCTAATTATGTTTTTCTTGGTTATGTATTTAGCTGGAAAAATGTCTAACCTCACGAGTACATTTAGTTGTATACTCAATATCACTAGGAAGAATTATGGACAATGGAAATCAGATACAAAATTGTACCTCAGATCAAAGAGCATCGTTGAAACTCTTGCTGCAGTAAATACAAATACGGATCCAGAAAAATGTGAGGTTGTGATCTATATGAGAAAACACTTTCTACTTTCCATGTGTCCATGATAAATGTCCAACAAGAATACAAATTGCTGAATATTTTAAAATATCACAACTTGCAACAAAGGTTGTTAATGGTAGAAAGTTACAATAACTTATTGATGAAAAATCATCAATCTCGTCATCCTGGAGCACATGCATTACCTGAGGCAAATGCCATTAACTTTTCAAACTCCTATGGACGATGTAACAATGAGAATGCCAATCAAGGTCATGGCCATGGTCATGGTCGAGGGGGTTTTCACAACCCCTAGCGTACCAACATTGTCTTTAAGAATAACCACCAGAACAAAGAAAAATATAATAAAAACCCTCAAGGTTATTGTTTTGGATGTTGAATGAAAGGGCATTGGGCCAACGCATGTCGTACATCAGAACATCTCTGTAAGATGTACCAAGAAAGTTTGAAGGGTAAAGAAAATGAAGTTAACCTTGTCGAACAAAATCCAAATGGTGATTCCACCTTTATGGAGGCGACAAACTTTTCTGATGACTATGATGTTCATCTGGCTTAATATGTGTTATGTGATCTTCTGGCTGAATATGCTTATTGTGATTTATGTTTGAAGTTGTATTATCTACTTCCTGCATTTCTGTTGTGTGCTTTCAATAAAATAATCTCTTTTGGTGATTTCTGCCTACTTGACTGTTGTACAACTCATACAATTCTCACATGTAAGAAATATTTTACATATTTAGAACCCTCAAAATCTCAAGTCGATACAATAGGAGGTCCTATTAAATTGATTGAAGGGTCTGGTACAACTATTTTTACTTTACCAAATGGAACAAAGTTTATCATCGATGATGTCTTATTTGCCCCAAAATCCAGAAGAAATTTACTGGAGTTTTAATGATATATATCGTCATGGATATGATACCAACTCAAGGACTGAGAATAAAACTAAATATCTTGTCATTATTAAGTATATATCAGGAAATTAACATATATTTGAAAAACTACCAAAACTCTCATCGGGATTGCATTATACATATATTAATGCTATCGAGTCAAATATGGTAGTCACTGAAAATCCTGAATTATTAACTTTATAGCATGATCGACTAGGTCATCCTGGTTCAACAATGATGCGAAGGATAATTGAAACTACAAATGGACATTCATTAAAAGGATCCAAACTCAATCTGAGCAACAATAGTCCATGTGAAGCATGTTCTCTTAGAAAGCTAATTATAAAGCATTCACCAGTTAAAATTAAGACAGAATTACACACATTTCTTTAAAGAATTCAAGGTGATATATATGGACCTATTCATCCATCATGTGGACCATTTCTATATTTTATGGTATTAATTGATGCCTCAAGTCGATGGTCACATGTCTGTCTATTGTCTACTCGCAATATGGCATTTGCGAGATTTTTGGCTCAAATAATTAAAATAAGAGCTCAATTTCCTGACTATACGATCAAGAAAGCCAGACTTGACAATGCTGGTGAATTCACATCTCAAGCTTTCAATGATTATTGTATGTCAACTGGAGTCACGGTTGAACATAGTGTTGCACATGTACATACTCAAAATGGTTTAGCTGAATCATTAATTAAACGACTTCAATTAATTGCTAGACAATTGTTGATGAAAGCTAAATTGCCAAGTTCTCTATGGGGTCATGTGATTTTATGTTGCATCACTAATTCGCATTAGACCAAGCCCGTATCATGAATACTCCCCATTACAACTTTCTTTTGGTCATGAACCTAATATTTCCCATATAAAGATTTTTGGTTGTGCGGTTTATGTTCCAATTGCACCACTAAAGCGAACAAAAATGGGACCACAAAGAAGGTTAGGAATATATGTTGGATTTGACTCACCATCAATAATCAGATATCTTCAACCTCTAACAGATGATGTCTTTACGGCACGTTTTGCCGATTGCCTCTGTTGTGCCTATTTTTTAAATATAATTTCAAAAATTCTACTACCAACCACACTTTGCAGTGCAGTTGGGTAGTTTGTGAAAATTGGAGTCTGCAAGGTGTTGGGAAATCTATCAAAGTTTTTTGGTTGTACACAGTCGGTTCTGTTCTGTGTTGGATATTATGAACCTTCCCTTACCTGGTCAAAATAAAAAGCTGCAACTCTATAGTGCTTAACAATTTTCATAAAGCTCGTGGTTCGAGTGGATCAGTTAACTACTAATCAAAGTCTAAAACTCCCCTATCTTAAAATGTAAAATCAAATACTTCGATACATCTAAGACCAACACGGCATACTCCAATTTTCACGAACTACCCTTCATTACTCCTATAGAGCATCTTCTGTTTAGATAAGCAAGTACATCATAGTTTGTACTCTTTCATCGACATTTCCATATTTCTCGTACATTTCCTTTACCTTACCTCATATATATGAGCTCCATAAGAGATCACAGTTATACACATTCCTTCATTAAAGAACAAATCGAACGCATGTCATTATTACTTCATCGTCGATTCATCAATTTACACTCCTCCAAACAACTAATCACACGGTACAACACAATAACATCATGAATTCTTAGGTATTCATTAATCGAAATCGAACATCACCTTGATCCGTTGCTCGAAGGTGACGTAATCCTTGCTGATTTAATCGACGGGCGCCGTACTGCTGGAGTCACGACGGCAGCCACGTGTCATCCTGTGGGCAAAAATTGAGCTCTGATTAAAGCATGTACAAGCTGCAATACACGTGGTACAACTATTGCACAGCAGAAAAAAAATTAGAGAAAAGTGGCTTTACCTCTGAGAATTGGGGAGGGCGGAATTCCGATTAGCTCGCCATTATTTTGAATTTGTTGAGGAGAGAGAATATTAGTATATTGTTTTTCAGATTGGCGCCAAATTGGAGTGTTTGCCGCGAAATCTGCTTTTGTGGTAAATTCTTAATCTGCCCCTACGGGAATGATACAATTACACAGTAGGGATACGAAGAGTTTTGATATTTGTTCTTTTGCCATAATCTATTCGTTTTTAATGTTTGGGCTTAGTTCAACATTTTTTTTTAACAGGAAAAAATATATGTAACTAAGGTCTAGGTCGAGTAATGTACATAAGGCTGCAAGGTTCGACATGCGGGACAACATCGTATATACACATGCTAAAATACACAAGGCAAAGTGCTCCTCTGCCAAAATGACGCAAAAAGATAGTTACAGTGGGCAGTCTCCCTATGCTCGATAGTTCAACATTTTAGTTCAGCATTTTAACTGATGGAATAAGGAAGTTAATTTAAAAGAATGTGTGTGCAATGAAGATTTAGATGTTTGTTTATACATGAATTTTCTTTGGTTTGTCGTATAGTGTTTAATGTTTCAAATTGTATAAATACTAATCTATTTATAATATGTGACACACACATATATATATATATATATATATGTTGAAGATTCATGGAATTATTTGTGCGCGTCTTATACAATAATGTAATTCAAAAACGCGAATGTATTTTTGTGCTTCCTTATAACTTAGTATTAGCAAAAGTATTATGATTGATTTATTTCAAAAACATTTTAATTGATTATGTTGTCTTTAGTTTTTCTTTCTATTTTTCAATACAAACCTAATTAGTTTTAAACGAATAAAATATTAAAAATGGATAAAACTATGGCCTCTGTCACCAATCACCCTTTAAAACAACACCATGTGGCATGTGGTGGGTATGATGAACATGTAATAAATTGAAGATTAATTTGTACAACTTATTTTTCAGCATTGATTGCACACTTATCTACCAAATATAATTATTTTTCTTTAGTTATTGTAAAGTTGCTCACACTTACCTAACTACACTAGTACACAATCACGATGCTCCCCATAAATTAATTGATTTTGCTATAATATTTTGCATATGCATGTATTAATTACATCATTTGTGTTTGATTTTTGTTCATAACCCTCTATGATTATGTTTATTTATAAAGAGAGTAGGCTAGTCAAAAGTAAAAAATGTTGTGATTCCTCCAAGTTGGCAAAATTGTTATATAATAATAACGATATGAAAAGTCTTCATCATTTAAATATTACAAAAAAAACTATAGGAAATATAATTTCCTCATTTATTCTAACTTTTACTTTATTAAAAAACACCAAGAACAATATCAATGCTCATTAACAAACTCTTTGATCTTTTGAAATAGCTTCTCAGTTTCAGCACCCGTAACAGGATCATTATCCACAGCCAACTTGTTCAAGTAAAAACTATGTCCAACACCATGGCTAACAAAAAGCTCCACTTCTTTCTCAGCACTTTTCATGGCCTCGTAAAACTCCATTTCCGTATCCTTTAACAAGTCCTGATCCGCCATGCAGTATAAATACGGAGGCAGCTTCAGCTCGTCCAAGGGCTCGTTCATTGGACACGTTATCGGGTGGTCTTTCGTGGCGCCAACGGGCAATGCCAAGTTCAAGAACTTATCCACCATGTCGAGTGTCAAAAAGGGCGTCTCCGGCTGCTCTAACTCCGACTTGCTACGCGTGGCGCGGCAGAACCCCGGGTGGATAGGGATTGCGCCAGCGAGTTTGAGAGGGTGCAGGTCTTCGTTTCCCGCACGGGCCGCCACTTGGTGGACTATGTTCCCACCTATAGGAAATTTATGTAATGTAAAATAAAATATGGCTCCACACTATTATTTTAATGTAATAAATTATAAGCCACCAACTCGTGATCAATATAGAACGTGACCAAAAAACAAAAGACGACTTGTACCAATATAATAGGACAATGCGAGTCGTTGGTCGTTACCCTAATTTTATTTATTTTTTAAGTGGAACGTTACATCTTCGAAACATTTAATTTGCACTAGCTTCCAAATTTAAGTAAAGAGTGATTCACACTCCACATTCATGTAGTAAAATGAATATATCAATTACCATTTTGCGCAAGTGGTTAACCATAATTTAATTTTTAGAAAATTGATTTTCTTAGTCTCATTAAAGTGTTAAGGACCATTTATGCCAATTTCCGTGCCAACTTTCATTCCATTTGTTAAATTCATTACACAACGCTTGAAAATAACTTGATTAGACTTTTGTAAATTCAAAATGGAAAAATCTATGTGTTTCATAAAACAAGCTATCCATGTGTTTCATAAAACAAATAAAAAAAAATGACAAAAGTAACATGCCCCTAACCTTAATTAAGCTACCTCCTTTTCAATTAATTAAGCTTACGTAATCTCTATATATAACTAACTTTTTACCTGAGCTATCGCCGATGAGGAAAACCCGGTTAAAATCACCATGATCATGTAGCCACGCCTGGTCGCTCTCTCCGGCAGCCACCGAACGAAGCCAACGCAACGCAGCATACCCCTCGTCGCATGCGGCGGGGAGGCGGCGCTCCGGCGCACGAGGCAAATAAACCGACACAATGATAACTGGAACTGTACTCACCTCCAAACGGTTAGAACCCGCCACGATGATAACTGGAGCTGTACTCGCCGCGCGATTCTCAGGGTCAGAACCCGTCCCGACGACAACTGGCGCTGTACTCGCCTGCATCAGGCGAGTGATAGAAGAGTAGTACATACACCAATCAGCCTCGCTAATGCAAAACCCTCCACCGTGGAAATGGAGGAGTATCGGTAGCTTTTCGACGTCGTTTTCGTCCCTCTCCGGTAGGTAAATCCGGAGTTTTAGCTGATCGGAGGTGACGTCAGCGACCGCCACGCCATCGATGAAGTTGTCGTGCGGCGGCACGGCGTCGGACATGAACTTGACTTCCGGTGGTCCGGTCCACGTTCGGTCAACGGAGCCGTCGTCGTATAGACTCATCCAGCATGAGACTTGGTCAACGATTTTCTTTTGTTGGACCATGATGATAATTTAATATATATTTTTTTATATGAATTAGTGTAAAGTAATAATTTTTGGGGTTGAGATGGGAAGAATGGAGAGCTGAGGGGCTTTTTTATAGTGGGGGTTTGAAGTTGTCAAGTTGATGATTGGTTAATACTTAATAGTAAAATGAACAATTGAATGAAAGACCAAGAAGAAAGTAAACCAGTAGGGAAATTTCATTTTAATATTTTTATTTAAATTAATAATGGAAGGTATGGAGGAAACTAACGTTGATCTTTCTACCTGAATTTCCCATGATGTTCACAGAAATTTTGTACCATTAATTTCGCATTATATTGGCAAACACCTCTATGAACTAGCTTGGTGGTTGTATTTCAAGTAGACTCTAGTATAACTGTGTAACTCGTGGTTTTATTATGTATATTAACATATATGATACAAGTCGTACATGAAATTCAATTTTGACGTAAGTACTCTTCATGTATGTATATATAAAGAATAAGTTTGATCAATTTGTGTACGTATAAATCAATTAAATGTGCCAGAGTATTTGGCATATTTTAGAATTTCAGTGGGAATATTTGCTATGCTAATAACAAAAATAACAAATAGAAGTTATATATATTTTTCAGTTTGTCACAACTCACAAGTCACAACGCACCGGTCGTTTTTGCATAGATTGTGTACCTATTGATGTTTGATGATGTTACAAATTAAACTTACAATATGCCATTTCGGTCCAACTCTGGCATAAATAAGGGCCCCCAAACCTTTCATATCGGTGGCCTAATGTTAATGCCACCTAATTGTAATATCAAATAAATGTTATATCTCCACAAAGAAACAAAAAAAGAAAAAGAAAAAGAAAAAGAGTTTATACTGTTGTTACATTGCCGACTTGTCCTATGAGCTCAAATTAAAGTATATTTATAGGTGCACGTTTTTTTTTTTGATACAAAGTTTATAGGTGCACGTTCGATTAGAAGCTTCTCGAAGTTTTTGCGATTAATTCAACATTTAAAAATGAAAAAAATAGAAAAAGCAATCATTGCTGTTTTATTATAAGAAAAATACATTAATGTTTGCTTCCACTCAATAATAAAAACGTTTTATTATTTTCAAAAACAAATGTTCAAAAACCTTGGACTAGGCTTCGTCTTTATTCGAATTTGTTGAGAACACCCGACAGTAGAAAAGAACGGAATACACACACACACACACACACACACACACACACACATATATATATATATATATATATATATATATATATATATATATATATGCCTAAGAGGTTCATATACTTTTATATTTGTGCTATGTTGTTTTGGTAGTTCTACTGCAGGCTTTGAGACTTCGAGTTAAGTTCTTATTATTCAAGAGTCAAGGATAAAAATAAAAATTGAGCACGAACAAATAACAAATCAAACTTTAACACTCGTTTTGAAACACTTAACTAATTTATAAAGAAACTTTTTCCAAACACCCTTCATCGTGTATTTCATTTTTCAAGTCAACAAGACAGTATGAAACAAAAGAAAAAATGAATTTATGCAAACAATGTGATTTTATTAATTAGATGCTAGGATTGGAATAACTATTTTCGAACAACATGCATATTTATTTACAACCTCAAGCTCATTTTTTAAAATAAAAATAAAAAGAACCACATCGGTGCGTTAAAGAGCTAAATTCTATTGAAATTTGATGCAAGGTAATTTAGTCTGCTAACTAGTCACTTCACGTCAGACTAACCCGAGCTTCTGATTGGTCCCAAGCTAGCTTTAAGTTCGAGAAATCTGCACTAAAAAGCACCATACCTGAACTTGGAGATTGTTGATTTCGGACTGAACTTGGGCTGGACCAAGCTGCCTACGTATCCCATATAGAGAATCAAGTCAAACGTAGTTCATTATTTCTCTGTGGCGACCATTGTTGCGCGTCGGACTAATATGTCATGTTGAACGGGTATGCCGTATATTGAGCTGGTAGCATATCGGGCCAACACTGTCGGGTGAGATGTCGTCAAATGGGATGCCAATTCGTGTTGGATATGAACTAGGCGGCGACTGACCCCGTGAAGGCACTCCGACGCTCAAGTCAGTATGCGGGAGTTGTATGTAGTATGCAAGTTGTAGATCTTAATATCAAATATATCTTATTGTAGAGTATCTCGAAATTCGGGTGAGCAAAAGTGTCTTGAATTTATGGTGACCTCAAAAAGTCCCCAAATTTTGGGTCATAAGTAGTGTGTCGAAGGTGCTTAACTCGAAGCTTATCTATCTCGAAACAAAGTTTTCTCGAAATAACTCTATCTCTCGAAAGTCCCCTTAGGTGCAAGAGACAAGATTCGAGTTAAGTTGAATCTCGAAACTGGTGAGGGGTTTCGAGTTATAGATGAGAGATATGGTCTACCCCAAGTGAAACTGATGTCCCTTTCTGAGTAGATGTGAGGGATTTATATAGTAGATGAGACCCATAAATTAGGCCATCAAATCCGTCCATGATTCCACCAATCACGTCTAACCCAAAATTGCTTATGTCGAAATTACATTGTCTCAAAACTAAGTTGTCCCGATAAGTATCTCTAACCTGAAACATTGTCCCGAAAGTACCTCTAACCTGAAACATTGTCCCTAAAATATCACTAAACCCGAAACATTGTACCGAAAGTAAGATTTAGGGACATATTTCGATATAACTTTCAAGTGAACCTTGCTTAGTCCTTTTTAATGTGTTTTCTTACGTGTCTTCTTCTAGTGAGTGTCGTCGCTTGATTGATGCCACATAATACGATTATAATTTGGTATAACAAAGTCTCATATGTATATTCATCAATCTCACCAAATATATATATATAGTACAAAAGTCTTAACTAATTACGAAAGAATAAGTTTTGAAATGTAAGCCAAAAAGTGTCCTAATATATGATATATACAAGACGTGGTGAAAATTTATCTCGTTGAATCTTCTAAATACTCGCTCAACTTGGAGAATGAAGGTCGCAAACATCCAAATGCACCTCTCCCAAGGCTTTCGTAAATATGTTTGCAGAGTTGTATCTTGTAGAAACATACGAGAAACAAACTAGACATTCCGCCAATGCATCTTAAATGAAATGACATTCGATTTCGATATGATTCTTTCGTTCATAAAAGACCGGGTTTTCAGCAATATGAAGCACTGGTTGACAGTCGCATTATAGATGCATCCCATTAGAATGACTCACTCCCAAGCCACTACGTAATTGTTTGAGCCATTTGAGTTCACGAGTAATTGCCGTCATATAAAGAGACTATGCTTCATATGAAGATCGAGACACCATTTATTGTTTCTTAGTTTTCAAGGACATTAGAAAATGAAGAAGGAAAACCAACCATTTAGTCAAACAACGTCGTATAAGTGCACACTAGCCGTCTAGCCCAATCAGAATCACATCATCCTTCTAAGACCAAATTGCTAGCAGCCTTTAGAAGAATTCCATGTCCTCATCTTTTCTTTAAGTAGAAAAAAATCCGTAATATTGGCTCCAAATCATTTACCCATGGTTGTTGCATCAATTGTGACATAATGTGCATTGAGTAAGCAAGTTCGGACAAATCACAAAGAAGTAAACTAGTTTCTTCACAATCCACATGACAACAATAAGTTTCTAGATCCGTAAGAGCACGCCAGAGACCAAGGCAAGCTTATGATGTTGTTCTTAACACCTAACAAACTAGTCTTCTAAATGATCTCCAGTGCATACTTTCGTTGACAAATATAATTCCTTTTTGGATACGCGCCACCTCGATCCCAAAAGTTATTTCAATACTCCCAACCTTTCATGTGAAAGCATTTTCCTAAGTATGCTGTAAAGACAGTCAGGGTCGCGTGATCATTTTCTGCAATAACCAAGTCATCAAACATAAATAAACATATTTAGTTGGTCGATGTGGCATCCACTGTGGAGGAGACGTGGCAGCCACATGTAATATATATATATATATAAACTAATCATCATATTTATCACCACCACCGTTGCCCCTCCCCCCCACCCCTCACCCACGCACCCACCCCCCCCCCCCGCCGCCGCCACCACCACGAACTGAAATTAGGTTAAAATGTCAAGTTCAATTTGGCGTCACTGAGCTAGTTACCAGCTGATTAAGGGAACAAAGAGTTGTGAATCGAAGCTTGTTTGTCGTCCGGTGGTCAACCGGCGCCGGAAAATGAAGAGTTTGTTCAAGTTGAAGCTGAAAACTCTGGTCGATTTGGTGCGGCAGGCTCGTGATCGACTCATCTTCGTCGATCTCGGTTTGCCGGAGACCAAAGAGAGCAAGCACAATGAGAAGGTTTGGTTTCCTAATTTTTCAATTGACAGTCATTGAGGTAAATTTGTTTTCTTAGTAGTTAGATTAACTGTAAGTCGATGCCGCAATTGTGTCGATGGAAATGTGATGAGTTCTGTTGGCTAATTGCTTCGTATTGTTGGATCGAATGGCGGATATGCGGTGGTGGTGGTGGTGGCGCTGAGTAACTAACACTATCCATGTGGGTGGGTGGGTGGGTGGGTGGGTGGGTGGGTGGGGGGGCGCAACGGTGGTGGTGATGATGATTAGTTTTATATATATATATATATATATATATATATATATATATATATGTGTGTGTGTGTGTGTGTGTGTGTGTGTGTGTGTGTGTTTATTACATGTGGCTGCCACGTCTCTTCCACGGTGGATGCCACGTCGACCGAATTTCACATGTGGCACGCAAAGGACAGTTTCTACAAAAAAAGAGCATAGATCCAGGGCATTTTCAAATATTCGAAAGATAAAGGGCATTTTCATCAAAAAAAGTGAAACATCACAGGCACAAATAATAATTCGTCCTATTTAGTTTCCCTCCCCCCCCCCCCCCCCCCCCCAAGTGAAAAGAGAGTGATTAATCAGACAAAAAACTAAACATAAAACATAATACTCGTTATAGTTTTTATCAAGGTTTGGCATTGTAGAATCCTAGTGCAAATTGATTTTAATGCAACGGTGGTGAAATAAACCTTACCTTAACCTCATACCGATTGCTCAAAATAGCGAAGTGCTCATGTATTCCCACGACATTTCCATGTATAACTAAGATGACACAATCCTTTTCTCCCATCCGCAGTGATGTTTAATATTAACAATCAAAATATACAATATCCACAAAAAAAGAGGAACTAAAGAAAATTATTATTCAGTCCTCAAACGTCTACTGCCGGTAGGTTGATTAGTTAAGTTAAATTTGATTCATACACGTCAAGCATTGGATTTATCCCCAACCTAAATGATGTAGCTTATGTAATTTCAAATACCAATTACAGAAAATAAGGAATTTTATATCAGTTATATAGGAGTCATAGATAAGAACCTACTAATCACATTTTAGTAATCCAAACTCTTTCACTTCCTAATCCTCGGGCTCCATGTCGTAGATTCTACATTGTTAAATTTTTTAGTTGATATTGTTGGTTAGTTTGTTCAAAAATATCACAATCTGGAACTTGAAATATCGCAAAGAAGAGACGCTTTCCTTAAAGCATAATTCGCCCCCACCACAAAGAACTCGTGTGCCAAAAAGGATTGCAGCGAATCACTTCCCATAGTACAATTAAATTAAAGCCCAGAAAAATCAAACAGCAAACTGCGTTTTTGAACTTACGGAATCTACTCAAAGAATAAAAAACAAGAGTGCTAAAGAGCACAAAAAATAATTTCTGCAGCAATTATAAGTGTGTATTAATGAGAAATAACGTTTTGAAGATATTTACTTCTGATAATCCTACAGATTTATAGATACTGGAGTCTCAATAAAACATATCTTTTTCGGGATTTTTTTCACATAAAGGTACAACTCTCCAGTTTAAATCCCAACCGTTAAGTGGCTGTTAATATTTATAATCTCACTTTTATATATTTCCACCATTTAACTCCTGATCAATCTAAGCCGTCAGATTTAAATCTTTAGTAAGATTGGATTTGCACCATCCAATTTAATATTAAGATTAAATCACAACCGTTTATTTTATTTACCAATGTGGGATAATACTCATAAAAACTTTTGTACTACCTTGCATCCACATCCCATCAACACATAAGCAATGTGGGATACACCTCTCACAATATTATTTCTTGAAAAGTAATTTAATAGATATTAGGTTCAAACTAAAAGTCACCAATACGCAAAATTTATTTATTATCCGACTCTTATTTACAACTATATTACAGTACGATGACACAGTCAATAGGCTTTTTGTCACTGGCCGTGTATTTAGACCTTTCGTAATAAGTTGGCCTCGTGAAAGATCTTCTCCTTCTAGTGGCACACCCATTGTGCATGTTGTGCAAATAAATAACAAAATAAAATACTTAAACAGATGCATTGTTCTACACAAAACATTTGCATTGAGCCGAAAGAAAAACAATCATATTTATCAACCTATCCTAAGAAGTCAATGTTGGCCAGTAACACATATGGATGGCTTTTTTCCTAAAAATATATTTAAAAAACTAGAAGAATAGAAAAGAAGAATGTTTTGCCTCAAGGTGGTCTTGATTGATTTATATGGCATAATCTAATGATTGGTTATTGTTGTTGTTATATATGAAAATGAAAATGAGAGGTTTCATAATGATTAAACCACAATAGGTTTCCGTACATGCAAGTTAAGATACATTATTGACATTCTTCCATCAAAGTCCGAAATAGAAAAAATATCAACTTTTACACATCTGAACTTGTTTGGTCCTATGCAGTAATGACTACTGACTAATAAAATCTAGTAGGTGAACTGTTACTTGAGTATAGTAAGTGAATACCCACACTTTACAATGATTCCTTTGTTATATTATACAAAGTGGATGAGATCAAAGATGTAAGATGTGATAGGGGTGTACGAAGAGCACAAGTTGGCACCCTATAGAGTATTGAATGATGCCATGCCATCAAAAACTAAACCAAGAAAAGCATCAACCTTGGCACCAAAAGTTTCTATTATTTTTTAGACCTATTTCACTAAAAACATCAAAATAAAAATAAAATAAAATGGTTACATAAGTCCACACACCCAACAACTTTCTTATAAAGTGTTGCCAACGTTACGACATGCATATGGTTAAACAATTAAAAGGTAAACTAATTATTCATTACTCAAATTTTAAATTTTCTATCAGAACGTTTCTTTTTATGTTAGTTGGTTCGAACAATAAACTAGACAGTCTGGTTGCATGTTAAATTGAAAATATATCAAATACACATAGAGCTTTTTCCTTAAACGTGAGTTGAAGTGAACGCGCGCTAGCAGACCAGACCGCGTCGGGCCTCCAGCGCCCATGAGACCCGTGCAACTGCGCGCCGCATGCAGCAGTGCTCTGTCTAAGGCCGACTGATATGACACTTGGAGTTTGGGGTTGCTACATGCTTTGTCGTCTTTTAGGCCACTATCATATAAATAGCCTTTGTGTAGAGCTTTCCTTATATGTTTTGTTATTATAGCTCTCTAGAAATATGTTGATATTGATCATGAATTATTTATATTAATAATAATTTAGAATTATTAGGAGGATCATTAGATCAATATAATAAAGGTTGTCTGTTTTAGCTGATGACTTGTAAATATACCGCTCACTTGTTACTTTTCAGACATAAAGAAAACCTTTTAGCTCACTTTGCATAGCTTTCAACACCTTCTTGTCTCTTCCCCACTCTACTTTCTCCCACTAGATTACTTATTCGTCTTAGAGTTAAACTTATCAACTAGTGCATGGGACACTTGATTGAGTCGCACGACTTAACTTTTGAGTGATAAAAGTCTAAGTTCGTGTTACATCTTCCGACATGTGGAATCACCTAGAATTAAAACTCAAAACTCGAACAACATACATATAAAGTTAATCACCTAAGAAATCTATGGGGGTTTTGTATTCCCACGACATTTCCATGTATAATTAAGCAGCCACGTTCCATTTCTCCAATGCACAATGTTTAATATTAACAATCAATCCAAAGTGTTTAATATTAACAATCAGAATATACATTATCCACCAAAAAAATGAACTAAAGATCAATATTCAGTCCTCAAACGTCTACTGCCAGTAGGTTGATTAGTTAAGTTACAATCGATTCCTACGCGTCAAGCCTGCAATATATCCCCAACCTAAGAATTAGTTTTATGTAATTCCAATTACCAATTACAGAAAATTAGAAAATTTATATCAGTTATATAAGAGTCATAGACAAGAACCTACTAATCACATTCCTAATCCTCGGGCTCCATGTCGTGGATCCCAAATTGTTAAATTTTTGAGTTGATTTGTTGGTGAGTTTGTTCGAAAATGCCACAATCTTGAACTTGAAAAGTCGCAAAAAATAGAAGCTTTCTGTAAAGCATAATTTGCCCCCACCACTAAAAACTCGGGTGTCAAAAAGGGTTGCAGCAAATCGCTTTCGAGGGTACAATTTAAGCCCAAAAAAATGAAATAGCAGACTACGTCTTTGGGACTTGCAAAATATACTAAAGAGTAAAAAACAAAAGTGCTAAAGAACATATAAAATAATTTATGCAACAATAATCTTGTATAAATGAGAAATAAATGTTTTGATGCTAATTTGCTTTTGATAATTCTACAGATTGATAGTCAATGAGTGGTGTCTCGAAAAAAACACATATTTTTTTGGGAAACCTTTCACAGAAAGGCACAACTCTTCAGTTTAAATCTTAATCGTTAAGTGACTGTTAATATTTAAAATCTGACTTTTAAATATTTCCACCATTTAATTCCTAAGCCATCAAATTTAAATCTTAAGTAAGATTAGATATGCACCATCCAATTTAAGCTTTATTATTTAATATAAAGTAAATCACAATCGTTTATTTTATTTAGGTAATTAAGCGCCACGAGCCCACGCCACAAACTTGCGAGTCCTGGCATGGGCTCGGGTCGGTGTGCGTGTACTTGTGCACCACTTGCACCTTTAATTAACCAAGTAATATAGTGCAAACATATATAAACTCACAAATAAATATTAAATTTCCTATATGGGACACTTAGCCACGCTTTGGATAATTAGCCTGCAAGAGCTAAAAGCTCTTTAAGCCCATCAAGCATTTGTATAAACTTGAGTTAGAGCCTAACATCTTTTACCCATATGTGATAACGCTCATGAAGGCATTTATACTATATTGCATTCACATTCCATCAACACATAAGCAATGTGTGATACACATCTCACAAGATTATTTATTGTAATCTAATAGATATTAGGAAGTCACCAATACCCGAAATTTATTTATTATCTGACACCTTTTTACAACTATATTATAGTACGACGACACGGTCAATAGGCATTTTTTGTCACTTACCGTGTATTTAGACATTTCGTAATAAGTTGACCTCATGAAATATATTCTCCTTCTAGTGGCTCACCCATGGTCCCAATTCAGGATAATTCTTGTCCACTTTGCATGAATGAGAAGGAGTCAATTCACCACCTGGAATGTGACTTTGCCAAACAATTGTGGTTTAAATCAACGTAGAATTGCAGAATTGAGAAATTCAACAATCTCTCAATCATTGAATGGATTTCAAGCTTCTGGCTCTGGATTTTGGATTTCCTGGTAACCATAAAGATGCACATCAGTTTTGCATCTTCTCTGTCACGACCATGGAAGTGATCGGGAATACTCGTAATCAAGTTATGCATCAGAATGTTAAAGCCAATGTCAATACAACACTGTAGTAGGTTGTGCGTAAATCTATGGAATTCAGTTCTGTTTTCTGGCCTCCCAACAACGATGTTATCCAACGTTCAGTTCCCTGGAAACCACCTCCTAAGGGGTAGTTTAAAGTCAACTATGATACCTCTTTTGATCTGTTATCAGGACAGGCTTGAGGAGCATTCTTTATTGTTAATCATGAAGGACAAAGTCTCTAGGGGGAAGATTTTGAACCTACGACTTTGATGCTCATGCGACTGAAGCAACAATAATACTTCGAGCAATGAAAAAAATTGAAGAGCTCAAACTCAAAATTTTCCATTTTGAATAGGATGCCAAAGAGGTGGTTAGCCAAATCAATGATAGAGAAACGCATATTAACTGGGCCTCTGAAGTCACTATACTCAACATTCAAACCATTCTCAATCAGTGGCCATTGACCATTGTGGAACGTCTCCTTTATCCCGAGAGAAGCGAACACAATGGCACACAACCTTGCTCAATGGAGTAGAAATGAAGAATGAAGTGATTCTATTAATTTTGATCTTGCCCCTATTTACTGGGGTTGAAGTTTTGTATGTTTTATTTTGTCGTATCCTCGGGATGTAGTTTTGTCGTGATTATTTTCGATAAACTTTTGATCTTTGATGTAATTTGTTTAATTTTTAACGAAATTTTAACCATAAAAATATTAAAGGTAAACTAATTATTCATAACTCAAATTATAAATATTCTATCAAAACATATGTTTTTATGTTGGTTGGTTCGAACAATAGAGTAGACAGCAGGGTTGCATGTTAAATTAAAAGTATATCAAAGACACATAAAGCCTTTTCCTTAAACGTGAGTTGAATGGATTGCGCGCTAGGAGACTGGATCGAGTTGGGCGCCTAGCGCCCACGAGATCCATGCAACTGCGCGCCGCATGCAGCAGTTCCCCACCTAGGGCATACTGATCCGACACCTGGAGTTTGGGTCCACTCCGTATTTTGTCGTCTTGTAGGCCACTATCATGTAAATGGCCTTTGTGTAGAGCTTTCCTTATATATTTTATATTATTAGGACTCTCTAGAAATAGGTTGACATTGATCGTGAACTGTTTATATTAATAATAGTTTAGAACTCTTAGGAAGATCGTTTAGGGTTTAGGGTTTAGGGTTTAGGGTTTAGGGTTTAGTTAGATCAAAATAATCTAGGTCGTCTCTTTTAGCTGCTCACTTGTATATATGCCGCTAACTTGTTACTTTTTCAGACATCAACGAAACCTTTTAGCTCATTTTACATATATCTACACCCAAGAGAAGATTCACAATGAGAACTAACATAATATACTTGACATTCATCAATTTCAAAGACAAATAAATTACGAGTTCCCTCATATATTATTAGGGAGATCCAACTTAGTTAAAGTAACTTTGCCTTTCGATTTTCAACTTTATATGCTACAGTCTCTGTTGGGCAAACAAATGACAATCTATTAAACGGAACAAATACGACGCAATTATTACAAGCTAATCACAAGACTAAAAGAAAAATGATAAAGCTGACAGGTTAAATAGACGTACTTTAGAAAATGAATGGGAGCGACCGACCCGCGATCTAAAGAGGCCTTATTCATTGTAATTGCCCCATAATCATAGCCCACAATTGCAACAATGTCGTTTTGGCCACCTCATATCTCGTTGTAGTTGGCCTAAGAAAAGTAGTACCATGTCACATGCATTTAATTATAGTATTACACAAAAGTCACGAGACATTTACTAACCAACTCAATAGTGTGTGTTATTACTAGTGGTTGTTGAGGATAACTAGGATGTCAGATAGGTTGTCCATCCTAGACAACTGCAAAAGTTAGAAAGATTTTTCTCAACTTGTTCCAACAAATCAACTAAAGCGATTTGAAATCGCATGATGATAAAGAATGTCAATAATTAAGAACACAAACCATTTAGTTGGAGTCATTTTACTACCTTTGGTCTACAACTATCACAAATCACCAACTTCATAAATAACTTATGAGAGACGATGGAATAAAGTGACATGTTATCTACATCACCCATTCCTTTCACAACAACTTTGTATGTCTTCTTAAATTACGAAACACGTAGATAGCTGCATACCAAATCAGGAAAAAGTTTAGCATATAGATAAAAACAAGAAACGACCATGGTGTGTGTAATTATGACGACATCATCGTGTTCAATACTTTGTACATGCGCTTGTAGTCCGTCATTCAAACTCTGCACTTAGGATTCACAATTAGAACAACGCGTGATATCCTTGCTATTCATCAATTTCAAAACAAATGAATTATGAGTTCCCGCACATACAATCATAATATTAAGGAGATCCAACTTCAGTTAAAGTAACTCACCTCTTCATTCTCAACTTCGTCCGCTACAGTCTCTGTTAACGGGTTTGGAATTATTCCCTATTTAACGGAAGATATTTATTTGGGTTGGAACGCCCTGTCCGTGATTCAGAGGCAATGACAAGTGGAAATAATAAGAATAACTGCAAGAATATTCCCTTCCTTTATTCACTGAATTTTTCCTCCTCTCTTTCTGTATCTGAATGTCAAGTTGTAGTAAGTAAGCTGAGTTATCTTAGGTTGTTCTTTCTTCTACTGATCACCTCCCTTTATATAGACTCTGGTAGGGACAGGTGTTATTGTGCATGTGCTTTGGTAAGGATAGGTGTTGTCGTTACCTTGATACAGGTGTTTAAAATAAGGATAAAGTTTATCTTTTATCGACTAAGCGCTGACTAGATTTAATCTTTATCTCTTCTGATAGCTCCGAGGGCCTTTGATGTAGATTGTTTTGATAGAGCTATTCTTCCGAGGGCTTTTATTTCTTTTTCTTGATTCGGGTCTTTTCTTCAACAATCAGGAGTGATCTCTGTGGATATAGATGTGATCTCCGAGGACCTAGTGTGATCTCCGAGGACATAGTATGATATCCGAGGGTTGTATTTGCTTTATTTGAAGTGAGATTTTTTCATCGGAGTCCTCGGAATATGTTATCTGGGCACTCTGTTATTTACTTCTGATTTTTCTCCGAAAATGGGTCCTCGGGTGATGGTCCGAGGGTCGTCTTTTCCGAGGAGTGTTCAACAAGGAAGTTTTCTTGTAAGGTCATGGGACTCGGGGTCCATCGTGGTCCCTCTTGGCGTATTGGTGGATATCGGAGTCATACGGATCCATCGGGGTTTGCTCTTTTTCCGATGCCGTGTTGATATCTGTTTTTTATTCACCGTTTGACTTTCCAAGGGACGCTTATGTTTCTCCTCGTGTGCTCTTGTAAACCTTTTCGGGTCAGTGACCGAAAGGTAGGGCAATCCTCCGAGGGGTTTTTTTATAGGTACATTTCATCGGAAGTACTCGTGATAATAGTATTGTCCCTGTACTGTTTTTTCCGAGTAGGAGTAATCTTCTTTATTTTATTTTTAGGGTTAACACTAGCCCCCCCAAATTTCGATTGTCCTCGTAGAGAGAATCGAAATTTTAAACCATCGTCCTCAGTGAGGCGAGGGGTTGTTTCTTGCTTAGTGTCCCTATATTTATTTTTTGATATTTTTCCAAGGAGTAAATATATATATTCAAAGTTTTGCAAGTGATTTTACCTGAATACCCTTAGGGTATGGTTATTAAGCATGCGAGAATCTGGGGGTGCAGGTTGCGGGCTGTTGCTTTGACCAGCTTTGAATTTTGAAGCATCTGACCGTTGGCAACGGTCAGAATTTTGATGGCGTGGCGCGATTATGCAGCAGTTACGTGGAGAGGTAAATGACGGCTACGTCTTGAAGACATCTGACCGTTGTAGCTCGTGGTTATAAATAGGGACACTGTTGCTCCTTCTTTTCCATTCTCACAAATCTGATAATTCTCTTAAAGCGGAATCTCTTCTCTTATCCTCTATTCTCCATCTTCTTCGATTCAAATTTCCAGCAGATTCGTTCATTCCTTTTTCCCTTTTTTTCAAAAGCATCCCTCTCCGCCAACACTGATCCCGTTGTTGCTGCTACCTCCTCGGAAGTTACTGCTCCGATCGATTCTTCCGCGAATGTGAGGAGTATCTCGGTAGGAGTTGTTACTCGTAAACGCAAGGGAGAAATTGCTGCCGCTGCTGAGGGCGGCGCCACTTCCTCAAAAAAAACTAGGGTTCCCAAATCGAAGGAGCCGCCTCTTCGTACTTTCGCTAAGGTGGAAAAGATGCGGAACATTGCTACTCGTAAGCAGGTAGCGGATCTGTTTACTTCAACTGGGGTCCTTCAAAAGAATATGGTATTCCGAATCCCGACGAAGGATGAGAGGGCATGTTATCCTCCTCCGGGTATGTTGACAGTGTTTTTTGCCCAGGTGAAGTACGGGTGGCGTTCCTTCATGTCACCTTTCTTCTGTGAGCTTTTCAAGACTTGTAATATCTGCCCGAGTCAAATGGTGCCGAACGGGTTTGCCGCTATTTGCATTTATGTCTTCTGGTGTCAAGTAAACAGACTAGAGTGCACGGTGGACCATTTTCTTTCGATTTTCGACGTGGCAGTGTCACTCGGGGGGTATCCGTTTTATAATGTTCGTCACCGGGACAACACATGAGACTCCACGAAGAGGATCTTGGGGGCTGTTATTTCCTCACATAGCGTATGGAAGAATATATACTTCTTCGTGGGACCTGTTAATGGCAAGTGGGATGTGCCCTTCGATTGGCGAGAGGGTACTACTCCCGTGCATGCTCTGGACCAGGAGGTGGTGTTGTCTCCTATAATTTCCCAGCACAAATTGATGGAATCAGAGGACTTCACAATGCTGTACGAGACCTCTGGTCTTCACTACGTAGTTTTCACCGATGACGCCGTGGAGAGGCCTTTGTCTTTATCTCCCGAGGCGAGAAGTCTCTTTCGTAAGTCCCTTTATTTATTCTTTTACTCTTTATCCGAGTACAGTAGTAAATTATGCTTATACACGTCATTGGTGGGGTTGATGCAGGGGAGGTCATGGCAAACTACTACTTACAGTCGAGTCCGAGGGAGCCTACTCCTAGCGGTGTCTCAGAGATACCAGAGGAGGGTGATCACGAGGAGGATGAAGTTAACGCTCCCGAGAGTAGGCAGATGGGTTCAGAAAAGGGTGAATTTTACGAGGACAACTCTCTTCTATGTATGGATATGACGGGGGTTATCAGGAGCGCTGTTCCCTTGCGCCAAGTAGCTCCTGCTTCTTGGAACTTGGCTTTGGTGCCCGTTTCCAGATCCGAGTCAGGGAACTTACCTGCTTCTGAATCTAACATAGGACCTTCCCCGAGAGTTTCCGAGGAGGGGGTCTTTCCGAGTGTTATCGAAGAAGAAATTGCTCAGAAGGTTACGGAAGTAATAGACTTGTCCTCCGAGGGTCCTTCTCCTCAGCCTCCGACAATTTCCGAATCCGCTCCTCGTGGTAAGTTTCTATGAGATTTTAATGAGGTTTTCATACCTTACTCGTAACATTCGCTGATGTGTTGACACTTTTCCTTTTGATGTAGCAGCTATGGATAAAGGAAAAGCTCCGATGGTAGAAGAGCCTTCATTATATGGTGAGTATTCGTTATTCGCCCTTTTTCCATAATTTTTCTAGTTTCATTCTCTCTCTCACTGACAGTTTGTATCTTTTGTAGAGGAGGAGTTTCTGGCCCAGTTCAACATTCCCGAGCAGGAAGCTTTACGAGGGGATTCCGAGGATACTCAAGGGGAGTTCGATCCTTCTTCCGAAGACAGAGATGTGAAGGAGGGGATTCTTAATTCACTGTTGGGTAAGACTAGCCCACCCACAACAGTTGGTGGTTCTCGGGCCGTGTTTACAAATTCAGAAGTGATGACTCCCATAAAGGATGTGAATCCTCCGAGGGGGCATGTTCCGGTGACTTTGTCTCCGAGGGGTCATACATTCCAGGAGCCCGTTCCTCCCAGTGGATCCGGGGGGCAGTTCTCGTCTCGGACGGTGGGTGAAGCTTATCAGGATATTCTCCGGTTTTTCGCCTCCTCCAGTTCAACACCCGCCGAGGGGTACCAATTTTTGTACACCAGTCTTAACTGGTTGGGGCTCATGGTAAGCTTCTCTAAATTAATCCTCTGAAATTACATGATATATCTCTGTTAAATTCTTTATTGTTGACTTCTCTGTAGATTGGAAAGACTCGGGAGGCGGTCACTGCCGTTGAAGAGCACGGTCGGAAAGACCTAGAGGAGTTAGAAGTACTCCGGGCGCAATTGGCACCTCTCTTAGTCCGAGATAAAGAGAGTCAAACTAGGGAGGACATTCTTCAAACCAGGATTTCCGACTACGAATTTGCTCTTAATGAAGCAGAGAAGACGAGGGCGGATTTGCAAGGTAACTTAAACGCTGTCGAGTCCGCTTATACAAAGATGGAGGCGTCCGAGAAGGCTGCAGCAGCTAAGATAGCTCTTCTGGAGAAGGAAAGGAAGGAGTCCGAGGGGGTCTTTACTGCTCGTATTGCGGCTCTCGAGAAGGCAGTGGCGGACGGGAATGAGAGAGAGAGGGTTCTCCAGGAGACATTGGGCCAAGTTACTGGTAGGGCTGAGTCAGCTGAAGAAAAGTTGGTAAACTTTCTATCTCCCGAGGACGTGCAAGCTAAGGTGGATGCAGCTGTTCAATTCGCTCAGCGGGAGATTTCACGACAGCAATCAGGAGTATCCGAGATGCCTTCTCACGAGCTCTTGACAGGCCACCTTTTATGGGGTTATCTGGAGTGTGCTAGGTTGGCTAAGTCTTTGATAAGGTCGGAGGTTGACTTCTCAAAGTCTTTTGACCTTCGTAAGCTGAAGAGGCCAACTCCCGATGATTGCCAGTACTTTGTGGGGAGATTTGGGGGTTTACTATCTTCTCGGGATTCTCCGGCACCCTCTCCGATGCGATCTGCCACTAGTCCGAGTCCGAGGGCTAGTGGTTCCGGGGGGTATTTTCTCCAATTTCTCGTCTCGCTCCATTGGGTACTTCTGCTGAAGAGACAACTTCTCCCCTCCCTCCTTCCACGGGAGCTTAGTCTTGCTCTCTTTAAATAAATGTTCTTTGTATCTATTACCCCTTCTGAGGGCTCTTCGGCTTAAATAAATATTTTTGTTCAATTTCCTTTTTCTATTTTTTGGTTTTATAATTAAAATTTAACTAAATCAGATAATGACAATTCTTATAAGGTTGATGACTAAGTAAGCTTTCTAAGTAGGAGGTGTTGCTTTGCATGGTTAAGTAGGGTACGTGTCATTCTTAATCAAAAAAAATTTCAACACGTGTCCCTTATTTAACATAATAAGAATCTAAACTTCTTCTTTTAACCACGAGTTTAGAGAGTATATATGTACTTAAGCTTTTTACCAATTATGCACTTATCTTTACTTTTGTAATCATAATTAATCATTGATTTTCTTTCATAATTGCAAGTACGAAGATAATACTTACCTGATGCGATGATGCCTCCTTATTATAGAAGAAGCGGTTCAGCTTCGTCTTGTAGTTCTTCTCGGGATACCGCTCGGAGTCCTTCTGGATCATCAAGGGTTCCTCCGAGGGACAATCCATCCGAAAATCAAGCGACACTTGGTGCTAGTTCCTCTCTTGGAGTGGCTCGTAGGACTCCATCTACAAATTCACGTAGAGTCAACCATATCAGGGAGATATTCATGAGTAGGGAGCCATATCCTTTGGCGGATGAGTCTTCGGAGTTCGATTTGATTCCTCTTAACCCATCAAGATTGATAGGTAGAGGACGTGTAGGATCCACTATGAGTACAGAATGTGAGAACTCGGTAAGATCTCTTTTCACTGGTTATAACTTAGATTTCGAAGATTATGACATAATAGTGCCTTCCTCGGGCCAAAGGGCTTACGCACCCCCCTCGGGTTACATGACCGTTTATGCCGAACAGATGCGTTGCGGGTTGCAGATGTTTTTTCACCCCTTTTTCCAAATACTTTTTCGGTATTGGCAGGTGTGTCCGAGTCAGTTAACACCAAGTTCCTATAGCCATCTGGTGGGGTACATCCTTCGTAGTGAGCTTTTAAACCTTCCAATGTCCCCTTATCGGGTGGGAACAATATTCACCCTTCGACCTTGCTCAGAGGGGACTCCCTTTTTTAGCTTGACCTATAGGGACAAGGAAAATACCTTCACTCGTGTATCCAGCTCCCACTCTTGTAGAGGGGATTGGAGGCGGAGATTTTTCTTCGTCCGTCCAAGAGGTTAGTCAGCCAGATCATGGGGGGTACCCATCCGATGGGGTCTGGGATATATTGCTCCCAACCTTGAAACACAAGGGCAAGTGAGGGAGATATTGCTTCACTCAGGACTTTTCTCTGGTTCTTATGACATATCCGGGCTACTGGATTTCCCCGAGGCCCTGATTTTGGCAGGTTTACAAGAGGGGGTGGAGGGATATACTCCTGTTTCTCGTCCTCTTCACAGTAACTTTCATTTTCGTAAGTTCTATTAATCATTCTTTAACTTGTAAATTTTATAAGTGCCCTCAGACCTTTTTCCTACTGACATCTTTTGCAGGAGCGGAGATGGGAGCATTTTCCCTCGGGTCTTCTACCGACGTTTTCCTTGGGAGAGCATTGCATGGTAGTCCCGGGATGGTGGAGATTGGTAATTTCGTTCCTCTCGTGAATGAGGGCATGGTTGAGATTTCCTCAGAGGAGGAGGAACCTGTAGCAACCCCCCTAGTTAGTTATATAATTCCTCCGGGGCCGTCAGATACGATAGCGGTTCTTTTCCCAGCAGACTTTCACGGGAATCCTATAGTGTCACAGCCTAGTCCTCGTAGCCCTGCCATGGTGAGTGTGTTAGATGAGTATCTTCTCTCTCCTGGCACAGAGGTCTTGCCGCCCCGGGAAGATATCCCTAATCGTATTCCTGTACCACCGCCCGAGGAGCACTCTTCCCTCGGGAGAACTCTTCCCCCCGGGGATAGTCGGGATGTTTCTCTTCTTGGATCAGAGGTGGGATTTTGCCGAAACTTTCTCAGCGGTTTATTGAACGTAACAGATTGTGAACTGATAAAAACCCTTTCGGTACCCGTTCTCCAAGATTTAGCCTGTAAAGACCTGTGTGAGGTATTTATTCATTTTATTTAATACTAACCTGTCTTCCGGTCTGATGCCCCTTGCTTTGTTTTTTGACCAGATTTATATGGTGTTGGATGCTCTTGGTTCTTACGGAAGCTCCTCTTCAGATCCAGGTTTGGTATATCGTCGTCAGGACGAGTTAGAGCAAGGTCTCTTGGAGGCTCAAGTGCAGATAACTCATTTGAAGGAAGTTCACGAGTCCGCTCAGGAGACTCATATCCATGCGTTACAATCCGAGAAGGATAAGGCGTGGGAATTAGAACGCCAATTAGTGTTGAAAGAGCTCGTGTATTGAATTTAGGGAGGAGCATTGAGGTGTTACGTGGCCAAATGCGGTCCTCGGAGGAGCAACTAACACGGGTTACGATGGAGAGAGATGCCTTGAGTCAGCA
Organism: Linaria vulgaris; assembly: GCA_948329865.1. NCBI lineage: Eukaryota > Viridiplantae > Streptophyta > Magnoliopsida > Lamiales > Plantaginaceae > Linaria > Linaria vulgaris. The sequence goes on along the minus strand of OX415254.1, from coordinate 109,113,350 downwards.
GTTGCTAGGAATAACTCGTTCTCATGCGGTAGAGGTGGTTATGGCCCGAGTCCAAGCTGTGCTGGAGGTAGTGGGTCCATCCAATCTTCGTGAGTCTCTTCGGGGTGAGATGCGTGATTTAGTGCATATAGGCTATAAATTGTGCCAAGACGCCGTACAAGCTTCGCCAAAGTTCCCTTCGGGCTTGCTCCTTCCGGAACTCAACATCCGTCAAGTCTCCGAGGAGTTTCTTCCTTCACCTAGTGGAGACTTTGCGGTCGGAACTGTGTTCTTTGATGACCCATTCTCTCTTTCCGTGGAGCAGCGCAGAAGACTCATCAGAGAGGGGAAACGTCCCATGGGAGGGTCTTAGCTTGTAGATGAATGTTATATAGTTTAGTTCATAATATAGAGGGTTTTTATTATTATCGGGTTGTCTCGATGTCTCATATATAGAGCCATCATTTTGTCGGACAACTCTTATTTCTTTTGTACTATAGCCCCTCGTATATGAACACTCTTTTTATTCATGCATGATTATTACATTAAGCATAGTACTTCCTAAGGTTGCTTGCGTTCCATGTGTTGCGAAGTATTGCCTCCTCGGAGGTGGCAAGCCGATAAGTCGCCGGTCCCACAATTTCCACTATCTTGTAGGGTCCTTCCCATCGTGGATCTAGTTTACCCACATTCTTAGAGGCCTCGACTCGTTTCATCACTAAATCTCCAACTTGAAAGGTTCGGGGTTTTACCTTGGTATTATAATATCGTGACATCCGAGCCTTGTATTCTTCCATTCGGAGGGCGACTCGGGTTCTTTTTTCTTCGAGAAGATCAAGGGCAAGGGCTAAGTTTGAGCCATTGGCCACTTCCTCGTATTCCTTGACTCGCCAACTTTCTATGGAGACCTCCGAGGGCAAAACAGCTTCACACTCGTAGGATAGACTAAAAGGGGTTTCGCCCGTAGCAACACTTTGCGTGGTCCGATAGGCCCACAATATCCCGGGTATCTCCTCAACCCACTTAGCTTTATGCCAATCAAGCCGGGCCTTCATGTTCTTCAAGAGGGTTCTGTTGGTTCTTTCTACTTGGCCATTTGCTTGAGGATATCCCACGGAGGCAAAGCGATGTTTTATCTCCCAATGATCGCACCATTTTTGTAATCCTTGGTCAGTAAACTGCAAACCGTTGTCACTTACCAGGCTCCGAGGGACACCAAAGCGACAAATAATACTCCTCCAGAGAAAATTGATGACGGCTCATGCGGTTACTCTAGCCAGGGGTTCCGCTTCCACCCATTTGGTGAAGTAGTCAACGGCTACTAATAGAAATTTCTTTTGACCGGCATCGAGAATAAGAGGTCCCAGTATATCAATACCCCACTTGGAGAATGGGCAAGGGGTCAAATGGGGTTCCCAAGGAGTTGTAGGTTGATGGGTCCGAGGGGCGTATGCTTGGCAGGATTTACACCTTTCGGCATGGTTTTTGCTGTCTTTGATCATCGTGGGCCAGTAATAGCCTTGTCGGATCAAACGTCCGACCATGCTTTCACTACTGGTATGGCTTCCGCATACCCCCTCGTGAGTTTCTGCTAAAGCTAGCTGGGCCTCCTCTTCATTAAGGCATCGAGCATGGGGGCATGAGTATGTCCTTCGGAAGAGTATCCCGTCTTTGAGGAAGTATCGGAGAGTTTTTCTGAACATCATTCGCTGAATATTCTTGTCCGAGGAGTATCCCTCGGGATTATGCAAATAAGCTTTGATAGGGGTCACCCAGCTAGATGAGGGATCTGAAATGGTATTCACCTCTTGGCCTTCACTCTTTTCAGATTCATTGACATGCAGTAGAGTAATCTTCCGAGTATGTATTGCAGCTGTTTGTGTAGCCATTTTGGACAAAGCGTCCGCCTCTTGGTTTTCTTTTCGGGGAATTTAAATTATATTATATTCTTCAAACCATTCGGATCTTTGACGAACAACTCGGAGGTACTCTTGCATTCTTTCTTCTTTTGCCTCATATGACCCCTTAATTTGCTGAACAATCAGTTGGGAGTCACTATGGAGGAGTACTCTCTTCATTCCCCCTTCCCTTGCTAGCCTCATACCGATAAGGAGAGCTTCATACTCGGCTTCATTGTTAGAAAGGGGGTAATCTATTCTAACCGCAAAATGAAGTCTTTCCTCCTCCCCTTCTTGGTTTACCAAAACTATTCCAGCCCCCCCATGTGTACTTACCGAGGATCCGTCTACATATACATGCCATCGTGGCTCCTTTTCCTCGGGTCTTATGCTCGTAAGTTCTGTTACAAAGTCCGCCAGAACTTGCGCTTTGATTGATGGTCTCGGAGCATAGGAAATATCGTACTCAGTAAGCTCTACGGCCCATTTTATCAGTCTCCCTGATGATTCAGGCTTGTTAAGAATTGCCCTCAGGGGGTGCTTAGTTAGCACGGTAATTGGATGAGATAGAAAATAGGGACGTAGCTTACGAGCCGTAGTAACCAATGCTAGAACGAGTTTCTCAGTTAGGGTATATCGGGTTTCGGCTCCGAGGAGGGTTTTGCTGACGTAATATACCGGGTGATGTTCTCCCTCCTGTTCTTTGACTAAAACAGCGCTAATAGCCTCTTCTCCGACTGATAAATACAAAAACAACTCTTCTTGGGGTATAGGTTTTACCAACAAAGGTGGTTTCAACATATACCTTTTCAATTCTTCGAGAGCTTCCTCGCATTGAGGGGTCCACTGAAATTCCTTGACATTTCGAAGTATCTTGAAGAAGGGAAGCCCTTTCTCTGCAGACTTGGAGACGAATCGACTAAACGAGGCCATTCTTCCAGTTAATTTTTGGACATCTTTCACCGTCCTAGGGGTAGGTAACCCCATGATAGCTTCTGCTTTTTCGGGGTTTACTTCGATTCCCTTCTCCGTAACCATAAATCCCAAAAAATTTCCTCCTCGGATACCAAAAGAGCACTTCCGAGGGTTAACTTTCATGCCAAAGTTGTTCATAATGACCAACGCTTTCCGTAGGTCCTCGGGATGTTCTTCGGCAGTGTTACTTTTAACTACAGTATCATCTACGTAAACCTCTACTGATTTCCCAATAAGTCATGCGAACATAAGACTTACTAACCTTTGGTAGGTAGCTCCCGCATTCTTCAGCCCAAATGGCATGACTAAATAACAAAATGTGCCTGCATCTGTGATGAAGCTGGTCTTATCTTGGTCAATAGTCGCCATTGGGATTTGGTTATACCCTTGGTCTCCATCTAAAGTTGATAGTAGCGCGCACCCTGCGGTAGAATCAACTAGCTGATCTATGCTCGGTAAGGGATAACAATCTTTTGGGCATGCTTCATTAAGGTTGGTAAAGTCAACACACATTCGCCATCTTCCTCCATGCTTGGGTACTAGCACGACATTAGCTAACCATTCGGGATAAATGACTTCTCGAATTTGTTTCAAACTAAGAAGGCGTTGTATTTCCGATCGGATAATCTTGTTGCGCTCGGGTCCCATTTTTCTTTTCTTCTGTTGGACAGGTTTAGCCCCGGGGTTTACGTTAAGAAAGTGTTGACATACCTTATTGCTGATTCGCCCGGGTGGTCCACCTTCCCATGCAAAGAGGTGATGAAAATGTTTGAGGAGAGAGATCAGTTGACCTTCTATGATTGGAGCCATATGGGTGCCGATTTTGATTACTTTCTCGGGGCTTCCTTCTACTAATTCCACCATTTTTAACTCTTCCACAGGTTGGACTCGTGTTTCCTCGGTTTTACTCTTTTTGTTCTTTCCGAGTGAGGGTTCGTCCTCTTCTGAGGGAATGGCATTCATGCAGCATTCTCTGGCTTTCGACTGACTTCCTCGGACTTCTCCGATTCCCGAAGAAGTGGGGAATTTCACTTTAAGATGCAGGGTGGAGGGGATAGCCTCAAAGGCCCGAATAGATGGTCTTCCGCAGATGACATTATATGTTCGTGAGGAAGCTTCCACTACCCAAAACTTAATAGATTCCGTTCTTCGAAGGGCTCCTTTCCCCCATGACATTGGAAGAGTAACAGTTCCGAGGGTTTGACATGCTTCTCCTGAGAATCCTACTAGCGGGATCTCAACGGTTTCCAACGTTTCTTGTTTCAACCTCATAGCAAGATAGGTAGGTAAGAAGAGTACATTCACGGAGCTGCCCGTATCTATAAGGATCCGTTGGATTTCATACCCGTAGATGACAGCAGAAATAACCAATGGATCTTCGTGAGGGTATATTATGTCCATAAGATCCTCGGGCCCAAAAGTGATGCTAGGCAGATTTGATCCTTGAATAGAGCAGACAGACAATCCTTGTTCTGCTCGTCGGGCTTCTTTCAAATATTTCTTCTTTTTACCCTGAGGTGTCATGGAAATTTCACCCCCTTCAATCATATTGATCGTTCTTCCTGTTGGGGGGTTGTTTTGTAAGAGTTAGGTGGAGGAGGCAAACTCTGATACCCTGTCGTTTTCTCTCGTGAATTTTGCCGACGATCTTTAATTTTCTCTTGGGATCGGAGGCGTCCAGTTGTCCCTTCTCGTGACTTCCGACTAAGTATCCTTTCTTCCCTTTCTTGTTCTTCCTCCTCTCTTCGTGATCTCTTCCAAACATAGGTTTTGGGCTCCTCGGGGTTATTTTCCTTGAGGTAATTCTTCAAATACCCTATTTCTAACAGGCGGAGCACCTCTAGACGAAGGGTAGTACATTCTTCCGTAGTGTGCCCGTAAGTTTTATGGTACTTACAATATTTCCCAGTGTCCTTGTCTCGGTTAGGGAATTTAGTCGGTCTGGGCCAGTGTAACTCGTTGCTACCCCTCATTATATTGAGCACTTCTGGTGGGGTAACAGTCATCGGAGGCAGGTGCACGGGTCGGAGGAACTTCTTAACCACTCCTCCTTCGTCCTTGCGCTGAAGAGGTTTTCCTTCCTTATTCTTTTCTTTGGCCTTTGCCTCTTTCTCGACGCGCTCTAGGTGTTCATTATCCTCCTGCTCCATTTGCTTCTTTGTTCCCTCTGCCTCTTCCATCAAGATATGGATTTCTGCCTTTTGCATTAGTTCATTCATGTCCGTGATCCGATTTCCCATAAGGTATCTAAAGAAATCCCCCGTTCGGAGTCCCTGAGTTAATATGTCCGCCATAATGGTCGGGCTAACGTTGGGAACATCAAGTGCTTCATCCGTGAAGCGCTTTATATACTCTCGTAAGGATTCATCTTTTTTCTGTTTAATAGTGAATATGTGTGTGGCAGATTTAGGGTACCTTCGATTGCAGGCGAATTGTCGTACGAACAAATGGGCTAATCGATCAAAGCTCGTAATGGAACAAGGTGGAAGGTGAGTAAACCAGGCTTGGGCCCGCCCTCCGAGGGTAACAGGAAACACGCGGCATAACACGTGGTCAGGGGCAGAAGAGAGGTCCATTCCGGCCAGATATTGATGAATGTGATCCTGTGGGTCCCTTCCATCAGCTTCTCCAGTGTATAACGGGATATTGACAGGTCGCATCCCCGAGGGGATAGAAGCTGAAGCGATTTCGGGAATGAAAGGAATGGTCTTGAATGTAGGATCCTCTTCAGGGACCATGGTCTTCTTTAGGTCACCTAATTCTTTTCGTAAATCATCCATCATTCCCCATAAGGAATGTTCAACCTCTCCTCGATACTCCGAGGGGCGAGAAATTTCTTCTCTACCCCTATCTGGAATTCTTTCATGACACACATACCTTCGAGGCATCTGTCGGGATTCTCGTTGCCAAGGATTCGAATTTGGGTTCCACGCCATCGGAGGTACATCTCCCTCCGAGGGGGAATTCCCATTCTCGAAGAGCACAGAGGATGCGTGTCCGATAGGTTCATTCCTCCGGGGTGTTCGTGCAGCATTTATAAGTCTTTCGTAAACAGATCAGGGAATATTAATAAAATCCCTAGTACCTGGTTCGTAATTGGACAAAGTTTCTTCTGAGTCGATGTTCGAGAAAGGAAGGTTGTCACTTTCGAAAAGATCGTCCATCCTAGCTGACATCTGCTTGAATTCTCTCGAGGACAGATACTATGGCGTTCCCACAGACGGCGCCACTTTGTTAACGGGTTTGGAATTATTCCCTATTTAACGGAAGATATTTATTTGGGTTGGAACGCCCTGTCCGTGATTCAGAGGCAATGACAAGTGGAAATAATAAGAATAACTGCAAGAATATTCCCTTCCTTTATTCACTGAACTTTTCCTCCTCTCTTTCTGTATCTGAATGTCAAGTTGTAGTAAGTAAGCTGAGTTATCTTAGGTTGTTCTTTCTTCTACTGATCACCTCCCTTTATATAGACTCTGGTAGGGACAGGTGTTATTGTGCATGTGCTTTGGTAAGGACAAGTGTTGTCGTTACCTTGATACAGGTGTTTAAAATAAGGATAAAGTTTATCTTTTATCGACTAAGCGCTGACTAGATTTAATCTTTATCTCTTCTGATAGCTCCGAGGGCCTTTGATGTAGATTGTTTTGATAGAGCTATTCTTCCGAGGGCTTTTATTTCTTTTTCTTGATTCGGGTCTTTTCTTCAACAATCAGGAGTGATCTCTGTGGATATAGATGTGATCTCCGAGGACCTAGTGTGATCTCCGAGGACATAGTATGATATCCGAGGGCTGTATTTGCTTTATTTGAAGTGAGATTTTTTCATCGGAGTCCTCGGAATATGTTATCTGGGCACTCTGTTATTTACTTCTGATTTTTCTCCGAAAATGGGTCCTCGGGTGATGGTCCGAGGGTCGTCTTTTCCGAGGAGTGTTCAGCAAGGAAGTTTTCTTGTAAGGTCATGGGACTCGGGGTCCATCGTGGTCCCTCTTGGCGTATTGGTGAATATCGGAGTCGTACGGATCCATCGGGGTTTGCTCTTTTTTCGATGCCGTGTTGATATCTGTTTTTTATTCACCGTTTGACTTTCCAAGGGACGCTTATGTTTCTCCTCGTGTGCTCTTGTAAACCTTTTCGGGTCAGTGACCGAAAGGTAGGGCAATCCTCCGAGGGGTTTTTTTATAGGTACATTTCATCGGAAGTACTCGTGATAATAGTATTGTCCCTGTACTGTTTTTTCCGAGTAGGAGTAATCTTCTTTATTTTATTTTTAGGGTTAACAGTCTCTATTGGGAAAAACAAATAAAAAAATTTTCTACGTAAAGAGATGTACTTCTAAAAAAGAAGAGAGCGACCAAACTCGATAGCTATAAAGGCCTTACTAATTGTAAGTGTTCCACAATTGTAGCTCATAATTGCAACAATTGCATAATGGTCACCTCCCTGGTCGTTGTGGTTGACCTACAAAGCTAGTTTTAAGTCACATGTATTCAGTCGTAGTATACATAAGAAGTTATAAGAATTCACTAACCAACTCAACAGTATTAGTCGTTACTAGTGGTCGTTGAGGATAAACTATGAGGTCATATAGGTTGTTCATCGTAGAGAACTGCAAATTTAGAAATTTTACTCAAATTTTCCCCACAAATTAACTAAATTGATAAATCTCGACAATAGTAAAGAATGTCAATAATTAAGAACACAAACCATATGGGTTCTACAAATATTAATTTTATGTGATACATTTTTTTTTATTAATATTGGATATAGTGACTTGCGGTATAAGTTTTGAGAGATAGATGTCATATGCCGACGCTTTATAAACATGAAGCTGAAATGTTTGCTCGTGCGACGCACAAGTCTTCACTATTGTGTTAGCCTACCATCATTTATTTTGACCATTGTAAGATTTACCGCGTCCATCATGTGCGAGGGGAAAAGTTAAGACATTGTACCGGTTCTCAAGAGGAGAAGACTCCCCACACCGCAACCATTTACTTTGAATGACACTTTGACAAACTTGATCAATACTGGGCAAGGGATCCAATGCAAGCAAGTTAGAGCTCATTGTGACATAGGCGACATCAAGACTATTGAGAAAGTGATGTAGGTAATCTGCAACAAGCAGTGTAGTCACATGTGCGTTGATATTACATGTGCATCCTCCACTCTTGCACATCGGTTTAGGAACATACATAAAAAATACCTCTTATATACAAGAGAGACATTCAAAATAAGTTGAGACTTTTTTTTCATTTGCTTGTTTGCACTCGTCGATGAATGTTTATACTTTATATGGCGAGTATCGTTCATAAACCATTTCTTGAGTAGAATCCAAAACCCTTGCGCATCATCACATGAGAGTAAGGTCGAACGTACTGATGGCTCGATAGCATTGAGCAACCACAATGTGAGCATTGCATGGACGATGATCAAACCCACAAACCCATACTTTCGTTTTACCGGCAAAGAGGTGCGTATTGCTTGCACCCACTCATCATAATTTGAACCGTTTAACTGAATTGGAGTAATAATGGTGCTTGGGGTTTTCACTAGAATCCATGAATGATATAGGGTAAGTCAGTTTGGTTGTTGTCGCTGTCAACGCTAACGTTAGTCGTTTTGCCGCCGGCCACCATAATCTATTATGGTTGTGAAAAAATGTATTTTGTGCTTCTGCTCTATGACATTATATAGGCTCTTATGTTAAATTTCCTAAAATTCTCATATGTATGTTCATCATATATATTGCGATAACAAATTTCGTACTACGTGATTTATCAATCTTGTCATATATTATAGGGAGAATTACACAAAGTACCCCTCAACTATGGGTAAATTACACAAAGTACCCCTCCTCTTTGGGAAATTACACAAACTACCCTTATGGTCAAAAAAATTAAAATAATTAAGACAACCTTTCAAATTCAAATCATAGCAGAGACTAAAATTCACAGATAATTTATTTTTTCTTAGAAGAAATTATTTGTTATCAATATTTTTTGTCTTTTTAAACGAGATAAATGAGGTTTAGTGCAATAATTTTGACTTATTTTTTGTTTTTTGTGCAAAATAATTGAAGAGCATGAATTTACATTCAATAGTTTGAAATAAAAAAATTACGAAAAATCGGTCACAAGGGTAGTTTGTGTAATTTTCCAAAGAAGAGGGGTACTTTGTGTAATTTACCCATAGTTGAGGGGTACTTTGTGTAATCTCCCTATATTATATATGTATGTTCGTCAATCTAGTCAATGTGGCAGACTGCGATAACAAATTTTCCACCGTGATGTTGTATATCCAAAGTCCAAACTAATTTTATATAAAAAGGACAAAAGCTACGTTGAACGAATACTATTAAAAATTGATCGTATATGTATTGGATATGTATCGGACAAGGATACGTCCAATATATGTCTAGAATACGCGTCAGATACACCATGTAGCGTAACCTAAAGAATAAATAATTTAAAAATAAAAGGCTACGCATCAGATACACTTTTAGAGGCCTTCTGACCGTGTCCCTAATAAAATATGTCGTCTTGATAGTTTTGTTAAGTTTCAACGGCCAAACCTAATTCATTCACACTATAAACATAAAAATACAATTTACGAGAGATATTAATGGATGTATCGATTCTCTGACTCTCTACTTTCACATTCAGCACTCAAAATGAAACCTACACGAGACACACATCTTACTCAAATTGGATATTCAATCTTTTCTCTATATAATAGATTATTAATATACTATATTAATCTAACTAGTTATATTGTGAAGCTTTTAATGTTATCGTTGACCATGTTTGATAAATTGTTACTTTGAGTTTATATGAACTGCGAATCCTTTCATATATTTGCTTATACATCGTGAGCTATGATTGAAATTGAAATCACATCATAATACGCAACGTAAGGAAGTGAATATTTAATATTCGACTTGTCTTAACCATATCACATCCCGTATTTTTTTTTAAAAAAATCATATTCTCGTATTGGTAACGTGTCAAAGACTCAATCGTATTTATATATCCGTGTACGTGCAACTTATAATAAAAGAAATTCACATGTCGTTGTACATGTGGCACGTTTTTGTGGAATTTGTATATATGCCGCGATTTTAGTTTTTGGGGTTTTAGGGTTTTTCTCTCTCTACTGTGAGCACTCGAAGCCATTAGCCATGACTGCCCAAGCTCAAGAGGAGCTTCTAGCTACGCATCTCGAGCAGCAAAAGATCAATGTATACCTCTCTCTCTCTCTCTCCAACTTTTTTTTTGTTCTCAAAATGCTGAAAAATCGGTTAGTTAGCTTTTTAAATTATGAAATTGGATAATTTTGATTCGAGTAAATAATTAGTGGCTGTAATTGTTCGGTAGGCCGACGAACCAGTGGTTGAAGAAGATGATTTGGATGAAGATGACGACGACGATGACGAGGATGACGATGACGTGGAAGGTTTGTTCAGATTAATTCATAAGCATTTGATTTTGGTCATTATTATGATATGTGCGCCTTTAGTTCATGAATGTGCTATGATTTGGATTGGTGACGGTACACGTTCGATCATTTACCCTTCGTGTATGAGTAGATTTCGGTTAGTTATATAAAATTGATGCGAATGCTAAATGTTGGTTGCGTTTGATTGTTGAGTATTGAGTCGTTGGAGTATTTGTTGTTTACATGGAACCGTGGTGAAGATTTGGTGAATATATGCTTGGTTACGCATAGGAACTAGGAAGAATTCCATTTGCTGGATCCATGTGATCTTCTCCAGCGGAAAACCTTCTGCTCAATGGTGGCGTGACGTGCAGGCAGTTGCTCTTTTTTTTCTTCTTCTGATTAGAGCTGAAATGATTGTGTCCGTAGAACTGTAGTAATGTGGTCAAACCTGCATTGGGGAGGGATGAATTGAAGAGTATTGTAAATTGTCCTTTAGACATTGTCTCAAAAACGATATCACTTATTTTTGTGACTTTTCTTCTGCTGGATTATGGACCTTTATAGCATTTTCGCATATGAATACATAGGCAAACCTCAAGAGGGGGTTAACAGTAAGACTTATTGGAACTGTGAGGAAGCAATAAGTGATTTCCCGGTTTATATAATCAATCAAAATAAGTTATGTTAGCGGCAAAGTGCAAGTGAGAGATCTCGCACAGATGTTATTAGTGTTAAATTTCTCTTTGTTCTGCATTCTACCTTCTGGATGATGTAGTAAAATCCCTTTCAATCTTATCATCATCCATGCTTGATTAATGTTCTCAAAGCCTGCTGTTGAACATGTAGTTTATTTGATCTTGTAATAATTCGTTCTCTTTGCCTCAGTGGCTCAGTTGTATAATATTTAGTTACCAAGATTCAGATTGTAGATTGGAATCTATTTACGAAAAGTAGATTCACAAAATGTACTGCTTGCGCATGTTATTGATTAGTTATTTGACTCAGGGCACGAAGGAGATGAAGGTAGTAAATCAAAGCAAAGCAGAAGTGAGAAGAAGAGTCGCAAGGCAATGATAAAGCTCGGGATGAAATCTATACCTGGAGTTAGTCGTGTCACAGTCAAGAAAAGCAAAAACGTGGGTTCTTTTTCGTCTCTCTTGACTTTGTTACGTATTCTTGTTATACTCGCAATTACTTTTGTTGTGTTACTGAGTTAGTTAACATTGAACTAACTTGTTATTTCCATGCAGATTTTGTTCGTCATTTCAAAGCCCGACGTCTTCAAGAGCCCGGCATCAGAAACATATGTGATTTTTGGCGAGGCCAAGATAGAAGACTTGAGCTCGCAACTGCAGTCTCAGGCAGCCGAGCAATTTAAAGCTCCAGATTTGAGCAATGTGATTTCAAGACCTGAACCATCGGCCACTATTCAAGATGATGAAGAAGTGGATGAAACAGGAGTTGAGCCAAAGGATGTTGAGTTGGTGATGACCCAGGCTGGAGTGTCGCGGCCAAATGCCGTCAGGGCTCTTAAAGCTGCCGATGGAGATATAGTTTCTGCAATAATGGAGTTGACCACTTAAAAATAACATCCGTCACCTATGCTTAATTTCGTTAAGAATGATTCCATGATCATGCTCTGGAGTTTTTCATGTATCGTTTACTAAGAAGTTTCGGCCTAGTTCTTTTTTGTTGCCATCGACTTCTCATGTTGTAAGAGTATGAGAATAAACTTCCATCACGAACTTTACTTTTGTAATGTTCTATAAAGAAAAGTGGTAAAGATGATACTTTTATAAAATCTTGCAAATACGTCGATTATCGTATAATTTAAAGGAAATATTCCAACTTCATGAAGAAAGTTTTCCATCTGATGATTAAGAATAAGAGGGTGTGAAGTAGAAATCATAATTTAACATTTTCTAAAGCAAGTGATCCTTAGAGCAGAGTCTTTCACTAAAAAACGTTGACTTGGTCATTGAGTTTGTCTCTTTGTTTCAAGCAATCTTCCTTTTTGTGTAATAAATATTCCCCCGCAACCATTTGGATGCCACCATATATTAATATTATTAGCCATTTAATTAGTACTAAACTATAGAGAAAACTTCTCTATTAGCTGATGCAATACCGTGTTTCCCTACATCGTCTCACAATACTAAAATATTCCCTTCCCAATCATCAAACCACCCTCTTATTACTGACTAACTACATCCTTCATTGTTGACATTTTAATCCTTAATCTCCTTAAACTTTGATTTAAGGATTCATCTTGTGTTGATGGGACAACACGAAAAATCATTAACAGATGATTATGAAATCACAGAGATTTTGGGGAGAGGAGGATTCTCAGTTGTGAGGAGAGGGATACCGAAGTCCAGTGAAGAAAGCAAAAATGTAGCCATAAAAACACTAAGAAGATTTGTACCATTACCAAGTTCATCGAATCCGGGTCATAGAAAAGCCAAACCGGCAACCCAAACGACAAATCAAACTTTAATTTCTGATGCATTACTGACAAATGAGCTTTTGGTCATGAGAAGAATTGTCGAAGATGTTTCGCCTCATCCAAACATCATCCATCTTTACGACGTATGTGAAGACAATTCTGGAGTTCATTTGATACTTGAACTTTGCTCGGGTGGCGAGCTTTTTGACAGGATCGTGGCACAGGCTAGGTACCGTTAATTGTTGTCTCAACTAAAAGTTTAAAAGATGAGATGTTCATGTTATCATGCATACGCTTTAACACATTCCGTTACATTTTATTTCCTTTGTTATCTGTGATATGTGATATCTTTTCATAACAAAGTCCGAGTGAGAATCAAGCATAGACATCTTTTGATCGATAGCATACAGTCGTTTTAGCTTGAGGTTGTAAAGAGAGATTTGGAGGCAGTTGGTAGCTCAAAAATACCCCCATGTTAAAGAGTCTTCATTGGCACAGTGCATTTCATATGGTAGGGCCTTTGATCGACTTGTATTTGATGATATAATATGATTCGTCCATCCTTGACGCATTACAAAATCTACAAAGGTCTGGTTATTGTAAGACTTACTAAATATCCTCTTACCACGCAAATGCATGGTCTATTGTAATTTGAACTTAAATCTTTATTTACAATCAACTCTTAGATTATAAACATTTTGTATCTAGCTATGCTACCACGTCCCAGCTAAATTCTAAGGAAATTAGATGTTTATATATATATATATATATATATATATATATATATTTATATTGTCCAAAAGGTACAATGAAGTCGGAGCTGCTGCGGTGGTGAAGCAAATTGCGTCAGGGTTGGCGGCATTGCACCGCAAGAATATAGTCCACAGGGATTTGAAGCCTGAGAACTGCTTGTTTGTGAATAAAGACGAGGATTCTGAGTTGAAGATCATGGATTTTGGATTGAGTTCTGTCGAGGATTTTACTGATCCTGTTGTGGGGTTGTTTGGTTCGATTGATTATGTATCGCCCGAAGCGTTATCGAGGGGAAAAGTAACTGCAAAGAGTGATATTTGGTCGCTTGGTGTCATTCTATATATTCTTCTGTCCGGGTAAGTTTATTTTCCTTTCTTAAAATTCTTGGGTACCAATAACATTATTTATAGTTAGAGGTCGTATTGGGTGCTACACTTGATACTTTAAATTTCTTGACCATTAGATATCCTCCCTTCGCGGCAGCGTCAAATCGGCAGAAGCAGCAAATGATCTTAAATGTGAGTTCTTCCTATTAATCTTTCATGAAAAGTAATAACATAACAAAAAGTACACATCATTGAAGTTATAAGCTTCTCTTTTGGCCTGAGATAAACTTTTACCACATCCCATGGTGCAGGGAGAATTCAGCTTCTACGAGAAAACATGGAAGAACATTTCATCTTCTGTAAAGCAACTAATCACCAGCCTTCTCAAAGTTGATCCCAACATGAGACCAAGTGCAGAAGAGGTAGCTAAATTTCGACTTTTGTTCCTGGTTTTTGTTCTCTTTCTGTTAAAATAGTTGTTGCGACCCTGATGTTTTGTTTCTACATAGTCAAGAAATAGAGTCTTGTCGGTACTTTCATGGAACGCTTAGAATCTTTGATCCATGTTATTGTAGATTCTTGAGCATCCTTGGGTGTCTGGAGATTTGGCAAAGCAAGAACAGATGGATGCTGAGATTGTTTCTCGGCTAAGGAATTTCAACGCCAGGCGCAAGTTCCGCGCAGCTGCAATGGCAAGTGTGCTGAGCATCAGCTTTTCGTCGAGGACAAAGAAACTCAAGAGTTTGATGGGATCTTATGATCTTAAGCCAGAGGAGCTTGATAATCTCTCCTCAAACTTCAAGAAAATGTACGCGAAACCAAAACTTGATTGGTTTTTAGATGAGTCCATCATTCCATTAAAATGGACAAATTCTCACAACTCCTTTACCAAAATGCAGATGCATAGGTGACAACGCCACGTTGTCTGAATTTGAGGAGGTGTTGAAAGCAATGGAAATGTCGTCGCTAGTCCCTCTAGCTCCGCGCATCTTTGATCTGTTTGATAACAATAGGGATGGGATGGTTGATATGAGAGAAATCATCGGAGGATTTTCGAGTCTCAAGTATTCACAAGGTGACGACGCGTTGCGCCTCTGTTTCCAGGTGAGCTCTTCTCCCTCTTTATTGAGATATAATCATAGGCATAAACAAAAGAACAAAATATTCAGCTCTGCACTCATACTCAGATGTACGATACTGACCGGTCTGGGTGCATCTCCAAGGAAGAAGTTGCATCCATGCTAATGGTTAGCAATCAAGCCTTCTTGTTTAACTTCCAATACTTATTCTCATTAAACGCCTTCAATTTTATGGTGAATGTTTATTGTTGCTTTCAGGCATTGCCTGAAGACTGCCTCCCAATGGACATCACTGAACCTGGTAAATTAGACGAGATATTCGATCTAATGGACGCCAACAGTGATGGCAAGGTTACATTTGAAGAGTTTAAGGCTGCCATGCAAAGAGACAGTTCTCTTCAAGATGTTGTCCTCTCCTCTCTCCGTCCTAATTAGAACTGAATCAAAAGCATAGCCTTCTTTATTACTCTTGAAGTGTAGGACAGTTATTATCAGTATCTTTGCACTAGTTGTACGAGAATGATCAATACAAGTTAAATACCAGAAATTACTTTTGAGATATTGCACCTCTCAAACTGATTTGTTCAATCTTCACCATGTGCATGCGTTCATCAAATGAAGCTTGGGGTAATGAAATCTAAACGTGTAACGTAGGTCAAATTTACCTCCATCACACAGAACCCAGCAAAACAGGCCTCACTTAATACTGAATTCAAACACCATTAGATAGAATAAACTGTGATTTTCACAAAGTATCCCGAATACTGAAGTAACAATAGAAGCTGTAGCGGTTATACAACTAAAGAGTGTCAATTTATTCAGTTTCAAGTGAGGCGATTTCATATCTGACTTCTTCCAAGTAATCGTTTATGGACATGACCGCATCTTGCACGCCTTTAATGGCTTCCTTGAGAGCATTGTCATACTCTGCATCAGCTTCGGCCTCTTCCGTCCCAGAAGCTTCAGTAATTTGCTGGATGTGCACACATTCATGTCCTGTTGTATGCCTAAACCTGCAATTCTCGTGGTTAACCAAACGTTCTGAGGGACGGCCAGCCTTCTTCAGCACTTGAATCGTGGCAGTCTGAAAATAGATGCAATACAGAGTTTAGAAAACAATAGACGCGTGGAAAACTCTTGCCTACGCCAGGCCTAATGGTAGACCTTGTGGTCACAATTAGTACATGAAAAGGCATTTATCATCTGGATATTGTAGAATCAGCCAAGAAATAATATCAGTTTCTCGTGGAACTCAAACTGTATCAATTAGATAACAAGGAAAAATGATGAAATGAAATAAACACAGAATTAAAGAGAGATAACTTCAGAAAACTTTTCTATGGCAACTGTGACGAGGGAGATAAAGTATCACCTATCTGGAAATAAGCCAATGATTAATTAGAGTCATCAGCAGAACAGAGAACATTAGTACCTCTTACATGATTTTTTTCTTTTTTTAGAAAAGGCATATGTTCCCGAAGTATGCCATTATGGTAAAACCAATTGGAAAGAAAAAGAGTAGGTGGCATACTAAATGCAGCTTCTCCTTTTCTTGTGCTTGAACTGATTTCAACAAGGTTGCTAGATCCTCTCTGCAACACTCAGGACTCACAAATATGGACTCCATCTCGAGGACCTACATCGATGAGACAATTTCATATGTAAACATTGTTTAAAAATATTCCTCCGACACAACCTCAATTCCCAAATCCGTTGATGTAACTTTTCTATAAGAAGCTACAGACATCGTAACACAGACCTGTCTTGAACAATCATTAAATTCCCCAGTGATTTCACTGCAAAGCTGCTGATAAGCTAATTCACCTCCTGAAGCCACATAATCATCGAATCCCCTGCCATACGAAACATACACACATCAAAACATGATAAACACACAATACACAGAAGAGTATCGACATTCAAACCAACAAAGAACAAGATCTGATTTATCAGCTTTAGGAAATAACACGGACCTTTACCTTAAACCATAATCGCTAACTACAGTAAGCTACTCGAAACAAAAATAAAGACGTTGCAATTTACAACAACTTTACAATCAACAAAGCTTATGAATATGCGAGCCCTAGCCTCTTAAACTTAAAAACTCTGCTATAAAGTCGTTTCACTCTCTAGTCTGTGAATCGATCTGATCTGCATAGCGTTCACCCTTCTGTTCAATCACACCACACTCACAATCAACTTCCGTTCCTTCACACCACACTCATAATCAAAGTTCTAAACCAATAGACGACAAGATTGATTTTGATCAGCTTTAGAAAATAACACGAACAATCTTTAACTACAGTAAGCTCCTAGAAACAAAAATAAAGACATTGCAACAACGAAATACACAAAAGCATACAAATCTATGAACCGCAGTCTATTAAACTTAAAAATTCGGCTACAACGTAATATCATCGTCTCACTCTCTAGTCCGTAAATTGATCCGAATCTGCATAGCGTACACACACACACTCTAAGCTGAGTCTCATTAAAGCAAAAAGCTATTCAAATGCAGTTAGGTATTTTCCACACCACATTGTCACACACAATCATCAATTTTGTAACGAATTAAATGAACTGACGAAATGTGTACCGTTTGAGGCGACTGTAAGCGAAGGCTCGACGCTGCTGAACGGCGAGGAATCTACGGAGTAACTGTATTGTTGTTGTTGTTGTTGTTGTTGGAGCGATTTTGATATTTGATTCGTTTTCCTTCTCTTTCTGTTCTTCAATTTGAATATCCATAACAATACTGCTGCTGCTGCTGCTCTCTGGTTCTGATATGCTTACCTTCTTCTCAAAATCCTCCATTGAAACTAATTCATGAGCTTTGCAGTGACAAAAGGGTTTCTTTCTTGTAAATGAAGTCACAAAAGAAACAAACTATTTTATTTTTTCTTAATAATTTGTCATAAGAATTAGAGTGGAGTTTTATAAAATAATAATAATAATAATAATAATATTCAGTAAAATTATAAAAATTAATAACCATTAAAGTTTTATTTAACCTTACTAAAGATATTTGAAACCTATTTATGTGAGTTATTAAGTTTTTTTTTAATTTTATTTTACTGAATATTATTAGTCCTTCTTATATTACAATTGTGTACCACGTTTAGATATGGGCATAAGAAGAGAGCACGAAATAGACGGGAGAAAACGTGCATGGAGTTATACAAAACAAAATGAGATTCATAGACTTAAATGAAGATGTACTTCTCAAACGAAACACGTGAATGGTATATACGCTTGGTTGTTGTTATAACCATGATAGCCAATCAATACCCATAGTTATTCGTCAAGAGTGAGGTGAAAGTTTTTTTTTTTTATGAAAGTATTAAACACACGACATGAAATTACAATTTTGAAGATAGTCTTACGCTGCCACGAACATATATTATAGCATTATCATGTGCTTTAACTCACACAAAAGTATACAACCTTTGATGTAAAAAAACTATTGAAAGAGAACCGCTCAATTTTGAAAATTATACAAACGCCCACCAAAGTAAATTTACATAACTACAACAACACATTGGCAGTTTCAACCAGTAAGAAAACAAAATCATAAAAAAAAATACTCTTGTTCAACAACATCATAAGTGTTGGTCCTCCGTGGACAAAAATGGCAGTACAATATTATACAAACATTATGACAATATTGTCACTGTTAGAGGGTCTGGTCTGGTAACAACTTTTAGCAAGAATTAAATGCCAGATTTGGGATTGGGTGTGCAAATTGGGAGGCGGGGAGGAGTGGTTGTTAGCAACAGATAAAACTTCCTACTTCCAATGTAACAACAACCAGACCATTCGGAAGAAAACAAATAAAACTTCCTACTTCCTCTTCTCACGTTCATGTCCTATAATATCAGCAGTTTGCGATCTGACTATCTCAACCAAGTGCTTTCTCCACAACATAACTACTTCACCTGCAACAAAAGAAGTACTTTTGGAAAATCTATTCACTTGGATGAGACGGCCTTAACCCACGTGCTATATCTACTGTGATCTCTCACTCTGCAAAGAAAGAAATAAGATCAGGACAAGAGAACGCAATAACTAGACATCATGAAATAAGGTGCTTGAATAGTTGGAAGCAAGTAATCATTAGGAAAGCATCATCAACCATGTTTTCATTTGTAAAAGATATTAGGTTCGAAAAAGGAGGCCAACAGTGAGCAAGTCTGCAGCTGAAGCGTCTCCAAACGATAAACAAATTGATTCTGAAGGGCAACCGAGTAAGATATTGCACTTCTTACAATAAAAGAAGGTTACATCTTCCACAATTCACATTTAAGTTGTTAAAATAAAGCAGAGTTCATAGATGAACATAGGATCATGCATAAATTGGCACAAAAGTTACAACCCTACTACATAGTTATACTTACTGATGAATATTTTCTGCATCAAGTTCTAAGAAAAAATTGATGTAAAACCGGAAACCATCAGGACTGACATCTCTGCATAGCAACCCTGCAAACAAAATCAAAGAACTAGTAGATCCATAAAATCAACATTTGGGTATCTGAACTTGGTAATGAATGACATACCTTTTCCTTCAGCAGCAAGGAGATATTCCTTAGCCATGGCAGGAGCAACCCCCAGAGTCATTGCAGCATCAGAGGCACTTACGCCACTTTGTAAGGCCTCCGGCTTTGTTATCAAAGCCGTAATTCTGGCATATATCTACACGAGAAATCAAGTAATTTGATAACTACATCAACATTGGAGACATTATACTATATCAAACATGCAAGCTAAGGGATTCATGCAAAACTTATTACCAGACGAAACTGTATCTTGCCCCTTTACACTCATCGTTCATATTTTCCTCTTTTATATAGTTTGCATCGAATTTAACAGGATTTCTTTTAATCTTTCCTCAAAAAGATGGACTTGTTCAAACTTGGAGCTCCATTAGTTTGAGTCACAACAGTGGCGAAGAGAGCTTTCATCAATCAATTGAAAAGCTTGGTACTTGTTAAGTACTAGAAGTGTTACAATGTAGCGATTCACTTAGAATAGATAATTAAAGGTATCTGTGTTTAGTTTATTTGAGACCAAACTTTGAAGTTAACTAGTACATGTTAGGAAAGATCTCTGTGTTTAGTTTGTGGGCAAACAAATACTTAGATTACAGTGTTGAGACAATTAAATTTTACTAAAATAGTTTCATTAGCTCCCGAGATTTCAAGTTAACCAATATATGTTAGTACTTAGGCCTAAACGGATATTAAGCATCCCCACTTGATGTAACAATGAAGACAACAAGAGAAAACAGTACGTAAATGCATTCACAATATGAAGGAAATTACCTCTTCCTCACTGTAGGTTTTACTCTGGATCACCATGACACCACTATCAAATTTCCGAAGAGTAACGGAGCTGCATGATCATTAAAGGATCAATAATTGCACTTACTTCTGTTCAGTATTCGTTACACAATCATCCAAACAGCAAAAATAGATATCTACTTTCCACTATTCAGCAGACAAATAATTCTAAGACAAAAAGGTACATACACATCAAACTTTTCCCAGAGAGAGCAGGCTTGTAACAAATCATCAGGTGAGATCAATTCTGCGACAGAATGATTGTCGTCATTAAAATTTAAATATCAAAACAAATTATGATAGACTGCAAGAAAATAAATTTCAAAGTAACCTGTGCCACGGGCTCGATTGAAAAGGCAGTAAATATCTATCAGATTAATCATTCCTCCGGCTCTCTCTAAGGGTTTCTTGACAAAATCTGCAAGCTAGAAACCAATAACATAAGTACTTAGCACCAGAAAACAAACTGCAGTAAAATCTTTAGAAGTAAATGCCAAAGATGTTCCTCGTTGTACCAGAAGACTGATTGATGAGATTAAAAAAATAGAAGGCGGGGTTTAGAAGGCTTTGGCATTGATGAAATGATGACCAATCTAGGTTGCAACACCATCTTACACTGCTGAAATTAATTAAAGCATGTGTGCTTCGAATAAGTCAATAGTCACTAAAATTACAATACAATCACCTAACAACTGATTTAGCCCATTTTATTACGTTGGAAGTGTAACAAGAGGTTAAGAAAGCAAAATACGGCTATTAAATGATTAGAGAGCAAAATAATTTTCAAACAAATCTATAAGCATCTCATTGACAAAAAAAAAAAAAAAAAAAAAAGTAATAGTATAAATGAAATATGACATCTTTACACTTCTTAGGCAGATCTAAAAAGAAAAAGAAAAGGTATAAATAAAATATCAATATACCTGCCGAGATAGCTGCTGATGATACAAAGCACCAGCAGTCTCCTTTGTAACTGGAGATATAATACCGACACTCAACAACCAATCTTGCATCTCTTCCTTACTACCCATCTCATCATCCGCAGTCCCATTAGTTTGATTAGTTGAGCCTGAGAGAAGCTTTAACCTCATCTTCTCAGCCAGCAACACCATTTCCTTTGCCTTACTCTACAATATTTAACACGAAAGGAAAAACTTTATCAGAGAAGGACATACTCCATTTTGTAAAGAAAACTCAGAATTCAACCGTCAAATTGAGTTCAACAACCTTTAATGGTACTGGAATACAGACACTGATTATGGCACACATTGATAGTTGTATCTAAGTAAACAGCTTACTAGAATTACTCTAAAACTAAGAATTCAAATAGCTATTACAATGAAGAATAACTAAAACATCGGAGCACAAAACAAGCTTAAAAAGGTAGATTGACATCCGAATTCTGGTACCACTCATCTCTGGCTTTGAAATTTAATCTGAATGCTACTCTTGGATATAAGTAGTTACTTTGTGCGTGCTACTATGCTTCACAGTGTTATCCAACATGTCTCTAGCTTCATATGCAACAACGCTAATTCCACTCACTTATTCGTAAAACATATCCAAGTTTATTTTCCTTTCATGCAGACAAAGCTTGCTAGCTGGATGTGGTGATGAATACACATCTATTCATCAGTTAGCTGAAAGATTAATATCACATCAATTCTCATTGCATAATCTCTAGACTAAGGCCACTGATAGATATCCTACATTGGATAACAAACTACGTATAATTATTTGTATTGTGACAAGCAATAGTTAGGCATCTGTAAGGTTGTAAGTGGTATTCATCCGCAGCAAACGATTTCAGTCCAGCTGCCCTTTCCTTCCATCCTATAACTCAATATTACGACGCTTCCTATTTGTTAACACGAATACAATTTGTTCACATTATCAATAAAACCACAGCTTATATATTTCTGTACGACATTCCAAAAACGTACGAAAACAAACAAACTCAGCAGGGAAGGCTCTCGATAACACACACTTACGAACCATAAGAGCATTCAAATCCTGAAACGCGTCCTGCAAGCTCTTATCAGTACTCTCCCACATCTCCTGCTCCTTCCTCAATATCCCCGCCAACCCCACCACCGGCATCCTCACCGCCACCGAACTCTCACCTCCACCTCCACCTCCACCCCTACCCTCCACCGACCCCGATGCACTCACCTCCCACGCCTTTTTCCTCCAAACATCCCAAAATTTCCCCAAAAACGAATCCGGATCACTCTTCCCCCTCAACACCAACGTAATCGACACCGATTTCGTTCCACCGGTCTCCACCACCCTCCCCTCCGGTGACGTGGACACCTGGAACCGGATCTTGGGGCTGTGGAACATCGATTTGAGCGATTTTTTCGCGGATAAAATGTGCTGGACTGAAGCGAGGGGAATGAAGTAGGAGGAATTGGTGGATTGAATGATGAGGCGATGTGTGGTGAGGATTAAGAGGATTGATTTGAAATTGGAGAAGGAGGGGAGGTCTTCGGAGAGTATGTCGACGGATGAGAGGAGAGAGCATTCTACTTCGCCGGAGGTGAAAATCGGGCGGCCGCTTTCAGTTAGCTCCGCCGCCGGGAGATATTCTCCGGCCATGATCGATTGTTGTTATTATTGAGGAATTGATGAAAGTTTCTAACTAGTGATTTTTTTACTTTAAAAACTCATACTTAAATGTTACAAAAATGAAAGATTTAATAAAAGGAGATTGGGTATGATACAGTTCTCTGTTGGTCATGACTCATGAGCTATAGTTTTGAATTCGTAAAACTTTAAGAGAAAACACGACATGTGAACTCAACATGTGAACTAAGTTGAGGGTTATAGTTCAACCAACGAACGCCCTTCGATACTTAAGTTAGTAAATGATCGTAGCTAAGGTAATGTAAAAAGTAAGCTCAAATAGAGTATAGCGTTATCTAACTTTAAGAAACATCTTATATTCCAGATCAACACAATAATATGGTCTAGTATGTCGGTCAAATCGAGTGTGTTGGGCAAGTCGGACGTGGAAGTAGTCGATCTGGGACTCAAGCTGCCTTTTGGGGTGGGGGTGAAAGTGTATCCTTGCATGATTTGAGCCTTAAGCATGATTGGGCTAGCTCGACTGTTAGTAGAAACGCTCAAGCTCGTCTGTCAGCGAAAACACTCGAGTTGGCCAGTGAAAATTCTCGAGTTGGTCGAATTAGGCCTGCATAATGGGCTTGATTGGCCCGTTTTATCTAAAAAGTATAGTTGGGCTGGGTGGCTCAAAAGGGCCATTAAGCTAGTACATTTGCATAACAAGTGTTGAGACTTTTGATAGGCCCAATACCAAAGTAGCAGTCACACCAAACAATGACATGTTAACATTCTTTTACATATTTTTTATTTTCCTTTTGATTTTTTATTATAAATATCATTACCACAAGTTTGAAGGTTTCTAGACATATTCGAACAACAAATTTGATTTGGCAAATGTTTCACATGATTAATTAATAATAATACACTTGTGAGGCACGAGACACAATTTATAATTTAAGTACATCTTCGTAAACTGATCGAGGCTATCATTCAAAGGATAAATGCATACAGGGTACAGTGGTACCTATTAAAAATAAATACAAATTGAATGCATACTCGTGACTATCCCCGAATACAAATATTAAAAATAAATAAGAATAAAGCCATCGGAGCAACAAAGGGTAGGAGAAATTGTGATGTAGAACAAGTTATTTCCACATGAGCAATCACAAAATATGAACTGCACAACTCATAGTGTGTTGTATAACCTAGTATTATTATATATGTGATATGATTTCTCCCATTCGTTATACAAACTACTAATAAAAAATTGCAGACTCCTGTATGGTACTACTGAATGTTTTTTCATCACAGCCGCGGGTTCAGCATCGCCATAAGGAGATGCATAACGTTTTCATGTCGTTCCCAAAAGTCAAAATGGAGAGAGCCTCTTGATAATTTCATTATCTACCTTAACATCCAATGCCTTACATCACCAAAAAAGAAGTAAAATCTAAGATTCGTTTTTGCATCTCATTTGAGCTTAAAGATTGTATACGCTTAAATTTGAACCGTTAGGTCAGAGAACAAACACATTTTGGAAAAATGAAGTAACTTTCTCAATGTTCCTCGTAACACTCGTTTTGTATATTTTAATTTTGTTAAACCTATTTGGTTGAGTCTCTTAAAGAACTTGATTGGTGGGTCCCACCTAACAAGAATTTTAATTTTAAAAGGCGTCCAACTTTGATTGTGGTTAGTACAAGTGAATATACTTCTTTACTTATGTTTTTATTTCTATATATTTAGGAATATGAAAATCACTTTCCCTTAAATCTTGGGATAATTTCTTAATTATGGGAACTAATTCATATTTTGCTAATTCTTAACGAATATTCCCACGAGCTTAAACGTCTAGTTCGATCTATTTTGTTAATTCATAACGAACTAATAAATTTAAAAGTCTACTTATGTGTATTCTTGTACATTTAGATTTTTAATTAAGTTAACTATGATAAAAGAAGAAGAAGAAATCTTTCATAATTTGGATTTATAGAGTATTTGTGGCTTTGATTTACTTCGTGCTAATTTCTACGGAGTTTCTACGAGTTTATTGCAATTTGTTGGCTCTAAGTACGAAACTATCATTAAGAAATTACACGAGGTCATTCGTTTTGTTGTTCATGCAGTCGACTATCTTTGTTTCAGTTGAAGTCTTATAGAGCACGAGGAAGATCTAATAAATGTGGATGAGTACCATCGAAAACCCATGAAGTTAGAGTCATATATGTACTACTCAACAACGAATGAAAGTATTCATGTGTTCGACTGGACTCAATTCACTTGATGTTCCTGTCCAGGATTGGGACTACATTCTTGGTGTTGTAGTCGTTGTGTAGTGAATAATTGTTGAAGAAGAAGTTAACTAAGTTAGTTGTTATGGCACTGGAGGTTGTACTTGTGTTGCATAGTAAAGCTAAGTTAGAAGGGTCATATGGCTCCCATGAATGTATTTTAAAATTGACGAGTGTGGAGGTATATATAACCAAGAAAAGGAAAGTGTGTATACTTCATCGACTTAGTGGAGCTATACTTAAGAACAACAAGAAATCTAAAGGGCATGGAAAGATTTTGAGAGTACATTCCGTGAGACATCAGTGGTGAGGCTTGGAGAGCAGTGCTTCGAGCTTTGATGGTGATTTTCGATAAGGGCCACGACTCGTACATACAAGGTCATTTGTACGAGGACTTTGCCTTCGTGTAAGAAGGCGCTACCCATCCGTCTTATTGGTTAGGATGTTTATTTGTGTATAGTGTAATTATTGTTGTGCCCTTGTAGGAAGTGAATAATTTATATCTCATTTATCACATATAACGAAATACCCAAATCAAACGCATGTCCACCCAGCTCGCCAAAATGAAAATTACTAATAAAACATATTGACATATTATTTTTTGGTAAAAAGTCCTAACTTATTGGTAACATACAAATTCTATTTTGTTTTAAGGAAAAACCATTGTTTGTGGTAGTTAAATTAATCAATACCACAATGTAAATGGCCCGTTTTAGTAGACAAATTTGAAACATTCTTAAAGTATTTGGACCCTATTGCAATTTCTCCTAAAATATTAGGTCCCTATAAAAACACAAAATGACAAAATCACCCACAAGTAGCGTACAATTGTCAGCTCTCGCACAAATCTTCTCTTCAGTCGCTCACAGTCGCAGCTGTTCCTCCGCTCCGCCTTCTGCAACCGCAAAGTGAGGTAAGCAAGTACTCAATTTCACCCTAAGTGACGTCATAATTCCATTAATTGTTGAGTTAATAAAGAACTAAAGCTCATGAATTATTCGATTGAAGGGTTTAGTGTTAAATGGACTGCAGAATTATTTCACTCAACCGCAGCAGCTTTTTGCCTTGCGATTTACGAGCTTCGAAAGGTGTTCAGTATCGATTCTCCTCGTGTTCGCAGCGTCGTAAGTTGAATCCTCAATTGTTGCAGTTTGTGGATTAATTGGCGTTTTGATTGCTTAATTTTTCTGTGAAATTAAGGAATGTAGTTAATTTGTATTGCGTTTTACGGCTTGCCAGCTAATGTTAAAAAATGGTGACTTGTACCGTAATTTATTAAAATACGTGCAAAATGTTCGTGTTAGCTAATTTTGGACTGTAAACATTGTGCATCATCTTGATTTAATCCCGATTTGAGTAAGGAGTCGTGTTCTTTTTCTTCATTTTCTCTTCGATTTCATTGCAATCCCCTAAAGTTTAGGTTTTAATATTAACGTTCGAAATTTGGAACTTATAATAACTCTTTATTGGATTGGAGGTCGAGCGAAGTCCTGTATTTGCGATTCACATCTGGTTGAAACGAGCTTTCCGGAGAAAAGTTGCTTCCGGAAAGTTGACTAGGGGCAATATTCACGTTTTTTAATAGATTGGGGTGCAAGTTGCTGTTTTATTTACGTTAGGTGGCAATTTGTGAATCAAAGTATAGATTGGAGATTTGTTACTTTTCACCGATACTTTTATTTGATAAGTTTCATGGTTTACTCGATACAAGTTGTCCGAGTATGTATATAATAGCTGTTATAATTCTATAAAAATGCAACTTTTGAAAATGTCCGATAGCATATTGGAGAGTATTTTTCACTTATCTCCGTGGGTGATTTGATCTGATCTTACTTGTGCGATTTGTTATGAATTCCATGTTTATATCCCCTCCCTACTTATGATAAGAAGAGATCAGAATAATAGTACTAAGTGTGTTGAGGATGGAAGAACCGTGTTTTTATATCCCTACCCTACTTATAGATTGGAGATTTGTTGCTCTTCACCCATACTTTTATTTGATAGGTTTTCATGGTTTACTCTATACAAGTGGTCCGAGTATGTTTATAGTAGCTATTATGATTCTCTACAAATGCAACTGTTGAAAGTGTTTGAAGAGTATTTTTCACTTTTCTTTGTGGGTGATTTGGCTTACTCGTATGACTGTCTTTTGGGGAATTGGATACCGAACAAGAAATTATTCACAAAGCTTGTGCTTTTTGTTTTGAATTCCTTGTTTATATCTCCTACCCTACTTATGCTCAGATGAAGTCAGAATAATAGTACTAAGTGTATTGAGGATGGAAGAACCGTATTTTTTCAGTTGGCCACTTTGATCTCTTTGGAGTATTAACAAGTCCGAAAGTTCGTTATATTCTTAGCTCTGAGAGAATGTTTTAGTATAGTGTCTTTCTTCGTTTTTAAAATATTATTGCTACACTGGGTTTAGTTATTGAATCTGTCTTTTCTCCTCATCTGATGTGGTATTTATTCTAGGTCTAATTCATTGCATTCCAAACTGCTCGATGAAGTCATATAAGCTATCAGATCTCTCTAGGACTCAGGTTGATGACCTCAAAGCTCGTCCCCGTATTGATTTTTCTTCCATTTTCAGTGTGGTGAGTCCTAACGTTTCTCCGCATATTGCGGAATTTATTAATTCAATATTATTTTTGTTGTAGACTTATCAATGAAGAGTTCATGATTATAGCCAACTTTCAAATTATAGGATTTACGTTTTATTAATAGTGATGTTATTCAGGTTCAACCTATTGTTGATGACATAAGGAGTAGAGGCGATGCAGCAGTAAAAGAGTAAGTTTTTCTGAACTCCATTCTCGTTATATCATCTCTCATGCACATATTCATCTCTATGCATTTCTGGCACGGAGAGCCTCGGCTCACATCTTAATTTCTGCAGATATAGATAAAAAATGCTTGTTTATGTTTCTTGTGTGCAGCTATACGACTCGGTTCGACAAAGTTGAACTCGACAGCATAGTTGAGAATGTCAATGATCTTCCGGATCCAGTGGTATATACCCTATGCGCAAAATTTCATAACGTTGTCTGTTTTTGTTTCAGGATGTACAGTTTCTAACTAACAGTTACTTCCATTATTAGCTCGATCCAGCGGTTCAAGAAGCATTTGATGTGGCTTACGATAACATTTTTGCTTTCCACTCCGCACAAAAGGCAGTTGAAAAAATTGTTGAGAACATGGAAGTAAGTAATGTAATATCATATGATAATTCTTGTATTGGCGTCTCTGGCTCATTGTCAAATTCTTTTGTTGCCGTGTGTCTGTCTCATAGTTGATTTTTCAGGGTGTAAGGTGTAAAAGAGTGGCGAGAAGTATTTCATCTGTGGGTCTTTATGTTCCCGGTGGCACTGCTGTTTTGCCTTCAACTGCTCTGATGCTTTCAATTGTACGGTGACCTGATCAACTGCCTAAGTTTCTTGTTTATTTTGCCTTCTTTTATGGGGAGAAAGAGCTGTTTATGTATTTCTTGAACTCAAATTCTGATTTCATTTTACTTGACTGATGTGAGTTTCCCAAATCAGCCAGCCAAGATTGCTGGTTGCAAAACCATTGTACTTGCAACGCCTCCTGCTCAAGATGGCAGCATCTGTAAGGTAGTAAAGTTCTACCCATATTGCAAAATCTTTGTTTTATATGGTTCACCAGAAACTTGGTTGTTTGTAGGAGGTTCTTTATTGTGCCAAAAAAGCTGGTGTTACACATATTCTTAAAGCTGGAGGTGCTCAGGTCATACTACAGCTCATTCTTGATGTATGCTGTGTCGTGAGGATTTTCTCTCTTATTTTACTAAATTTCAACATATCGTGTTCAGGCAATTTCGGCAATGGCATGGGGGACCGAATCTTGCCCTAAGGTATGACTTCCCATTCCATTTACATGCTCTCCAAGATATAGAGTTTTGAACAGCAACCAAGCCTCTTGCTTGAAACATGTAAGCTAATTGTCTTATGGTTGCTGATCAGTGAGATTGACATACCATTCTTTTAAAAATACTGTATAGCCTCTAGGCTTGTTATACGGTAGCGAGTGTTGCCTTCATCAGTTGTATGCTCTCAGTGTCTCTTGTTCTTTGCATATATATGCGTTTATATCATCTACATCCCTTTATTTTCGTAAAATGTCCTGTTGTGCGCCCGGTTTCTGCTATTATGTACTTGTTGAAACTCTTTGCTAGAAGTTTAGTCCCACATGGACAACTCAGCCTTAGTGGTATGCACAGTACTTCAAGTATGAGGATGGTATTTACTAGTCCGATGATATCTACGCTGCCATTTGTCAATGCACGGAATTTGGGCAAACTGAAGGATTATGTATGATAAAGTGGAGTTTTTTAGCTTTCACCTTACACGAGTTGTATTCCAGGGACGTGTAACAATCTCTTAGATTTATGTTTGCCTGTTTGTATTTTACATGACTCATTAAGGCTGTTGTCCCTGATAGGATGCAAGAGCACTTGCTTGAGAACTTATTTTTAGAATGAGTCATTTGGAACAGTTTCCTCACATCAAAATGCCAGGCACGAGTAAATTTCATGATGATGGGAGTCTCATTGATTAATTTGGCATCATTTATCTTCGGGAGAGGAAATGCACAAAAGCAAGGCTAGCGTTTCTTATGTCAATAATTTGGATGAATTATACTACAGTGCGAAACATTGGATGAACATGATCTCAAACTTGAATGTTGTAATTGCCCTAGTGTGTCTTCTGGTCTCAAAGAAATGTGTATTTGGTTTTATCCTTAATATTTTGTAAACCTTTTTTAAGTAAAACTAATCATGTTCTGAACTTGATTTGATTTATTCATTGCCGTGGTGTATCAATGACAATTCTATGATGCTTACATTGCAGGTTGACAAGATATATGGGCCTGGAAATCAATATGTCACTGCTGCCAAAATGATTCTCCAGGTAATCATGATTTTATTTTGTAAAATTAATAAATTAATGTTTCATCATAATTATGTTTGGAACTTTTAGTTGCTGATAGGTCCCTAATTGGTTCTTTTTGTTTACAGAACAGTGAGGCAATGATTTCAATAGACATGCCTGCTGGACCATCTGAAGTTCTTGTCATTGCTGATAAGCACGCAAGCCCTGTTCACATAGCAGCAGATTTACTGTCCCAGGTACCTGCACTTTTCTTGGATATTTCACATTTTTCTTTTGTTTTATTCCTGTCAAAACAGTTGTATCGTTTTGCTGCCATGTCTCAAGATTATACTAAAGGATAATGGCAAACCGATTTACATCTCAAATACGTTTGAGAAGTGATTAAACCATACAGTAGTCACAATCTTTTGTGAAATTGAGAGCGAAAGAGATTAAAGTAATTGTGCCATCTCCATTACCAATACGTGTACATGAGAACTTATATTAACTTACTTCACTTAATTGTGATATTATGTTCTATCATTAATTTTGCAAATACTATGTCCCCTAATCTCAGGCTGAGCATGGCCCTGATAGCCAAGTTGTTCTTGTAATTGCTGGAGATGGTGTGGACATAATTGCGATTGAGGATGAAATCAAGAATCAGTGTCAAAGACTTCCTAGGGGAGACTTCGCTTCAAAAGCGCTTAGTCACAGTTTTACTGTTTTTGCACGCGATATGGTTGAGGTTTGGAATTTCCGAAGTTCGTATTTACATAAAACTCTTGATGAAAAACTGTTTTACCGATGTGTGCCTTTTCTTATTGGCTACCTGCGCAAAATTATTTGAGAAATTATGTTTTGCTGCAGAAAATGTGTACACACTACTCTCTATGTTACAGAAATGGATATTTTCTGTTTACCCTTATCCTTTTACTAATATCCGTTGATTCTGGATTTGTTAGACATCCTTTACTGTTTAAGACAGAGTTTTCTTTAGTTTTTCTTTCCCAAAGGCAAAGTTGTCTAGCTATCCCCAACTGTTGAGTAAAAGTAAAAAAAGGTTGGAACAGTGATTTCTCCACAGTTAAATGGCTGTAATCTTGTTATTGTCCAAGTTTAAATCTTTTTAAAGATTAGTTTCTGGTTAAGTAGATACATATACAATATTTCTCTTTAACCGGGTGATTCAATTGGAAAGGAGTGTTTTGACTTTCCCGGTCTTTTCTATTCAGCTGCGGAGATGAACTATATATAATGCGACTGATGAGAAACTATAGGCACTATATTGGCTGTCACCTGCAGCATCAATAACTTCTTCCAATGCCTCATTGCATGATGTTTTCTGTTTAGATTTCAATGTTTTTGGAGTTGTCCCCTAAAATTGCAGTCCTCTGCTTTCAGGCCATATCTTTTTCCAACTTGTATGCGCCTGAACATTTGATAATCAACGTGAAAGATGCTGAGAAGTGGGAAAGTTTCGTCGAGAATGCAGGTAATCGATTAGACTTGACTTTCCTTGACATGGCTGCAATTTTCATTCTAAGTGCAGAACTATAATAAATGTTTAGTGACAATCCCTGTTGCTTCTTATCTCTCTGTATCTGACATTTTCTTGTAAGTTGTTCATAGTTTTCTCTTATACCAGTTGCCCTGCCAAGTGATTTGATCAAAGATCTCGAGTTATTTAACTCTTTTTTAAATGGACTAACAGAGAACGTGCCAATGCCGTCTCAACGAACTAAATTGATACCCGCTTGTGTTTCTCACCCTTATTTTTTAATCTAAATGCAGGTTCGGTGTTTTTGGGTCCATGGACGCCGGAAAGTGTAGGAGACTATGCAAGTGGGACAAATCACGTGCTTCCAACTTACGGCTATGCGCGGATGTATGGTGGAGTATCCTTAGACTCGTTTTTGAAGTATATTACGGTGCAGTCATTGACGGAGGAAGGTCTAAAGAAACTTGGGCCTTATGTAGCAAAAATGGCTGAAGTCGAGGGGCTTGACGCTCACAAGAGAGCCGTAACTCTCAGGCTACAAGATATTGAAGCTAGGCAAGTCTCTAATCCAAAATAATTATGGACTGATCTAGTTTCCGTCTTTTTTGAACAACACGAGGCCCTTTTATTGACTTGTGACAAATTTAATTGTTGATTTTCTCAACCATTGTTGTACAATTTGATCGATGATTGGACTGGTATCTGTAATTGGGACCTATAGAATTTATTTGATATTTAATATAATAAAAGGGGATACTTTTTGTGGATGTGACCTATATTATTTTGGAAATTTAGGTCTCAATTTACTAAAATACTTGGCAAAATAACCCATTATATCAAAAAACAGTATATTTCTCCTTATTTAGTTTTGCGTTTGCTGTAATGACCAAATACCTTGCAATTTCCAGTGTGATACTTTTGCCATTTAAATTCAATTGTAGCATTTTTATATAATAATATAATTAAAGTCAAAGAAAAACTAAAAATAAGTATATGAATATATCACAAAGTTGTAATTGGATATAAATTAAGGGATAAAAACATCAATACCCCATAACTTATTGGCCATTTTGTGACTTGCTCCATAGAGATTTTTTTTCACCACTATAACCACTAACATTTGTCAGCTTGTGCCAATCATTCCACAAGTATATTTTCGGCCTTTTTTGTTTGGAATAATTTCGATTTGAGGTATTTTTTTTGCAATTGTTTTGTAACCAAATGGCAATATTCATTTTGTACAACACATATGAGTCGCATTGGGGCGAATATTTCAGTAAAAAATGTCAAAAATACACTGGATGGACAAATGACACAAGCTGGCAAAGGTTAGGGGGTATAGTGGTGGAAAAGAATCACCAGGGGGCAATGCCAAAAACACTCCATAATAATATGTAAAGGAGTTTGATGTTTTTATCCCTTAAATTAATTTTACTTTTTGTTTACATTTCTTCATAATTTAAAATATAAATGTACATACACACACGCGCATATATAGACATATATATGTTTGTTCTCACACAAAAATTACCGAGTTTTGATTATGAGAGGGTAAGCTATACTTTTTGTTGTGGGGAATAATGTGTTATTTTTAAGTTTAAACGTACCTCATTTTGCTATTAAATATCATTTTGAGAGTAGCTTGGCAAATTAGCATAACATATGGGTAATTCGTAAAAAGTTTTGTAGTATAGGTTACTTGCTTTAATTTTTCTCAATCGCAACAATATTTAGTTGAGTCTCGCACCAAATTTTGAAGTTTTTCGTATGATTTCAGGCATTCGATGCTGTGTTGAACGAATCTTCACCAAATTTGGTCATTTTCGTTTAACTTTATACTTTCTGCGCTGGTATTTTTTGAATTTCTTACCTATACCATCCTGTAAATTTAAAAAACAACGGCTCACATCACGCGCAACACGTGTATAATTTTGTACCGTTAACTTTCTCTATATAAGTGAAGAGAAAGGCTTTCTCTAAAATGCGTTCATTGGAGTTCGATTTCTTGTTGCTGTAGTACTGACTTCGCATCGAAATTCATTAATTGGATTCAAAATCGAGGGCTCATTCTTGTGGTGTAGCGCATACTCAACAATCCAAAACTCGAAGGGTATGCTTTCGTTCTTTATCTTTCTACACACTTTGTTCTATTTATCATTGGTAAGTATTAATTCTTGAAGAATATAAAGTTTTTATCATATGCTTGTTAATGGAGCATATCAAATATTTATTGTTTGAGTAAATAAAAATATTTGTTTTGTGTCTATTTAAAATGGAAAAACATTAGATTGTTATAACTAAATATAGTAAATTAATCACTCAATGTAAAGTATTAGCATTGTTAATTCACGGATCTGTAGAAAGGACGTTATTTTATATTCACCAACACATTTTTTCTCCGTGACACAAAAAATAATTACTAACATGGACCCATCCCTCTGTGAGTGTAGGCACTACTAGTGGATACATACATATCAGATGCTCCCACAATAATGGTCAATGTGAATAACTATAGTTAATAGACTCAATTTAAATAAATTTTAGGGATAAATGCATTAAACCCCCTGAACTATACACGTTTTTGCGCTTTCGTCCTTAAACTAATTTAATAAGCGTTTTCCCCCCTAAACTATGCACGTCTGTGCGATTTGCCCCCTGGCCGGAAATTCGGCAAATTCCGGCCATTCTTGGTCGGAATTTTTTCCCTTACCCGACACATATGTGTTGTACTAGATGTATATTAATAGTTGATGACAAAAAGAAGACGAAAAAACACCTCGAACGGGCATATTCCGGCCAAAATGTGATTTCGTTTTGGCCGGAATATGCCCCGTTCGAGGTGTTTTTTCGCCTTCTTTTTGTCATCAACTACTAATATACATCTAGTACAACACATATGTGTCGGGTAAGGGGAAAAATTCCGGCCAAGAATGGGCAAAAATAGCCGAATTTCCGGCCAGGGGGCAAATCGCACAGACGTGCATAGTTTAGGGGGGAAAACGCTTATTAAATTAGTTTAAGGACGAAAGCGCAAAAACGTGTATAGTTCAGGGGGTTTAATGCATTTATCCCTAAGTTTTATCATCTCAAATACTAATGCTGAATCAACCAATATTTATTGTATCCCAAGGTGCTTACCGCAAATTTCTTGGCCATTCACAAGTATATTAAAATTTTATTTTGATGAAAAAAAAATCATTTTATTGCTCATTCATGTGTGCAGATATATGAATTAATTGGTCGCATTTCGAAGAACATGAGATTTATATTACCTATCAAAAGAAATCATGAGATTTATGTTTTAATATATACTTCTAATTCACTTGCCCTTTTTTTAAAAAATCAGATCCAACTTATAATGTAGTATGTGACAACTATTTTACTAAATAGGAAACACGAGAACTATCAAAATTCATTGAACAACATAATAAAATTGAATTTCGTAATAATACCAATATTTTGTAGAAATAAATGCCCATTAATCTCTATAGATTTGTCAGATCAGACTCAATTGATTATGATTTTTCCAAGAGTAAGTCAAGTGATTGATACAAATGACCCCATCCAGTGTTTTAAATGAATGTCAAGTATGTACTGGCTGGATAAAGTTAAATATTATTGGTAAATATTTAATAGTGAATCCATTCATTAATTTGCATGTTGTTCATATTGAAACTCTAATTTTTATTTTTATTTTTTTATAGTGATATTTGAATTTTTTATTTTATTTCCAGTATATGTTTAGACTTAAATAATTATATATTCTATTTGTTGAAGATAAACAGAAAACTCAACGCTATTTGAGATGGACGGAATTATCTACTATTTGGAGAAATGGGTATGTTTCTTTAATTTATTTGTTCATACATGTTTAAATTGTGTACCTTTAATTTTTTAATTTTTTAATTTTTGCTTTTGATATTATTCCTAGAAATCGATATTTTTATGGTACATTTATTGTTTGGATTTTCGGATCTCTCTCTTTTTTATTCAATAATCAAAAGAAACGCTCTATTATATATATAACAAGCAGAGTAACAACACCATGAAGTAACAACAAATATAATTTTAATTTGGGGTAATTACATTAAACCCCCATCGTATGGTCCATTTTTTAGTCAACCCCTTAACTTTGTTTTGACTCAGTCAACTCCCCATCGTATGCCAAAATTATCACTTTACCCCAAGTCAACTTTTTGCACTTTTTTTTAGGGATATTTTTGTTAAATGTCAATTTTTTTAATATTTTTAAAAAAGAAATGTAAAATTTATTAAGCAACAAATATTTTTTTTCGCCAAATATTTTTTTCGATAAATTTTTTTTCAAGAAATTGTTTTTCGACATAATTCTTTTTTCGAAAAAAATTGTCGAATAAAAAAATTGTCGGAAAAAATAATTTGGTCAAAAAAGAAATTTGCCAAAGAAAAAATTTGTCGGAAAAAAAATTTGGTTGAAAAAAACTTTTTTTGCCGAAAATTAATATTTGTCGATTAATAAATTTTACATTTTTTTAAAACAAATATTAAAATTTTTAACATTTGACGAAAATACCCCTGAAAAAAGTGCAAAAAATTGACTTGGAGTAAAGTGATGATTTTGGCATACAATGGGGGGTTGACTGAGTCAAAACAAAGTTAAGGGGTTTGACTTAAAAATGGACCATACGATGGGGGGTTTAATGTAATTACCCCTTTTAATTTCTATGTATATTTGAAAGAAAATTTGGTGAAGAGTACACTTGCATTTTTACCTTTTATCCATCTTTTTTGTTAATGAAAACTTTTTATCCATTTCATTAGTCCTTTTATTTATACGACCATCAAATGGTGAATAGGATCTGCATGTGTTCAATCTATCAATGGCATTATATACAATTATACATGAATTTCGATTATGTGTTCCAAGTGATTGTAATGTTAAAACTTATCGAGGTTGATCTCGATTCGACGTGTAAAAAATATCTGATTTGTTTCAAAACACAAGCTGTTTAAGCTGCAATGTAAGAGAATAGTATATGTTTAGTTCATTTAAGCTCGTTGTAAAAACTTTGATGTTTTTCCTAATGTGTCCATTGAACTTAATACGGGCGCGCTTCGTTGAAGGTCTCATTGAACAAATTGCAAACATGCACCAATTCCATGTTTTCTCATTGTTTTTTGCTATTAGAATCATGCTAGATTGCAGCTTGCCTTATACGTTTCAAGTAACAGGAGGACCACGTTCAATTGCAATGTTAAAAACTACTTTTTCATAATCCTGATGCAGCGTAAATATGATCAGTCAAAACAAAATGAAGAAGCCGCCAATGTACCCCCGTCACCTGTTGCTGGTCAAGGAAGGACCGATAGAGAGGCAGACTCTTCTGTCGTTCCAAAAAAACCACAAGTTTCTTCTGGGTCGCGGAACTTGGAGGCAAAACGTAAGACTCGTGCTTCAGGTGGAACATCAGTTCCTCGTGATGATGGAAAGCCAAAGAAAAGGGCGAAGAGTCAATTAAAACCACAACCCGTGCCTGGAGTTTCTATTGGTATATACCTTTTCTAAACCATGTCTATAAACTTCTCCCTTGTATTGGAATGTTGTTGATCTCTCTCTTCATGCTATCCCTGTTCAAAAATATTTTACTATGCGTGTAATAAACAAGATGTACAATCGGGATATATCGCGGTGACTCAACT
Source organism: Linaria vulgaris (assembly GCA_948329865.1). NCBI lineage: Eukaryota > Viridiplantae > Streptophyta > Magnoliopsida > Lamiales > Plantaginaceae > Linaria > Linaria vulgaris. The sequence continues at coordinate 109,076,182 of OX415254.1, read as the reverse complement.
ACAAGTTTCACACATATTTAACAATTTTTTATGTAGGAAATGACGTTGTGAATATAGATTCCGAAGGAGATTCAGTCGAAATAATCGATGATATAGATTCCGAAGGAGATTCTGTCGAAATAATCGATGATCCCGGGTTGTGGAATACAAAAGCACATTCTGGCTCAAAGATAGGGACCTCAACCCAACGAAAAGAAAATGAGAGATGTTCTACATCTACTTCCAGGGAGAATGTCGGCGATGGGAACAAAAAGATCTCTTCTGCCCGAAAGGAGGATGAATGCAGAAATAAAGAGTTGGCAAGCGGTGATGCTTTTCTGGGTGATGAAGACATCCGCTCGGATGGTCCTGGACCTGAGATGAATCTTGGTGTTGCAAGTTGCAGTCGATCTAAGACACCAACCTTTCAAAAGCACCCAGAGGTTGATGAAGTTTCATTGGATCTATCAGAGGAACCACCATCTTCTACTGGTGATGCCGCGCAAGTGGACGAGTACTTTAATCTAGAAAGCAATAATAATGTAGAAAACTTGCCAAAATTCCCGTGTTCAAAGGTGGAGGATGCCACAATGCCGAAATCCAGAGAAAATGAAGAAGGGACGTCACGTGAAAGGAACGGAATCCCTGAAGAAAATACAGTACTCGAAAACAATGTAAATGAAGCTGATGAAACTGCGCTCAGAGAGAATGAAGAAGGGGCATCATATGAAAGGAACGGAATCCCTAAAGAAAACCCAGTCGGAAACAAAGTAAACGAGGCTGGTGAAGCTGAGATCCAGAACGAAGGGAACCGAGGCTCCTCAAAACATTCTGATTTGTTCAAGAAGCTTGCAGATTCTGTATTGGAAAGGGAGCCAATGCTTGGAAAGGAGGATGAAAGCAATGCCGTGCCTAAACAGACACCTTGGGATCCAAATCAGAGTTCTCTTCCTAAGAAGTTCAGATTTGAAGACGAGGTACCTAAACAGGTGGAGAAAACCGGTATTGAGAAAGAACTCGAAGACATTTGGGCTGAATTCTCGTTTTCCTATTCAATTGGGATGGAATCTTTTAACCACTCCAAGGTAAGTTCAGCATTATTGCTCATGACGTGAGTTTGTATATATATGTGCGCGCACACACTCTCACATTCAAACACACATATATATGGAAGACGATATAATCTGTCAAAGTCATTTATACTAACTAAAGTTCGTTTGACCAATGAAATTAATCTTCTCCACTTGAACAGAAAATTGTTTCACTTATTTTTCTCTTGCACGATTCTTCACCAATATGTCGGAAATTGGTGTAGTGACCAATGCCCTGTTACTAGCTGCAGGTTGGTCAACAATGTGAAAGTAGTCATGTTGGAGAAACTGAAGATCCCCCATGTGAGCATGAGTTCGTCCTTCGAGAAGATGAAGGGAAAATATGTCGCAAATGTGATCATGTGGCCGTTGCTGCAAAAGACATAATCCCAGATTGGGTAAGTATGTGGGTATGGTTGGGTCATCATGATCAATAGGTGTTCAAAACTCATCATGTTGAATGTTGAAACAAGTCATATAGTTGAATTTGAGTGTGTTTTTAGTGAGTGCTTTAACTATTATCCTAAATTTTATCCTTTTGCTTGTGTAGGCGGAAAAACCTCCTCGAGAATCCAACAAGGAAAGATCTCCAAGAAGAGAAGAGGATCGGTCGCAGTTTGGCGAACTTAATCTGCCATATTCAACGAATAATAATACTGCTTTCAATTGTGACAATGGAACTGTTTGGAACATAAAGTCTGGTGTAAGAGAAACTATGTACAAACATCAGCAAGAAGGGTTCGAGTTTCTCTGGATGAACTTATCAGGAAGCATAAATCTTGCAGATCTGAAGAGCTCTGTCGCCCCTACTACTGATGTGGGTGGATGCATCATTTCACATGCGCCAGGGACGGGGAAAACCCGCCTAACCATTGTTTTTATTGAAACTTATTTAAAAGTTTTTCCCAACTGCCGACCGATGATTGTTGCTCCAGCAAGTATGCTTCTCACATGGGAAGAGGAGTTCAAAAAATGGAATGTTGGTTTCCCATTCCATAACCTGAATAATCCGGAGATGACGAGACATCTTGCTGGAGCCAAAGGAAACATGGAGATTATTCGCATGCTCAAGATATATGAATGGAACACGGGAGGAAGCATCCTGGGTATCAGCTATAGTTTGTATGAAAAGCTGACAGGCGAGACAGGCACAAAAGGGAAAAAGTCCAAACAAAGGAACGCTGATCTAAGGAAAATACTTCTTGAAAAGCCTGGATTGGTTGTTATGGACGAAGGTCATACCCCTCGCAACCAAAATAGCAACATTTGGAAAGTCCTCGTTAAACTCAACACTGCCAAACGGGTTATTCTTTCTGGAACTCCTTTTCAGAATAACTTTTCGGAACTCTTCAATACATTGCGTTTGGTGAGGCCGGGTGTTGCTGATGTACTTGAGAAGGACAAAGCATTTAGTGCTATGATCTCGTTGAAGGGTAAGAAAAACTCTGATACAAAAGATTCTCAATCTGCTTCAGATTCAGAATCCATGGCCTCTGCCGTGAAGAAGCTAAAAGCAGTCATGTCTCCTTTTGTTCATGTTCACAAAGGGACCATTCTTCAGGAGAGTCTCCCTGGATTGAGAGACACTGTCGTTCTTCTTAAACCATCAGGATTGCAGAAGAGTTTAATCGAGGCGCAAGAAAAGCGGGCAGTCTCGTTGAATTCCGATTATCCAGTGGCGCTAATGTCCTTGCACCCCTACCTTTTCAATTATCGTGATGCAAAAAATCAGGGGCTCGGAGTTAAGCTGGATGCGGTGGAGGCATCCATGCTGAATCCTAATGATGGGGTCAAAACTAAGTTCCTTATCGAGCTTGTGCGTCTTAGTTTGGCAATGAATGAAAAGGTGCTCATATTTAGCCAGTACATTCTGCCTTTAGAACTAATAAAGGTACAGCTGATCGAAGTCTTCTCGTGGATTGAGGGGAAGCAAATTCTGCAAATGCATGGAAAGGTAGATCAAAAACAGCGGCAGATGTTATTAAATGCTTTCAACGATCAACAAAATGAGGCAAAGGTCATGCTAGGCTCCACGAAGTGCTGTTCTGAAGGCATAAGCTTGGTTGGTGCGTCAAGGGTAGTTTTGTTAGACGTTGTTTGGAACCCTTCAGTTGAGCGTCAAGCAATTTCTCGTGCGTACAGAATCGGGCAACAGAAGTTTGTACACACGTATCATTTGATGACTGCTGGGACAAGCGAGTTTGACAAGTACTGCAAGCAAGTTGAGAAGGAGAGATTGTCCGAGCTCGTGTTCTGCTCTTCTTCGAATGAAAGCCAAGAGCGTATAGCCGCGGTAACGGAGGACAGGATCTTGGAGGAGATGATTTCTCATGTAAAACTGAAGGATATGTTTGAGAGAATCATCAAGCAACCAAAGGAAACTGACTTGATTCAGACTAATGGTCAATTTTAGTTTTTGTGTTAAGAGTGTTCTGGCTTTGAGTGGTGCTACTGTGTATTACTTTTTGAAATATCAACTTTATTTCTTGAAATATTATGGCTTTACTTTTGTGGTTATTTTCTTGAAATGCATATGCATATTATTTTTGGTGTAAACTAGAATATGCATGTGCTACGTACTTATATAGCAGTAATTGATATCCGCATGCACTTTAATTTTAATCTTGCATATTGACTCCTAAAGTACCTTGCATGTTTTAGTAAAAGTAGCCCACTTGCTACTTTCTATTATTATTATTATTATTATTATTATGATTATTATTATGATTATTATTAACTACTATTATTAGAGACTTAATTACACCGACTTTTCTTTAATTTTTCCTAGAACTTCATGCTTTTAGAATCGATGTTAATTGAATTTTCACCCAAAACTGTATGTTACAAAATAAAAATCACCTTACTTGCTACGTACATTTTGTTATTGTTTCTAAAGTACAATTGGTAGAGAAATCAAATTATTATTTTTATCTTCAATTTTTATGCTTCAATTAAGTGCTTGTGTTCACTATAATTAGTTGAGACTCACACCAAATTCAATATCTTTTCTTGAACTTTGTGCGTTTGGTACAAGTATTAAATAAATCTTCACCTAATATTACAGTGTAAGTTTCAAAAAAGCAGCCCACTTGCTAATACTATCTTATATTTAACAATTGGTAGAAACTCACACCAAATTTTATAAATGTCATGCTTTTCAATGAGTCCAAACTTAATACTGCCTTGAATTTAACAATTGGTTGAAACTCACACCAAATTTATAAATGTCATGCTTTTCATTGAGTCCACACCTAATACTACCTTGAATTTAACAATTGGTTGAAAGTTACACAATTTTTTTAAATGTCCTTGAATTTAACAATTGGTTGAAAGTTACTCAATTTTTTTAAATGTCCTGCTTTTCGTTGAGCCCACATCTAATACTACCTTGAATTTAACAATTGGTTGAAAGTCACACAATTTTTTTGAATCCCATGCTTTTCATTGAGTCCACGCCTAATGCTACCTTGAATTCAACAATTGGTTGAAACTCTCACCAAATTTTATAAATGTCATGCTTTTCGTTGAGTCCACACCTAATACTACCTTGATTTTAATAATTGGTAGAAACTCACACCAAATTTTATAAATATCATGCTTTTGTTGAGTCCACAACTAAACACTACATTGTATTTAACAATTGGTTGAAACTCACACCAAATTTTATAAATGACATGCTTTCCGTTGAGTCCACACCTAATATTACCTTGTATTTAACAATTGGTTGAAACTCACACCAAATTTTATAAATTTCATGATTTTTGTTGAGTCCACACCTAATACTACCTTGTATTTAATAATTGGTTGAAACTCACACCAAATTTTATAAATTGCATGCTTTTCGTTGAGTCCTTCACCTAATACTACCTTGTATTCTTTAAATAAATAAATAAATAAGAAAAAAATACCTCACTTGCTACTTTTTACATTTTATAGTTTTTTTCCGACTATAATTGGTTGAGACACGCCATCTTTTTTTATCCTCCAATTTATCCCTTTGGTACTAGTGTCAGTTTAATATTTTCGTAACACATCTTCGTATTCTTTTCATACATTTTATTTTTGTTGGTTTTAACTATAATTAGTTGATTCTCATATCAAATTTTGAATTTTTCCTTGAACTTTATGCTTTCAATACAAGTGTTAGGTGGAAATCTTCACCTAATGCTACCATGTACGTTCCAAGAAAAAGCATTTTTCTTTTCATAAGCCAGAAAGTTGAGTGTTAAAACTTCTTGGGATAAAAACATCAAGCCCACTGAATTATGCACGTTTTTGCGATTTGCCCCTTTAACATATTTAATAAACACTTTGCCCTCTAAACTATGCACATTTGTGCGATTTGCCCCTTTAGTGCATTTTTGGCCGGAATATTTCCCGTTTGATGTGTTTTTTTGCCTACTTTTTGTCATCAACTACAAAAATATATCTAGTATAACACGTATATATGAGTCGGGTAGGGAAAATATTCTGGCAAAAAATGACCAAAATACACTGAAGGGGCAAATCACGTTCCCGACCATGTTTGGTCGGAATACTCCCCGTTCGATGTTTTTTCTCTACTTTTTGTCATCAACAACTAAAATACATTTAGTATAACACATATGAGTCAGGTAGGGAGAATATTCCGGCCGAAAAATAGCCAAAAATGGTCAGAAATGCATTGAGGGGGGAAATCGCACAAAAGTGCATAGTTTAGGGGGAAAAGTGCTTATTAAATTTGTTTAAGGGGTAAGTCGCAAAAATGTGTCTAGTTCAGGGGGTTTGATGCTTTTATTCCAAACTTCTTTTATTAAGTTTCCACAACTATTAAAATCGGGCATGATTTTATTGTTTTTAAATTTTAAAAAATAAGTAATAACATTATTTATATGATTGAATAAAATTATTCTAATTTTGTCGCGTATACGGTATACCCCTCTTAGTTAATTAATATTACATCTTAATTCCTTAATTAATGACCAAGACAAAATTGGAAGCTCATCTATATCCCGAGTGCAAATCAGGTATTAAGAATATTTATTGTTTCTGTCCCAGCATGCCCATGGTGTTAATGAATCACCAAAAGCAAAAAAGTGTTAATCATTAAGTTTTTGCTCATATTATTGAATTAATTACCTAAGTCAATCGATATCCGAGTACTTTTTAATTCACTTACATTTTCATGTCTAAAATAGCACAACCTTACCTATATATTTAATGTTATAGGATATGGCAATTGTCAAAAGTTGCGGGATAATGAACTTTAAGAAATTGATTTTTGTAATAAGGTCAATATACAAAAATGACCACAATCTAAATATATTTTGAAGACTCGATTCAATTCTTGTAATTACCGAATTAGTAACAAAAAATAGTTTCTATGCAAGAATGTAATTTATAAATTTATTCCCGACTCTTAACATTTCTTACATAAAAAAGTGCAAATTTGGAAATTAATTAAAACGTTGAACCAAAATCGTTTATAGTATAATAGCTATAGATAAGATATAAGTTAATTACCAAGTCCGCCAGTATCTAACACTTTTATTTCACTTACATTTTCATGTGTGAAAACAACACAAACTTATGTATTTATTTAATAGTATAGTCTGTGGCAACTGTCAACGGTTGCTAGAAAATGATTCTTATGACATTGATTTTGTAATAAAGTCAATAATTTATAAATACAAATGGCCATAGATTTGGAAAATTCAACTAAATCCTTGGTATTATTGAATGTGTGTAACAAAAGATATTTCCTATGCAATGACGTAATTTACAAATTTATCCTCGACTCTTAACATTTCTTACATAAATTGAAGCGCAAATTTAGAAATCAATTAAAAGGTTGGTCCAAAATCGGTACTTTCATAGTATAATAGATATAGATAGAAATTAATTACCCAATTCAGCAAATATATACTACTTTGATTTCACTTAGATTTTCATGTCTAAAAACAACACGAACTTACCTACTTATTTACTAGTATAGTGTGTAGCAACTGTCAAAAGTGCTTGAAAATAAACCTTATGACATTGATTTTCGTAATAAAGCAATATTTGTAAATACATATGACCATATTTTAAATAGATTTGGAAGAGCCGACTAAGTTCTTGTAATTATCGAATACAAGAACTAGTCTCTATACAATAAACTTCACCTCATCCATAGTTTCAAAATAACACACACATACATTACTGTCAAACAAGCAATCAGTACAATCGAGTAATTTGCAGGTTGGCACTTGAATACTCTGCGCTTTTTTATTTATTTATTTATTATTTCTTCATATCAAATATATATATATATATATATATATATATATATATATATATGAAACCAAGTTATTTTTCAGATGTGGTAATTATAAACAACAAATAGATTCTAGATCTATAATTAGTGTGTGTAGCTTTTTCTTTAATAAAGTTATAACTATCTCTACTACACCTAATTATTTTTAAGAAGAAATTGAGTTAGAAATTACTAAAATTATACATTTTGAGAAGAAATTGAATAAAAAACATAAAAAGGTTTAAAAATCTAATAATCATATATAAACATCAACCAGATCCTAGATCTATAAATAATTATTTCTTGAAAACATAAAATGTCAATGTTACAATATATTTATTAAGAAGAAATTGGGTAAATTACTAAAATTACACACATTTTTAATTATAGGGGTGAAAAGATCACAACACCAACAAATTGAGTGTACCTTCAAAACCCTAGATCTGTGCTTTTCTCAACAAATTAATTGTACCTTGTTCTGTATGCTTCTGAAAATGGAAGAATACTTTCATTTCATTGCTTACACAGGGAAACCCTAACTTTGCAATTGGAGCAGTAAATTCTCTTTTTATTTTATTTTGTTGATGAATGTGACCTATGTTCTATCAATGACATTATATACATGAATTTTGATTGTTTGTTCGGTTGATTGTAATAAGTACAAAATTGAATCCCACATTTCAACCTTGTTTTAATTGTAATTGGACATAATTTGGGACTCTACTCGTTTACAGAGTAAAAATAAAAGCACTTCATCGGATGCTCAGAACTTGGAGGCGAGTCCTGCAGGTGCTGACAAAAACCCGATCCGAGGTAATTATGCAGCTCTTATAGTAAAAATATTTGATATGATATTATGATAAGCAAAAAGTATTGCCTGCCGACACGAATCAACAAACTCTTTATCGTGAAGCTGCTATGATTGCTTAAACTATTTGCTTGTTCGTAACTTATCATAGACAAACGAGGTTTATAGTATTACTTCGTGTTAGAATATAAATTATCCTGCGACAAGTTGGTTAAGTATACGCAACTTGTATTAATAAATTGCAATTTTAGCTCACTATCTTCTCTTCTGTGTAAAACTGGTTTTACTACCGACTCACAATTTGCTAGAGTCACTTGTCTCCGAAGAGACTCGAATTCATTTATTTATGATTTGTGTTGGCTCTTTTGCCTGATTTGGAGAGTTTATAGATCTTTTGAGGCCTACGAATTATGAAAAGAGGTGTTGCCTATTTTGGGAGGATTTATTGGTTCTCTAAATTCACTTGATGGAGTTTACGTTGGTTTATACCAAAACTACTTCCTTACCAATCAACAACTACGCCACATATCAAAAGGTGTACAATTATAATCACACTGGTACATTTCTACTTCACTATATATGGAGAATGTATACGATATGCTCAAATATTATCACAAAGAAGGTACTAAATTCTCTTCGCTACAAACGGAAGCCTCTAAGAACCTCATTGTCATAGTTGATCTTGTGGCCGTGTGCGAAGCACGGGTAGAACAAATTCAACATTGGCGGTGTAGCCAGTGGCAACCATGCCTTAGTAGTTGTGGTGGAATTTTAAGAGATCATATGGGGACCTTGTCTTTACCTTTTCTTATTCAATACCAAATGGAGTATTCCAATTCGGGAACTTTAAAAGCGTGATCTCGTCCTCTTATCATGGCATAAGCCCTAACGCTGCACGTCCTCTTGTCATGCCACTTCCACCAAGTTGACAATATTATTTTGTAAACTGACTTGTAGTCCATTGGTTTGGACACAAGCATCAACCCCTTAGTTGTGGAGAAGGCATGGAAAATCATCCTTGCCTTTGCCAACCTCTAATCTATTATTGTGGGGAAAAAAAAATCAAGATTGATATTCATAACTTGGCAGCCTACCAACTTTGGTACCATAACTTGGCATCTATTAAGATTGGTACCCCTTTTACCCGAAAATTGATACCCCACAGCTGAGCTCTCCAATATAAATTCATTAATTCTTAAAAACTTATATTTATATATTTTTAAAATTAAATAATACTCAACAATTTATATTTATATGCACAACTAATTCTTAGATGTTTATAATTGAATTCCCTAACAAGTTAATTAATTTTAGATATTGATTGATTAATTTTGAGAAAATATGATTGTTCTTTAAAAAAGACATTTCATTCATTAAAATTATATTTATATCCCTAAATAAGGACAATAATTCTTAAACGAAATGTTTATACCTATTAAGATAAACTTCATAAGTATTTCTATCATTAAAAAACTACTTAATTTTGAAAATTCTATATTTACGTTCCTAAAACATAAGTAACCAATTCTGAAAAAAGAACAATTATGAAACTAATTCTTAAATACGATTTTTATATTCTTAAGAAATACAACCACGATCAGTTTCGTCAACACCGCCACACCTACTTCACCATTTCTTTACTGTTGATAAAATGCCAGCAAAAACGTCCTTGGTCAGCTTCATGTCGTTGTCGAACACACTATCGGGTTGTTTTTCAAGTAGCAGATCTTGATTTTGCTACTAGAGTTTTCAGATGTGATATTGGCGAAATCAGAGATGCCGATATCAAATTCATGCTGCTGATTGCAATTTGTAATATTGGTGACCGAGAGATTAGAAAATCTAAATTGGAACACGAGGAATAGATCTCCGGCAGACACAACGACGACGATGAGGAGAAGTAGAAGTAGAAATTGGAGAATTGCCAAGCGAGTTTGCCGTCATTACCCACGGGTGGATAGCGCAGTAGAAACTGAAGAACTTCAGGATGTAGGTTGCTAAAAGCGGAGGAACCAGATTTGTTAGGTATAGATCTTGCGTCGTCAAGAAGGTGCGGCGATTGAAGAGCTCAGTCGTGGGTATCAACTTTTACACAAAATGCTAACTTGGGGTACCAATATGGATAGGTGCCAAGCTATTTTTTTAGGTGCCAAGATATGGTACAAAAGTTGGAGGACTGCCAAAGGACGAATTCTCAAAAATGCCCGCTAACTTTTGCTTTTAATCCTAAATGCCATTTTTTTCCAAACCTGCTGAAAATGGCCGTTAAGTTTTAAATTTTCTAACAAAAATACCCGATTTTAAAAATTCGGATATTTTATCCGACGTGGCATCCGAATCAAAGAGGTGCACTGCTGAATCAATAAGTCGCGTTTTAAAATTCAGACATTTTTGGTAGAATTTTAAAAGATACAGGACATTTTTAGCATTATTTTTCAAACAAAATAGGTTTTTTTGTGCATATTTTTCATTTCAGGCATTTTTAGTAGAAATTTTAAAAGATACAGGGCATTTTTAGCATGTTTTGAAACAACGGGCATTTAGGATTAAAAGCAAAAGTTAGCGGACATTTTTGATAATTCGTCCGACTGCCAAATTATGGTATCAAACATGATTTTTTCCCTATAAATGTCTCCAACACTTCCAGAGAGCAAATTTTTGCAAACACTAACTTACCAAATTTGGAGAAAATCACACCTTTTATTAGGCATATGTCATTTGACATGATTTACTTACCACATTAAGACCATAAGAATAATCTTTAAATCGTGGTGGAATATGTTGAGCATAGGCAAGTCAATAGGTTTAAGGCTTTAAGCGCTAAGGCGTGGTGAAGACTACAATCTTCATTGTTTGTTGTTCTTGTTTCTTATCTCTTAGTTAATTTCTTCAGTTCATTGATGAAAGAAAAGAATTGTACATCTCAAGTTACATCAGCTATAATCATTTATCTTTTCCGTTATTCTTGGTTCATAACAAATTTGTTCGAAATGCTGTCATTTTTGTCAACAACATGATCACAAATGGAGAACTGTGTGGAATGTGTACAACAAGTTGTCACTGATCTACAGTCCGAAATAAGCGATAAAGACCCAACTAAAGTCCTTTATATCGGATATGACGAAATTTCGAGTATTCCTGATCAATCTTCATCACTTGATCACAAGTTCAAGAGGATTAGCAAAAGATTCTCGAGCGCCGCACTAGAGTACGATGAAATGTAGTGCTCCATGGTAATCTTGTTTATGTCATGCGGTAGCTCAAATGTCCAAGATCATTAGTGGTCATTAGTGTTGCAGAGCTATTTAAGAAAATTTTCAACTTTTTAATATCCTCATGTACGTCGCAAATATAATCAACATAATATTTGATACATGTGTTTTTTTTCAAATTCTAGTTAGGAAAGAGCAATATATTTCGCTCTTCTTGCATGAAAAGTAATAGTATTTTTATCGTGACCCAATTTTCATGCTCAAGGAAGATACTCAATTTGTATAATGATCCTTTAAGGTACTATTAATTGGTCGGTTACCTTGTAAATGAATTTAAAACATGATCACTGAGGCAATCCTTATTCCTTTGAAAACCCTCGCCCAAATTACTATATTTATTTCTTAACCCATTATTAGCCAAACCATTAAGGCACTTACCCTGACGTATGTTGAATCACTCTACCACCTCAAAATTGGTATAACAAGCACCATGTAAACACATTGTGGTTAGCCAAGAAAGATGTAAATATCAAAATCATGCGAATTAACATGCAGGTTCTCGATTCAAATGGTTCTGTAGATTAGCTTTTGTTCTTGAGAAATGGCCTAATTTGATTCACTATGCAAAAGATTTTTTTACTAGGTAATCGACTTTCTTGATACCCATGTGGTGTAAAGATCAAGAGAGTGAAGAAACCACAAAGATCATATATAATAATTTTGTCACGAGATAATGTGTCCACGTAATTTCACATTGTACTCAATTTATAACCTCTGGAAACAACGCGGACTTTGATTTATTATAAAGAGTAGTTCATGTTGATCTTTGATGTAAATGTCTATTTGTGTAACCCTGTGTATGTTCATACTAGGCTAACCCTGTGTAACCTAAAAGGTATAGAACCAAGTTGCTAGTTGTAGGAATCGAACTTGAGACTAAAAAGACAAATTTCACCTCTTTAACCAGACCACCATTATAGGTACTTTGAATCTTAATACTTCTTACCCAATACTCTCTTTCGAAAAACTCCTCTAAAGCACACTATGCTCTTGTCTTTTTTACGAACCAAACACTAGAATTATCACATAATTTGTTTGCAAAGACAATATTTAACAATTGGCCTGCACAAGGAAAACTACTTATTAATCGACAATCATTATAACTACAACTATGTAGCCAATGGAAACGACTTAATAATCGACAATCATTGTAACCACAATACTATAACCAATAAATGATGACATTACTACACTGTGACAATATCAATTATCAATTACTAAATATACATCAGATCTATGAAAATACAATAAATAACTACTCGATATTTCTCCGAGGCAACATACTTATTATGTTGCTTACGAACTATAGAACCACTCAAAAAAAACCTCAACAAACATGAAAGGAATGGCATGAAGACGAACCAAAATAATGTGTAAATGCTCAAAGTATAGATTTGGTTGTTGCATTCCTGGGTCCATTGGTTGCAGCAACAAATTAAAATGATGTATCGTTGCAGACTAGAGTTTTCACTTAGAAGAAGCAAAGCCCAACAAATTTCCAGCTCTAAGTGTAGGTATGAGCAAGTTGAGGAAAACAATTCTTTGCCAAACTTGTATTTTTAGATGTAAGATGATTCTTTACAGTTTCTTCCCCAATAACTTAACACTCCTTTCGTACTATGCATATTACTTTTTCCTTACAAACAAGCACTCCGCTTTGTAGGTGGTGTTTGCAAACTATAGTGGAAAAGTAGAAGTTCACAATTTTTAGTTAAGCCAAAAGCACCCCCACACCAGCTTGAAGATTGTGAATTTTTTTAGCTTAAAAAAAGTTTTGTAACCGAAAAAGCTGAATTTGCAAACACCCCAAAATCACTTATTCAAATAAAAAGCTGATTATTCTTTTAAGAGTTTGCAAACACCACCATAGTGCTTTTAGCCCAACAATATTATTTTAAACCTTTATAAGTGCCAAAATAACCTAAGAAGGCTCTTTTGTGGCTTGGAAATCTATCCATCAACTCCACGAGAACTACTAAATCAATTTATCATAAAACTAGCCGTTGTAATAAGTTTGAGAGGCAGATATCTATGATAGTGTGTCACCCCCTAAAAAATTTAAATGGTTGTGGCACTACCACTTCACAAAAAATCGTGAATTTCAAATAATCTGATTAGTACAAGAGGATGTATTTTCATCAACATGCAGTTCTTGTTTGTAACTATTTACGATCTTAATCAAATCTAATGAAATTACAAAAAGTATAAAAAAGAAGTATTTCGATATTGATAAAATCACATTTAACGAAATTATAAAAAAGAGTAAGTACTCTTGGTTTAAGAATGGAATTTTAGACGGGGCGACCTCGTACCTCAACACCATCTTTTTAGGAAGATGAGCAAAAAATCTAATACGGTCAAGGGTAATTGTAGGTAGGACATCAATTCGTACCTATATCTAGGGACTTCCTCGTGTTTTTTCTTAAATTCAGTAGAACTTTTAAAAATTGAAGTCACGAAAATGATGGGTTACAAAAAGAAGACTTAACATATATGTTCAATATCAATCACCATCATAAAAGTATTAAAATCATTGACTAAAGACGAGAAAATTTGCCAATTGTCATTCTAATATACTTACCATGACAGTTGAATATAACTGTCACTATAAGCCATTTTTGTTGTAGTTTGACAAATTTAACCGTAGCGGTGCAATCTGTTTAATAGTTAACGTAGTATAGCCGGCAATCTATTTCCTTGTCATTCTAATATACTTACCATGACATTTGAATTCAAATGTCACTAGCATAATGTCACTATAAGCCATTTTTATTGTAGTTTGATAAATCTATCCATAGTCGTGCAATATGTTTAATAGTTAACGTAATATAGTTGGCAGTCTATTTCCTAGTTAACCTAGTATAAGTTTCAGCATATGCGGTTATGAACAGATGAGGAATGCTCTCCTTGTTGCATATAATTTGTTGGACGAAATATAAAAAATGGCCGTTAACTTTTAAAAAAAAGTTAAAATGCCTATTTTTTTTGGGTCTTGCCGAAATGCCCCGTATGTTTAAAAAAAACTTTCAAAAATACCCTCGACCCTTATTCGGGCCAAAATTGCCTACGTGATAGTACAAAATTGCACTTTGTACCCCAAAATAAATTGTAAAATGTAATTTATCTTGGGGTGCAAAGTACAATTTCGTACTGCCACGTAGGCAATTTTGGCCCGAATAAGGGCCGATGGCATTTTTAGTAGACTTTTTAAAAGATACTGGGCATTTTGGCAAGGCCCGAAAAAAAGAGCATATTAACTTTTTAAAAAAAATTAAGGGACAAATTTAATTATTCGTCCTAATTTGTTTGTAATTAGATTTAATTATTCGTCCAAATTTAATATCTTTAGGAAGTGAGCTTTCGGGGTGTGAATTTCGGAAAGCGAATGTCGCATTCTAACCCTCTTTGGAATGCGAATATGGACCTATAGAAACCGAATATTTCGCATTCCATAGGCCCTTATTCTTGTAGTGTAATGCACTCGATGTATCATTAATACTTTCTTAATATAAATGCAGTGGCTTATATTTTACTGAACCTTAATCAGCCTCAGAGGTGGCCGCAGGGAGAGTGATAACCGTTAAAATTAGTTTGATTCTTTCGTTCGTTTTCATAGAAATAAATTAACACAACAATAGTGTTGTAATCGTGTTTTTAATGTCAGTTTCACATATTATTTGTTTTTAAAGCAAGATTACTTAATAAATATAATGAAATATGATATATCTTTATGTGATAATAACTGACTATTTATATGAAAGGGAAGTCAAAAAAATAAATGACACAACTGATAATTAATGAGTTTTATTACGATGAACTCCATATAGCTCTTAAATAGTTTTCTTAAAAACATACCTAGTTTTAAATTTTTGAATTTATTTTTATTTGAATTATAGTTAAGCATAGTAATAAAAAGAATAGACAGATACATACCTCTGCCTAACTTTTTTAACTTTTTGCACATTGCCACCTAGTTACACTTCTAATTTCAATAGTTCACCAAAATCAATCGCGGTTTAAGCACCCGCCTACTTGTTCTGACAGGAAAGCTCAAATATAATGTGATACTTGTTCGAGGTCTTAAATGGTATTTAAGAAGAGCAGATTCAACTACTGGTCTTGTTTTCTTCCATTTTCTGTATAAATTTTCAGCATTTCATAACTATTTAATTGATTTAGATACCTCTTTTTACGGTGTCTTTATGTGTAATAAACTAGATGTACTATCGGGACATATTGCAGTGACTTAAGTGGTGTTTGCAAACTCTAGTGGAAAAGTACAAGTTCACAATTTTTAGTTAAGCCAAAAGCACTCCCACACCAGCTTGAAGATTGTGAGTCTTTTTAGCTTAAAAAAAGTTTGTAACCGAAAAAGCTAGATTTGCAAACACCTCAAAATCACTTATTCAAATAAAAAGCTGATTATAGCTTTTTTTAAGAGTTTGCAAACACCACCTTAATCACAAGTTTCACATATTTTCTGAATTTTTATGTAGGAAATGATGAAAGCAATGCAGTACCTTTGGAGACACTTGCTAATCTTAATCAGAGTTCTCTTCCTAAGAAGTTCAGATTTGAAGACGAGGTACCTAAACAGGTGGAGAAAACAGATTCTGAGAAAGAGCTCGAAGAATTGTTTGCTCAACACAATTTCTGTAGGTTTTACGGGGACCAGGATCCTTTCGATCACTCAAAGTCACTCGTTGCGTGAGTTTGTATAAGTATGCGCGAGCACACCCTCACACACACATATGTCTGGAAGACCATATAATCCGTCAAAGTCATTTATACTAACTAATGTTCGTTATACCAATGAAATTAATCTTCTCCACTTGAACAGAAAATTGTTTCACTTATTTTTCTCTTGCACGATTCTTATCCAATATGTCGGAAATTGGTGTGATGACCAATGCCCTGTTACTAGCTGCAGGTTGGTCAAAAATGTGAAAGTAGTCTTGTTGGAGAAACTGAAGATCCCCCATGTGAGCATGAGTTCGTCATTCGAGATAATGAAGGGGAAATATGTCGCAAATGTGATTATTTGGCCGTTGCTGCAAAAGACATAATCCCAGATTGGGTAAGTATGCGGGTATGGTTGGGTCAACATGATCAATAAGTGTACAAAACTCATAATGTTGAATGTTGAAACAAGTCATATAGTTGAACTTGAGTGTGTTTTTAGTGAGCGCCTTTAACTATTATCCTATTCTTCTTAAATTTTATCCTTTTGCTCGTGTAGGCAGAAAAACCTCCTCGAGAAAGATCTATCTCCAAGAAGAGAAGAGGAGGGGTCACAGTTTGACGAACTTCATCTGCCATATTCAACGTATAACAATGCTGCTTTTGGTGTAAAATAGAATACATAAGTTCTACTTTTATAACAGTAATTCATCTATTGCTTGAATGATCGAAAGAACCCCTATAATGAACAAGAAATTTGCTTGTTTCCTTTGGTAATAGCTTGAAGCAGTTTTATAGTCTTGATTTCGATTGTAAAGGTCTACTGTGAAATGTAAATATCTAGTTGCTATAATCAGTTGATAATTTGTTAAAGTATAGAACATGATAGCTTAATCTTACTTTTAATAATTGTGGGAGTTAGTTCTCAACCTGAAGTGGGGGTAGTTTAGTCATTACCTGATTGTGTAAGTTAGCACTAAACTACACTAGGCTTATGTTAGCTAAGAAGAGTTAGTTAGAATGAGCTGGTTATAAAGTCCAGTCAGTTGAGCTTGCTGCGCCACTGTTCCATTGCCTGTAACTTCTCTTGTAACCGATTCTTCTCCATTAATAAAAGAACATCATCTCCCTTGGATTAGGGTTCATGATCGCATTGGTCATTGAACGCCGAACCAAGTAAAACTTGTGTACGTGCGGTTGTTCTTCTGGTTTTGCAGCGCATTATTGTTGTTGCTTGTTGAGTCGTTTTTAGATCGAGTGCATTTCGATTTTGTGATTCAATTGTGTGAGAATTCGACGTTAACTTTAACAAATTGGTGCGGTGAACGTGGATCCATGGCGTCCGCAAAGTTCGATGTCGAAAAATTCATCGGATTGAATGATTTTGGGTTATGGCGACTGAAAATGCGAGCGCTGTTGGTGCAGCAGGGGTTGGTT
Source organism: Linaria vulgaris (assembly GCA_948329865.1). NCBI lineage: Eukaryota > Viridiplantae > Streptophyta > Magnoliopsida > Lamiales > Plantaginaceae > Linaria > Linaria vulgaris. Next base: position 109,058,641 of record OX415254.1, on the reverse strand, counting down.
GAGGCTCTTAACGAGCAGAGTATGGACAAATCGCTTGATGAGAAAGCGAAGAGGTCAATTATGGAGAAAGCTCACATCGCTATCATTCTGAGCCTTGGTGATAAGGTGCTCAGGCAGGTTTCAAGGGAAAGAACTGCTGTTGCGGTCTGGTTAAAGCTTGAGGGCTTGTATATGACTAAATCGCTGGTAAATCGCCTTTACCTCAAACAAGCACTTTACTCCTTTAAAATGCAAGAAGAAAAATCAGTAGAAGAGCAAATCGATGTGTTCAATAAACTGATACTTGATTTAGAAAATATTGATGTGATGTTGGATGATGAGGATCAGGCTCTGTTGTTGTTGTGATCTTTACCAAAATCTTATGCTCACTTTAAAGATACCTTGATATATGGTAGAGATGCTCTCACCCTTGATGATGTACAATCTGCATTAAACTCTAAGGAGTTAAACCATAGAACTGAGCTCAAGAACTCTGTGAAGGGAGAAGGTTTGATAGTAAAAAGCAAACAACAAAAGAAAGGGAAGAAAGGTGATAAGAAGTCAGGATATAACAAGACACAAGAGAAGTCTGGAAATGGTAGCTTTAAGTGCTATCATTGTCAAAATGAAGGGCATACCAGAAAGTACTGCCCTGAGAGGAAAAAGAACTCAAAACCTGATCATAGGGAGACTGCAAATTCAGCAGCTGTTATGGAAGGATATGAGTCAGCAAATGTTCTCATGGTGTCTGAGTATGATCCTGAAGGTGAATGGGTGCTGGACTCAGGGTGCTCATTCCACATGACACCACATAAATCTTGGTTGGAAGAGTATGTAGAAAAGGATGGTGGTTCTGTTCTTTTGGGGAACAATAAACCATGTAAGGTTGCTGGAACAGGATCTGTGAAACTGAAGGTCCATGATGGAAGTGTGAAGCTGTTACAAGATGTAAGATACATCCCAGAACTGAAAAAGAACTTGATATCACTAGGTGATCTAGATAAGAAAGGTTTTGAGTACAGGGGAAAGCGTGGAATTCTGAGAGTCTTGAGTGGATCTTCTGTCATGCTTAAAGGCCATTGGAGGAATGGACTATACATCCTGGAGGGAGGCACAGTCACTGGGTCAGTTGCTGTGACTGAAAGGCTAATATCTAAGACAGAGTTATGGCACAAGAGGTTGGGACATGTTAGTGAGAGAGGTTTGTCTGAACTGAATAAACAAGGGTTGCTTGGTCCTGAGAAACTGAATTCATTGAAGATGTGTGAAACTTGTATCTTAGGAAAGGCCTCTAGGCTGAAGTTCAATGTTGGATCAAACAGAACAAAGGGATCTCTGGACTACATCCATGCTGACCTGTAGGGTCCCTCAAGGACACAATCACACTCTGGTGCTATATATTATCTGTGTCTTGTTGATGATTACTCAAGGAAAATTTGGGTATACATCTTGAAGACCAAGGATGATTTTTTTGATAATTTTAAGAACTGGAAAACTCTGGTAAAAAAGCAGACTGAGAGGAAGGTTAAAAGATTGAGAACTGATAATGGGCTGGAGTTCTGTAATGAAAAGTTTGATGAGTATTGCAAGGGACAAGGAATTGTCAAGCACAGAACAGTAGCTGGTACACCACAACAGAATGGACTAGCAGAGAGGTTCAACAGGACTATTCTTAAAAGAGTAAGGTGTATGTTGAGCAGTGCCTCACTGCCAAATGTGTTTTGGGCTGAAGCTGCTGTCACTGCTGCTTATTTGATCAACAGATGCACATCCACAGCTCTGAATCTGAAAACTCCTGAAGAAGTTTGGTCTGGAAAGGTACCAAACCTTGAAAATCTAAAAGTGTTTGGGTGCATTGCCTATGCTCACTTTAAGTAGGACAAACTTGAGCCTAGAGCTCTAAAGTGCATGTTCATTGGTTACCCTGAAGTGGTGAAGGGATACAAGCTATGGTGTCTTGAAGAAGGGCATAAGAAGTGCTTGATCAGTAGGGATGTAGTGTTCAATGAATCTGAGATGGCCTATGAGGGAAAGGTTGCCACTCCAGATTCACAAAGGGAAAAAATTGATACCATAGACCAGGAGAAGTTACAGATTGAGGTGGAGCCTGATATTAGGCTCCCCTCCACAAGCTGGACAATGGCTGCTGGATGAGGAGGAACAACCTGAGACCCAAGCTGATATCAGTGAACCAACAGAAGTTGATGAACAAGCAGGTGAAGAAGGCACATACATGCTAACTAGGGATAGAGAAAGAAGACAACCTAAAGCCCCTGCAAGATATGGATATGCAGATTTGATGGCATATTCTATGATCATTGCCAGTGAAATCTCTGTTGATGAACTAAAGACCTATAAATCAGCTTTGGGCAGCAAAGACAGAGATAAATGGCTTGAGGCCATGAGAGAAGAGATGAATTCTTTAAAGACAAATGACACATGGGACCTTATAAAGAAACCAACAGGTTCTAAGTTAGTAAGCTGCAAGTGGATTTTCAAAGTTAAGCAGAGAATACCTGGTAAAGAGCCCAGTAGGTTTAAAGCTAGGCTTGTCGCAAGAGGATTCACCCAGAGAGAAGGAATAGATTATAATGATATCTTCTATCCAGTAGTGAAGCACAGGACAATAAGGATCCTTCTAGCCATGGTAGCTGAACATGACTTAGAACTTGAACAAATGGATGTCAAAACAACTTTTCTGTATGGAGAACTTGATGAGAACATCTTGATGCATCAACCTGAGGGTTTCAAAGTCAAAGGGAAGGAAGATTATGTCTGTCAACTAAAGAAGTCCTTGTATGGGTTGAAGCAATCTCCCAGACAATGGAATAAGAGGTTTGATGAATTCATGAGTCATGTGAAGTTCAAGAGAAGCATGTTTGATAACTGTGTCTATTTCCAGTTTAACTCTGGAGCAGATTTCACAATATTATTACTATATGTTGATGACATACTGCTGATAAGCAACAGTAAGACAAGGATTGCTGAGACTAAACAAAAGCTAAAAGGAGAATTTGAGATGAAGGACCTTGGACCAGCAGCCAGGATACTTGGTATGGAAATAAAGAGAGACAGAAGAAAGAAGGTTATATATCTGTCACAAGAAGGCTACTTGATGAAGGTCCTGAATAAGTTTGGAATGGGAGGTGCCAAAGCCACTGTAACACCATTGTCTCAGCAGTTCAAACTGAGTAAAGAACAATCTCCTTCAACTCAAGAAGATATCCAGTATATGAAATCTATTCCTTATGCAAATGATGTGGGATCATTAATGTATGCAATGGTCTGCACCATACCTGACCTTGCCTACTCAGTAAGTATAGTTAGCAGGTTTATGGCTAATCCTGGTAAAATTCACTGGGATGCACTTAAGTGGATCCTAAGGTACATCAAGGGGACAGTGAATAAGGTGCTAGTCTATGGTGGAGCAGATGACCAGAATAGAAATGGACATGGGATTGTTGGCTTTGTGGATTCAGACTATGCAGGGTGTTTAGATTCTAGAAAATCACTCACTGGTTTTGTATTCACAGCATATGGTACTGCCATTAGCTGGAAAGCTAGTCTTCAAAAGGTGGTTGCACTTTCCACCACTGAAGCAGAGTACATTGCCCTCACTGAAGCTGTTAAGGAAGCTATGTGGCTTGAAGGGATAGCTAAGGAGCTGAGGATGCAAGAAGGGACCATCACAGTACATTGTGACAATCAAAGTGCTATTAATTTGACAAAGAATCAGATGTATCATGAAAGGACAAATCATGTAGACATCAAGTTACACTTTGTGAGGGAAGTGATTGCTAAAGAGACAGTGAAGGTTCAGAAGATCTCCACTGATCACAACCCTGCTGACATGATAACCAAGGTTTTGCCAAACAGTAAGTTCAATTACTGTTTGGAGTTGATCAAGCTTAACAGCTGTTAGCTCCTGGTGGAGCTGAACTAGAGGTGAGGTTCTGAAGTTGGTTGAAGAAGGTTAGAGTTGCTGTCGAAGTGGTTCAGGTTTTGAACCAAGGTGGAGAATGTGGGAGTTAGTTCTCAACCTGAAGTGGGGGTAGTTTAGTCATTAGCTGATTGTGTAAGTTAGCACTAAACTACACTAGGCTTATGTTAGCTAAGAAGAGTTAGTTAGAATGAGCTGGTTATAAAGCTCAGTCAGTTGAGCTTGCTGCGCCACTGTTCCATTGCCTGTAACTTCTCTTGTAACCGATTCTTCTCCATTAATAAAGGAACATCATCTCCCTTGGATTAGGGTTCATGATCGCATTGATCATTGAACGCCGAACCAAGTAAAACCTGTGTACGTGCGGTTGTTCTTCTGGTTTTGCAGCGCATTGTTGTTGTTGCTTGTTGAGTCGTTTTTAGATCGAGTGCATTTCGATCCTGTGATTCAATTGTGTGAGAATTCGACGTTAACTTTAACAACAACAACAACAATAATAATAATAATAATAATAATAACTATTATTATTAACTAAAGTTGGTAGAGACTTACACCAACTTTCTCCCCCCCCCCCCCCCCCCCTTGAACTTCATGTTTTTAGAATCGATGTTAATTGAATCTTCACCCATACTATCTTGAATTTTACAAAATAAAAGCACCTTAGTTGCTACGTACATTTTATTGTTGTTTCTCAAGTACAATTGGTAGAGACACCAAGCTATTGTTTTTATCTTCCAATTATATGCTTCTAGCACTGGTGTTGAATCTTCACCTAATGCTTTGTATTTCTTTTGTACATTATATTTTAGTTACTTTGTAGCTATAATTATTTGAAACTCACACCAAAATATATTTTTTCTTGAACTTTGTGCGTTTGGTACAAGTGTTCGTTTTCACCTAATAGTACACTATAAGTTTCAAAATAGTAGTCCACTTGCTATTCTTGATATTACTTTTTAACAATTGATAGAGACTCGTAACAAATTTTATAAAATTCATGTTTTCAACTGAATATTCATCTAATACTGCCTCATATTTAACAATTGATAGAAACTGAAACTGACACCAAAATTATATAAAGTTCATGTTTGAGTCCACACCTAATACTATCGTGAATTTAACAATTGGTTGAAACCACACCAAATTGCATAAATGAAGGGCAGACCTAAGCTTGGGCTTACCTAGGCCCAATTCCATGTGGTGTTTTGCAATTTAGTACACATAATACTAGTTTTTATAAATTACACCACTAAAAAAATATTTTATGCTTTTTTCGTTTTCTTCATTATAATTTCAAATTATTATAATTTTCAGCCCAAAATAGATAAATTCCTAAGTAATATTCTTGTTTGATTTATATCTTATCGACGAATTAAAAAATCATGTAAGATCTTAAAATAAATTAGGAAGATCAAAAACTAATAGAGACGACTCTAACAACTCTTTAGCATCCTCTCGTCGTAGCGCAAGTTAAAAATAATTTCATGGGTCTGCCCCTGTATAAATGTCATGCTTTTCGGTGAGTCCACAACTAATATTATACCTTGTATTTAACAATTGGTTGAAACTCACACCAAATTCTATAAATGTCATGCTTTTCGTTGAGTCCACACCTAATACTACCTTGTATTTAACAATTGGTTGAAACTCACACAAAATTTATAATTGTCATGCTTTTCGTTGAATTCACACATAACACTACCTTGTATTTAACGATTGGTTGAGACTCACACCAAATTTTATAAATGCCATGCTTTTCGTTGAGTCTACACCTAATACTACCTTGATTTTAACAATTGGTAGAAACTCACACCAAATTTTATAAATGTCATGCTTTTCATTGAGTCCACTACTAATACTACCTTGAATTTAACAATTGGTTGAAACTCACACCAAATTTTATAAATGTCATGCTTTTCGTGAGTCTACACCTAATACTACCTTGATTTTAACAATTGGTAGAAACTCACACCAAATTTTATAAATGTCATGCTTTTCGTTGAGTCCACACCTAATACTACGTCGTATTCAACAGTTGGTTGAGACTCACAACAAATTTTATAAATGACATGCTTTTCGTTGAGTCCACACCCAATACTACATTGCATTCAACAATTGGTTGAAACTCTCACCAACTTTTATAAATTTCATGCTTTTCGTTGAGTCCACACCTAATACTACCAAGTATTCTTTAAATAAATAAATAAATAAGAAGGAAAAAAACAAAAAACAACACCTCACTTGCTACATACATTTTATTGTTGTTTTTCAACTAACGCATTAACGCCATCTTTTTTTATCCTTCGACTTATGTCTTTGGTACTAGTGTTACTTTAATCTTTCCCTAACACGTCTTCGTATTTTTTTCAAACGTTTTATTTTTGTTGGTTTTAACTATAATTAGTTGAGTCTCACATCAAAAATTTGAATTTTTCTCTCAACTCCGTACTTTTGATACAAGTGTTTATCTTCACCTAGTGCTACCACGTACGTTCCAATAAAAACCAACTTTTTTTTTCACAAGACATAATTTTTTTTTTATTAATATAAGTTTCCATAACTATTAAAATCGGGCATGATTTTATTGTTTTTAAATTTTTAAAAATAAGTAATAACATTATTTATATGATTGAATAAAATTATTCTAATTTTACTGAGTTCACCGCTCTTAATTAATATTGCGTATTAATTCCTTAAATAATTACCAAAGACAAAATTGAAAGCTGCTCATCTATATCCCGAGTGTAAATCACGTATTAAGAATATTTATTGTTAATTTCTGTAATTCTGTCCCAACATGCCCAAGGTGTTAATGAATCACCAAAAGCAAAAAAGGTGTTAATCATTAAGGTTTTGCTTGCATAATAGTTATTGAATTAATTACCCTAAGTCAACCGATATCCGAGTACTTTTAATTCACTTACATTTTCATGTTCAAAACAACACCACCTTACCAATATATTTAATGTTATAGGATGTGGCAATTGTCAAAAGTTGCTGGATAATGAACTTTATGAAATTAATTTTTGTAATAAGGTCAATATTTTGTAAATACAAATGACCATAATCTAAATATATTTGGAAGATCCGATTCAAATAACAAAAAGTACTTTCTATGCAAGAATGTAATTTACAAATTTATTTCCGACCATTAACATTTCTTATATAAAAAGTGTAAATTTGGAAATCAATTCAAACGTTAGACCAAAATCGATTTGTTTATAGTATAATAGATATAGATAAGATACAAATTAATTACCAAGTCAGCCAATATCTAGTACTTTTAATTCACTTACATTTTCACGTGTAAAAACAACACAAACTTATGTATTTATTTTTAAGAAGAAGGTATGAACAAGTTGGAGGAAAACAATTCTTTGCCAAACTTATATTTTTAGATGTAAGACGATTCTTTACACTTTCTTACCCGACAACTTAACGCTACTTTCGTACTTTGTTACCTATTACTTTTTCGCCTAACAAGCAAGCACTCCCCTTTGTAGTGCTTTTAGCCCAGCAATAATATTTTTAACCTTTCTAAGTGCCAAAATTACCTAAGAAGGCTCTTTTGTGGCTTGGAAATCTATCTCATTAACTCCACGAGAACTACTAAATCAACTTATCATAAAACTAGTAGTTGTAATAAGTTTGAGAGGTAGATATCTATGATAGTGTGTCACCCACTTAAATATTTAAATGGTTGTGGTACGACCACTTCAGAAAGTTCTCACATGGCATTCAGACATCGTGAATTTCAGTCTTTTCATCTACATGTAGTTCTTGTTTCTAACTATTTACAATCTCTAAACAGTGAAATCACATCTAATGAAATTACAAAAAGTATAAAAAGAAGTATTTAGATATTGATAAAATCACATTTAACGAAATTACAAAAAGGAGCAAGTACTCTTGGTTTAATAATGGAAATTTAAGATGGGGCGACCCCGTACCTCAACACCATTTTTAGGAAGGTGAACAAAAAAAGCTAATACGGTCAAGGTAATTGTGGGTACGATATCGATTCGTACCTATATCTAGGGGCGTTCTGACGTTCGTTCTTAAATTTAGTAGAACTTATCAAAAACTGAAGTAACGAAAATGATGGGTAGCAAAAAGAAGACTTAAAATATATGTTCAATATCAATATCCATCATAAAAAGTATTAGAATCAATGATTGAAGACGAGAAAATTTGCCAATTGTCATTCTAATATACTTATCGTGACATTTGAATACAAATGTCACTAGCATAATGTCACTATTAAGTCATTTTTGTTGTAGTGTGATAAATCTATTCATAGCCGTGCAATCTGTTTAGTAGTTAACGTAGTATAGGCGGCAGTCTATTTCCTAGTTAACCTACTATAAGTTTCCACAAATGCAGTATTAACGGATGAGGATCGCTCTTCTTGTTTCGTATAATTTGTTTATAATTAGATTTTATATATTTATGTTCTCGACGTATCCTTAATGCTTTCTTAATAGAAATGGATTGGCTCATATTTTACTTAACCTTATTAATCAGCCTCGGAGGTGGCCGCGGGGAGAGTTAATTTTCTTAAATATTAGTTTGATTCTTTCATTCGTTTTCATAGAAATAAAACGACACATTAGTTGTGTTATAGTTGTGTTTTTAATGTCAGATTCACATATTATTTGTTTTTAAAACTAGATTACTTAAGAAATATAATGAAATATGATATACATTTAGGTGACTATACTGACTATTTACATGAAAGGGAAATTAAAAAAAAAAACTGGCGCAACTGATAATTAATGAATTTTGTTGCTGTGACCTCCATATAACTCTTAAATAGTTTTCTTAAAAATATATCTAGTTTTAAATTTTTAAATTTATTTTTATTTGAATTATAGTTAAGCATAGTAATTAAGAAAACCACTGACAGATACATACCTATACTTCGTTAGATTACCACGTTGGCACCTAGCTACACTTCTAATTGCAATATTTCAGCCAAATCAGTTGCGTTTTAATCACCCGCCAGCCAAATATGAATGTGATCTTTGTTCAATGTCTTAAGTGGTACTTAAGGAGATCAGATTCAGCTAATGGTCTTGTTTTCTTCCATTCTCTGTATAATTGGTTTAGATACCTCTTCTTACTCTTTTTATGCGTAATAAACTAGATGTACTATCTGGACATATCGCAGTGACTTAATCACAGGTTTCACATATTTTCTGAATTTTTATGTAGGAAATGACTATGAAAATACAGATTCGAACGGTGATTCGCTCGTAATCATTGAAGATCCAAGCGGTAATGAAGAAGGCACATCACGTGAAAGGAACGGAATTCCTGAAGAAAATCCAGTCGGAAACAAAGTAAATGAGGGTGGTGAAACTGAGATCCAGAATGAAGGGAACCAAGGTTTCTCAAAACATGGTGATCTGTTCAGGAAGCTTTCAGATTCTGTATTGGAAAGGGAGCCAATGCTTGGAGAGGATGAAAGCAATGCAGTACCTAAACAGACGACACCTTGGGATCCAAATCAGAGTTCTCTTCCTAAGAAGTTCAGATTTGAAGACGAGGTGCCTAAACAGGTGGAGAAAACAAATTCTGAGATAGAGCTCGAACAAATGTTTGCTCTACACGATTTCTGTAGGTCATTACCGGATTCTTTCGATCACTCTAAGGTAAGTTCAGCATAGTCACTCTTTATGTGCGTATAGACATATAAATATTTTGATAACATACCTTTATAATATTCAGTACGACTAGTTTTCATGAAGTGTGGTACCTTCCTTGGTTTATTTACTATCTTAGTGGAGGTTCCTTAACAGGAATCTACATGTTTAGTTACATTCTTTTGTTTGAAAACTAATGTTCCTTAAGTAATCTGTGCGCAAAATTTATTGTCCGTTATCGGCTTATCTATAACCAGTTTGATCTATTGTTTGAGCTATATATTTTTTTAATATCTCTCAGTATTCAGCTGAATATTTTTTGAACTACCTGGATGAGCATTCACCTGGTGTACCTGAACAAATGGTGTTTTCTAGATTTATGTGTTTAGTTGCATGCTTATTCTATTTTCTCTTGTATTTATACATGTTGGCGATTTGCCTGCTTCTATAGTATAGATGAAATAGAATTCAAATTTAGATACACAGATATTGAGACTTTTAACTTTGAGGAATGTTTCAGTTCTTTACTCATTTACTGAGGCTTCAAGTAACGCATTTGACTTAAGTGTCAAGGTCTTCATATGTAATTGGAATTTCAAACATTCTTCTGCTTCATATGCGAAATACTGTTTACCTTTTAGTTTTCCATGTCTTGTAATACTATTTTACTTGAGTTGTAAGGCAAAAGAATTTAACATAGGATTCTCTTCATGTTAACCTTTATTTTGTCGGAGGAGTGGTATTACCGGGAGACATCTCATGGAAAATATTGAGAATATAAGTTCCATTGTATCATATCATCATGATTAAAGATGGTATCATAATTTACATTAACTTATATTTTTTATTCTTCACAACGAAACTTGAGCAGAAATTTATTTCACTTATTTCTCACTTGCGTTATCTGTTGACCAATATGTCTGATATTGGTGTGATGACTAATGCCCTGTTACTGGATAGCAGGTTGCTCAAGAACGTGAAAATAGTCCTGTTGGAGGAGAAACTGAAGATCCTCCATGTCAGCATGAGTTCGCCCTTCGAGATGATGAAGGGAAAATATGTCGCAAATGTGATCATGTGGCCGATGCTGCAAAAGACATAATCCCAGATTGGGTAAGTATGCGGGTATGGTTGGGTCATCATGATCAATAGGTGTTCAAAACTCATCATGTTGAATGTTGAAACAAGTCATATAGTTGAATTTGAGTGTGTTTTTAGTGAGTGCTTTAACTATTATCCTAAATTTTATCCTTTTGCTTGTGTAGGCAGAAAAATCTCCTCGAGAATCCGACAAGGAAAGAACTCTAAGAAGAGAAGAGGATGGGTCACAGTTTGACGAACTTCATCTGCCGTATTCAACGAATAATAATACTGCTTTCAATTGTAACAATGGAACTGTTTGGAACATAAAGTCTGGTGTAAGAGAAACTATGTACAAACATCAGCAAGCAGGGTTCGAGTTTCTCTGGATGAACTTAGCAGGAAGCATAAATCTTGCAGATCTGAAGAGCTCTGTCGCCCCTACTACTGATGTGGGTGGATGCATCATTTCACATGCGCCAGGGACGGGGAAAACCCACCTAACCATTGTTTTTATTGAAACTTATTTAAAAGTTTTTCCCAACTGCCGACCGGTGATTGTTGCTCCAGCAAGTATGCTTCTCACATGGGAAGAGGAGTTCAAAAAATGGAATGTTGGCTTCCCATTCCATAACCTCAATAATCCGGAGATAACGGGACATCTTGCTGGAGCCAAAGGAAACATGGACATTACTCGCATGGTCAAGATATATGAATGGAACAAGGGAGGAAGCATCCTGGGTATCAGCTATAGTTTGTATGAAAAGCTGACAGGCGAGACAGGCACAAAAGGGAAAAAGTCCAAACAAAGGAGCGCTGATCTAAGGAAAATACTTCTTGAAAGGCCTGGATTGGTTGTTATGGACGAAGGTCATACCCCTCGCAACCAAAATAGCAACATTTGGAAAGTCCTCGTTAAACTCAACACTGCCAAACGGGTTATTCTTTCTGGAACTCCTTTTCAGAATAACTTTTCGGAACTCTTCAATACATTGCGTTTGGTGAGGCCGGGTGTTGCTGATGTACTTGAGAAGGACAAAGCATTTAGTGCTATGATCTCGTTGAAGGGTAAGAAAAACTCTGATACAAAAGATTCTCAATCTGCTTCAGATTCAGAATCCATGGCCTCTGCCGTGAAGAAGCTAAAAGCAGTCATGTCTCCTTTTGTTCATGTTCACCAAGGGACCATTCTTCAGGAGAGTCTCCCTGGATTGAGAGACACTGTCGTTCTTCTTAAACCATCAGGATTGCAGAAGAGTTTAATCGAGGCGCAAGAAAAGCGGGCAGTCTCGTTGAATTCCGATTATCCAGTGGCGCTAATGTCCATGCACCCCTACCTTTTCAATTATCGTGATGCAAAAAATCAGGGACTCGGAATTAAGCTGGATGCGGTGGAGGCATCCATGCCGGATCCTAATGATGGGGTCAAAACTAAGTTCCTTATCGAGCTTGTGCGTCTTAGTTTGGCAATGAATGAAAAGGTGCTCATATTTAGCCAGTACATTCTGCCTTTAGAACTAATAAAGGTACAGCTGACCGATGTCTTCTAGTGGATTGAGGGAAGCAAATTCTGCAAATGCATGGAAAGGTAGATCAAAAACAGCGGCAGATGTTACTAAATGCTTTCAACGATCCACAAAATGAGGCAAAGGTCATGCTAGGCTCCACGAAGTGCTGTTCTGAAGGCATAAGCTTGGTTGTTGCGTCAAGGGTAGTTCTGTTAGACGTTGTTTGGAACCCTTCGGTTGAACGTCAAGCGATTTCTCGTGAGTACAGAATTGGGCAAAAGAAGTTTGTACACACGTATCATTTGATGACTGCTGGGACAAGCGAGTTTGACAAGTACTGCAGGCAAGTTGAGAAGGAGAGATTGTCCGAGCTCGTGTTCTGCTCTTCTTCGAATGAAAGCCAAGAGCGTATAGCCACGGTAACAGTGGACAGGATCCTAGAGGCGATGGTTTCTCATGTAAAACTGAAGGATATGTTTGAGGGAATCATCAAGCAACCAAAGGAAACTGACTTGATTCAGACTTTTGGTCTCATATAAACGCAAAAGTTCTTTAGTTTTAGTTTTTCCTTTGAGTGTACTTTATATTCGCTTTCAGTTGTGCTACTGGACATCACTTTTTGAAATAAAACTTAATTTCTGGAAATATTATTGCCTTTGCATCCATTTTCTTGAATGTGCAGATCATTTTGGGTGTAAAGTAGATTATGTTCTACTTTTGTACGAGCGTATATCAGTAATTCATGCCTTACCTGAATGAGAATTGTATCTTTATGCTGATAATCTTGATACTTGTTTCCTTTTGTCAAAGCTCACAAATCTCTACGAATCTGATCCGATACTAAATGTGTACGGGAAACGTGGATATCTAGTTGCTAGAAGCAGTTGATAAATTGCAGAAGGACCGAACTTTAGCTTGATTTTACTTTCCATTTCTCTTCTGTTTCATCTAGTTCTCTTTCTTGATCCAAGCAATTCTCGTCATGTATAGAAAACACTGTCTGTTGGTTTTTCTACTATTGCAGGAGCCCTCCGATGGGACGCTCTCCTTTCCTAGTCATTAGTACTCACCATTGGTTTCGACATACTGTTATTTTCAAGTGATCGTGTTTTGTATTTTTTCTCATTTTTGCGAAAACGATGGATTAAGTCCTGCTGGCCTGTCAATTGTTAATTGATTGTATCTTAGACTAAATATTTTGCAGTATTAACTGGTTCTTGAAGCATGGAATGAATGTCCCTCGTGTTGTCGCATTTCAAATTTCAAAATGTTGCACATTGTGATTTACTCTTCTCATGTATCTGAAAAATGTGGATTAAATTGTCTTGGCATGTTTGATTGATTTGTATCCTGGACTAAAGATTTACTATTCTTGTATAGTTTTGAGGATTTGTGTCAACCGCTTCTTAAGAATCCAAGACATGAATGCCCCTCATCTTGTCGCATTTCAAACGCCCGAAAGTCTCATATTTTGATTGAGTTCATACTTTTTTCCATATACAGAAGTTGTGGTATTGATCATCTTTGACATGTCAATTGATGGCATCACTATCCTGGACTAGTATTGATTGATTTATTTTTTCGCGTGGCCGCTAAAACATTGACTGATAAATAAAAAAAGTAAAAGAAAGAAGGAGTTTTATATATTGGAATAAAAGCATCAAATCCCCTAAACTATACATAGTTTTGCGACTTGCCCCTTAAACAAATTTAACAAGCACTTTCTCCCCTAAACTATGCATTTTTGTGCGATTTGCCCCTCCCCTGATTTTGCCCAATATTTTCCGGAATATTCGTTTTCGTGCGAGTCACGTGAGGGGTATTTTCGGTAGTTTTTTTTTTCAGCAAAAAAAAAAAAACTAAACTACTAAGTTGAGGGGCAAATTGAAACTCGTCCTATTTGTTAAAAAAAAAGGCCAAAACTCTTGCAAAAAAGGTGATGTGTTTGTGTAATTGTGTATAGTTACAGATGATTTACTATGATCGCGGACAGATAGCTAGGTGTCGGATTACTTGGGCTGATTTTTGTTTAGCGTCGATAGGTAATTTTTTTCCGTGCTTCCCTCAGTTCCGTGCACCTTTGCTAGATTCTGATTGGTCGAATGGAGGTTTAAGGTTGAGAAGATAATCTGTAGGGTAATATTTCGGTTGCGATATGAATAGGTTTTCCAGCTGTCTCTTTGTTTGATCAACGATATAGTTTAAACACGAATTGCCAATATGGAGAAGGCTGCAAAGTGATGAGCCAGATACTATGTGGTACAAAGTGTATTAAGGCTGGCTGGAAATGCTTGTTCCGTTGAATCGTATTTCTCAACTAAATAATTTCATGGTCCGTATATGACAAAGAAATTTTGCTAGTTTGTTATGTGGTTACTAATCTTTTGATCTTTTAGTTTTTGGTTTGTAATTCATGAACTATGAGTTTGATCTTCAAGATATAACTTTACGATCTTTTTTACTATATTGCTAGTATCGTTAGAATTGGTTTTTGACACTTCCATAAAGTTATGTGGAATATCACTTACGTATGTAGAATCTTGTTATGTGGTAATGAATGATCATAAGTCAATAAAAAAGGCAATAGCAAAGGTAAATATCCTTACTCATTTCATTGTTTTGGAAATTATTGTCAACCATATGTGCAAAAACTAATCTAATGTATTCTTGTATATAGCTCAAGAGTAATGAGCCAAAACATGTCTAAGGAGGAAGGAGATGCTACAACCAAAAGATACATGAAGAGCAATAGTAAGACATTGCCTCAATGCTCAAGAAGTGAAGACCTCTGAAGTATGGAGTTGCTAGCTTGTTTTCATTTTCATGGACAATGTTTTATTCGTTTTGGTGTATAAGTCATTTTGGTGTATAAGTCATTTTGGTTGTACTATGGTGAATGTAATCTGGATAATATTTGGCAAAAGTGAATGAATGCAGCTGAGTAATGGTTTATGCTTTTGGAACACAACAAGTTGTTTATGCTACATAATTTAAGAATGTCAAGCTTTTCAAACAAGGCAGTTAATGCAAAAAATATACAGAAACTCAATATTTTATGTATGTTATGGTCAAAATTCTGTTAAAAATATACTTCAGGGGACAAATCGCACCACAAAAGTTTAGGGAGTCACTTTACATAGTTTAGGGGGATATCGCAACAAACTGATAGTTAAGGGGAATCTACCAAAAATAACATCCCAAAATTCATACCGAAAATATCCCTCCGGTCCTCACGTGACTAGCACGAAAGCACAATACTCTGGGGAATTATTTGAGACTCACACTTATTTGTCCAGCGGCTAGCTTTAATTAAGAAACTTTTTTTAATGGAAACTTTGCGTGATCAAGCTATGCCAAGTTTGTTTCCTGAATAATAACCAAAGATAATCACGACTGTGGAACTAGATTAGTCGAGTGAATAAGGCAAAACAATAGATAATGTTATTCACAGCAAGATAGTAAAACAGATCCTGTCAGTCAATATTACTCTAACATTGAAATTCTAATATTGCCAGAATACTTGCACTTTCAATAATAATAATTATTATTAACTAAAGTTGGTATAGACTTACACCAACTCTTTTTTTTCCTTGAACTTCATGTTTTTAGAATCGATGTTAATTGAATCTTCACCCATGGTACCTTATGGCCATACTACCTTGAATTTGACAAAATAAAAAGCACATTAGTTGCTACTTGTGATGCACCGATACCGATACCAAGACGACTATGCAGTACCCGATACATATCGATACCGATTAAGATATCGATACCAGTTCTGACTTATCCGATACGCCACATGGCGTATCCTTTAATTTTGAAATTTAAAAAATCTCGATACGTATCTGATACGTTTTTTTAGGCGTATCGGAACTATTATGGGTCTTTTTTATAAACTTTTAATATTTGATGGGTTAAATATTTAAATATAAATTCCACCAAATATAAAATGAAATAAAAAAATAAAAATCTCTTTATCAATGGCACGATTCAGGTCTCATTATTTTTACAATTATACTTTTGTTTTTCTATTCATAATCACAACCACCAACATGCGCCATCTTCAAGTTTGTTATGTTGTTTTTTAACTTATTAGTAATAAATAATTCACGTTTATATGTCTTTTTTTCATATTTGATGCATGATTTTTTTAATGTTAAACATTTCTTTGTGTATTTCTAATTTTTCTTGTTTAAGTTTTAAATTTTATTGCTTGTTAAAAATAAAAAATACATATGATAAATATTAATAATTATTTATATATAGACGTATCTTTGCCGACCGGTATCGGCTATTTTTAAAAAATGTCGTATCGGCATATCCATACCGTACTGTGCCCGTACCGTCGTACCAGAACCCGTGCAACAAAGGTTGCTACGTACATTTTATTGTTGTTTCTCAAGTACAATTGGTAGAGACACCAAGCTATTGTGTTTATCTTCAAATTATATGCTTTTAGCGCTGGTGTTGAATCTTCACCTAATGCTTTGTATTTTTTTTTTTTGTACATTTCATTATATTTAAGTTACTCGTAGCTATAATTATTTGAGACTCACACCAAAATATATTTTTTCTTGAACTTTGTGCGTTTGATACAAGTGTTTTCACCTAATAGTACACTATAAGTTTCAAAAAAGTAGTCCACTTGCTACTTCCTGTTATTACTTTTTAACAATTGATAGAGACTCACATAACAAATTTTATAAACTTCATGTTTTCAATTGAATATTTAACAATTGATAGAAACTGAAACTCAAACCAAATTTTATAAAGTTCATGTTTTTAGTTGAGTCCGCACTTAATACTACAGTGTATTTAACAGTTGGTTGAAACCACACCAAATTGTATAAATGAAGGGCGGACCTAAGCTTGAGCTTACCTAGGCCCAATCCCATGCATGTGGTCTTATGCGATTTAGTACACATAATACTAGTTTTTATAAATTACACCGCTAAAAAAATATTTTATGCTTTTTTCGTTCATATTTTTTTCGTTATAATTTCAAATTATTCTAATTTTCAGTCGAAAATAGATAAATTCCTAAGTAATATTCTTATTTGATTTATATCTTATCGACGAATTAAAAAATCATGTAAGATTTTAAAATAAATTAGGAGGATCAAAAACTAATAGAGACGACTCTAACAACTCTTTAGCACCCTCTCGTCGTAGCGCATGTTAAAATAATTTCATGGGTCTGCCCCTGTATAAATGTCATGCTTTTCGGTGAGTCCACAACTAATATTATACCTTGTATTTAACAATTAGTTGAAACTCACACCAAATTCTATAAATGTCATGCTTTTCGTTGAGTTCACACCTAATACTACCTTGTATTTAACAATTAGTTGAAACTCACACCAAATTTTTTAATTGTCATGCTTTTCGTTGAATTCACACCTAATACTACCTTGTATTTAACGATTGGTTGAAACTCACACCAAGTTTTTTAAATGCCATGCTTTTCGTTGAGTCTACACCTAATACTACCTTGATTTTAACAATTGGTAGAAACTCACACCAAATTTTATAAATGTCATGCTTTTTATTGAGTCCACACCTAATACTACCTTGAATTTAACAATTGGTTGAAACTCACACCAAATTTTATAAATGTCATGTTTTTCACTGAGTCCACACCTAATACTACCTTGAATTTAACAATTGGTTGAAACTCACACCAAATTTTATAAATGTCATGCTTTTCGTTGAGTCTACACCTAATACTACCTTGATTTTAACAATTGGTAGAAACTCACACCAAATTTTATAAATGTCATACTTTTCGTTGAGTCCACACCTAATACTACGTCGTATTCAACAATTGATTGAGACTCACAACAAATTTTTTAAATGGCATGCTTTTCGTTGAGTCCACACCTAATACTACATTGCATTTAACAATTGGTTGAAACTCTCACCAACTTTTATAAATTTCATGCTTTTCGTTGAGTTCACAACTAATACTACCTTGTATTCTTTAAATAAATAAATAAGAAGGAAAAAAAAAACAAAAAACAACACCTCACTTGCTACATACATTTTATTGTTGTTTTTCAACTAGCGCAGTAACGCCGTCTTTCTTTATCCTCCGACTTATGTCTTTGGTACTAGTGTTACTTTAATCTTTCCCTAACTCGTCTTCGTATTTTTTTCAAACGTCTTATTTTTGTTGGTTTTAACTATAATTAGTTGAGTCTCGTATCAAAATTTTGAATTTTTCTCTCAACTTCGTGCTTTTGATACAAGTGCTAAGTGAATATCTTCACCTAGTGCTACCATGTACGTTCCAAGAAAAGTCAACTTTTTTTTTTTCTTAAGATAGAAAGTTTATTTTTTTATTAATATAAGTTTCCATAACTGTTAAAATGGGGCATGATTTTATTGTTTTTAAATTTTTAAAAATAAGTAATAACATTATTCATATGACTGAATAAAATTATTCTAATTTTACTGAGTTCACCCCTCTTAGTTAATATTACGTCTTAATTCCTTAAATAATTACCAAAGACAAAATTGAAAGCTGCTCATATATATCCCGAGTGCAAATCACGTATTAAGGATATTTATTGTTTCTGTCCCAACATGCCCAAGGTGTTAATGAATCACCAAAAGCAAAAAAGGTGTTAATCATTAAGTTTTTGCTTGCATAATAATTATTGAATTAATTACCCTAAGTCAACCGATATCCGAGTACTTTTAATTCACTTACATTTTCATGTTCAAGACAACACCAACTTACCAATATATTTAATGTTATAGGATGTGGCAATTGTCAAAAGTTGCTGGATAATGAACTTTATGAAATTAATTTTTGTAATAAGGTCAATATTTTGTAAATACAAATGACCATAATCTAAATATATTTGGAAGATCCGATTCAATTCTTGTAATTACTGAATGTGTAACAAAAAGTACTTTCTATGCAAGAATGTAATTTACAAATTTATTTCCGAACATTAACATTTCTTATATAAAAAGTGTAAATTTGGAAATCAATTCAAACGTTGGACCAAAATCGATTTGTTTATAGTATAATAGATATAGATAAGATACAAATTAATTACCAAGTCAGCCAATATCTAGTACTTTTAATTCACTTACATTTTCACGTGTAAAAACAACACAAACTTATGTATTTATTTTTAAGTATAGTGTGTGGTAACAGTCAAAAGTGTTGTAAAATAAACCGTGTGGCATTGATTTTCGTAATAAAGCAATATTTTGTAAATACAAATGACCATATTCTAAATAGATTTGAAAAATCCGACTCAGTTCTTGTAATTATTGAATACAAAAATAGTCTCTAGACAATAAATTCCACCTCATCCAAAGTTTCAAAATAACACACACACACCCATACACATACATTACTCTCAAACAAGCAATCGATACAATAGAGGAACTTGCAGATTGGCACTTTTTTTTTTTTCTTCATATCAAATATATGTATATGAAACCAATTTATTTTTCAATATATATGCTTGGAGAGAGCAAAATTATTTTTTATACTTGAACTGATTTAATCTCTATATCCATTAAAGTCTCAAATTCTTAAGGATTTTCAACAACTTCGAGATCTGAAATGGCAGGAAAGAATTCTTCAGTTTCAGGCCACATGGTATGTTGCGCTTTCTTCTTTGTAAAAACTTTCTTGCTTATCTTCTTCATATTCTTTATGTATCTAGTTTTAGATCTATAACAAATGTTTGTACAACATTTGAGAGGCTTTGTGTTGTCCTTCTTCTCTTTTGTTCATAAACTCACCATTTCAAATGATGGTGATTAATTATATTAGAATGGGATCATGCTACACCTAGTAAAAAATGTTTATGAATGTGGTAATCATAAACAACAAATAAATCCTAGATCTATAATTAGTGTGGGTAGTTTTTTCTTTAATAAAGTTATAACTATCTCAAATACGCGCGGTAATTATTTTAAGAAGAAAGTGAGTCAAAAAATAATAAAATTATACATTTGGAGAAGAAATTGAATAAAAAATATAAAAGATTTAAGAATATAATAGTCATATATAAACATCAAAGAGATTCTAGATCTACAATTAATTCTTTTCTTGAAATTAAAATGTCTATGTTTATTATATATTTTATGAAAATAAATTGAGTAAATTTCTAAAATTGCACACATTTTTAAATATAGGGGTAATCATTGTAAATTTCGAAACATGATGAGGGATAGTCTTGTAGTTACGTAAAACTATGGGGATGTATCTGTAATAATTCCATCCCTGTAAAATTCACTCACTCAGCTTCAAAACATCACAACACCAACAAATTGATTGTACCTTCAAAACCCTAGATCTGTGCTTTTATCAACAAATTGATTGTACCTTCTGAAAATGGATGACTACTTTCACTGCTCACACACTGTAAAGTCTGTAACCCTAACATTGCAATTGGAGCGGTAAATTCTCTCTCTCTCTCTCTCTCTCTCTCTCTCTCTCTCTCTCTCTCTCTCTCTCTCTCTCTCTCTCTCTCTCTCTCTATTTTTTAATTGCTGAATGTGATCTCTGTTCTATCAATGGCATTGTATACATGAATCTTGATGATTTGTTTTGTTGATTTTAATAAGTACACATTAAATGAATCTTAGATTTAAACCTTCTTTAATTGCAATTGGACATAATTTGCGACTCTACTTGTTTACAGCGTAAAAACAGAAGCTCGTCACGCGACGCTCAGAACTTGGAGGCGAGTCCTCGTGCTGACAGAAACCCAAAAAAGAGGGGAAGAAGTCAGCTAATATCCAAGCAAAATGATGAAGCTCGATTTAATCAGCTGCGGCCAAAAGTTGATTGCTCATCAAGGAAAGAACTGATCCGAGGTAATTATGTAGCTAGCTCCTGTAGTAAAAATATTTGATATGATATCATGAAGTTGCTATGATGCTATCCTTGGTTTGGTCAAGAATAGTTAGTCTGTTAAACAGTTTGCGTGTTTGTCACTTATCATAGATAAATGAGGTATATATTATTACGTCTTTTTAGAATGGAATTTATCCCGCAACAAGTTGGTTAACTCTACGCAACTTTTATTAATAAATTGCAAATTTTAGCTCACACGAGGGTGATTCTATCTTTCTTTCTTTCTTTGTAAAACTGGCTTTATTACCGACTCATAATTTGCAAGAGTCATTTGTCTTTGAAGAGACTCGAGTTCATTTATTTGATGATTTGGTTGGCTCTTTTGCCTGATTTGAAGAGTTTATAGATCTTTTGAGGCCTACGAATTATGAAAAGAGGTGTTGCCTACTTTGGGAGGATTTATTGTTTCCCTGAATACACTTGGTGGAGTTTACGATGGTTTATACCAAAACTACTTCCCTTCCAACCAACAACTAAGCCACCTATCAAAAGGTGTACAATTACAATCACAATGGTACGTTTCTACTACCCTTCACATGGAGGATGTATACGGTATGCTCAAAGATTGTCACAAAGAAGGTACTAAATTCTTTTCGCTACAAATGGAAACCTCCAAGGACCTCATCACCATAGTTGATCTTGTGATCGCTTGCCATACACAAGTACAATAAATTCAACATTGGCGGTGTAGCCAGACGCAACAATGCCTTAGTGGTTGTGGTGGAATTTTAAGAGATCATATGGGAACCTTGTCTTTACCTTTTCTTATTCAATACCAAATGGATTATTCGAATTCGGGAACTTTAAAAGCGTGATCTCGTTCTCTTGTCAAGCCCTAAGTCCTAAACCCTGCACGTCCTCTTGTCATTGCACTTCCACTAAGTTGAGAATATTATTTTGGAAGTTGACTTGTAGTCCCTTGGTTTGGACACAAGCATCAACCCCCTTAGTTGTTGAGAAGGCATGGAAAATCATCCTTGCTTAACCTCTATAATCTATTATTGGCTCCTACGCTTCTAGAGAGCAAAGTTTGCACACTAATTTACCAACTTGGGAGAAAATCATACCTTTGATTAAGGATTATGTCATTTGAAATGATTTACTTACCATATTAAGTCTATAATAATAATCTATAAATAATGGTGGAAATGTTGAGCATAGGCAAGTCAGTAAGTTTAAGGCTTTAAGTGGCTAAGGCTTGGTGAATACAACAATTTTCATTATTCCCTGTTCTTGTTTCTTATCTCTTAGTTACCTTCTATAGTTCATTTCTGTAAGAAAAGAATTGGTGTATCTCACGTGACGTCAGCAATAATTATTTATCCTTTTCGCTATCCCTGGTTCATAAAAATTTGTTCGAACTGTCAATCATTTATGCTAGCAACACGATCACAAATGAAGAATCGTGTGGAATGTGTACAACAAGTTTTCACTGCTCTCCAGTTCGATATAAGCGACATAAAGACCAGTTCGATATAAGCGACATAAAGACCCAACTGAAGTCCTTTCCATCGGATATGACGGAATTTCGAGCCGTCTTGACCGATCTTCACCACTCGATCACAAGTTCAAGAGGAATAACAAAAGATTCTCAGGCACTGCATTAGAGTACGATGAAATGTAATGCTCCATGGCAATCTTGTTGTTGTCATGCGAGTAGCTCAAATGTCCAAGATCATTAGTGATCATTAGTGTTGCAAATATCCAAGATCATTAGTGTTGCCGAGCTATTCTAAGAAATATTTCAACTTTTGAATATCTCTGGTATCCTCTTGTAGATCACAATATAATCAACATAATATTTGATAAATGTGTTTTTTTTTATCAAGATTCTAGTTATGAAGGAGCAATATATTTTGAGCTTGTTGCATGAAAAGTAATAGTATTATTACAGTGACCCAATTTTCATACTCAAGGATCTGTTAAGGTAATATTAATTAGTCGTGTTACCTTGTAAATGAATTTAAAACATGAACCTATAGGTGATTCTTATTCCTTAGAAAACCCTCGCTCAAATTACTACTATCTCTTATATAACTCATTCCATCCCTAAGATTTTTATTTCTTAACTCGTTATTACCCGAACCATTGAGGCACTTACTTTGATGTGTGTTGGATCACTCGACCACTTCATAACCGGTAAACCAACACCATGTAATCACATTTTGGTTAGCCAAGAAAGATGTATTAGATGTGAATATCAAAATCGTGCGAATTAACATGCGGGTTCTAGATTCAAATGGTTCTTTAAATTAGCTTTTGTTCTTGAGAAATAGCTTAATTTGATCCCACTCTGCAAAAGATAATTTTACTAGATTATCAGCTTTCTTGGTACCCACGTGGAGTAAAGATCAAGACATCGAAGAAACCACAAAGATCATATCTAAGAAATTTCGTCATGAGATAATGTGTCTACGAAATTTCAAATTGTACTTGATTTATAACTTTTGGAAACAACACGGACTTTGAGTTATTATAGAGTGTAGTTCGTGTTGATCTTCGATGTAAAGGTCTATTTGCAACGAACACTCCACGCACCAAAAGGAAGGAATGCAATCCATAATTTTGCTATCAAGCTTACATCTAAAAATCGAGATCGAACTTGAAGTTTTACGCTAATAAGAATTGGCATAATACAATCAAGTGTAGAGTTAAGAGGTTTAGATGGAATGTGGAAATGAGTGTAAGGCGAGATTTTTTCTACAATCTCTGGCCTGGTTAGGCATATGTATGATATTTGTAAAATAAAATAGACAATGAGAAACGAATTAGTGCGCATTCAAATAAACATTTGGTAGAGTTCATATAAACTTTTCGTGAAATGAGAAGTAGATCATAATTGTATAAGTTTAAGACGAAAATGTGTTAATATTTGTTCGTGTACGACTTGTATTTGATAATGTTAACATGCGGCGAATCTAACACTCCTTATGTGCTTCCTTATTTAATATGTTTTTTCACGCTCTCTACTATAAAGCTTAATTTCTTTTTATAGCGTGGAAAACCGCAACCACTTTCCTTACAATGCGCATTAGATAAACGTTGTAGTTTGGAAACTTGGTTAGCTAGCCAAACCATAGTACCATACTAGTCT
The DNA here is from genome assembly GCA_948329865.1 of Linaria vulgaris. NCBI lineage: Eukaryota > Viridiplantae > Streptophyta > Magnoliopsida > Lamiales > Plantaginaceae > Linaria > Linaria vulgaris. The sequence continues at coordinate 109,034,508 of OX415254.1, read as the reverse complement.
AATCATGTGTGACCTAAAAGGCATAGAATCTAGTTGCTCAATGTAGAAATCGAACTTTAGACAAAAAGAAGAATCTCACCTCTTTAACGAATTAGACAACCATTGTAGGTACTTTGAATATTAATACTTTTTTACCCAATATTCTCATTTGAAAAATTCCCCTAAAGCACATTATACTCTATTCTTTTTACAAACAACACACTAGAATAATCACATAATGTGTTTGCGAAGACTAATATTTGACAATTGGCACGCACAATGAAAGCTAGTTATTAATCGACAATCATTGTAACTACAACTATGTAACCAATGGAAACTAGTTAATAATCGACAATAATTTTTACCACAATACTATAACTAATGACAATTGTTATAATACATAACTACTCCATATTTCTCCGGGGTAACATACTTATTATGTTGCTTCCGAACTATGGAACCACTCAAAAAAACCTAAACAAACATGAAAGGAGTGGCATGAAGACCAACCAAAATAAGATGTAAATGCTCACAGGATATATTTGATTGTTGCAATCCTGGGTTTATTGGCCGCAACGACCAAATAAAATGATGCATCGCCACGGACTAGAGTTTTCACTTAGAAGAAGCAAAGTCCAACAAATTTTCAGCTCTAAGTGTAGGTATGAACAAGTTGGAGGAAAACAATTCTTTGCCAAACTTATATTTTTAGATGTAAGACGATTCTTTACACTTTCTTACCCGACAACTTAACGCTACTTTCGTACTTTGTTACCTATTACTTTTTCGCCTAACAAGCAAGCACTCCCCTTTGTAGTGCTTTTAGCCCAGCAATAATATTTTTAACCTTTCTAAGTGCCAAAATTACCTAAGAAGGCTCTTTTGTGGCTTGGAAATCTATCTCATTAACTCCACGAGAACTACTAAATCAACTTATCATAAAACTAGTAGTTGTAATAAGTTTGAGAGGTAGATATCTATGATAGTGTGTCACCCACTTAAATATTTAAATGGTTGTGGTACGACCACTTCAGAAAGTTCTCACATGGCATTCAGACATCGTGAATTTCAGTCTTTTCATCTACATGTAGTTCTTGTTTCTAACTATTTACAATCTCTAAACAGTGAAATCACATCTAATGAAATTACAAAAAGTATAAAAAGAAGTATTTAGATATTGATAAAATCACATTTAACGAAATTACAAAAAGGAGCAAGTACTCTTGGTTTAATAATGGAAATTTAAGATGGGGCGACCCCGTACCTCAACACCATTTTTAGGAAGGTGAACAAAAAAAGCTAATACGGTCAAGGTAATTGTGGGTACGATATCGATTCGTACCTATATCTAGGGGCGTTCTGACGTTCGTTCTTAAATTTAGTAGAACTTATCAAAAACTGAAGTAACGAAAATGATGGGTAGCAAAAAGAAGACTTAAAATATATGTTCAATATCAATATCCATCATAAAAAGTATTAGAATCAATGATTGAAGACGAGAAAATTTGCCAATTGTCATTCTAATATACTTATCGTGACATTTGAATACAAATGTCACTAGCATAATGTCACTATTAAGTCATTTTTGTTGTAGTGTGATAAATCTATTCATAGCCGTGCAATCTGTTTAGTAGTTAACGTAGTATAGGCGGCAGTCTATTTCCTAGTTAACCTACTATAAGTTTCCACAAATGCAGTATTAACGGATGAGGATCGCTCTTCTTGTTTCGTATAATTTGTTTATAATTAGATTTTATATATTTATGTTCTCGACGTATCCTTAATGCTTTCTTAATAGAAATGGATTGGCTCATATTTTACTTAACCTTATTAATCAGCCTCGGAGGTGGCCGCGGGGAGAGTTAATTTTCTTAAATATTAGTTTGATTCTTTCATTCGTTTTCATAGAAATAAAACGACACATTAGTTGTGTTATAGTTGTGTTTTTAATGTCAGATTCACATATTATTTGTTTTTAAAACTAGATTACTTAAGAAATATAATGAAATATGATATACATTTAGGTGACTATACTGACTATTTACATGAAAGGGAAATTAAAAAAAAAAACTGGCGCAACTGATAATTAATGAATTTTGTTGCTGTGACCTCCATATAACTCTTAAATAGTTTTCTTAATAATATATCTAGTTTTAAATTTTTAAATTTATTTTTATTTGAATTATAGTTAAGCATAGTAATTAAGAAAACCACTGACAGATACATACCTATACTTCGTTAGATTACCACGTTGGCACCTAGCTACACTTCTAATTGCAATATTTCAGCCAAATCAGTTGCGTTTTAATCACCCGCCAGCCAAATATGAATGTGATCTTTGTTCAATGTCTTAAGTGGTACTTAAGGAGATCAGATTCAGCTAATGGTCTTGTTTTCTTCCATTCTCTGTATAATTGGTTTAGATACCTCTTCTTACTCTTTTTATGCGTAATAAACTAGATGTACTATCTGGACATATCGCAGTGACTTAATCACAGGTTTCACATATTTTCTGAATTTTTATGTAGGAAATGACTATGAAAATACAGATTCGAACGGTGATTCGCTCGTAATCATTGAAGATCCAAGCGGTAATGAAGAAGGCACATCACGTGAAAGGAACGGAATTCCTGAAGAAAATCCAGTCGGAAACAAAGTAAATGAGGGTGGTGAAACTGAGATCCAGAATGAAGGGAACCAAGGTTTCTCAAAACATGGTGATCTGTTCAGGAAGCTTTCAGATTCTGTATTGGAAAGGGAGCCAATGCTTGGAGAGGATGAAAGCAATGCAGTACCTAAACAGACGACACCTTGGGATCCAAATCAGAGTTCTCTTCCTAAGAAGTTCAGATTTGAAGACGAGGTGCCTAAACAGGTGGAGAAAACAAATTCTGAGATAGAGCTCGAACAAATGTTTGCTCTACACGATTTCTGTAGGTCATTACCGGATTCTTTCGATCACTCTAAGGTAAGTTCAGCATAGTCACTCTTTATGTGCGTATAGACATATAAATATTTTGATAACATACCTTTATAATATTCAGTACGACTAGTTTTCATGAAGTGTGGTACCTTCCTTGGTTTATTTACTATCTTAGTGGAGGTTCCTTAACAGGAATCTACATGTTTAGTTACATTCTTTTGTTTGAAAACTAATGTTCCTTAAGTAATCTGTGCGCAAAATTTATTGTCCGTTATCGGCTTATCTATAACCAGTTTGATCTATTGTTTGAGCTATATATTTTTTTAATATCTCTCAGTATTCAGCTGAATATTTTTTGAACTACCTGGATGAGCATTCACCTGGTGTACCTGAACAAATGGTGTTTTCTAGATTTATGTGTTTAGTTGCATGCTTATTCTATTTTCTCTTGTATTTATACATGTTGGCGATTTGCCTGCTTCTATAGTATAGATGAAATAGAATTCAAATTTAGATACACAGATATTGAGACTTTTAACTTTGAGGAATGTTTCAGTTCTTTACTCATTTACTGAGGCTTCAAGTAACGCATTTGACTTAAGTGTCAAGGTCTTCATATGTAATTGGAATTTCAAACATTCTTCTGCTTCATATGCGAAATACTGTTTACCTTTTAGTTTTCCAGGTCTTGTAATACTATTTTACTTGAGTTGTAAGGCAAAAGAATTTAACATAGGATTCTCTTCATGTTAACCTTTATTTTGTCGGAGGAGTGGTATTACCGGGAGACATCTCATGGAAAATATTGAGAATATAAGTTCCATTGTATCATATCATCATGATTAAAGATGGTATCATAATTTACATTAACTTATATTTTTTATTCTTCACAACGAAACTTGAGCAGAAATTTATTTCACTTATTTCTCACTTGCGTTATCTGTTGACCAATATGTCTGATATTGGTGTGATGACTAATGCCCTGTTACTGGATAGCAGGTTGCTCAAGAACGTGAAAATAGTCCTGTTGGAGGAGAAACTGAAGATCCTCCATGTCAGCATGAGTTCGCCCTTCGAGATGATGAAGGGAAAATATGTCGCAAATGTGATCATGTGGCCGATGCTGCAAAAGACATAATCCCAGATTGGGTAAGTATGCGGGTATGGTTGGGTCATCATGATCAATAGGTGTTCAAAACTCATCATGTTGAATGTTGAAACAAGTCATATAGTTGAATTTGAGTGTGTTTTTAGTGAGTGCTTTAACTATTATCCTAAATTTTATCCTTTTGCTTGTGTAGGCAGAAAAATCTCCTCGAGAATCCGACAAGGAAAGATCTCTAAGAAGAGAAGAGGATGGGTCACAGTTTGACGAACTTCATCTGCCGTATTCAACGAATAATAATACTGCTTTCAATTGTAACAATGGAACTGTTTGGAACATAAAGTCTGGTGTAAGAGAAACTATGTACAAACATCAGCAAGCAGGGTTCGAGTTTCTCTGGATGAACTTAGCAGGAAGCATAAATCTTGCAGATCTGAAGAGCTCTGTCGCCCCTACTACTGATGTGGGTGGATGCATCATTTCACATGCGCCAGGGACGGGGAAAACCCACCTAACCATTGTTTTTATTGAAACTTATTTAAAAGTTTTTCCCAACTGCCGACCGGTGATTGTTGCTCCAGCAAGTATGCTTCTCACATGGGAAGAGGAGTTCAAAAAATGGAATGTTGGCTTCCCATTCCATAACCTCAATAATCCGGAGATAACGGGACATCTTGCTGGAGCCAAAGGAAACATGGACATTACTCGCATGGTCAAGATATATGAATGGAACAAGGGAGGAAGCATCCTGGGTATCAGCTATAGTTTGTATGAAAAGCTGACAGGCGAGACAGGCACAAAAGGGAAAAAGTCCAAACAAAGGAGCGCTGATCTAAGGAAAATACTTCTTGAAAGGCCTGGATTGGTTGTTATGGACGAAGGTCATACCCCTCGCAACCAAAATAGCAACATTTGGAAAGTCCTCGTTAAACTCAACACTGCCAAACGGGTTATTCTTTCTGGAACTCCTTTTCAGAATAACTTTTCGGAACTCTTCAATACATTGCGTTTGGTGAGGCCGGGTGTTGCTGATGTACTTGAGAAGGACAAAGCATTTAGTGCTATGATCTCGTTGAAGGGTAAGAAAAACTCTGATACAAAAGATTCTCAATCTGCTTCAGATTCAGAATCCATGGCCTCTGCCGTGAAGAAGCTAAAAGCAGTCATGTCTCCTTTTGTTCATGTTCACAAAGGGACCATTCTTCAGGAGAGTCTCCCTGGATTGAGAGACACTGTCGTTCTTCTTAAACCATCAGGATTGCAGAAGAGTTTAATCGAGGCGCAAGAAAAGCGGGCAGTCTCGTTGAATTCCGATTATCCAGTGGCGCTAATGTCCATGCACCCCTACCTTTTCAATTATCGTGATGCAAAAAATCAGGGACTCGGAATTAAGCTGGATGCGGTGGAGGCATCCATGCCGGATCCTAATGATGGGGTCAAAACTAAGTTCCTTATCGAGCTTGTGCGTCTTAGTTTGGCAATGAATGAAAAGGTGCTCATATTTAGCCAGTACATTCTGCCTTTAGAACTAATAAAGGTACAGCTGACCGATGTCTTCTAGTGGATTGAGGGAAGCAAATTCTGCAAATGCATGGAAAGGTAGATCAAAAACAGCGGCAGATGTTACTAAATGCTTTCAACGATCCACAAAATGAGGCAAAGGTCATGCTAGGCTCCACGAAGTGCTGTTCTGAAGGCATAAGCTTGGTTGTTGCGTCAAGGGTAGTTCTGTTAGACGTTGTTTGGAACCCTTCGGTTGAACGTCAAGCGATTTCTCGTGAGTACAGAATTGGGCAAAAGAAGTTTGTACACACGTATTATTTGATGACTGCTGGGACAAGCGAGTTTGACAAGTACTGCAGGCAAGTTGAGAAGGAGAGATTGTCCGAGCTCGTGTTCTGCTCTTCTTCGAATGAAAGCCAAGAGCGTATAGCCACGGTAACAGTGGACAGGATCCTAGAGGCGATGGTTTCTCATGTAAAACTGAAGGATATGTTTGAGGGAATCATCAAGCAACCAAAGGAAACTGACTTGATTCAGACTTTTGGTCTCATATAAACGCAAAAGTTCTTTAGTTTTAGTTTTTCCTTTGAGTGTACTTTATATTCGCTTTCAGTTGTGCTACTGGACATCACTTTTTGAAATAAAACTTAATTTCTGGAAATATTATTGCCTTTGCATCCATTTTCTTGAATGTGCAGATCATTTTGGGTGTAAAGTAGATTATGTTCTACTTTTGTACGAGCGTATATCAGTAATTCATGCCTTACCTGAATGAGAATTGTATCTTTATGCTGATAATCTTGATACTTGTTTCCTTTTGTCAAAGCTCACAAATCTCTACGAATCTGATCCGATACTAAATGTGTACGGGAAACGTGGATATCTAGTTGCTAGAAGCAGTTGATAAATTGCAGAAGGACCGAACTTTAGCTTGATTTTACTTTCCATTTCTCTTCTGTTTCATCTAGTTCTCTTTCTTGATCCAAGCAATTCTCGTCATGTATAGAAAACACTGTCTGTTGGTTTTTCTACTATTGCAGGAGCCCTCCGATGGGACGCTCTCCTTTCCTAGTCATTAGTACTCACCATTGGTTTCGACATACTGTTATTTTCAAGTGATCGTGTTTTGTATTTTTTCTCATTTTTGCGAAAACGATGGATTAAGTCCTGCTGGCCTGTCAATTGTTAATTGATTGTATCTTAGACTAAATATTTTGCAGTATTAACTGGTTCTTGAAGCATGGAATGAATGTCCCTCGTGTTGCGCATTTCAAATTTCAAAATGTTGCACATTGTGATTTACTCTTCTCATGTATCTGAAAAATGTGGATTAAATTGTCTTGGCATGTTTGATTGATTTGTATCCTGGACTAAAGATTTACTATTCTTGTATAGTTTTGAGGATTTGTGTCAACCGCTTCTTAAGAATCCAAGACATGAATGCCCCTCATCTTGTCGCATTTCAAACGCCCGAAAGTCTCATATTTTGATTGAGTTCATACTTTTTTCCATATACAGAAGTTGTGGTATTGATCATCTTTGACATGTCAATTGATGGCATCACTATCCTGGACTAGTATTGATTGATTTATTTTTTCGCGTGGCCGCTAAAACATTGACTGATAAATAAAAAAAGTAAAAGAAAGAACGAGTTTTATATATTGGAATAAAAGCATCAAATCCCCTAAACTATACATAGTTTTGCGACTTGCCCCTTAAACAAATTTAACAAGCACTTTCTCCCCTAAACTATGCATTTTTGTGCGATTTGCCCCTCCCCTGATTTTGCCCAATATTTTCCGGAATATTCGTTTTCGTGCGAGTCACGTGAGGGGTATTTTCGGTAGTTTTTTTTTCAGCAAAAAAAAAAAACTAAACTACTAAGTTGAGGGGCAAATTGAAACTCGTCCTATTTGTTAAAAAAAAGGCCAAAACTCTTGCAAAAAAGGTGATGTGTTTGTGTAATTGTGTATAGTTACAGATGATTTACTATGATCGCGGACAGATAGCTAGGTGCCGGATTACTTGGGCTGATTTTTGTTTAGCGTCGATAGGTAATTTTTTTCCGTGCTTCCCTCAGTTCCGTGCACCTTTGCTAGATTCTGATTGGTCGAATGGAGGTTTAAGGTTGAGAAGATAATCTGTAGGGTAATATTTCGGTTGCGATATGAATAGGTTTTCCAGCTGTCTCTTTGTTTGATCAACGATATAGTTTAAACACGAATTGCCAATATGGAGAAGGCTGCAAAGTGATGAGCCAGATACTATGTGGTACAAAGTGTATTAAGGCTGGCTGGAAATGCTTGTTCCGTTGAATCGTATTTCTCAACTAAATAATTTCATGGTCCGTATATGACAAAGAAATTTTGCTAGTTTGTTATGTGGTTACTAATCTTTTGATCTTTTAGTTTTTGGTTTGTAATTCATGAACTATGAGTTTGATCTTCAAGATATAACTTTACGATCTTTTTTACTATATTGCTAGTATCGTTAGAATTGGTTCTTGACACTTCCATAAAGTTATGTGGAATATCACTTACGTATGTAGAATCTTGTTATGTGGTAATGAATGATCATAAGTCAATAAAAAAGGCAATAGCAAAGGTAAATATCCTTACTCATTTCATTGTTTTGGAAATTATTGTCAACCATATGTGCAAAAACTAATCTAATGTATTCTTGTATATAGCTCAAGAGTAATGAGCCAAAACATGTCTAAGGAGGAAGGAGATGCTACAACCAAAAGATACATGAAGAGCAATAGTAAGACATTGCCTCAATGCTCAAGAAGTGAAGACCTCTGAAGTATGGAGTTGCTAGCTTGTTTTCATTTTCATGGACAATGTTTTATTCGTTTTGGTGTATAAGTCATTTTGGTGTATAAGTCATTTTGGTTGTACTATGGTGAATGTAATCTGGATAATATTTGGCAAAAGTGAATGAATGCAGCTGAGTAATGGTTTATGCTTTTGGAACACAACAAGTTGTTTATGCTACATAATTTAAGAATGTCAAGCTTTTCAAACAAGGCAGTTAATGCAAAAAATATACAGAAACTCAATATTTTATGTATGTTATGGTCAAAATTCTGTTAAAAATATACTTCAGGGGACAAATCGCACCACAAAAGTTTAGGGAGTCATTTTACATAGTTTAGGGGGATATCGCAACAAACTGATAGTTAAGGGGAATCTACCAAAAATAACATCCCAAAATTCATACCGAAAATATCCCTCCGGTCCTCACGTGACTAGCACGAAAGCACAATACTCTGGGGAATTATTTGAGACTCACACTTATTTGTTCAGCGGCTAGCTTTAATTAAGAAACTTTTTTTAATGGAAACTTTGCGTGATCAAGCTATGCCAAGTTTGTTTCCTGAATAATAACCAAAGATAATCACGACTGTGGAACTAGATTAGTCGAGTGAATAAGGCAAAACAATAGATAATGTTATTCACAGCAAGATAGTAAAACAGATCCTGTCAGTCAATATTACTCTAACATTGAAATTCTAATATTGCCAGAATACTTGCACTTTCAATAATAATAATTATTATTAACTAAAGTTGGTATAGACTTACACCAACTCTTTTTTTTCCTTGAACTTCATGTTTTTAGAATCGATGTTAATTGAATCTTCACCCATGGTACCTTATGGCCATACTACCTTGAATTTGACAAAATAAAAAGCACATTAGTTGCTACTTGTGATGCACCGATACCGATACCAAGACGACTATGCAGTACCCGATACATATCGATACCGATTAAGATATCGATACCAGCTCTGACTTATCCGATACGCCACATGGCGTATCCTTTAATTTTGAAATTTAAAAAATCTCGATACGTATCTGATACGTTTTTTTAGGCGTATCGGAACTATTATGGGTCTTTTTTATAAACTTTTAATATTTGATGGGTTAAATATTTAAATATAAATTCCACCAAATATAAAATGAAATAAAAAAATAAAAATCTCTTTATCAATGGCACGATTCAGGTCTCATTATTTTTACAATTATACTTTTGTTTTTCTATTCATAATCACAACCACCAACATGCGCCATCTTCAAGTTTGTTATGTTGTTTTTTAACTTATTAGTAATAAATAATTCACGTTTATATGTCTTTTTTTCATATTTGATGCATGATTTTTTTAATGTTAAACATTTCTTTGTGTATTTCTAATTTTTCTTGTTTAAGTTTTAAATTTTATTGCTTGTTAAAAATAAAAAATACATATGATAAATATTAATAATTATTTATATATAGACGTATCTTTGCCGACCGGTATCGGCTATTTTTAAAAAATGCCGTATCGGCATATCCATACCGTACTGTGCCCGTACCGTCGTACCAGAACCCGTGCAACAAAGGTTGCTACGTACATTTTATTGTTGTTTCTCAAGTACAATTGGTAGAGACACCAAGCTATTGTGTTTATCTTCAAATTATATGCTTTTAGCGCTGGTGTTGAATCTTCACCTAATGCTTTGTATTTTTTTTTTTGTACATTTCATTATATTTAAGTTACTCGTAGCTATAATTATTTGAGACTCACACCAAAATATATTTTTTCTTGAACTTTGTGCGTTTGATACAAGTGTTTTCACCTAATAGTACACTATAAGTTTCAAAAAAGTAGTCCACTTGCTACTTCCTGTTATTACTTTTTAACAATTGATAGAGACTCACATAACAAATTTTATAAACTTCATGTTTTCAATTGAATATTTAACAATTGATAGAAACTGAAACTCAAACCAAATTTTATAAAGTTCATGTTTTTAGTTGAGTCCACACTTAATACTACAGTGTATTTAACAGTTGGTTGAAACCACACCAAATTGTATAAATGAAGGGCGGACCTAAGCTTGAGCTTACCTAGGCCCAATCCCATGCATGTGGTCTTATGCGATTTAGTACACATAATACTAGTTTTTATAAATTACACCGCTAAAAAAATATTTTATGCTTTTTTCGCTCATATTTTTTTCGTTATAATTTCAAATTATTCTAATTTTCAGTCGAAAATAGATAAATTCCTAAGTAATATTCTTATTTGATTTATATCTTATCGACGAATTAAAAAATCATGTAAGATTTTAAAATAAATTAGGAGGATCAAAAACTAATAGAGACGACTCTAACAACTCTTTAGCACCCTCTCGTCGTAGCGCATGTTAAAATAATTTCATGGGTCTGCCCCTGTATAAATGTCATGCTTTTCGGTGAGTCCACAACTAATATTATACCTTGTATTTAACAATTAGTTGAAACTCACACCAAATTCTATAAATGTCATGCTTTTCGTTGAGTTCACACCTAATACTACCTTGTATTTAACAATTAGTTGAAACTCACACCAAATTTTTTAATTGTCATGCTTTTCGTTGAATTCACACCTAATACTACCTTGTATTTAACGATTGGTTGAAACTCACACCAAGTTTTTTAAATGCCATGCTTTTCGTTGAGTCTACACCTAATACTACCTTGATTTTAACAATTGGTAGAAACTCACACCAAATTTTATAAATGTCATGCTTTTTATTGAGTCCACACCTAATACTACCTTGAATTTAACAATTGGTTGAAACTCACACCAAATTTTATAAATGTCATGTTTTTCACTGAGTCCACACCTAATACTACCTTGAATTTAACAATTGGTTGAAACTCACACCAAATTTTATAAATGTCATGCTTTTCGTTGAGTCTACACCTAATACTACCTTGATTTTAACAATTGGTAGAAACTCACACCAAATTTTATAAATGTCATACTTTTCGTTGATTCCACACCTAATACTACGTCGTATTCAACAATTGATTGAGACTCACAACAAATTTTTTAAATGGCATGCTTTTCGTTGAGTCCACACCTAATACTACATTGCATTTAACAATTGGTTGAAACTCTCACCAACTTTTATAAATTTCATGCTTTTCGTTGAGTTCACAACTAATACTACCTTGTATTCTTTAAATAAATAAATAAGAAGGAAAAAAAACAAAAAACAACACCTCACTTGCTACATACATTTTATTGTTGTTTTTCAACTAGCGCAGTAACGCCATCTTTCTTTATCCTCCGACTTATGTCTTTGGTACTAGTGTTACTTTAATCTTTCCCTAACTCGTCTTCGTATTTTTTTCAAACGTTTTATTTTTGTTGGTTTTAACTATAATTAGTTGAGTCTCGTATCAAAATTTTGAATTTTTCTCTCAACTTCGTGCTTTTGATACAAGTGCTAAGTGAATATCTTCACCTAGTGCTACCATGTACGTTCCAAGAAAAGTCAACTTTTTTTTTTTCATAAGATAGAAAGTTTATTTTTTTTATTAATATAAGTTTCCATAACTGTTAAAATGGGGCATGATTTTATTGTTTTTAAATTTTTAAAAATAAGTAATAACATTATTCATATGACTGAATAAAATTATTCTAATTTTACTGAGTTCACCCCTCTTAGTTAATATTACGTCTTAATTCCTTAAATAATTACCAAAGACAAAATTGAAAGCTGCTCATATATATCCCGAGTGCAAATCACGTATTAAGGATATTTATTGTTTCTGTCCCAACATGCCCAAGGTGTTAATGAATCACCAAAAGCAAAAAAGGTGTTAATCATTAAGTTTTTGCTTGCATAATAATTATTGAATTAATTACCCTAAGTCAACCGATATCCGAGTACTTTTAATTCACTTACATTTTCATGTTCAAGACAACACCAACTTACCAATATATTTAATGTTATAGGATGTGGCAATTGTCAAAAGTTGCTGGATAATGAACTTTATGAAATTAATTTTTGTAATAAGGTCAATATTTTGTAAATACAAATGACCATAATCTAAATATATTTGGAAGATCCGATTCAATTCTTGTAATTACTGAATGTGTAACAAAAAGTACTTTCTATGCAAGAATGTAATTTACAAATTTATTTCCGAACATTAACATTTCTTATATAAAAAGTGTAAATTTGGAAATCAATTCAAACGTTGGACCAAAATCGATTTGTTTATAGTATAATAGATATAGATAAGATACAAATTAATTACCAAGTCAGCCAATATCTAGTACTTTTAATTCACTTACATTTTCACGTGTAAAAACAACACAAACTTATGTATTTATTTTTAAGTATAGTGTGTGGTAACAGTCAAAAGTGTTGTAAAATAAACCGTGTGGCATTGATTTTCGTAATAAAGCAATATTTTGTAAATACAAATGACCATATTCTAAATAGATTTGAAAAATCCGACTCAGTTCTTGTAATTATTGAATACAAAAATAGTCTCTAGACAATAAATTCCACCTCATCCAAAGTTTCAAAATAACACACACACACCCATACACATACATTACTCTCAAACAAGCAATCGATACAATAGAGGAACTTGCAGATTGGCACTTTTTTTTTTTTCTTCATATCAAATATATGTATATGAAACCAATTTATTTTTCAATATATATGCTTGGAGAGAGCAAAATTATTTTTTATACTTGAACTGATTTAATCTCTATATCCATTAAAGTCTCAAATTCTTAAGGATTTTCAACAACTTCGAGATCTGAAATGGCAGGAAAGAATTCTTCAGTTTCAGGCCACATGGTATGTTGCGCTTTCTTCTTTGTAAAAACTTTCTTGCTTATCTTCTTCATATTCTTTATGTATCTAGTTTTAGATCTATAACAAATGTTTGTACAACATTTGAGAGGCTTTGTGTTGTCCTTCTTCTCTTTTGTTCATAAACTCACCATTTCAAATGATGGTGATTAATTATATTAGAATGGGATCATGCTACACCTAGTAAAAAATGTTTATGAATGTGGTAATCATAAACAACAAATAAATCCTAGATCTATAATTAGTGTGGGTAGTTTTTTCTTTAATAAAGTTATAACTATCTCAAATACGCGCGGTAATTATTTTAAGAAGAAAGTGAGTCAAAAAATAATAAAATTATACATTTGGAGAAGAAATTGAATAAAAAATATAAAAGATTTAAGAATATAATAGTCATATATAAACATCAAAGAGATTCTAGATCTACAATTAATTCTTTTCTTGAAATTAAAATGTCTATGTTTATTATATATTTTATGAAAATAAATTGAGTAAATTTCTAAAATTGCACACATTTTTAAATATAGGGGTAATCATTGTAAATTTCGAAACATGATGAGGGATAGTCTTGTAGTTACGTAAAACTATGGGGATGTATCTGTAATAATTCCATCCCTGTAAAATTCACTCACTCAGCTTCAAAACATCACAACACCAACAAATTGATTGTACCTTCAAAACCCTAGATCTGTGCTTTTATCAACAAATTGATTGTACCTTCTGAAAATGGATGACTACTTTCACTGCTCACACACTGTAAAGTCTGTAACCCTAACATTGCAATTGGAGCGGTAAATTCTCTCTCTCTCTCTCTCTCTCTCTCTCTCTCTCTCTCTCTCTCTCTCTCTCTCTCTCTCTCTCTCTCTCTCTCTCTATTTTTTAATTGCTGAATGTGATCTCTGTTCTATCAATGGCATTGTATACATGAATCTTGATGATTTGTTTTGTTGATTTTAATAAGTACACATTAAATGAATCTTAGATTTAAACCTTCTTTAATTGCAATTGGACATAATTTGCGACTCTACTTGTTTACAGCGTAAAAACAGAAGCTCGTCACGCGACGCTCAGAACTTGGAGGCGAGTCCTCGTGCTGACAGAAACCCAAAAAAGAGGGGAAGAAGTCAGCTAATATCCAAGCAAAATGATGAAGCTCGATTTAATCAGCTGCGGCCAAAAGTTGATTGCTCATCAAGGAAAGAACTGATCCGAGGTAATTATGTAGCTAGCTCCTGTAGTAAAAATATTTGATATGATATCATGAAGTTGCTATGATGCTATCCTTGGTTTGGTCAAGAATAGTTAGTCTGTTAAACAGTTTGCGTGTTTGTCACTTATCATAGATAAATGAGGTATATATTATTACGTCTTTTTAGAATGGAATTTATCCCGCAACAAGTTGGTTAACTCTACGCAACTTTTATTAATAAATTGCAAATTTTAGCTCACACGAGGGTGATTCTATCTTTCTTTCTTTCTTTGTAAAACTGGCTTTATTACCGACTCATAATTTGCAAGAGTCATTTGTCTTTGAAGAGACTCGAGTTCATTTATTTGATGATTTGGTTGGCTCTTTTGCCTGATTTGAAGAGTTTATAGATCTTTTGAGGCCTACGAATTATGAAAAGAGGTGTTGCCTACTTTGGGAGGATTTATTGTTTCCCTGAATACACTTGGTGGAGTTTACGATGGTTTATACCAAAACTACTTCCCTTCCAACCAACAACTAAGCCACCTATCAAAAGGTGTACAATTACAATCACAATGGTACGTTTCTACTACCCTTCACATGGAGGATGTATACGGTATGCTCAAAGATTGTCACAAAGAAGGTACTAAATTCTTTTCGCTACAAATGGAAACCTCCAAGGACCTCATCACCATAGTTGATCTTGTGATCGCTTGCCATACACAAGTACAATAAATTCAACATTGGCGGTGTAGCCAGACGCAACAATGCCTTAGTGGTTGTGGTGGAATTTTAAGAGATCATATGGGAACCTTGTCTTTACCTTTTCTTATTCAATACCAAATGGATTATTCGAATTCGGGAACTTTAAAAGCGTGATCTCGTTCTCTTGTCAAGCCCTAAGTCCTAAACCCTGCACGTCCTCTTGTCATTGCACTTCCACTAAGTTGAGAATATTATTTTGGAAGTTGACTTGTAGTCCCTTGGTTTGGACACAAGCATCAACCCCCTTAGTTGTTGAGAAGGCATGGAAAATCATCCTTGCTTAACCTCTATAATCTATTATTGGCTCCTACGCTTCTAGAGAGCAAAGTTTGCACACTAATTTACCAACTTGGGAGAAAATCATACCTTTGATTAAGGATTATGTCATTTGAAATGATTTACTTACCATATTAAGTCTATAATAATAATCTATAAATAATGGTGGAAATGTTGAGCATAGGCAAGTCAGTAAGTTTAAGGCTTTAAGTGGCTAAGGCTTGGTGAATACAACAATTTTCATTATTCCCTGTTCTTGTTTCTTATCTCTTAGTTACCTTCTATAGTTCATTTCTGTAAGAAAAGAATTGGTGTATCTCACGTGACGTCAGCAATAATTATTTATCCTTTTCGCTATCCCTGGTTCATAAAAATTTGTTCGAACTGTCAATCATTTATGCTAGCAACACGATCACAAATGAAGAATCGTGTGGAATGTGTACAACAAGTTTTCACTGCTCTCCAGTTCGATATAAGCGACATAAAGACCAGTTCGATATAAGCGACATAAAGACCCAACTGAAGTCCTTTCCATCGGATATGACGGAATTTCGAGCCGTCTTGACCGATCTTCACCACTCGATCACAAGTTCAAGAGGAATAACAAAAGATTCTCAGGCACTGCATTAGAGTACGATGAAATGTAATGCTCCATGGCAATCTTGTTGTTGTCATGCGAGTAGCTCAAATGTCCAAGATCATTAGTGATCATTAGTGTTGCAAATATCCAAGATCATTAGTGTTGCCGAGCTATTCTAAGAAATATTTCAACTTTTGAATATCTCTGGTATCCTCTTGTAGATCACAATATAATCAACATAATATTTGATAAATGTGTTTTTTTTTTATCAAGATTCTAGTTATGAAGGAGCAATATATTTTGAGCTTGTTGCATGAAAAGTAATAGTATTATTACAGTGACCCAATTTTCATACTCAAGGATCTGTTAAGGTAATATTAATTAGTCGTGTTACCTTGTAAATGAATTTAAAACATGAACCTATAGGTGATTCTTATTCCTTAGAAAACCCTCGCTCAAATTACTACTATCTCTTATATAACTCATTCCATCCCTAAGATATTTATTTCTTAACTCGTTATTACCCGAACCATTGAGGCACTTACTTTGATGTGTGTTGGATCACTCGACCACTTCATAACCGGTAAACCAACACCATGTAATCACATTTTGGTTAGCCAAGAAAGATGTATTAGATGTGAATATCAAAATCGTGCGAATTAACATGCGGGTTCTAGATTCAAATGGTTCTTTAAATTAGCTTTTGTTCTTGAGAAATAGCTTAATTTGATCCCACTCTGCAAAAGATAATTTTACTAGATTATCAGCTTTCTTGGTACCCACGTGGAGTAAAGATCAAGACATCGAAGAAACCACAAAGATCATATCTAAGAAATTTCGTCATGAGATAATGTGTCCACGAAATTTCAAATTGTACTTGATTTATAACTTTTGGAAACAACACAGACTTTGAGTTATTATAGAGTGTAGTTCGTGTTGATTTTCGATGTAAATGTCTATTTGCAACAAACACTCCACGCACCAAAAGGAAGGAATGTAATCCACAATTTTGCTATCAAGCTTACATCTAAAAATCGAGATCGAACTTGCAGTTTTACGCTAATAAGAATTGGCATAATACAATCAAGTGTAGAGTTAAGAGGTTTAGATGGAATGTGGAAATGAGTGTAAGGCGAGATTTTTTCAACAATCTCTGGCCTGGTTAGGCATATGTATGATATTTGTAAAATAAAATAGACAATGAGAAACGAATTAGTGCGCATTCAAATAAACATTTGGTAGAGTTCATATAAACTTTTCGTGAAATGAGAAGTAGATCATAATTGTATAAGTTTAAGACGAAAATGTGTTAATATTTGTTCGTGTACGACTTGTGTTTGATAATGTTAACATGCGGCGAATCTAACACTCCTTATGTGCTTCCTTATTTAATATGTTTTTTCACGCTCTCTACTTTAAAGCTTAATTTCTTTTTATAGCGTGGAAAACCGCAACCACTTTCCTTACAATGCGCATTAGATAAACGTTGTAGTTTGGAAACTTGGTTAGCTAGCCAAACCATAGTACCATACTAGTCTAATCATGTGTGACCTAAAAGGCATAGAATCTAGTTGCTCAATGTAGAAATCGAACTTTAGACAAAAAGAAGAATCTCACCTCTTTAACGAATTAGACAACCATTGTAGGTACTTTGAATATTAATACTTTTTTACCCAATATTCTCATTTGAAAAATTCCCCTAAAGCACATTATACTCTATTCTTTTTACAAACAACACACTAGAATAATCACATAATGTGTTTGCGAAGACTAATATTTGACAATTGGCACGCACAATGAAAGCTAGTTATTAATCGACAATCATTGTAACTACAACTATGTAACCAATGGAAACTAGTTAATATTCGACAATAATTTTAACCACAATACTATAACTAATGACAATTGTTATAATACATAACTACTCCATATTTCTCCGGGGTAACATACTTATTATGTTGCTTCCGAACTATGGAACCACTCAAAAAAACCTAAACAAACATGAAAGGAGTGGCATGAAGACCAACCAAAATAAGATGTAAATGCTCACAGGATATATTTGATTGTTGCAATCCTGGGTTTATTGGCCGCAACGACCAAATAAAATGATGCATCGCCACGGACTAGAGTTTTCACTTAG
This sequence comes from Linaria vulgaris, assembly GCA_948329865.1. NCBI lineage: Eukaryota > Viridiplantae > Streptophyta > Magnoliopsida > Lamiales > Plantaginaceae > Linaria > Linaria vulgaris. The sequence goes on along the minus strand of OX415254.1, from coordinate 109,016,402 downwards.
AAGAAGCAAAGTCCAACAAATTTTCAGCTCTAAGTGTAGGTATGAACAAGTTGGAGGAAAACAATTCTTTGCCAAACTTATATTTTTAGATGTAAGACGATTCTTTACACTTTCTTACCCGACAACTTAACGCTACTTTCGTACTTTGTTACCTATTACTTTTTCGCCTAACAAGCAAGCACTCCCCTTTGTAGTGCTTTTAGCCCAGCAATAATATTTTTAACCTTTCTAAGTGCCAAAATTACCTAAGAAGGCTCTTTTGTGGCTTGGAAATCTATCTCATTAACTCCACGAGAACTACTAAATCAACTTATCATAAAACTAGTAGTTGTAATAAGTTTGAGAGGTAGATATCTATGATAGTGTGTCACCCACTTAAATATTTAAATGGTTGTGGCACGACCACTTCAGAAAGTTCTCACATGGCATTCAGACATCGTGAATTTCAGTCTTTTCATCTACATGTAGTTCTTGTTTCTAACTATTTACAATCTCTAAACAGTGAAATCACATCTAATGAAATTACAAAAAGTATAAAAAGAAGTATTTAGATATTGATAAAATCACATTTAACGAAATTACAAAAAGGAGCAAGTACTCTTGGTTTAATAATGGAAATTTAAGATGGGGCGACCCCGTACCTCAACACCATTTTTAGGAAGGTGAACAAAAAAAGCTAATACGGTCAAGGTAATTGTGGGTACGATATCGATTCGTACCTATATCTAGGGGCGTTCTGACGTTCGTTCTTAAATTTAGTAGAACTTATCAAAAACTGAAGTAACGAAAATGATGGGTAGCAAAAAGAAGACTTAAAATATATGTTCAATATCAATATCCATCATAAAAAGTATTAGAATCAATGATTGAAGACGAGAAAATTTGCCAATTGTCATTCTAATATACTTATCGTGACATTTGAATACAAATGTCACTAGCATAATGTCACTATTAAGTCATTTTTGTTGTAGTGTGATAAATCTATTCATAGCCGTGCAATCTGTTTAGTAGTTAACGTAGTATAGGCGGCAGTCTATTTCCTAGTTAACCTACTATAAGTTTCCACAAATGCAGTATTAACGGATGAGGATCGCTCTTCTTGTTTCGTATAATTTGTTTATAATTAGATTTTATATATTTATGTTCTCGACGTATCCTTAATGCTTTCTTAATAGAAATGGATTGGCTCATATTTTACTTAACCTTATTAATCAGCCTCGGAGGTGGCCGCGGGGAGAGTTAATTTTCTTAAATATTAGTTTGATTCTTTCATTCGTTTTCATAGAAATAAAACAACACATTAGTTGTGTTATGGTTGTGTTTTTAATGTCAGTTTCACATATTATTTGTTTTTAAAACTAGATTACTTAAGAAATATAATGAAATATGATATACATTTAGGTGACTATACTGACTATTTACATGAAAGGGAAATTAAAAAAAAAACTGGCGCAACTGATAATTAATGAATTTTGTTGCTGTGACCTCCATATAACTCTTAAATAGTTTTCTTAAAAATATATCTAGTTTAAAATTTTTAAATTTATTTTTATTTGAATTATAGTTAAGCATAGTAATTAAGAAAACCACTGACAGATACATACCTATACTTCGTTAGATTACCACGTTGGCACCTAGCTACACTTCTAATTGCAATATTTCAGCCAAATCAGTTGCGTTTTAATCACCCGCCAGCCAAATATGAATGTGATCTTTGTTCAATGTCTTAAGTGGTACTTAAGGAGATCAGATTCAGCTAATGGTCTTGTTTTCTTCCATTCTCTGTATAATTGGTTTAGATACCTCTTCTTACTCTTTTTATGCGTAATAAACTAGATGTACTATCTGGACATATCGCAGTGACTTAATCACAGGTTTCACATATTTTCTGAATTTTTATGTAGGAAATGACTATGAAAATACAGATTCGAACGGTGATTCGCTCGTAATCATTGAAGATCCAAGCGGTAATGAAGAAGGCACATCACGTGAAAGGAACGGAATTCCTGAAGAAAATCCAGTCGGAAACAAAGTAAATGAGGGTGGTGAAACTGAGATCCAGAATGAAGGGAACCAAGGTTTCTCAAAACATGGTGATCTGTTCAGGAAGCTTTCAGATTCTGTATTGGAAAGGGAGCCAATGCTTGGAGAGGATGAAAGCAATGCAGTACCTAAACAGACGACACCTTGGGATCCAAATCAGAGTTCTCTTCCTAAGAAGTTCAGATTTGAAGACGAGGTGCCTAAACAGGTGGAGAAAACAAATTCTGAGATAGAGCTCGAACAAATGTTTGCTCTACACGATTTCTATAGGTCATTACCGGATTCTTTCGATCACTCTAAGGTAAGTTCAGCATAGTCACTCTTTATGTGCGTATAGACATATAAATATTTTGATAACATACCTTTATAATATTCAGTACGACTAGTTTTCATGAAGTGGGGTACCTTCCTTGCTTTATTTACTATCTTAATGGAGGTTCCTTAAGAGGAATCTACATGTTTAGTTACATTCTTTTGTTTGAAAACTAATGGTCCTTAAGTAATCTGTGCGCAAAATTTGTTGTCCGTTATCGGCTTATCTATAACCAGTTTGATCTATTGTTTGAGCTATATATTTTTTTAATATCTCTCAGTATTCAGCTGAATATTTTTGAACTACCTGGATGAGCATTCACCTGGTGTACCTGAACAAATGTTGTTTTCTAGATTTATGTGTTTAGTTGCATGCTTATTCCATTTTCTCTTGTATTTATACATGTTGGCGATTTGCCTGCTTCTATAGTATAGATGAAATAGAATTCAAGTTTAGATAGACAGATATTGAGACTTTTAACTTTGAGGAATGTTTCAGTTCTTTACTCATTTACTGAGGCTTCAAGTATCGCATTTGACTTAAGTGTCAAGGTCTTGATATGTAATTGGAATTTCAAACATTCTTCTGCTTCAGATGCGAAATACTGTTTACCTTTTAGTTTTCCAGGTCTTGTAATACTATTTTACTTGAGTTGTAAGGCAAAAGAATTTAACATAGGATTCTCTTCATGTTAACCTTTATTTTGTCGGAGGAGTGGTATTACCGGGAGACATCTCATGGAAAATATTGAGAATATAAGTTCCATTGTATCATGTCATCATAATTAAAGATGGTATCATAATTTACATTAACTTATATTCTTTATTCTTCACAACGAAACTTGAGCAGAAATTTATTTCACTTATTTCTCACTTGCGTTCTCTGTTGACCAATATGTCTGATATTGGTGTGATGTCTAATGCCCTGTTACTGGATAGCAGGTTGCTCAAGAACGTGAAAATAGTCCTGTTGGAGGAGAAACTGAAGATCCTCCATGTCAGCATGAGTTCGTCCTTCGAGATGATGAAGGGAAAATATGTCGCAAATGTGATCATGTGGCCGATGCTGCAAAAGACATAATCCCAGATTGGGTAAGTATGCGGGTATGGTTGGGTCATCATGATCAATAGGTGTTCAAAACTTATCATGTTGAATGTTGAAACAAGTCATATAGTTGAATTTTAGTGTGTTTTTAGGGAGTGCTTTAACTATTATCCTAAATTTTATCCTTTTGCTTGTGTAGGCAGAAAAATCTCCTCGAGAATCCAACAAGGAAAGATCTCTAAGAAGAGAAGAGGATGGGTCACAGTTTGACGAACTTCATCTGCCGTATTCAACGAATAATAATACTGCTTTCAATTGTAACAATGGAACTGTTTGGAACATAAAGTCTGGTGTAAGAGAAACTATGTACAAACATCAGCAAGCAGGGTTCGAGTTTCTCTGGATGAACTTAGCAGGAAGCATAAATCTTGCAGATCTGAAGAGCTCTGTCGCCCCTACTACTGATGTGGGTGGATGCGTCATTTCACATGCGCCAGGGACGGGGGAAACCCGCCTAACCATTGTTTTTATTGAAACTTATTTAAAAGTTTTTCCCAACTGCCGACCGGTGATTGTTGCTCCAGCAAGTATGCTTCTCACATGGGAAGAGGAGTTCAAAAAATGGAATGTTGGCTTCCCATTCCATAACAACTATATTATTCTATTATGTTGATTCTCTCCGTTGACAGACGGGACATCTTGCTGGAGCCAAAGGAAACATGGACATTACTCGCATGGTCAAGATATATGAATGGAACAAGGGAGGAAGCATCCTGGGTATCAGCTATAGTTTGTATGAAAAGCTGACAGGCGAGACAGGCACAAAAGGGAAAAAGTCCAAACAAAGGAGCGCTGATCTAAGGAAAATACTTCTTGAAAAGCCTGGATTGGTTGTTATGGACGAAGGTCATACCCCTCGCAACCAAAATAGCAACATTTGGAAAGTCCTCGTTAAACTCAACACTGCCAAACGGGTTATTCTTTCTGGAACTCCTTTTCAGAATAACTTTTCGGAACTCTTCAATACATTGCGTTTGGTGAGGCCGGGTGTTGCTGATGTACTTGAGAAGGACAAAGCATTTAGTGCTATGATCTCGTTGAAGGGTAAGAAAAACTCTGATACAAAAGATTCTCAATCTGCTTCAGATTCAGAATCCATGGCCTCTGCCGTGAAGAAGCTAAAAGCAGTCATGTCTCCTTTTGTTCATGTTCACAAAGGGACCATTCTTCAGGAGAGTCTCCCTGGATTGAGAGACACTGTCGTTCTTCTTAAACCATCAGGATTGCAGAAGAGTTTAATCGAGGCGCAAGAAAAGCGGGCAGTCTCGTTGAATTCCGATTATCCAGTGGCGCTAATGTCCATGCACCCCTACCTTTTCAATTATCGTGATGCAAAAAATCAGGGGCTCGGAATTAAACTGGATGCGGTGGAGGCATCCATGCTGAATCCTAATGATGGGGTCAATACTAAGTTCCTTATCGAGCTGGTGCGTCTTAGTTTGGCAATGAATGAAAAGGTGCTCATATTTAGCCAGTACATTCTGCCTTTAGAACTAATAAAGGTACAGCTGACCGAAGTCTTCTAGTGGATTGAGGGAAGCAAATTCTGTAAATGCATGGAAAGGTAGATCAAAAACAGCGGCAGATGTTACTAAATGCTTTCAACAATCCACAAAATGAGGCAAAGGTCATGCTAGGCTCCACGAAGTGCTGTTCTGAAGGTTGCGTCAAGGGTAGTTCTGTTAGACGTTGTTTGGAACCCTTCGGTTGAACGTCAAGCGATTTCTCGTGCGTACAGAATTGAGCAAAAGAAGTTTGTACACACGTATCATTTGATGACTGCTGGGACAAGCGAGTTTGACAAATACTGCAGGCAAGTTGAGAAGGAGAGATTGTCCGAGCTTGTGTTCTTCTCTTCTTCGAATGAAAGCCAACAGCGCATAGCCACGGTAACAGAGGACAAGATCCTGGAAGCGATGGTTTCTCATGTAAAACTGAAGGATATGTTTGAGAGAATCATCAAGCAACCAAAGGAAACTGACTTGATTCAGACTTTTGGTCTCGTACAAACGCAAAAGTTCTTTAGTTTTAGTTTTTCCTTTGAGTGTACTTTATATTCGCTTTCAGTTGTGCTACTGGACATCACTTTTTGAAATAAAACTTAATTTCTGGAAATATTATTGCCTTTGCATCCATTTTCTTGAATGTGCAGATCATTTTGGGTGTAAAGTAGATTATGCTCTACTTTTGTACGAGCATATATCAGTAATTCATGCCTTGCCTGAATGAGAATTGTATCTTTAGGCTGATAATCTTGATACTTGTTTCCTTTTGTCAAAGCTCACAAATATCTACGAATCTGATCCGATTCTAAATGTCTACTGGAAACGTGGATATCTAGTTGCTAGAAGCAGTTGATAAATTGCAGAAGGACCGAACTTGAGCTTGATTTTACTTTCCATTTCTCTTCTGTTTCATCTAGTTTTCTTTCTTGATCCAAGCAATTCTCGTCATGTATAGAAAACACTGTCTGTTGGTTTTTCTACTATTGCAGGAGCCCTCCGATGGGACGCTCTCCTTTCCTAGTCATTAGTACTCACCATTGGTTTCGACATACTGTTATTTTCAAGTGATCGTGTTTTGTACTTTTTCTCATTTTTGCGAAAACGATGGATTAAGTCCTGCTGGCCTGTCAATTGTTAATTGATTGTATCTTAGACTAAATATTTTGCAGTATTAACTGGTTCTGTGAAGCATGGAATGAATGTCCCTCGTGTAGTCGCATTTCAAATTTCAAAATGTTGCACATTGTGATCTACTCTTCTCATGTATCTGAAAAATGTGGATTAAATTGTCTTGGCATGTTTGATTGATTTGTATCCTGGACTAAAGATTTACTATTCTTGTATAGTTTTGAGGATTTGTGTCAACCGCTTCTTAAAGAATGCAAGACATGAATGTCCCTCATCTTGTCGCATTTCAAACGCCGGAAAGTCTCATATTTTGATTGTGTTCATACTTTTTTCCATATACAGAAGCTGTGGTATTGATCATCTTTGACATGTCAATTGATGGCATCACTATCCTGGACTAGTATTGATTGATTTATTTTTTCGCGTGGCTGATAAAACATTGACTGATAAATTAAAAAAGTAAAAGAAAGAACGAGTTTAATATATTGGAATAAAAGCATCAAATCCCCTAAACTATACACGTTTTTGCGACTTGCTCCTTAAACAAATTTAATAAGCAATTTCTCCCCTAAACTATGCACTTTTGTGCGATTTGCCTTTCGCCTGATTCCGCCCAATATTCCCCGGAATATTCGTTTTCGTGCGAGTCACGTGAGGGGTATTTTCGGTAGTTTTTTTTCCAGTAAAAAAAGAAAAGCACTAAACTACTAAGTTGAGGGGCAAATTGAAACTCTTCCTATTTGTAAAAAAAAAAAAAAAAAAAAAAAAAAAAAAAAAAAAAAAACGCATTCCATACTTAGCCAAAACTCTTGCAAAAAAAGTGATGTGTTTGTGTAATTGTGTATAGTTACAGATGATTTACTATGATCGCGGACAGATAGCTAGGTGCCGGATTACTTGGGCTGATTTTTGTTTAGCGTCGATAGGTAATTTTTTCCATGCTTCCCTGCACCTTTCCTAGACTCTGAGAAGTTAATCGTGTAAGATTTTAAAATAAATTAGTAGGATCAAAAACTAATAGAGACGACTCTAACAACTCTTTAGCACCCACTCGTCGTAGCGCATGTTAAAATAATTTCCTGGGTCTGTCCCTGTATAAATGTCATGCTTTTCGGTGAGTCCACAACTAATACTATACCTTGTATTTAACAATTAGTTGAAACTCACATCAAATTCTATAAATGTCATGCTTTTCGTTGAGTCCACACCTAATACTACCTTGTATTTAACAATTGGTTGAAACTCACACCAAATTTTACAATTGTCATGCTTTTCGTTGAGTTCACACCTAATACTACCTTGTATTTAACGATTGGTTGAAACTCACACCAAATTTTATAAATGCCATGTTTTTCGTTGAATCTACACCTAATACTACCTTGATTTTAACAATTGGTAGAAACTCACACCAAATTTTATAAATGTCATGCTTTTCATTGAGTCCACACCTAATACTACCTTGAATTTAACAATTGGTTGAAACTCACACCAAATTTTATAAATGTCATGCTTTTCATTGAGTCCACACCTAATACTACCTTGAATTTAACAACAATTGGTTGAAACTCTCACCAACTTTTATAAATTTCATGCTTTTCGTTGAGTCCACACCTAATACTACCATGTATTCTTTAAATAAATAAATAAGAACGGGAAAAAAAACAAAAAACAACACCTCACTTGCTACATACATTTTATTGTTGTTTTTCAACTAACGCAGTAACACCATCTTTTTTTATCCTCCGACTTATGTCTTTGGTACTAGTGTTACTTTAATCTTTCCCTAACTCGTCTTCGTATTTTTTTTCAAACGTTTTATTTTTGTTGGTTTTAACTATAATTAGTTGAGTCTCGTATCAAAATTTTGAATTTTTTTCTCAACTTCGTGCTTTTGATACAAAAGTGTTAAGTGAATATCTTCACCTAGTGCTACCACGTACGTTCCAAGAAAAACCAACTTTTTTTTTCATAAGGTAGAAAATTTAATTTTTGTTTATTAATATAAGTTTCCATAACTATTAAAATGGCATGATTTTATTTTTTTAAAATTTTAAAAATAACTAATAACATTTTTTATATGACTGAATAAAATTATTCTAATTTTACTGAGTTCACCCCTCTTAGTTAATATTACGTCTTAATTCCTTGAATAATTACCAAAGACAAAATTGAAAGCTGCTAATATATATCCCGAGTGCAAATCACGTATTAAGGATATTTATTGTTTCTGTCCCAACATGCCCAAGGTGTTAATGAATCACCAAAAGCAAAAAAGGTGTTAATCATTAAGTTTTTGCTTGCATAATATTTATTGAATTAATTACCCTAAGTCAACCGATATCCGAGTACTTTTAATTCACTTGCATTTTCATGTTCAAAACAACACCAACTTACCAATATATTTAATGTTATAGGATGTGGCAATTGTCAAAAGTTGTTGGATAATGAACTTTATGAAATTAATTTTTGTAATAAGGTCAATATTTTGTAAATACAAATGACCATAATCTAAATATATTTGGAAGATCCGATTCAATTCTTGTAATTACTGAATGTGTAACAAAAAGTACTTTCTATGCAAGAATGTAATTTACAAATTTATTTCCGACCCTTAACATTTCTTATATAAAAAGTGTAAATTTGGAAATCAATTAAAACGTTGGACCAAAATCGATTTGTTTATAGTATAATAGATATAGATAAGATACAAATTAATTACCAAGGCAGCCAATATCTAGTACTTTTAAATCACTTACATTTTCACGTGTAAAAACAACACAAACTTATGTATTTATTTATAATAAGTATAGTGTGTTGTAACTTGTAACTGTCAAAAGTGCTGTAAAATAAACCTTGTGGCATTCATTTTCGTAATAAAGCAATATTTTGTAAATACAAATGACCATATTCTAAATAGATTTGAAAAAATCCGACTCAGTCCTTGTAATTATCGAATACAAAAATTAGTCTCTAGACAATAAATTCCACCTCATCCAAAGTTTCAAAATAACACCCACACACTGACACACATACATTACTCTCAAACAAGCAATCGATACAATCGAGGAATTTGCAGATTGGCACTTTTTTTTTTTTTATTTCTTCATATCAAATATATATATGAAACCAAGTTATTTTTCAATATATATGATTGGAGAGAGCAAAATTATTTTTTATACTTGAACTGATTTAATCTCTATATCCATTAAAGTCTCAAATTCTTAAGGATTTTCAACAACTTCGAGATCTGAAATGGCAGGAAAGAATTCTTCAGTTTCAGGCCACACGGTATGTTGCGCTTTCTTCTTTGTAAAAGCTTTCTTGTTTATCTTCTTCATATTCTTTATGTATCTAGTTTTAGATCTATAACAAATGTTTGTACAACATTTGAGAGGCTTTGTGTTGGCCTTCTTCTTTTTTGTTCATAAACTCACCATTTCAAATGATGGTGATTAATTATACTATAATGGGATCATGCTACACCTAGTAAAAAAATGTTTATGAATGTGGTAATCATAAACAACAAATAGATTCTAGATCTATAATTAGTGTGTGTAGTTTTTTGTTTAATAAAGTTATAACTATCTCAAATACGCACCATAATTATTTTAAGAAGAAAGTGAGTCAAAAAATAATAAAATTATACATTTTGAGAAGAAATTGAATAAAAAATATAAAAGATTTAAGAATATAATAGTCAAATATAAACATCAAAGAGATTCTAGATCTACAATTAATTCTTTTCTTGAAATTATAAAATGTCTATGTTTATTATATATTTTATGAAAATAAATTGAGTAAATTTCTAAAATTGCACACATTTTTAAATATAGGGGTAGTCATTTGTAGTTAAGTGAAACTATGGGGATGTATCCGTAATAATTCCATCCCTGTAAAATTCACTCACTCAGCTTCAAAACATCACAACACCAACAAATTGGTTGTATCTTCAAAACCCTAGATCTGTGCTTTTGTCAACAAATTGATTGTACCTTCTGAAAATGGATGACTACTTTCATTGCTCACACACTGTAAAGTCTGTAACCCTAACATTGCAATTGGAGCGGTAAATTCCCTCTCTCTCTCTCTCTCTCTATTTTTTTTAACTGATGAATGTGATCTCTGTTCTATCAATGGCATTGTATACATGAATCTTGATGATTTGTTTTGTTGATTTTAATAAGTACACATTAAATGGATTCCATATTATTGAATCTTAGATTTCAACCTTCTTTAATTGCAATTGGACATAATTTGCGACTCTACTTGTTTACAGCGTAAAAACAGAAGCTCGTCACGCGATGCTCAGAACTTGGAGGCGAGTCCTCGTGCTGACAGAAACCCAAAAAAGAGGGGAAGAAGTCAGCTAAAATCCAGGCAAAATGATGACGCTCGGTTTAATCAGCTGCGGCCAAAAGTTGATTGCTCATCAAGGGAAGAACCGATCCGAGGTAATTATGTAGCTAGCTCATGTAGTAAAAATATTTGATATGATATCATGATAAGCAAAAAGTATTGCCTGCCAACACGAATCAAACTCTTTATCATGAAGTTGCTATGATGATATCCTTGGTTTGGTCAAGAATAGTTAGACATATATGTTGTTAAAACTTGATAGTGTCTTTTAGTCTGTTAAACAATTTGCGTGTTTGTCACTTATCATAGACAAATGAGGTATATATTATTACGTCGTTTTAGAATGGAATTTATCCCGCAACAAGTTGGTTCACTCTACGCAACTTTATTAATAAATTGCAAATTTTAGCTCACACGAGGGTGATTCTATCTTTCTTTCTTTGTAAAACTGGCTTTACTGCCGACTCATAATTTGCAAGAGTCATTTGTCTTTGAAGAGACTCGAGTTCATTTATTTTATGATTTGGTTGGCTCTTTTGCCTGATTTGAAGAGTTTATAGATCTTTTGAGGCCTACGAATTATGAAAAGAGGTGTTGCCTACTTTGGGAGGATTTATTGGTTCCCTGAATACACTTGGTGGAGTTTACGATGGTTTATACCAAAACTACTTCCCTTCCAACCAACAACTAAGCCACCTATCAAAAGGTGTACAATTACAATCACAATGGTACATTTCTACTACACTACACATGGAGGATGTATACGGTATGCTCAAAGATTGTCACAAAGAAGGTACTAAATTCTTTTCGCTACAAATGGAAACCTCCATGGACCTCATTACCATAGTTGATCTTGTGATCGCTTGCCAAACACAAGTACAACAAATTCAACATTGGCGGTGTAGCCAGACGCAACAATGCCTTAGTGGTTGTGGTGGAATTTTAAGAGATCATATGGGGACCTTGTCTTTACCTTTTCTTATTCAATACCAAAAGGATTATTCAAATTGGATTATTCAAATTCGGGAACTTTAAAAGCGTGATCTCGTTCTCTTGTCAAGCACTAAGTCCTAAACCCTGCACGTCCTCTTGTCATTGCACTTCCACTAAGTTGAGAATATTATTTTGGAAGTTGATTTGTAGTCCCTTGGTTTGGACACCAGCATCAACCCCCTTAGTTGTTGAGAAAGCATCAACCCCCTTAGTTGTTGAGAAGGTATGGAAAATCATCCTTGCTTAACCTCTATAATCTATTATTGGCTCCTACGCTTCTAGAGAGCAAAGTTTTGCACACTAACTTACCAACTTGGGAGAAAATCATACATTTGATTAAGGATTATGTCATTTGAAATGATTTACTTACCATATTAAGTCTATAAGAATAATCTATAAATAATGGTGGAAATGTTGAGCATAGGCAAGTCAGTAAGTTTAAGGCTTTAAGTGGCTAAGGCTTGGTGAATACTACAATTTTCATTATTCCATGTTCTTGTTTCTTATCTCTTAGTTACCTTCTACAGTTCATTTCTGTAAGAAAAGAATTGTTGTATCTCACGTGACGTCAGCAATAATTATTTACCCTTTTCGCTATCCCTGGTTCATAAAAATTTGTTCGAACTGTCAATCATTTATGCTAGCAACACGATCACAAATGAAGAATCGTGTGGAGTGTGTACAACAAGTTTCCACTGCTCTCCAGTTCGATATAAGCGACATAAAGACCCAACTGAAGTCCTTTCCATCGGATATGACGGAATTTCGAGCCGTCTTGACCGATCTTCACCACTCGATCACATGTTCAAGAGGAATAACAAAAGATTCTCAGGCGCTGCATTAGAGTACGATGAAATGTAATGCTCCATGGCAATCTTCTTGTTGTCATGCGAGTAGCTCAAATGTCCAAGATCATTAGTGATCATTAGTGTTGCAAATATCCAAGATTATTAGTGTTGCCGAGCTATTCTAAGAAATATTTCAACTTTTGAATATCTCTGGTATCCTCTTGTAGATCACAATATAATCAACATAATATTTGATAAATGTGTTTTTTTAATCAAGATTCTAGTTAGGAAGGAGCAATATATTTTGAGCTTGTTGCATGAAAAGTAATAGTATTATTACAGTGACCCAATTTTCATGCTCAAGGAAGATACTCTATTTGTATAACGATCTGTTAAGGTAATATTAATTAGCCGTGTTACCTTGTAAATGAATTTAAAACATGAACCTATAGGTGATTCTTATTCCTTAGAAAACCCCCGCTCAAATTACTACTACTTTTATTTCTTAACCCGTTATTAGCCGAACCATTGAGGCACTTACTTTGACGTTTGTTGGATCACTCGACCACTTCATAACCGGTAAACCAACACCATGTAAACACATTGTGGTTAGCCAAGAAAGATGTAGTATTAGATGTGAATATAAAAATCATGCGAATTAACATGCGGGTTCTAGATTCAAATGGTTCTTTAAATTAGCTTTTATTCTTGAGAAATAGCTTAATTTGATCCCACTCTGCAAAAGATAATTTTACTAGATTATCAGCTTTCTTGATACCCACGTGGAGTAAAGATCAAGACAGTGAAGAAACCACAAAGATCATATATAAGAAATTTCGTCATGAGATAATGTGTCCACGAAATTCCAGGTTGTACTTGATTTATAACTTTTGGAAACAACACGGACTTTGAGTTATTATAGAGTGTAGTTCGTGTTGATCTTCGATGTAAAGGTCTATTTGCAACAAACACTCCACGCACCAAAAGGAAGGAATGCAATCCATAATTTTGCTATAAAGCTTACATCTCAAAAATCGAGATCGAACTTGCAGTTTTACGCTAATAAGAATTGGCATAATACAATCAAGTTTAGAGTTAAGAGGTTTAGATGGAATGTGGAAATGAGTGTAAGGGGCGAGATTTTTTCTACAATCTCTGGCCTGGTTAGGCATATGTGTGATATTTGTAAAATAAAATAGATAATGAGAAACGAATTAGTGCGCATTCAAATAAACATTTAGTAGAGTTCATATAAACTTTTCGTGAAATGAGAAGTAGATCATAATTGTATAAGTTTAAGACGAAAATGTGTTAATATTTGTTCGTGTACGACTTGTATTTGATAATGTTAACATGCGGCGAATCTAACACTCCTTATGTGCTTCCTTATTTAATATATTTTTTCACGCTCTCTACTTTAAAGCTTAATTTCTTTTTATAGCGTGGAAAACCGCAACCACTTTCCTTACAATGCGCATTAGATAAACGTTGTAGTTTGGAAACTTGGTTAGCTAGCCAAACTATAGTACCATACTAGGCTAATCATGTGTGACCTAAAAGGCATAGAATCTAGTTGCTCAATGTAGAAATCGAACTTTTAGACAAAAAGAAGAATCTCACCTCTTTAACAACCATTGTAAGTACTTTGAATCTTAATACTTCTTTACCCAATATTCTCATTTGAAAAATTCCCCGAAAGCACACTATACTCTATTCTTTTTACAAACAACACACTTGAATAATCACATAATGTGTTTGTGAAGACTAATATTTGACAATTGGCACGCACAATGAAAGCTAGTTATTAATCGACAATCATTGTAACTACAACTATGTAACCAATGGAAACTACTTAATAATCGACAATCATTTTAACCACAATACTATAACTAATGACATCACTACACCACGACAATAGCAATTACTAAATATATGATAGATCTATGAAAATTGTTACAATACATAACTACTCCATATTTCTCCGGGGTAACATACTTAATATGTTGCTTACGAACTATGGAACCACTCGAAAAACCCTAAACAAACATGAAAGGAGTGGCATGAAGACGAACCAAAATAAGATGTAAATGCTCAAAGGATATATTTGATTGTTGCAATCTTGGGTTTATTGGCCGCAACGACCAAATAAAATGATGCATCGCCACAGACTAGAGTTTTCACTTAGAAGAAGCAAAGTCCAACAAATTTTCAGCTCTTAAGTATAGGTATGAACAAGTTGGAGGAAAACAATTCTTTGCCAAACTTATACTTTTAGATGTAAGACGATTCTTTACACTTTCTTACCCGACAACTTAACGCTACTTTCGTACTTTGTTACCTATTACTCTTTTGCCTAACAAGCAAGCACTCCCCTTTGTAGTGCTCTTAGCCCAGCAATAATATTTTTAACCTTTCTAAGTGCCAAAATTATCTGAAAAGGCTCTTTTTTGGCTTGGAAATCTATCTCATTAACTCCACGAGAACTACTAAATCAACTTATCATAAAACTAGTAGTTGTAATAAGTTTGAGAGGTAGATATCTGTGATAGTGTGTCACCCACTTAAATATTTAAATAGTTGTGGCATGACCACTTCACAAAGTTCTCACGTGGCATTCAGACATCGTGAATTTCAGTCTTTTCATCTACATGTAGTTCTTGTTTGTAACTATTTACAATCTCTAGACAGCGAAATCACATCTAATGAAATTACAAAAAGTATAAAAAAAGAAGTATTTAGATATTGATAAAATCACATTTAACGAAATTACAAAAAGGAGTAAGTACTCTTGGTTTAAGAATGGAAATTAAAGATGGGGCGACCCCGTACCTCAACACCATTTTTAGGAAGGTGAACAGAAAAAGCTAATACGGTCAAGATAATTGTGGGTACGATATCAATTCGTACCTATATCTAGGGGCGTTCTGACGTTCGTTCTTAAATTTAGTAGAACTTATGAAAAACTGAAGTAACGAAAATGATGGGTAGCAAAAAGAAGACTTAAAATATATGTTCAATATCAATCTCCATCATAAAAAGTATTAGAATCAATGATTGAAGACGAGAAAATTTGCCAATTGTCATTCTAATATACTTATCGTGACATTTGAATATAAATGTCACTAGCATAATGTCACTATGAGCCATTTTTGTTGTAGTGTGATAAATCTATTCATAGCCGTGCAATCTGTTTAGTAGTTAACGTAGTATAGGTGGCAGTCTATTTCCTAGTTAACCTAGTATAAGTTTCCACAAATGCAGTTATAAACGAATGAGGATTGCTCTTCTTGTTTCATATAATTTGTTTATAATTAGATTTTATATATTTATGTTCTCAACGTATCCTTAATGCTTTCTTAATAGAAATGGATTGGCTCATATTTTACTTAACCACATGAATCAGCCTTGGAGGTGGCCGCGGGGAGAGTTAATTTTTTTAAATATTAGTTTGATTCTTTCGTTCGTTTTCATAGAAATAAAACGACACAATAGTTGTGTTATAGTCGTGTTTTTAATGTCAGTTTCACATATTATTTGTTTTTAAAGCTAGATTACTTAAGAAATATAATGAAATATGATATACATTTAGGTGACTATACTGACTATATACATGAAAGGGAAATCAAAAAAAAAAAAAAAATGCCGCAACTGATAATTAATGAATTTTGTTGCTGTGAACTCCATATAGCTCTTAAATTGTTTTCTTAAAAATATATCTAGTTTTAAATTTTTAAATTTATTTTTATTTGAATTATAGTTAAGCATAGTAATTAAGAAAACCACTCACAGATACATACCTATACTTTGTTAGATTACCACGTTGGCACCTAGCTACACTTCTAATTGCAATATTTCAGCCAAATCAGTTGCGTTTTAATCACCCGGCAGCCAAATATGAATGTGATCTTTGTTCAATGTCTTAAGTGGTATTTAAGGAGATCAGATTCAGCTAATGGTCTTGTTTTCTTCCATTTTCTGTATAATTGGTTTAGATACCTCTTCTTACTCTTTTTATGCGTAATAAACTAGATGTACTATCTGGACATATCGCAGTGACTTAATCACAGGTTTTACATATTTTCTGAATTTTTATGTAGGAAATGACTATGAAAATACAGATTCGAACGGTGATTCGCTCGAAATCATTGAAGACCCAAGCGGTAATGAAGAAGGGACATCACGTGAAAGGAACGGAATTCCTGAAGAAAATCCAGTCGGAATCAAAGTAAATGAGGCTGGTGAAACTGAGATCCAGAATGAAGGGAACCGAGGTTTCTCAAAACACGGTGATTTGTTCAGGAAGCTTGCAGATTCTATATTGGAAAGGGATCCAATGCTTGGAGAGGATGAAATCAATGCAGTACCTAAACAGACACCTTTGGATCCAAATCAGAGTTCTCTTCCTAAGAAGTTCAGATTTGAAGACGAGGTGCCTAAACAGGTGGAGAAAACAAATTCTGAGATAGAGCTCGAACAAATGTTTGCTCTACACGATTTCGGTAGGTCATTACCGGATTCTTTCGATCACTCTAAGGTAAGTTCAGCATAGTCACTCTTTATGTGCGTATAGACATAAATATTTTGATAACATACCTTTATAATATTCAGTACGACTAGTTTTCATGAAGTGGGGTACCTTCCTTGCTTTATTTACTATCTTAATGGAGGTTCCTTAAGAGGAATCTACATGTTTAGTTACATTCTTTTGTTTGAAAACTAATGGTCCTTAAGTAATCTGTGCGCAAAATTTGTTGTCCGTTATCGGCTTATCTATAACCAGTTTGATCTATTGTTTGAGCTATATATTTTTTTAATATCTCTCAGTATTCAGCTGAATATTTTTGAACTACCTGGATGAGCATTCACCTGGTGTACCTGAACAAATGTTGTTTTCTAGATTTATGTGTTTAGTTGCATGCTTATTCCATTTTCTCTTGTATTTATACATGTTGGCGATTTGCCTGCTTCTATAGTATAGATGAAATAGAATTCAAGTTTAGATAGACAGATATTGAGACTTTTAACTTTGAGGAATGTTTCAGTTCTTTACTCATTTACTGAGGCTTCAAGTATCGCATTTGACTTAAGTGTCAAGGTCTTGATATGTAATTGGAATTTCAAACATTCTTCTGCTTCAGATGCGAAATACTGTTTACCTTTTAGTTTTCCAGGTCTTGTAATACTATTTTACTTGAGTTGTAAGGCAAAAGAATTTAACATAGGATTCTCTTCATGTTAACCTTTATTTTGTCGGAGGAGTGGTATTACCGGGAGACATCTCATGGAAAATATTGAGAATATAAGTTCCATTGTATCATGTCATCATGATTAAAGATGGTATCATAATTTACATTAACTTATATTCTTTATTCTTCACAACGAAACTTGAGCAGAAATTTATTTCACTTATTTCTCACTTGCGTTCTCTGTTGACCAATATGTCTGATATTGGTGTGATGTCTAATGCCCTGTTACTGGATAGCAGGTTGCTCAAGAACGTGAAAATAGTCCTGTTGGAGGAGAAACTGAAGATCCTCCATGTCAGCATGAGTTCGTCCTTCGAGATGATGAAGGGAAAATATGTCGCAAATGTGATCATGTGGCCGATGCTGCAAAAGACATAATCCCAGATTGGGTAAGTATGCGGGTATGGTTGGGTCATCATGATCAATAGGTGTTCAAAACTCATCATGTTGAATGTTGAAACAAGTCATATAGTTGAATTTTAGTGTGTTTTTAGGGAGTGCTTTAACTATTATCCTAAATTTTATCCTTTTGCTTGTGTAAGCAGAAAAATCTCCTCGAGAATCCAACAAGGAAAGATCTCTAAGAAGAGAAGAGGATGGGTCACAGTTTGACGAACTTCATCTGCCGTATTCAACGAATAATAATACTGCTTTCAATTGTAACAATGGAACTGTTTGGAACATAAAGTCTGGTGTAAGAGAAACTATGTACAAACATCAGCAAGCAGGGTTCGAGTTTCTCTGGATGAACTTAGCAGGAAGCATAAATCTTGCAGATCTGAAGAGCTCTGTCGCCCCTACTACTGATGTGGGTGGATGCGTCATTTCACATGCGCCAGGGACGGGGAAAACCCGCCTAACCATTGTTTTTATTGAAACTTATTTAAAAGTTTTTCCCAACTGCCGACCGGTGATTGTTGCTCCAGCAAGTATGCTTCTCACATGGGAAGAGGAGTTCAAAAAATGGAATGTTGGCTTCCCATTCCATAACCTCAATAATCCGGAGATGACGGTGTTAATATTTATGTTCTGTATCATGTGAAGATTGTAAAGAGGATGATTTATTCAGCTGAAGAAGCATACATATATATACATGAAATTGAACCTAAGTTAGGTGGTGAATTCATCACTCGTGACTCTAATAGCAACCCGTGACTCTAATAATGATATACCAACTATATTATTCTATTATGTTGATTCTCTCCGTTGACATCCCCCCTCAAATTGATGGTGGTTGTTCAACAAGCATCAATTTGCCCAAAAGGAATTGATGACGTTGTCGACCTAAAGCTTTCGTAAACACATCGGCAGTCTGAAGCGTAGACGAGATATGTGGAAGAGTGATAAGATTATGATCAAAAGTCTCCCTGATAGAATGACAATCCACCTCAATATGTTTGGTACGTTCGTGAAATACTGGATTAGTGGCTATTTGAATGGCACTAGTATTGTCCGCACGTAATGGAGTTGGTAAATTTTGAGAAAAAACAAGCTCAGATAGTAGACCACGTATCCAGATAATTTCAGAGCAAGCAGATGACATAGCGCGGTATTCAGACTCAGTAGAGGATTTAGAAACACGATCCTGTTTCTTACTCTTCCAAGACACAAGAGAGCTGCCAATAAACATGCACCAACCAGAAATAGAACGTCGAGTGTCTGCGCAGCCGGCCCAATCAGCATCACTATACGCTGTCAAGCTAATAGAATCGTTGATAGGAAAGAAGAGACCACGGGTGCAAGAACCCTGCAGATAACGAATGATACGACGAACACCGGCTAAGTGAAGATGTGTCGGGGCCTGCATAAATTGACTCACTTGCTGAACAGCAAAAGCAATATCTGGTCGAGTAATCGTCAAGTAGTTGAGACTCCCCACCAATTGTCGATACAAAGATGGATCAGAAAGAAATTCACCGTTTTCACGTTGATACTTTGTATTAACCTCCAAGGGCGTATCAACTGAGCGACCATCTTGAAGACCAGCCAACTTAATTAACTCCTCAGTGTACTTATGCTGATTTAAGAAAGTACCTGCGGAAGATGAATGCACTTCCAAACCCAAGAAATAGTGTAAGGGGCCCAAATCCTTCATGTGAAAAGATTTCTGAAGGTGTCTCTGAAGATTAGAGATCAAGCTAGTATCATTTCCTGTTATAACAATATCATCAACATAAACTAGCAACAAAACAATCCCAATAGAAGATTTGCAAAGAAACAACGAGGAGTCATAATGACTCTGCACAAAGGAGAAGCTAAGAAGAGTAGCACGAAACTTGTCAAACCAAGCACGTGGAGCTTGTTTTAGACCATAAAAAGAGCGTTTCAACTTGCAAACATCTGGAGACGGGATTAAGAATAACCCTGGTGGTGGGGTCATATAAATTTCTTCCTTAAGGTCACCATGTAAAAAGGCGTTTTTAACATCCATTTGTAATAGAGGCCAACCTTTGGAAGCAGAGATAGCCAAAATGAGACGGACAGTGGTCATCTTAGCAACTGGAGCAAATGTCTCATTGTAATTGACCCCATATTCTTGTCGATTTACAAGGGCTACTAAACGTGCTTTGTAGCGATCAAGAGACCCATCAGAGCGTAGTTTAACAGAGTAAACCCATTTGCAACCTATTGGTTTAATGCCGATTGGGCAAGTGACAATTTCCCAAGTGTGATTATCTTGAAGAGCCTCAAGTTCTTCCCACATAGCTTTCTCCCAACACGCTTCTTTCACCGCCTGAGAATAAGAATTAGGAATTGAAATAGAATTCAAAATTGCAGAGTAACCATACCGATCAGGAGGACGAATTCCACGAGTGGATCGCCGAAGAGCGATAGGAGCATGATCAAGAGGAGCAGGGTCTGGATCAAGGTCAGGGAGGGGTGACGATGGGGGGGCCTGTCTTCGATGATAAACATTGCCTGGTTTAAAACGCTCCACAGATGGAGATAAGCTCTCAAAAGACGGTAGTTGAACACCGTCAGGAGATACTACCTGCTGCTGAAAATAGTACTCATGTTCGAAGAAAGTGACATTTCTGGATATGCGTATGCGATTAGAAACAGCATCATAACATATAAACCCTTTATGCACACTACTATATCCCAAAAATGCACATCTCACTGATTGTGCAGACAACTTGTGGCGATCATGTGGTGGTAGTAAGACAAAGCAAACACATCCAAATATACGGAGACTAGTGTAATATGGAGACGTCTCATAAAGACGATAATAAGGTGACTCAAAATCCAGTTGTTGGGAGGGTAAGCGGTTAATGAGATACACAGCAGTGGACAATGCTTCTACCCAAAACACAGAAGGAACAGATGATTCAATAAGTAACGTGCGAACCATATCTAACAAGTGGCGGTTCTTACGTTCTGCCAATCCATTCTGTTGAGGTGTATAAGGACATGACTTCTGCGAGATAATTCCTTTTTCTTGTAGAAAATCTTGAAATGATTTTGACACATACTCGCCACCATTATCAGAGCGAAGAACTCGAATAATGGCAGAAAATTGGGTCTCAATGTAAGTCAAAAATTTCTGAAAAACATTGAACACCTCTGATTTGGAACGAAGAAAATAAATCCAAGTAAAACGACTGTAATCATCAATAAATGTCACAAAATACTTATATTGACCATGAGAAATAACAGGAGAAATACCCCAAACATCGGTATGGATAATCTCAAAACATTTAGTAGCACGACTACCATTAGTAGGAAAAGGTAGAGTTTTACTTTTGCCTAGCCGACAAGCAGTACAATCAAAAGTAGTGGAACAATGTTGTTTGTTACCCAACATGTCATGTCTTAACATATGAGATAAAATCACACTATTAGGATGACCTAATCTCCGATGCCAATTCTCAGACTTATTGCTAACCTTCAAGCATGCCAAAGACAAGGAACGAGGAACAGAAAACTGCAAAGGAAACATCCGGCCCACCTTAGGCCCCCTCGCCACCACCTTCCCCGACACCTGATCCTGCACAATACAACCACTATGAGAGAAGTGTACGGTACAACTGTTATCTACTAATTGGCCCACAGAGATTAAACTAGTAGATAATGCAGGAGAGATGAACACATCACGAAAAGAAGGTCCAAGATCACCGATTTCTTGAATAGGGAGAACGCTCCCATTAGCAATCTGAATAGTCTGTGTACCGGAATATTTCCTCAAATTATGCAAAGAGTGGGAAGTACCTGTCATGTGATTAGACGTACCAGAATCGACTAACCAAGGATCAGAAACAATTTTACCTTGGCCCTGAAGTCCAAGTGCAGAGAATGCCGAAAGAATCATCTGTTGAACCACCTCTGGAGTAAGAGCAATTTGATTAGGAGTTGTAGGTTGACTTGGAGGAGCAACAGCCTGAAATGCCCGAGCACGACGATTGTCAGGTCGAACCCGACAGTCTTGGATGAGATGACCACTTTTCTTACAATACTTGCAAATTATCTTTGTGCAAGTGCGAGCAATATGACCAATCTCCTGGCATTTATAACATTTTCTGGTGTCTGGTCCTTTGCTACTCCCTTGTGCGGCATAAGCAATATTCATCACCTCTGAGATCTCGGAAGGAATTGCCATATTTGCATGGGTCGCCAATCGTTGCTCCTCTCGTAGTAATTCGCCAAGACACGTGTCCAAAGAGGGAACTGGATCTCTGTTTAGCAGGGCAGCACGAACAGTTTCATATTCCGGTCGTAACTTCATTAAGAATTGATCACGTCTAGTATCTTCATGGACTGCCTGAAGGGCGGGGAGAGCCTCCTGTGGCACCTTGCTATAGAGTATACCAGAATACTCGCTCCATAGATTAAGAAAACCAGAGTAATACATTTCAATGTTAAGGTTACCTTGACCATACGCAGAGATTTCAAGCTCCAATTGAAAACGGCGGGCAGTATTATCTTGATGGTATATACGTCTCAAATGTTCCCACATTTTCTTCGCAGTGCCAAAAGAGCGCAAGTTATTCACCATATGGGTTTCAAGTGACCCAAGGAGCCAAAACATTATGCGAGCGTCTTTTATTTCCCATTGTAAAAGTGCTTTGGATTCCGTGGGAATCACAGAAGTCCCATCAATATGTCCCCAGAGTTCTTTGCCTTTTAAAAACATTTTTAATTGAAATTCCCATGCGGCATAATTTCGTCCAGTAAATTTAATCGAAAACCCTTCAGAAGCCATTATAACTCAAGAAAAAAATCCACCAAATCTCAAATGTAATCCCAAATGGAACAAAGCAAAAAATTCAAGGACTCGCTTGAGAATAAACAAACTCTCACCCCAATATGCAAATAACCAATTTGCAAATATCCAAAAAGGAAAAATGTGCAATTAACCAAGATAGAACAAATTGCAAAACACTTTGCGAACCAGAATCAGTAGGATTGGAACAGTTACCATCCAAAATTGACAATTGGAACAGTAGGATCGCTCGACACTCGCGATCGATTCAGCCCCGATTCGCCGCTGAAAAGTAAGACGCCTCAACCACTGCGTCGAAGAAGAAGAAGAAGAAATCGGTTGTTCACGGAAAATATGTCGTCGCCCGAATTCCCAGAAGCGGAGAATGCTACCTCCGGTGCCGTCGAATAGAGTCCTTCAACTGCCCAATTGAAGCGGAGAGTTCTTCCTCCAAAACTCAAACAGAAACGAAAAGGAAAAAAAATTAGGTGAGTTGATGGCTCGATACCATGTTAATATTTATGTTCTGTATCATGTGAAGATTGTAAAGAGGATGATTTATTCAGCTGAAGAAGCATACATATATATACATGAAATTGAACCTAAGTTAGGTGGTGAATTCATCACTCGTGACTCTAATAGCAACCCGTGACTCTAATAATGATATACCAACTATATTATTCTATTATGTTGATTCTCTCCGTTGACAGACGGGACATCTTGCTGGAGCCAAAGGAAACATGGACATTACTCGCATGGTCAAGATATATGAATGGAACAAGGGAGGAAGCATCCTGGGTATCAGCTATAGTTTGTATGAAAAGCTGACAGGCGAGACAGGCACAAAAGGGAAAAAGTCCAAACAAAGGAGCGCTGATCTAAGGAAAATACTTCTTGAAAAGCCTGGATTGGTTGTTATGGACGAAGGTCATACCCCTCGCAACCAAAATAGCAACATTTGGAAAGTCCTCGTTAAACTCAACACTGCCAAACGGGTTATTCTTTCTGGAACTCCTTTTCAGAATAACTTTTCGGAACTCTTCAATACATTGCGTTTGGTGAGGCCGGGTGTTGCTGATGTACTTGAGAAGGACAAAGCATTTAGTGCTATGATCTCGTTGAAGGGTAAGAAAAACTCTGATACAAAAGATTCTCAATCTGCTTCAGATTCAGAATCCATGGCCTCTGCCGTGAAGAAGCTAAAAGCAGTCATGTCTCCTTTTGTTCATGTTCACAAAGGGACCATTCTTCAGGAGAGTCTCCCTGGATTGAGAGACACTGTCGTTCTTCTTAAACCATCAGGATTGCAGAAGAGTTTAATCGAGGCGCAAGAAAAGCGGGCAGTCTCGTTGAATTCCGATTATCCAGTGGCGCTAATGTCCATGCACCCCTACCTTTTCAATTATCGTGATGCAAAAAATCAGGGACTCGGAATTAAGCTGGATGCGGTGGAGGCATCCATGCCGAATCCTAATGATGGGGTCAAAACTAAGTTCCTTATCGAGCTTGTGCGTCTTAGTTTGGCAATGAATGAAAAGGTGCTCATATTTAGCCAGTACATTCTGCCTTTAGAACTAATAAAGGTACAGCTGACCGATGTCTTCTAGTGGATTGAGGGAAGCAAATTCTGCAAATGCATGGAAAGGTAGATCAAAAACAGCGGCAGATGTTACTAAATGCTTTCAACGATCCACAAAATGAGGCAAAGGTCATGCTAGGCTCCACGAAGTGCTGTTCTGAAGGCATAAGCTTGGTTGTTGCGTCAAGGGTAGTTCTGTTAGACGTTGTTTGGAACCCTTCGGTTGAACGTCAAGCGATTTCTCGTGAGTACAGAATTGGGCAAAAGAAGTTTGTACACATGTATCATTTGATGACTGCTGGGACAAGCGAGTTTGACAAGTACTGCAGGCAAGTTGAGAAGGAGAGATTGTCCGAGCTCGTGTTCTGCTCTTCTTCGAATGAAAGCCAAGAGCGTATAGCCACGGTAACAGTGGACAGGATCCTAGAGGCGATGGTTTCTCATGTAAAACTGAAGGATATGTTTGAGAGAATCATCAAGCAACCAAAGAAAACTGACTTGATTCAGACTTTTGGTCTCATATAAACGCAAAAGTTCTTTAGTTTTAGTTTTTCCTTTGAGTGTACTTTATTTTCGCTTTCAGTTGTGCTACTGGACATCACTTTTTGAAATAAAACTTAATTTCTGGAAATATTATTGCCTTTGCATCCATTTTCTTGAATGTGCAGATCATTTTGGGTGTAAAGTAGATTATGCTCTACTTTTGTACGAGCATATATCAGTAATTCATGCCTTGCCTGAATGAGAATTGTATCTTTAGGCTGATAATCTTGATACTTGTTTCCTTTTGTCAAAGCTCACAAATATCTACGAATCTGATCCGATTCTAAATGTCTACTGGAAACGTGGATATCTAGTTGCTAGAAGCAGTTGATAAATTGCAGAAGGACCGAACTTGAGCTTGATTTTACTTTCCATTTCTCTTCTGTTTCATCTAGTTTTCTTTCTTGATCCAAGCAATTCTCGTCATGTATAGAAAACACTGTCTGTTGGTTTTTCTACTATTGCAGGAGCCCTCCGATGGGACGCTCTCCTTTCCTAGTCATTAGTACTCACCATTGGTTTCGACATACTGTTATTTTCAAGTGATCGTGTTTTGTACTTTTTCTCATTTTTGCGAAAACGATGGATTAAGTCCTGCTGGCCAGTCAATTGTTAATTGATTGTATCTTAGACTAAATATTTTGCAGTATTAACTGGTTCTGTGAAGCATGGAATGAATGTCCCTCGTGTAGTCGCATTTCAAATTTCAAAATGTTGCACATTGTGATCTACTCTTCTCATGTATCTGAAAAATGTGGATTAAATTGTCTTGGCATGTTTGATTGATTTGTATCCTGGACTAAAGATTTACTATTCTTGTATTTGTGTCAACCGCTTCTTAAAGAATGCAAGACATGAATGTCCCTCATCTTGTCGCATTTCAAACGCCCGAAAGTCTCATATTTTGATTGTGTTCATACTTTTTTCCATATACAGAAGCTGTGGTGTTGATCATCTTTGACATGTCAATTGATGGCATCACTATCCTGGACTAGTATTGATTGATTTATTTTTTCGCGTGGCCGATAAAACATTGGCCGATAAATAAAAAAAAAAGTAAAAGAAAAAACGAGTTTTATATATTGGGATAAAAGCATCAAATCCCCTAAACTATACACGTTTTTGCGACTTGTCCCTTAAACAAATTTAATAAGCACTTTCCCCCTAAACTATGCACATTTGTGCGATTTGCCCCTTGGCCTGATTTCCCCCAATATTCCCCGGAATATTCGTTTTCGTGCGAGTCACGTGAGAGTATTTTCGGTAGTTTTTTTTTCCAGCAAAAAAAAAAGCACTAAACTACTAAGTTGAGGGGCAAATTGAAACTCTTCCTATTTGTTAAAAAAAAAAAAACGCATTCCATACTTAGCCAAAACTCTTGCAAAAAAAGTGATGTGTTTGTGTAATTGTGTATAGTTACAGATAATTAACTATGATCGCGGACAGATAGCTAGGTGCCGGATTACTTGGGCTGATTTTTGTTTAGCGTCGATAGGTAATTTTTTTCGTGCTTCCCTGCACCTTTGCTAGATTCTGATTGGTCGAAGGGAGGTTTAAGGTTGAGAAGATAATCCGTAGGGTAATATTTCGGTTGCGATATGGATAGGATTTCCAACTGTCTCTTTGTTTGATCAACGATATAGTTTAAACACAAATTGCCAATATGGAGAAGGCTGCAAAGTGATGAGCCAGATACTATGTGGTACAAAGTGTATTAAGGCTGGAAATGCTTGTTCAGTTGAATCGTATTTCTCAACTAGATAATTTCATGGTCCGTATATAACAAAGAATTTTTGCTAGTTTGTTATGTGGTTACTAATCTTTTGAGCTTTTTGTTTTTGGTTTGTAATTCATGAACTATGAGTTTGATCTTCAAGATATAGCATCACGATATTTCTTACTATATTGCTAGTATCGTTAGATTTGGTTCTTGACACTTCCATAAAGTTATGTGGAATATCACTTACGTATGTAGAATCTTGTTATGTGGTAATGAATGATCATAAGTCAATAAAAAAGGCAATGGCAAAGGTAAATATCCTTACTCATTTCATTGTTTTGGAAATTATTGTCAACTATATGTGCAAAAACTAATCTAATGTATTATTGTATATAGCTCAAGAGTAATGAGCCAAAAATTGTTGCAAAAAACATGTCTAAGGAGGAAGCAGATGCTACAACCAAAAGATACATGAAGAACAATAGTAAGACATTGCCTCAATGCTCAACAAGTGAAGACCTCTGAAGTATTGAGTTGCTAGCTTGTTTTCATTTTCATGGACAATGTTTTATTCATTTTGGTGTATAAGTCATTTTGGTTGTACTATGGTGAATGTAATCTGGATAATATTTGACAAAAGTGAATGAATACAGCTAAGTAATGGTTTATGCTTCAGGAACACAACAAGTTGTTTATGCTACATAATTAAAGAATGTTAAACTTTTCAAACAAGGCAGTTAATGCAAAAAATATACAGAAACTCATTATTTTATGTATGTATGGTCAAAATTCTTTTAAGCATATAGTTCAAGGAGCAAATCGCACCACAATAGTTTGGGGAGTTACTTTATATAGTTAGGGGGGATATCACAACAGACTGATAGTTTAAGGGGAAATCTACCAAAAAATAACATCCTAAAATTCATACTAAAAATACCCCTCCGGTCCTCACATGACTCGCACGAAAGCGGAATATTTCGGGGAATATTCGGGGGAATCAGGTGAGGGGGCAAATCACACATAGTTTAGGGGGGAAGGTGCTTATTAAATTTGTTTAAGTGACAAGTCGCAAAAACGTGTATAATTCAGGGGGTTTGATGCTTTTATCCCTTATTTATTTATTCAAAACAATGAAACCGTGAATGATGCTGAACTTGAGACGCTGAAAAGTGGGCTTGAACTTGCGTGGGAACATAGAACGGCACAAATTCAAATTGAAACCGACTCCATGATGATGTATAAGCTAGTGATTCGAGATACCGAGTCATTACCACAAAGAGCGTCAATTGTTTAAGAACGAAAAAACCTTCTCAGACTTCCGTGGAAGGTAGAGTTTAGATGAATCTCTCGCATTGCTAATAAGGTTGCGAATACTTTAGCAAAAACTTGTATAGACGATAAGGGAACTAGAAATACATTTTTTGTTTTCTTTATTTCCCAAAAAGAAAAAAAATGAACTACATTAACAATTTATCATTACATTATATTATATATACCAAAAAATAAAATCTCCAATTGAAAAACCTCTGAGATTCAAAAGCCCTAGCAAAACCTCTATCATCCTTCAATGGCGAAAGCTCTCACACTGGTAATCTCTCTCTCTCTCTCTCTCTCTCTGCATTTCGTGAGCTCGTTGTTACTTACCGTGACTGTTTCTTTGAAGTGTCGCCGCCGGGCTCTGCCATTTCTGACGTCATCGCGAGTTGATCAATGCATATATCCTACTACTCCATGGCTGCTGAATTTGGTAATGGATTATCACTTTACTGAAATTAGCTGCCGTTGAAGCAAAGTAATTGTCGATATTAAACGTAAAATCGGTAAAGTTAGATTTAGGAGTGTTTGTGCATTGCATTCTCGGGGACTAGTTCATAGTATGTGTCACGATGTCCTCCGAGGTATAGGAGTGTTTGTGAATTGACGATGAAATGGTGAATGCTTCGTTTGTAGAATCACTGGTGTAGCCTGATGGCGGAAATTACGGAATGGTATATGCAGGCTCTTGTAATTCTGATGAAGTTAGTTGTTTGTTTCTTCGACATGGTCAGTGGCTGGATTTTTTGTAATTAAGTAGCTTCGGTATATTCATGTGTGTTCAACTAAACCGTGGTTAGACTTATTAGGACATGTCTTTGATCCATGGGGCTTAAGATTGTTATTAGATACCATATTGAAGTTGAAAGCAATTATCAGAACCATGTCCTCGGATTTGGTCAATGTACAAGTAGTCTGGGCCTCCCAAGTCTTATTCGTTTATGATGTTAATCTGCGGATCGGTTCTATATGATACGTAATTCTAGATTTCTTTCACTAGCTTTACAGTTACATTGCAACTCACCATTTGTTTATTTCTAGGAGGAACCAAACATCGGCTATGTAAGGATGCTAAGTACACAAGTAAAAGCTCCAGCTCAAGCCCGACAAATGGTAATTATTAGTTTTTGATCCTTCAGTATGTTGGGTCATGTTATAGAGATGCATTTTCACTTTCATTTGCGGTGGGATGCTCATTCAATTCACTTTTCATGCCAATCACAACCTGGTCATTTCATTGTATGTGCAACCAAATCTGTCTCTCAGGGATTGTTCTATGCATTGTGTTATGCTTAATGTAAACGTTATTTATACAGGGGGCTCTGAGCGTGGCACTATTAAGTCCTGGGTTTGTGTACGAGCCATATTCACTTCGCGAGCCAATGTCTTTCTGGAGTAGGTGAGTTGGATCATCAGGTATTCTGGTTCTTTAAACTAGTTTTTATTTGACAATGTTGGAAATCATCATGTCTTCGTAATCTGAAGGTTATGAATTATCTAGAGACCTATTCAACTTTGTAAGGCTACTGTTAAGTAGTCAAACAGTAACACTAGGGATCACAGTGTGATATTTGGTCTGATTATTTCAGGAAATATGATTCAAAACGTCTTCTTCAGCAATTAATTACTATTATCTTTTGCGGTACTTCATCTGTATTTCAATTTCACTGTCTTATACAAGATGCTCTGGCAAACGAGTGTAAAAGACCCATCCTCTTAAGATATTCAAAGAAAATTTGATATGTTGTGCACCTTGGTGTAGTATATTTGTCGATGTTGAAGTTCTTCCACGAATATGGTTCGCAGAAAGTTATAAGAGATAAATACAAATATAATCATACACATTTGACTCTGTTGCAGTTATTTGATTATATAGAAGTCTACTTAAAGTCTCGTTATAGAGAAAAAGAACCGGTTGGCTTTGTAGGATTTGAGTTTTACGAAATATCTCGCTTGATTGATAAAGTATGAGAGACCAGTCTATTTCTTGGGGGCGTTGTTGTATAAATGATTAAATTAACCTGAAGAAAGGGTCCAAGTATCCAACGTTTTTTATTTTCACTCATAATTTTTCTGTTGACCCTGACTGATTATGTACGTCTTTGTATTACATATATCAATATATGTGCTTTCTTATGTGTATAATCTTTGCCTAGTCTGACTTATGATGTTGTTTCCAGATGGTTTACGAGGCATGGTTGGAAAAGAACAAAAGAAGATATTATTTTAGAGGTAACGCATATGCCTGTGAATCATTTGTGTTGTTACGAGTCTGATGGAAGATAATATGTCGTGCTTTTCTTTGGGTGGTTTGTCCTGAGCCTACTTGTTGGGATGTAAAATGTTCATCTATATTTAATCTTCAGCAATTAGTTTTCAGCATAGATATAATGTTGACCAGATACTTTAATGAGTGAACTTCAATTATAATCCTTGGACGCTTGGTCAGTTTACATGAACACCTCCTCGAGTTACTAAAACTACAAAAGCACTTCTAAGGTTTTCATGATTATAATTATTCTTTACTACGTAAAACATTAACCGTGGTTTCTGATAAAAATAATACAAATTTCCGGTATTGCCCTATAGTTAGCATCAACAGTTTTTGACATGTAGGATTTGTTTGTGATTAATCTACTTGATGGCCATGCATGCATATTCACCAAATATTTTCCCTTTCCTATATAATGCATGTAAAGAAATAAGAAGCAATAGAACAAAAGGCATTAACGTGACCATTGGATTCATATAAGTTTGATTTTATCATTGTGTACCCAATCGATGGTATATTTCGACATGACTATTGATATTATCAATTATCAAACACTCCATATAAAAGGACCTATCACAGAATCTGCGTTGCAGAATCGAATTTCATGAAGAATGAGACAAAACTATCACGAAAGCCATCCAAGTTGATCCTTGTTATCACGATTTAATTGTATTTTAGAGAAATAGAAAATGAAACACATGCTTTGACGCCTGCTTCCTGAGCAGGTTCTTTGAAAAACCACTTTGATGCTATGAATTTGTATTGCAGCTAAAAAGTGCTTATGCAATAAATAAATTGAGAAAGACTGGGTATTCGAAACAGAAATTCTACAAAGAAGCTGTTGAATTATACCGAGAGGTTAGTAATGTTTTTTGAAATGTGAGTTTCATAATCATAAATGTTGTATTAGATCTCTTTTTATTTAATTTTTACTGACCTTTTAGATAAATACACTAATGGCCAATGGAGACAAAGGATTATTGAGGAAGTCTGTTACAGAAAACATGTACTCCGTAAGTGTCTGACCGGCTTTTTATAATTGCTCTAATTGCTATTTCCATTAGATATGTGGAGTTTTTTTATATAGCTTTATAGGTGTATCTGTTAAGTACCTGTCCATTTCTGCTATGGCTTTATTCAAACCCAAATCTTATTTGCTTCCTAATTCTGTCAATCTAATCTTTCAACAGGCCCTCAAGAATGAGATCAAACATAGAGAGACTGTTTGGAGTCACGTTTACTGGGAACTAGTTTTGCCAATTACCAAAATACGAACTCTACGAGCTCGACTTGTAAGTATCTGTTGAAAATGAAATTAGGTGAAAACCATTGTGATTCTTGGTATAGGTAGCCTGATCTCTATGACATGTCTCAAACACTCTAATCTGAAAAGGTAGATAATGTTTGAATCCCTTTACATGCTCCTATGATGAAATGTAATATTGATTATGTGATATGACCAGAAAGTCTTGTCAACTTTAATTCTGGTAACATATGGTCTGCCGGGCCAAAGTTCAACAGGTTTACACCTTTGCTGATTACATCTCTTCTCAAGTCAGTCTATGATATTACAATTATTTTTATGTATTTTTGAATATGAAAGCATGTCATTTATCCTTTCAATCTTGGAGTTTTTTCCTTTTTCTTTGAGTGAGTGAGTGGTGTTCCAAATTGGCGAGTGGATAGGAGTTTAAGTTTCTTGAAGTCAGGAAGTTTAATCATTGGCCAATCATTTCTTAGTAGAAAGGGAAGGACTAATATTATATTGAGATGATATCTTCTCCTCATTGAAAAAGATAGAACGTGCTTTTGTTAGGATGTCCAGTGGCACAGGTCAGACTCATTTTCTTGTCAACTTTGCTATTTGAATTGATACTTTAGTCATAGTCGGAATTGATTCATGCTTGTACTTATATAAGGGAATTTTCCAAACAATTGCCATTTCATATGTTCATGTGGTTTTCGGAATATCTTTTCTTGCAGATTGGTGTTGATAAGAATGACCTCAGTAAAGTGTTCATACAACTCACACTTGAATTTCTTAGTAAGCAGGTAACATTTGTTTCCCCTTGTGGTTTGTGATCTTTACTATTTTACTCTTGAAAACATTTATATTGTTGCAAGTACAACATTTATATTTATACATCAGGATATAAATGTAACATTTATATCAGTATAAATTTTACGCCTCTATTTGTTGCCCTGATAATTTATACATTTTTACCTTTGGCTGGAGCCTGGAAGTGTGGGGTGATTGTCCAGCAGATTTCCTTGTTGCTGATCTTTAAGTATCATTTTTGGATTTATTTCTGTTAGAAGACCTTGATTTTTCGTCACAATTATTTTGTATGATAGTGTTTTGTGTCTATTTTCATATACTGCTTAAATTTGGCTAATGATTTGGCTTAGTGCAGTTTATTTTTTTTCTCAACTATCTGTCCCTTAAAGGTTTCTAATATTTTGCTTGATGTCTGAAGAAATTTGAGGCGTATGACTCAAGTGGGGCAGTTGTTGCTGGTGATAAAGACAAGGAGGTATGTTGTTAGCTGCAAGTACATTTTATCCCACTAAAAGTGTACGTACAGTTAATTCTATTGAGAAATTAACATATCCTAACATCGTCTGGTGAAATGTTAGAAATGAATGAAAATACTTACGTTTGAAACTCTTTATTAATAAAATCATATATTTACTCATTTTAGCTTCTCTCTGTAGTGGTTCTGTTCCTATTGTCGTAGCTATAATATAGCTTGAAGAAAATGACATTTGTTGTTTTTTATTATCACTCTCAAGCACTTTTAACCATTTTCTGAAACATATTTGACGTTTCTGTTATTTGTAGGTTAATGTACGTGATATATGGGTGTTTGAGAAATCGCTTTTCCACAAAGGAGCATACTGGCGTCTTTGCGGACGAATCAAACTTTAGATACTTTTCTCCGAAGAGGAGAATTTTGTTCTCGTTTAGAAGTTGATGTTTGTAGCTCATTTCTGCAGTTTTTCATCCGGTTTTTGCCATGTATCCATCCAAGTAGAAGAGAGTAGTGTTCCAAGAATATTTTCATTAGTTATAGGAATACTCAAGTTTCTTTCAAAATGTAGTGACAGATATACGCATATTATGCTGATATACGCATATTATGCTGTCGAAATGCAATAATGTAATGGTCTGAAAACTTCAGCTTGATAAATTAGTACATTTTGCACTGGTTTGTGTGTTGCTATTACCTCGTTTGTTTTTCTTTATTCATGTTTTGGTTTTTTACTTCTTAAAAAAAAGTGAAAGGAATCTTAAAACCATGCCTGTGAAGTGAATAAGTTGAATTTAAATCGAATATTTCGATCGTTGTATAAGATACTACATACACTGGATTAATACAATAACAATCAAGCTTGTAATCTCAAAAAATTGGGGTAGTATATGAACTATGAACAAATCATGTCAAGTCTTATACACAAATTTCCTGTTTCCCGTCTAGAAGTATACCTTCATTTAAGTCTTTGAACTTTTATATCATTTCGTATGACCTTACTCGTTGTCTAATAAGTCCGTGCAACATTTATAACTAATTGTGAAATTAAATGCATAATTTGATTGCCAAATGTTTAGTTTTGTTCCACTAACTCTTATTTTGCTAATTGAGCTAATTTGCGAGAACCTATTATTTTATTCACAAGTTCATGAATTGCCAAGAGTAGGAATGAATATCAGTCTTAGCCACCGCTTGTGCAGCTACTCGCCAATTCCTTTGAGTTTCGGTCTTGCAACCATACTCCCCAGGCGGAGTGTTTCACACGTTAGCTGGCCTGATTCGCTTCTACAATCGTTTGATTTCTCGAGAAAGGGTTACTCTTTTCAGACTTTCTCTTCGTTGCACTTCCCTTTGCCATTTACTTAATCGAATATAACATCTAGAACAACGCATAATGCGAGGTCTCATTGTACCAAAGAAAAAAAGGAGACAATTTAGAGGACCTCATAGCAAATACAGAGAACATTAGGCTCCAACAAAACTTATTGACATTTGACGAACTAAAAATGAACTCTTTCATCTTACAAAGGACCATTTTGCAAATACCGCATACAAAACGACAGCCGTCTTTTCGAGCTATGGCTGCAATTTAATTTTTCTTTAAAAATTATAAATATTAAAAATCACTACAAAAAAAGAAAAAAAAAGCCCTCTTTTCAAATCTCAGTAAAACCCTACAGTTATCGTCTCTCTCTCTCTCTCTCTCTCTCTCGTCGTGATACATCTCATGTAAGTTCCATTTTCAATTTTGAAAAGAAATGTCGAATCTCAAACTTATCTTTTCCTTTTTTTTTTTTTTGTAGTTGACATTAATTGTTAGTGTTATTTTGGTTGCTTAATGCTTTTGTTAACTCCGCAGTGTAATTTAGAGTAAATTGATAACAGTTTGTTGTTTTCTGTTACCATTATTATACGGACAAATTTTCGATTTTGGAGCCGGCAGTATGCTGTGGTTGCAGCTACTTGTTTCTGTAGGTTTGAGAAAATAATTTGTCGTGAAAGGTGTCGAATCATCAGCTGTGCAAATTCAAATTGTCTTATGAGCTAAAAAAGAAGTAGTTAAGATAAGATAAGAGGTGCTCTATTAGCTCTTTACGATTTGAATGGAAAATACTTACGTGTTGGAAGCTTTTGGTATCGTTAATGCGATCTTTATGGTCTACATGTAGCTTGTTTTTGGTTTAGTAATCTTATTTTGTACTCCTGTAGCTGCATTAGGATTGTGATTGAATTTTGGCAGTCTTGTATCGTGGGCGAGTTATTTATCTTTAGTTGCTGGGTGATGTGCGTCGCTGCTATAGTTCTGTATTGCACCTGTCTTGAAACTTATTTAGCATGTTTTCTAACTCAATGCCCGACCATGTCATGATCACTTATAGCTTTTATAATTGGTGTAATGCTGATGGTTGTTCCGAAGTATCTCATTTTTGTACTTAAAACTTTTCAGACGGAGTCTATGGCTGAAATTGATCCGAATTTCAATGAATCTGAACTATCACATGATCAGGAGTATCAACCTGAACTATCACATGATCTTGAACAAGAATATCAACCTGAACTAGCGCATGATAATGAGCAAGAATATCAACCTGAACTAGCAGATGATCACGAACAAGAATATCAACCTGAATTAACACATGATCACACACAAGAATATCAACCTGAATTAGCACATGATCAAGAACAAGAATATCAACCTGAAGTAGCAGATGATCGTACACAAGAATATCAACCGGAATTATTAGGACATGATCAAGAAGAAGTGGCGCAAGAACATGAACCAGCGGATGGAATTCCAGAGATCTTGCATCCTGATGAAAAGGAGGGCCATGCTGATGAACCTGTTTCCGGAGGTGGTGAAAAATGGCCAGGCTGGCCTGGAGAGAGTCTCTTCAGAATGCTCGTCCCAGCACAAAAGGTTGGTAGTATAATTGGACGAAAAGGAGAGTACATAAAGAGAACATGTGAAGAGACTAAGGCTCGGATTAAGATTTTAGATGGTCCTCCAGGAATGAGAGAAAGAGCTGTAAGTGAACTTGTTATTATGTTTAAAATCTTGGCATCATAGTTTACTGCGGACATTTTACAGTGCATTTCTGTTCTTGGATGGATGATTTTTAACGTCATTATTGTTACAGTTTGTATATGTATTAACTAGTGTCAGAAGATAAGTTTTTAGGCGCAATTGTTAGGACCCTTGTGATCCATTTAATGTTTTCATAGAGATTATTTTAGTGGGTATCAATTTTTGTCCTTGTATTGGTTGCTATCCTCGTGCATTATGCAACTCAATTGTGTTGACTTGGTATGCACATAAAAATAAGTGGCAAGTTTAACAAATGCTTGAATATAATGCAATAATGTACTATGCTATGGCATACATAGGTGAATATTTACTTTCAAGTTTCAAGTATTAGCTTAAATAACATAAGGAACAAGTTATGGTTCATATGTCCTTGGATTCAGATGTAGTCCATTTTGGCATTCTTTTGTCCTTCAATTCTGTACAGTGACCTTAACCGTTCTCTTAAATTATGGCGTCATTGGTCTGTTATCAATATTCTCTAAGTATGAACCATGATTTAAGATCCTGAGTAAGCTTACACGATTTTTAAAAATAATCCTGCTGAAAATTGTGAGTTGAGATTAGTGCCGGAAGTTTTAGAAGCTCCCGCTTTAGACAAATGTTACTGTAAGACTGGGTTCAGACATTACCATGAGAGGTACAAGTTGATGTGCAAGCGTCAGCGCTTTAAAAGAGTTTTGCTGCTGAAGTTGTCTGGAATGATGGGAGATTATGACCCATGATGATCCTAAATGGTGTCTGCTGTTATGTCTCGTAAATCTGACCCCGGTGTTAAGGCAAAATCTTTCTTTCTATAGTGCCTCAAACTTTTATGAGGAGGGTCTCCAGCTAATTTTTCACATAGTTGAAGTACATTTTGTTGAAGGATTTTCATTCCCAAGTAAAGACATCAGTGCTGGGTTGACAAACCAACTATATTTTGTCACAGTTTTTTGTCCTTTTTTGTTATCATGTATATATATATATATATGTGTGTGTGTGTGTGTGTGTGTGTGTGTGTGTGTGTTATTTGTCTGCACTTAGAATTAGTGAGGAAAATCGTAAAGAAAGTATTTTCTCACCGAGGTTTACCTCTATTCAAATGATACAACCTAGTCCTTTAGCTTCTAAGTTTGAAATAGGTTCTCATTGTGAAAAGATCCATAAATAATAAGATTCAGTGCCTATTTTACTAGATGTCATAGATTTTGTATGCCATTATAAACATTTATCTTGTAGGGAAAAGAAAGAGAGCTCTCTGTGTTGCTTCAGTTAGTTGCTCAATATTCCCTTTGTTGTTATAGGTGATGGTTTCTGCCAAGGAAGAACCTGATATGCCTATTCCTCCTGCTATAAATGGTCTTCTCAGTATTCACAAACAAGCTGTGGATGGTCTGGATAATGATTCTTCTCATCCTCCACCAGGTGTAGGCGGCAAAGTCTCAACAAGATTACTCCTACCAGCTTCTCAGGCAGGAAATTTGATTGGGAAACAAGGATCAACAGTGAAGTCCATTCAAGAAGAGTCTAATTGCATTGTTAGAGTTCTTGGAGCAGGTCTTTCTCTTTTCCGTGCTATCATCTATATACATCCAGTTTGAGAAATGCGAGTTTAACATTTGCATTTCAACTTCTCATACTGATTTGCAATCTAATCCTCTTTTTCTCCCTCCATGTGCTTAATAGCATCAGCATACGTCTTCTCCTGGATATCATGGTTCTCTTTTTTGATAAGTGGATGTCATGGTTCTCAAAATGTTGTTATTGAACCTGTTAATCCTTTGTCCATTCTCTTATTTATCGTATTAACCTACTGTGTATTTTTAATGGACTGACCTAGAAAATGTTTGATTAATACTTTATAACAAGTATTATATACAGAGCCATGGATACAACCATTATGTAGACTTACACAAATGCTGATGCTCACAGAAGTGGTAGAAAGTGCCTGTTTTGTTTATTTTGCAAATTTGCATTTGTGAATGTAAAGTGTTTGAATCTCTCGAGTTCTTATTTGTTTTATCCGTTAATATGTTGCAATTCTTCGTTTTAACTATATCACCTTTATCATATGTTTAACTCGTGCCATAATTTTGCAGAAGAGCTACCCATTTTTGCCCTTCAAGATGATAGAGTTGTAGAGGTAGTAGGGGAACCTACAGGTACTCACAAGGCAATTGAATTAATTGCTTGTCATCTCAGAAAATTTTTGGTCGACCGAAGCATAATACCTGTAATTGAGATGCAAGTAAGCTTTCTTTTTTCTTATAAATCCATTGGGGTGGGTTTCATTTGATTATTGGCTTCTGACTCATTATGCTATTGTCAGATGCAAATGCCTAATCCAAAAATGGAACACATGCCTCCATCCCAGCCTTGGGGTCCTCCGCCTCCACAATCTTTTCCGCCACCTGCACATTCAGGCCCTGGGTATGGAGCTAGCCTCGATTTCGTGCGTCCTCCTAGGCAGTTTGATAACTATTATCCCCCCTCTGACATGCCACAACCACCACCACCAGAAACACAACATCATCAAGGTATATCTGCCTACGGCAGAGAAACTTCAATGTCATCATCCAGCCAGGCAGCCACATCAGTAATCACTCAGGTTACTGCTCCTTATTTTTTATTTTTCCCGTTTTTCTTTTTCACGACATGTTTAATATAGATCTTAAAGTTGAAAGAAACTTCAACTTTAGTGCCTTCATTGGCAAAGTTCGTTTTGCCTTGGAATTACTTCATTACAGAATCATGAGCTACATTTAATGTGAACATTGGAACTATGAGAACGTGAGAGTTTACATGTTTGCTTTCAGTTGTGAGCATGAGAGATGAGAAAAGGACAGTTCTGTCTGCACTTCACAGTTGTGCTACAAATTCGTTGGTTGGTTTATTTTTCAGTCTTTATTCTGTTGTGGTTGGTGCCTATAAATAATTAGATTATGTCTCAGTACCATACTTCTATTTTAATTTCAGTGTGCATGGATGTATGGCTTAACTCTAAATTATGATTTTATTTTGCTGGAAAAGAGAATAAATGGAATTACTTAAGGACAAAATGCATGACCCATTGCATACTCTGATGTTCATGTATATTTGTTAATTATACTATATAACTTTTCAGGTCACGCAGAAAATGCAAATTCCGCTAGCTTATGCTGATGGTGTAATTGGCACACAAGGTGCAAATATTAGCTACACACGGCGGGTCAGCGGGGCTACAGTTACCATACAGGAAACACGGGGAGTTCCAGGGGAGATGACTGTTGAGATTAGCGGAACTTCTTCTCAGGTCCAAACTGCTCAGCAACTTATTCAGGTAAAAAGCTTACACTTCGGATTAGATATCTAAATATTTTTATTTTTCTATTTTAATGTCTGATCTTTGTACCAATCATGAGGCTACTTT
Source organism: Linaria vulgaris (assembly GCA_948329865.1). Taxonomy (NCBI): domain Eukaryota; kingdom Viridiplantae; phylum Streptophyta; class Magnoliopsida; order Lamiales; family Plantaginaceae; genus Linaria; species Linaria vulgaris. Next base: position 108,977,291 of record OX415254.1, on the reverse strand, counting down.
GTGGCTTTGACTTTCTCCACCGTGGCTTTGCTTTTGATATTCTATTTATTTTGTAATTGTACGTAATTTAACTGTTTAGAATACAAACGATTCCTTACTTTTTTCTTCTTATTTAATATTGTGATATAAATGAAAATTTTCGTATCCTTAAAAAGGCTAATTAATGGGAGGAGAAGTTTGGTTATATATATATATATATATATATAGTAGGCCCAAGTTATTTCTCAATCATGACCATTCCCAACTAATGTGAGATATTTGATATGGTGTATATCATTAATATTCAACACATCCAATGAGATAACGTAGCACCCTGATTGTGATAAAATGATTCTGGAAATTTGATTAGTCATTTCATCTTTTGACAGAATTTCATAGCTGAAGCCGCTGCTCCGTCCCAAGCACAGCAGCATGCACCCCCAGCTGACCATGCGTACAACTCCTATGGAGGTCAAGGGTCGGTATATGGATCGGCATCTTCAAATCCTAATATCGGCAGCCAGGGGGGTGGCTACGGCTCAGTTTATGGAGCCAGCTACGGGTATTGAATTTGAACATTTTAGTTTGTTATCGAAGACTAACTAATTCAGAGATAGATCCTAATACTTGAGTTCTGCAGTTGACTACTTTGTACTCTCTATTATTCTGTGTTATAGATTCAAAAGACAGGTTAGAAAGAAAGTGGTGCTTCTAGCACTAATGTTGCTCATTGGACTATAGGCTTTTCCTGTTATACATTTTGAAAACTATTCTTTGTAAACCCAGTCAACCCATCGTATTTTGGAGTTTTGTTTGCTATGAGTCCAAATTAACTGGTGAAGTTTTGAGCTTAATAGGCTGCGTTATGATTAATCCGTGTTGTTGGGGAAGAATTTATGGACGCACTGTGGCCAAATGTTTTGTGTGGTTGAAATATATCACAATTGCACGCAAACTTTGCAAATGAAGTACATGCATGATGCATGAAGTGATATATATGCTCGGTGTTGTAAGTCAACTCGTAACACAAAGTACCACCCTAGCATTCTGTTCTTTTTACGAACGTGCAAATTCTGTTTTGCATGAAATGTGTCCTAATTTTCTGTTTCCTTAAAGAGGAAAAATAAGTACAAAGTCTTTTAGCCATAATACAACTCCGAAACTCTATTTGTTTCCACTCCTTGAGAGTATTTATGGAGGCCACTTTCTTATCTATTTTTTTTAATATCTCATATTCAAAATAAGAAATTAAAACTTGATCAATTTCATCAATTTGCGTACTTGTCGGGTCGGAAGTCAAACCTCAATAACAAATCAAGAACTCATTCAGTCAATCTCCTGTGTTGGTGATCTCTTTGACCTCTTTCCCATAGTGTTTCCACCCCCTCCATCGAACTCCACATTCCCATGCAGTCATAAAGACATATAGCACGTTTAATAGCACTACTAAACATTACTATATCAGTATATCTACGCTAACGCCAACCATTCTCGTCTCCCCATATATGCACCAATCAACCGAGAAGTACTACGTACATTGGTTCATAGATCGAGCCACTGAGCCACAATCGTATTTGTTGTACACATAAAAGAGTATACGAACCCGACATCCTCGTCGCCAACACCCCCTCATAAGCAACAAAAGAAGCTTTCAATGCACACTAGAAATAAATAACCACGTGTATAACACAAGCTATAAATCGAGGGTGCTCTTGAACCATGAATCCACATTTTCTTCTCATATTATCGTATTCTATAGCTCTAAAAGCTTGTCAAAACTAAAGTACGACTGATGTGACTTGCTATAAGGAACCTTTTAGTTTTGAGCCTTTTACAAATAATCGAGGTTATCCTTAATTTTTATTTTACAAAAACCATAAATAATTTCATACATAATATATAAAAAAACTAAGTCCAATATAAAGAGGTATATATATATATATATATATAGACTTCACTATTGCAAATTTAATTCCACCGAGCTCCATTTTATCTACATATATTTGCAACAACAACAATCAACCCCGTAATCGCAATAAATTGGATAAGTCATATGAACAATGAATGAATCACGTTGAGTCGTTAACATGGATCTTTTGTCTCCGCATACTTCAATTGACGAGCATCTATATATATATATAATATCTATCTATCTATCTATATATACATATAAATCATTCACATCACATTTCACTACATATTTTACGCGTTTACTACAATAGTCCCAAAAAGTAAAAAACCAGTCAAAAAAATTTAAAATCACACCAAATCTCAGTAATTTCTTTTCCTACAACCCCCCCCCCCCCCCCCCAACCCCACCCCCACCTCCCCTGTATATAAAACCAAGCATCCACACTGTAGCTCAACAAAGTAGAATTTTCCTTCTTCTTCTTCTTCTCCTTCTGCATCAAATCTCTCTCTCTCTCTCTCTCTCTCTCTCTCTCTCTCTCTCTCTCTCTCACACACACACACACACAGAAAATCGAAATGAGGATTCGTGGCAGAAAATCACCAACACCATCAGTAGATCACTCGATCTCACCATCAACAACAGCAACACCATCGTCATCGTCATCATCGTCGTCATCAATCACAACCACAACCGCGGCACATTCGCCTCTACTAGCTTCATCGCAGGATTCTTCCAATTCGTCGTTTTACGAAACGACGACGCATCATCAACATCATCATCATCGGTGTCGCGGTCTCGATCTGCTGGTGAAGGCGATTTATCAAGTGGATGTAGGTTCCGTCATCGGAGCACCGTACATTCAGCGCCGCGTGATTATACGGAGGCGGCGGAGATCGGATTGTGCAGTTTTTGAGCTGTTTGAGAAAAATGAAAATGAGAAAAAAGTTAAGAAGAAGAAGAAGAAGAAGAAGAAGACGAAGAAAACCGCGGCGAAGAAACGAGAGAAGCGAGTGATCGGATTGCCGTCGAAGTTTCAGGATTCGGTGCTACAGCCGTGGGGGAAGAGATCTGAGCTCGGGTTCTGAGTTTTCGTGTTTTTGTTATGATTTGTGGTGTTTTGGATATTTGATTGTATTCAATTCATATTGATGATTCTTTTCGTGCAAGTTATCGATTTACAATCGAGTAATTCGTGTTCGATGTTATTCGGATTCGGTTCGAGATTTAGTGTAACAGAATTCAGGTACATATCTTTGCTTTTTCAGTTCTTCAGATTGAGTTTGATTGGATTAGAATTCGGAGTAATGAACTTAACTTGCGTAGTTAAAATTGAACGACTCCGTTCTGAGTCGAAGAAGAATCGTTGTTTTTACGGGGACGGGAGTTTGTCGAAAGATTTGATTTTGTTCATGATATTATAGAAATGTGTAATTTGAGCTGTTGAGACGAATCTATAGCTGGTAGAAGGCGGTATAGAGCTCTAATTATGTCGTGTTAGGAGCTAGATGGATATTGATATTGGCATCAAAGCTATGATTTGGGTTTGGAATTGAACAGAGGACGAGAGATTTCGAGCTGATTTTTTTGATATGTATCATATTGCTTGTTGCAATTTTGTTTCAGCTGAGAATTGTGCGATTCGTTTGGTCTCCGAATCTGTATTTGTTTGCTTTCTTTTGTAGTTTGTACTACATGGTTGAACCATTGAACTCATGGTAGTCACATAAGTAGGATTCATGAGCTTGGTGTTCTTTGATTTGGGTTGATGACATGGTTTTATGTGATTTGTATTTGTGTTGTGTGTGCGTGTGTATAGTGTAGTGTAGTGTGTTGTGAAATCTCATTGTGTTTGATTTGATTTTGATTTTGTGTTCTAAAAATATTATTATGTATACTTGGGATAATGAAGGTGTTGTTAATAAGCAGAAACAGGGAGGACAGGATTATGAATCTTGTGTTTCGTAATTTTCTTCTAATGTTTTGTGAGGTTTTAAGAACAAACTATAACAATATGTTCATATCAACATGCAGCAATAGGGCACTAGTAAGTAATAATATGCACCACTTCATCAATGAAGTTAACATTACATGAAGAAAAACCTCAAGGGTGAAAAATCAGATAATGTGTAACGTACTTTCGAACAATTCTGTTAAAAGGAATCTTCAAATGACCATGACTTTGTGCAAATAAAAGTAACTTTGAGGTTGTATTGTTTAGTGGTAGAAGAACTTTTTGGTGTTGTGAAAGAACCGTAATTTCTTAATATACTATATTATAATTGGATTGAAAATACAATATATATTGATGGGTGTAATTTAGGATTGACCCAATACAACGTTATTGGGTCGGCCCATAAGCGCATCGAATAGGGAGAATTCGATGCGCGCATCGAATCAGCCGTATATTCTTTCCTTATTGGGCCAGCCCAATAGCGCATTGAATACACCTGATTCGATGCGCACATCGAACAAGGATGATTCGATGCGCCTTTCCATATTGGAATGTGGGCTCCACGGGACGGGTTCTATAAATAGCTCGTCCCCTTGTGTTCAGAGTGACTTTTCGAGATCTGAACCAGCTCTGCACAGTCAGCATCGAACTTGTTCCATTCGACACGAATCATATCGAATCAACTACAATTCGATACGAACATAATACCGTACCTCCATTCGATACGTTGGGACACATCGAATTCGACATCTACAGCACGCATCGAATTCGATACCTTCCAGATTAATTTCTCCCACAGATATCTATTCATCATCGAATAGGTCCGCATTCGACACGTCAGCATCGAATACCTGCAATTCGATACGTATTATTGACATTGTAATTTAGTTATTCTATCTAGAAAGCTTGTATTAAGTGTTCCGGACCAAGTTAGTCCGTTAATAATATCGGATAGCATTATTTGATCTCATTTTGTATTATTTATTGTGTTCTATTACCGTGACGAAATAAGACCAAAACATTGGCGCCGTCTGTGGGAACACAAATTATATTAGCTTGATAGGTAGTATGACTAGAATGACCAGATCCCAGAGTAAAGCTCTAGAAGGAAATACGGGAGAAGATCGACCGGATACACCTGAACGGAACATGCCAGATATTGCTGGACCGTCTACAACACCCCTAGCAGTACCAACTCCGGCCAGGAAAGGGAATCAAGGACCTCAAGCTGAGGAGGTACCCAATAACGAAGCCGATGCAATTGGAGCTTCAACGACGAGTGCCACAATCCTAGATAAATTGAAAAATGAATTAACGGCAATGATAAAAGCCGTAGTGACTGAAGTACTCACTCCAGCGCCTCCCGCTATGATACCATCTCCTGTTAAATATTCTGAGAACTTGAGAGAACAAGGTTCAGCTATCCGAAAGCAGAAAGGGAAAAGAAAAGGAAAAGTCTCAGCAAGACGACCGAAGAAGTAGACATACTTCGGAGGGAACAAGGAGCAAAGGGAAATCCATTCATGAAGAGCGGGGAAAGAAGCTAGTATCTGATGAGACACAATCAAAAAGGCATCATGAGAAGAGACAAAAGGAAAAAGAGGCAGAATGTGTTGTTGAGCGAGCAAGAAGAGAAGACAGAAGACGTTCAGAGAACCGTGATTCCAGAAAAGAACGGGATGAGGAAGAGAATCGAAGAGAGGAATCGCGAAGAAGAAAACATAGAGAGGACAGAAGACAGTCAGGAGGTTATGATTTGCATGGCAAGCATAACATAGTGAGCAGAAATGTTGCAAGATTAGAAAAGGGGAAAGCAACAACTGAGACTCAAACAGCAAGGGAGGACAGTCTTGTAAATCGCAGTCCTTTTTGCCGAGAAATAGAGTTGGAGATTCTGGGGCAAGGAGATAAAATCCCGGAACTGGAAACGTACAATGGGAAATCTGATCCTCGTGATCACCTGTTCAAATTGGATAGGAAATTGTCCCTTTACGGTTTCAAGGACAATATGCAAGCCAGGATATTTGCAACGACTTTATCGGAAGTGGCTGTAGATTGGTTCAATCGAATTCCTCCTGGACAGATTAAAAGTTACGCCCAGTTGAGAAAAATGTTCGAGGATCAATTTTCTAGTCAATCTAGACTGGTTTTGGATCACTCCCATTTATACACGATGAAACAGGAAGTTAATGAAAGTCTAAAGGACTTCATGAAACGTTTCAATACAGAGCTATTAAGGATTGGTAGCCCGACGGGAGAGATGGTTGCAAGTATACTCTTTCGAGCAACTACCAACACCATGTTTGGTGGAGACTTACTGAAACTAAAACCCACCACCATTGAAGAAATCAACAAAATAGCCCAAGATGTGGTTCATTTCGAGAAAATGATGGCGACCAAAGTTCCTAACAGTGTGGCTGTGAGAGATAGAGAAAGAGGCAGAGAAGATCATAATCGCAATAACAGCAACAACAGGAACACAAATTACAAAAGGGATAGTTCACCGAGAAGGTACACGCCGTTAAATGCCAACATCATGGCAGTCTTTGGGGCAGCAAAGAAGAAAGGATGGCTGAAGGATCCCAAGCCAATGAGGGAATCTAAAGCCACGATGTTTTCAAGTCAATTCTGCAAGTATCATAATCAGAAAGGACATGAAACAGAGGATTGTATAAACCTAAAAGATGAAATAGAACGGCTAATAAAGGATGGCAAACTCGTTGAGTTTGTTAAAAAGGTACAAGAACAGGAGAACCATTTCAACCGAAAGAGAACTCCATCTCCAAGGAAGGATAAGCAGATGATGATTGATGAACCACAACTTTTCCAATATCCTCAAATCGAAGATGGGAACGCCAGGAAAGGGAGGATAAATATGATATCAGGAGGTCCTGTTGGTGCGGATTCCACCAATGGTCGAAGGAAGATCACAAGAATGGTTGAATCGGATAATTTCGTGGACATGGCCAGTATACTGAGAATCGAGCAGATACCGCATGAAGAAATCACATTTTCTACAACAGATTTGAGGAAGCTGAGTCCACAAGCTTTACAGATGTCAAACTTGAATTGCCCCTTGGTGATTACAGTGGATATAGCTAACTACGGAGTCACTAAGATGTTGGTTGATCATGGGAGTTCAGTAAATGTGCTGTTTAATTCTACGCTGATCAAAATGGGTTTGAATGATCAGGCGTTAGAACCAGTAAGGACATCTCTTCATGGTTTTGGAGGTCCAGAAATAATACCACTTGGAATGCTCAAGCTACCAACTTCATTGGGAACAGCACCACAGAGGAAGACGCTTATGGAGGATTATGTGATCGTTGATATGCATTTTGCATACAATGGTATCATAGGAAGACCTGCACTCAATAATTTCCGAGCGTTACCTTCAACTTATCATCAAATGGTGAAGTTTCCAACTTCTAGCGGCACAGGAGAGGTCATAACAGATCATATCGAAGGATGGAAATGCTACGTAACTTCACTCAGGACTGGGCCACAACAAGAAGAAGCAGCGGCAAGGGTACTGCCTCCAAGGCATATGGAGCATATCGATTAAAGATTCTGCTTCAATTTACCAATGTTTTTTAGCATTTTGAATATTTTGAACAAGTTTTTATTCGTTCTCCCTGCTATAACACGCATGAGAGACAAGAATGTATGAACTTAAAACAGGTACCCCAAGTCATGAATCTGGAGGACAGCACTGGAAGTCATGCAAATGAGCAATGATCAAAGCTCGGTTCTATCTACATAAGCTAATTTGAACTATTCAAAGAAGATTATGTCCGATTATGCGTGAGTTTTATTTATTTTTTATAATATAATCAGTGCAGGTTTGAGAAATCAGGAGAATGGAAACTCTGCCCCAAAGTGGCATGAGATACCGAAGATTCCTAGAGAAATCAGGAGAACGGAAACTCTGCCCCAAAGTGGCACGAGATACCGAAGATTCCTAGAGAAATCAGGAGAACGGAAACTCTGCCCCAAAGTGGCACGAGATACCGAAAATTCCTAAAGAAGTCAGGAGAACGGGAACTCTGCCCCAAAGTGGCACGAGATACCGAAAATCCCAAAAAGAAACCAGAACTACGGAAACTCTGCCCCAAAGTGGCACGAGATACCGAAAATCCCATAAGAAGTTATAGGGACGGAGACTCTGTCCCAAAGTGACACGAGATACCGAAAATCCTTAAAGAAATCAAGAAAACGAAAACTCTGCCCCAAAGTGGCACGAGATACCGGAAGAAGTCTAAGACGACATAAGAAATGAAACTCAACCCAGAAGTGACGTAAAATGCCGAAGGAGGCCGAAGGCGAGAAATAAGAAGAAGCTTAGTAAAAATGCTCCAAAGGTAATGAATAGACACTACATATGAAATGGTAAGGGTTACACATTTATGTTTCAGAAAACATAAACAAACTCTCAAAAGATAAACAATGATAAAGCAAAAAGTTATAAGGAAAGAAAAACATTATGTCCAAAGCGACGAATATAATATCCTTTCTAAATGGTATAAAATTTTCAAAGAACGATAAGAAATCATCAAGTTGTCAAAATAAAGTAAAGGACTGAGATAAGAAATTGAAATAAAAGACAACGGTTGTTATCCCAAAAATTAAGCAACTGATATTAAATAGTTTCAAACACATTGGAGCGACGCAGCGCCATACACAAATTAAATTAATAATAAAATTGTTCATAAACAGGAAAATAGTAAAAACAGCTTAAGCAACATTCAGTCTTCTTCCTCATCCTCAGAAGAGGGGTATGGTTCAGGCATCTCGAGCGGTGGAGATAGACCCTTGAAAATAAGATCCTCCTTGTTCAACAATGAGGCAAAATCGTCAGGTTCTGCAGGATCAGATGTTCGAGGAGGCAATTTCTCACGGTTTGGGCCTAAAGACAGATCTAACCACTTTGGTTCGAAATTACCACGAACGTACGTTGTAGCATAAAACTTATGCACTGTCAGAGCCTGAGCATTTCGAGCCACATGATCGTCTCGACGAGCGCACATTTTTTGAAACGTACTACCTCGGAGGAATTGTTCGGCGATATCCAATTTTTGCTGAGGAGAAACCTATAAGAGTTGTATATTAAAATGATAACATGTAGAGAAAATATGAAAATGACAAGAAAGAACGTATAATCTACCTCTTCGAGGTCGCGCTGATAACCTTTGGCATCGGCGTTAAAGGCTTATTGCTTAGCTGCACCAACCTCTAACTTCAGCTAAGAAATTTGTTGATTCAGATCTTTTTCGAGTTTTTCAGCCCTCTCTTGCGCCTCCTTGGCGGCTTGCAAAGCTTTCTCCTTGGCATCGAGTGTAGCTTGAAGAGCAGAATTGTCAGCACCGCTAGCTGATTCCTTAAACTCCATAAGGGCCGATACCATTGTGTCCACGAAACCCCCCGCTACAAAGGATGAGCGGTGAGAAAGAACTTACATAGTCAATTCAAAGAAAATACAACTCAAGCTTTGAGATGGTTACCGATGACAACAGATGCAGCGTATTGCGCTCTACCCTTTTCCTCTCGTTGTCAGAAATCGGCAGAGGAACTGCAAGACAAGGCAGCAATGCCCTCAAATGCTCAATGGCTTCAGCCTCTGAGAGCTCGTACCCGGCAGCCCGCGCACGAGGGCCTTGGCTAGGCCCGGCCTTTGCATTTGGATCAGATGCATGAGCAGGAGCATTGGAGGTACCTGGTCTGTCAGTTACTTCTACCGGAGGAGCAACCCTTTTAGTTTGCGACCCACTTTGAGGCATCCTTCTCCTTTTGCGTTGGACAAGGTGTTCAGTTTCCTTATCTTGTCCAGCTGTTGTGTTTTGAGATGCTTCAATACCCCCTTCAGTAGCATCATGATCATTCCCCAATAATTCCTCGAAAGGATCGACAGGAGGAACAGCAGTAGCAGCACTAGAAGTGCCGATAACTTTCTTTTTGCCTTTGCTCTTTCTTTTACGGGGAGGAGAAATTTCGGGCACGGTATCAGTCTGAGAGCTCGCTATATCGGCAGCCAACACTCGGTTCATTCTGGCGTGGCGACTCATGAAGTATTTTTCTGCAACAAAAATAAATCGTTAGAATGCATAATGAACATAAACAAGAATGTCAGAAAGATCAGATATATACCAAGGGTCATTTTTCCCTTGTATTTCACTGGAGACAACCCAGCCAAAGAAAGGACTCGATTTTCAACGAGTTTTTTAACATCAAATTGATGTTCTCTAACTAAATTGGGAATAAACTCGCAATTCCACAGGGTTATGGAAACTCCACTGGGAATTGTTACCCTTGCACCAGTGAACCAGTCCTGGCGGAATCCCAAGAACTCATTTTCATAACTCTCCTTAATGAAGAAATGTCTTCTTTTCCAATCCTTTCCGTACCCGGTTGCCCCACCGTTCAAAAACTTTCGGTTAGTTTGAGCCTTTACATGGTAGAAACCTTCTTCGCGTCTCGCAATCTCGAATAACGCGTAAAATTCATTAGGAATGTGTAGTTGGCCCAAAGCCTTCATTACTATGATGAAACCAATCATGCTCCCGTAAGAATTTGGCGTAAGTTGAGCATGAACGACATTTATCTTCCGCAGAAGCCATCTCAGCTCATAAGGAATTGGAAAACGCAAACCGTTCAGAAGCTGTCCGACAAACACAGTAATGTGACCGGGTGGTGGAGTATGCATCCGATCGTTAGGGCCAGGAATGACGATTTTATACTTGTCAGGAATATTAGATTTTTCGCGCAATCCCTTACGATTATGCTGGAGACGAGACACGTATTGATCATAGGTCATTCCTGGGACCTCGATATGATCGTCAAATTCCCTATTTATGTAATCTACATCTTCCTCAGCCTCGCTCGGAGCACGATTATCTTTATAGGGATAAGATTCATCGCTATTGACCTCAGTCGTTGGATTCAACTCTGAAGCAGGATTATTATCCGCGGGGGAATCAACTGTTATTCTATCTATTAAATCAAAGAGATATGCATCGCCTGTGGTCGGGGCTGCGGGTGCATTTGAAGGATTCTCTTTGTTAATCGAACTGGAGCTAGAGGCTGAACTCGAATCGCTCCCGGAATGGGTTTCAATGCTCACCATCTTTGACGAAAATTAACTGAAATATATTTAAAAATGCACACTGACTAAGGACGCATAAGTCACTCCACACTCTCGTATATCATTCATATATACGCAGCATTGAACGTGTTAAAAACTAAATAACCCAGCAAAATAAAAATAAAAATTTTACCTTAATTATTTTCTCAGTAAAAGAGTTTCTCGCTTGATTGTTTGTTTCCTACACAAAATAAACAGTAGATCAAAAACGCGCAACGCAACCCTCAAGACGAGGAAGAGCAGAAATTTTAGCGCATCGAATGTTTCCAATTCGATGCTGATCGCATCGAATCACTTATGGTTCGATGCGAGTCGCATCGAATTACGCAAATTCGATGCGCCTTACCTTAGGAGCAAAATCTGTTGGCAGAAGAATGACCGTGCCAACGCAGCGTCCCCCTTATATAGGGGACGGGAGGCCCATCAGGCCCAGCTACGCTGCCGCATCGAATGAACGCATCAAATAGCTATAATTCGATGCGTACTACTTCACGCATCGAATTGTGTACAATTCGATGCGTTAGAAATTAATTTTTCTAAGTCCAAGTACTATGAACAGCTCTGAATTTAATATGATGAGGAATATCCATAACCAGTGTGAATACATTTTAAAGTTTGGAATACGATCTCTAAAATTGATATCGTCTCCCAAACTAGGAGGACTATATGATGGGTGTAATTTAGGATTGGCCCAATACAACGTTATTGGGCCGGCCCATAAGCGCATCGAATAGGGAGAATTCGATGCGCACATCGAATCAGCCGTATACTCTTTCCTTATTGGGCCAACCCAATAGCGCATCGAATACACCTGATTCGATGCGCACATCGAACAAGGATGATTCGATGCGCCTTTCCATATTGGAATGTGGGCTCCACGGGACGGGTTCTATAAATAGCCCGCCCCCTTGTGTTCAGAGTGACTTTTCGAGATCTGAACCAGCTCTGCACAGTCAGCATCGAACTTGCTCCATTCGACACGAATCATATCGAATCAACTACAATTCGATACGAACATAATACCGTACCTCCATTCGATACGTTGGGACGCATCGAATTCGACATCTACAGCACGCATCGAATTCGATACCTTCCAGATTAATTTCTCCCACAGATATCTATTCAGCATCGAATAGGTCCGCATTCGACACGTCAGCATCGAATACCTGCAATTCGATACGTATTATTGACATTGTAATTTAGTTATTCTATCTAGAAAGCTTGTATTAAGTGTTCCGGACCAAGCTAGTCCGTTAATAATATCGGATAGCATTGTTTGATCTCATTTTGTATTATTTATTGTGTTCTATTATCGTGACGAAATAAGACCAAAACATATATCCAAACAAATATGTAATACTTAGAGGTCAAATCTTAGAAAATGTATTTCGATCCAAATGAACTCATGATTAATTTCAGCAAAAATCCGAAAAATAGACTTTTTGTGTTGATGGGTGGGTTTAAAATTTGAATTGTGAATGATGCAAATATTATACTTCTAATTAGTAAAAGAACTCATGTATTATTTTATATGGCATCATGCGTTATTCAATAGTTAGCACACTATTTTTGTTTTCATTTTCACGTTGACTAGAGGTATATAAACCATTACGAAGAGTCCTCATTTTTTTTTTTCGCTTTTGTCAATTTCAGGTCATGTAAAGTTTTATACAAGACTATAAACGGTAAAACCGTTAGCAAATCAAGACCAAAGTAGTACATTAAGCGCGTGCATTTGATTTTTTTTTTTTTTCGTTTTTCCGCCAATCCAAATAGATTTTGTATTACATCCTTTGACCACGCCAAAATATAGAAATGAAACTACACAAACAAAATAATTAAAATGGCAAAAAGAGAAAGAAAACAGTTGAAAAAAGTGAGGGGTGAATGGCATTTGAACCGAAAAGAAAGGAGGACCTCTCCCCCCATGGCAACTCCCCATATAAGCTTCTCCATTCCTTCAGCTGGTCCAGCCGGTGGTGCCGTTTTTACCGCACCATTCATTCTTCTTTGTCACATTATTCTCTCCCTCCAAATTTAACCAATCAAACACCCCAAAATCTCATTTTTCCTCCAACACCACACTTAGTTCCTTTCCCTTAGGAACATCAACAAACCACCAACACACACAACACCACCACGGCGGACCTAGGCGGTTTATCGACTTCCATCCGCCTACGGTCGCCACTCGATCACACAACACAACGACGCGTAATCCATTAATTATATTAACTCAATGGAAGAAATACCTCAACAAAATTTTCCCTCATCAACAGATAACAACAATCAAAGCACCACTACCACAACAACAGCAGAAGCACCAATCACCAAGTTTCCATCATCCTCATCATCCCCTTCCTTATCCGACGAGAACGAGGAGCTACAGCGATTAGAGGATGCGCCTCCGTTTTGGAGGAATCCTAAGAAGCAGAAGCGGTTGTCGAAGCAGCTTTCGATGTGCGAGATTCCTCGCGACATTGCATGGGAGAGGCGGAGGCGGCAGTACTTAAGGCAGGAGAGGAGGAGGAACGGGATCAATCAGGAGGCGACGGACAAGTTGACGGACGAGGATTTGAACGAGCTGAAAGGATGCATAGAGTTAGGTTTTGGATTCAACGAGGAGGAAGGGCAGAGGCTGTGCACGACCATTCCTGCTCTGGATTTGTATTTCGCGGTGAATCGGCAGTTTTCGACGAGCCCGATTTCAAGCCCGAATAGCAGCGGATCGGCTCCGTCACTGGGTGGATCGTCCGCGACTACGTCGGCGCCTTCGGTGTCGTTTGTGGGGAGTCCGAAGAGCGATTCGGATTCGTGGAAGATTTGTAGCCCAGGTATGTTACGTTTGCATGTGTTGTTTGCTCAACGGTGAATAATACGAGCGAACAAACGTTATAGTCTGACTCTATAGAAACGAAACATTATTATATATCGAAAAAATTGTTACAGAGTTTTGAAAACATATCGAAAAATTTCGAAACTCGCCAAAGAACTCTAATATTTATAAATTAATCTTGGCATCTTCAATTTGTTGAGCATCAATTGCCTCTTTGCAATTAGATGTTGATTTATTATTCACTAAATTATCATCACATTTAAAAATATAGTTAGTAGCTTGTTTACAGTTTCAACATAATTTATACTATTTATATTCTTTAACACGATCCCTTAAGTGTAGGTTAACCTTATTTTGTTATATATGTTCTTCTTTCCTTCAGTAATCATTTTTTTATTCAATTAATCTACATTTAAACTAGTATCCAAGTGAATCCAAATTTCCCAAGAACTATATGTTATGAATAATTTCAAATAATGAAATGCCGGGAACCAAATTACTAATTATTAAAAGAGTGGGCCCCTCTAGTATTAAATATTTTATAATTTTCTTATGAAAGTACTTCAAAAATTAATTTCCTAATAATGGATTTATGTAATAATTGTGCAGGTGATGATCCTCAACAAGTAAAAATGAAACTGAGGCATTGGGCACAAGCTGTAGCCTGTTCTGTGATGCAGTCTTCTTAAAACACATATGATATATATTGTACAGAGTGAAACAAACACACAGACAGCAAAACGACAAAATAAGGCTTAAGCTTTAACAAAATGGCGCAAAGGCCATCCATCAGCTTTCCAGGTAATAGCAAAAACCTTGAAAGCGCGGGAGTACAGTCAGAAGAAGTTGGTTTATTTGGTTGAAGAGAGCTCCATTTCTCGTTAATTAGAAAAACCACCCTTAGTTTTTTTTCTTCTTCTTATTTCTTTCTTTTTTCATCTTCTTTTCGGCTAATCGCAGAATACCTCTCATGATATTCAAGACTAGTAGTAAAAGGACCCCTGTCAATAAAAATGTAGCAACATATCCATCGTTTTCCATTATATGCATCGCTTGCTTTCATGGCTCAACGTTTCCGAGTATTTCATCAGAAAGAAACAGAGACTTTGATCCATGTTTTCACCCACTTAAGTACATATTTCAATGTGAAGAGGCACATGTAGTTCTAGTTCGAATTAACATGTTCTTTCAAAAACAAAAAACACAAATGCAGAAACTAGAAACGGTAAATATTTTTCTGTATTTAGACTTGTTTTAGAATTTAACTATCTTAGCTTCTAATTTTAAAGTCTAATCTAAGGTGTAAAGTAATTTATGAAAACAGGAGTTAATTGTCTTTTAACATGCCCAAAAACACGAGGGTTTTTTTGCGTTGTATAAACATATAGAGGGTCACATTGCTGCTTTTATATGACGGGGAATTTACTACCTTTTGATATATTATGAGGAGGTTGGCTGCAAAAAAGTCCTTTTTTTTTTTTCTTTTCTTCCACTAAAGAGTTGATGATGACCCCCACATCTTGGAGCTTTACTTGAGCTGCTATAATTCTTGAGTAGTTGTGGAGTCTATGGAGAGTTGCCCTTGAGTAGACCAACTTACCAGTTTCTGAGTATGTTTTTTCTTCTTGTAATTTTACTAGGTCGAACTAAAACCTATGTACAAGGTATTTGATTGTTAAATATGTCCAAAATAATTTATATCGAGGTTTTATTCATGTTACAAGGGGTTAGCATCTGAATGATCTTTGCATATATAATGGCAATAGTCAAGTTACATGCAGAGTTGCAGAAGCAACGAGTTAAATACAACATTATACGGAGGTGATGATTGAGGTAGGTGACTAAAGGTGGTGTATCTGGGATTGTGGTGTCTCACTGTTCTGGATGCAAGTTTTGGAAGAGGGAGACTTGAGATGGAGAAAGAAATGGAAAAATTGGTGACCGACAACCCGGTGTTTTTGATGGAGAGTCGGGTAGCGCATACATTTTGGGAACTCTGACTCGAATCCTGAAGTGCCTTAGCTTAATTTCTTGCATACAACACTTACATGTTTCAAGTCTAGATTGAAGTAAAGGTTAATCAAAAGGGTTCATAAATCTTATGAAACAAATACCAAACTTAACGACTTACACTCCCAAACTATTATACCACTAATCTGAGAATCCAAATAATAAACCCATTCAGCTGCAGACCACAAACTCTGAACATCCAAATGATGATATGCGATAAAAAGGTGCTATATAGTTGTGCTAGAGTAATCGTAAAGACAATCCTCACGAATCTACTCTGCATTCAACTTCAGAAACAGCAAACTTAGTTGTTCAAAAGAAACTGGGCAACTAGCTTTAAGCAATGTATCTTTCTGAATGATTCGAAGAACAATCCAACGAGAATTTTAGAGTTGAGAAACAAATATGGAACTTGTCAGTAGAAAAAAAATAAGGTATTATTGGAATCAACAAGATGAACCACATTCAGCTTATAGGTTTTCATAAGCTGTTCAATATCTCTTCACTGCTACCGTTGCATCTTTAATGGCCTAAGCTTAAGCCATGGTATTTCTTTTCCATCTCCATGTGATTCAGAAAGAGCAGAGTAGAAAAAATATGATGACAGTGATAGTGAAGGGAGAGGAATGGAAGAACACCGGTGAGGTAAAATGGTCATTTACAGGAGTCACCGAAAAAAATATTAACAAAGGGTGATCATTACTCAAGACTGAAGAAAAACAGGCTATTACCGTGTTATGAAATTCACAAAGGCTATGTTTCTCATTTTTCTATCATCATAAGGGGTCAATTCGCCTAATCCCTAGCTCATGCGGAGTGCTATATTTTCCCTCATTTCTCCAATGAAGACTCATAATAAGAAAGGAGCCACTAGCAGATCGGTTTAGTAGAAAAGAGCAATTCTACAATGAGATTGACATCAAGATACAGGACAGTGGGCCATGACAAGATTGTTTCCACGATTGATGCAACAACAAACTACAAGACGATATAGGACGTAGGTGCCAACTGCCACCAAAGCAGTAAATAGTTCGAATCAAGTCAAAAACAGCCATAAGCTGAAAACAACTAGGTAAAATATCAAACATCACGACAAGAAATCGGCTATCAATTCAAATACAACTTAATTTGATCCCAATTAGACGAGAACAGTATTACGCATTTCACCTCTACGAAAACCAAATGAAACTTTAAGTATGAATCCAACCTACAACAAATAGAACCTTAATCTCATGACTCAAGAGAAATTCGGAAGTATCAACCTTCTTGCTAAGCGTGCAAATATTCTCCAATATAATCCGCTGAAATCCTTACAATACACAAGTAAACTCTCCTCACGACACTCCACAAGTTTTACGACTCCACAGCATTTCATAACGCAGAAACAAAATCCACGTTTCCTCACACAAAGAATTCAGTCATCTAACCAACATTCCGTCACCATAAGCTCATCGTTGTAGCTACAACAAGCTTCTCATCAATTACTTAATCAACTCACTAACACTAGAATTCAATTTCGCGACCGCATATAATGAACAGGCACAACACATTTAAACACACAATAAAACCTTCACCGCACAACCGAGATCAATCCGCCTTCCTCCGCCTCGCCCTCGTCTAAAAACAAATCCTCACTACTCCTAAAAGCAGCATGAACACCAATCAAAACAAATGCGACACTCAATCCGACAAGCACATTCAATCCAACACGAGTAAACACCAATGCCAACACAGTGACCAAGCTCAAACCAATCAACACAACACGATCATCGACAAATCGCCCGTAAACGATAACCGGATTGTCGCGGAACAAGTACAGAAAGATCCAGGCTACGGTTGTTAATAGGAACACGATCATTGAGATAGGGTGGTAAATTAGGGTACAGAAGAGGATTAGGAGGGAGATTATTGAGTAGTTGAATCGGAAATGGTTGAGGTTGTGGCGGAACCGTGACGTGGCGTCGGCGTAGCTGAAGGGGAGAGAGAATGCGGAGATGTCGAAGAACACGCGCCATGGGCGGCGCGTGGAGGAGTAGGAGAGGCGCTGCGGCGGTTTTGTGGCTGGCATTGGCATTGGTATTTGTGGAGGAGAGGAAAAGGGAAAGAATTTGCATAGATTTAATGAGTGTGTATTTATTCATATTTCAATCTTGTAATGTTGGAAATGCCCGATTTTGGTCCTCGGACCCCGAAAGAAAAATTTACGATTTCTTACAAAGATTGATCATGAGCCTTGCACGTGACCAATCGTAGCACGTTATTTTTAAGTATCTCACGTGTAAGACGCATTTTACGTGTGTGAGAAAACACATTTTGTGAAAATCACGTTTTAAAGTTGACTCACTTTAACGATATTTCAAACATGTATATCTTTTTTTTTTTTGATGAATAACAAACATGTATATCTTAGTTAATAATATACTTAGAAGATCCAAACCAAAATGATCGATCTCTTGTAAATACTTATCAACTACTGTTGAGTGAAATGTATCCGTCCGCATTAGGTTCTAGTAGATCCGTGCGTACAACATGGATTACTTTAGAATCCGACCGCATTAGGTTCTAGTAGACCCGTGCGTAGTTGCGTACAACATGGATTACTTTAGAAAGTTAGTCCAAGAATTGAACTATCTTTAAGAGACTTAGACACATCAAAAATATCCAAATGTGAGTTTAGTGGTTTCAACGTGTCGAATCTAACTGGATATACAACTAAAAGGACCATCACACATAATGTTTTACTAAAAGGCACCTAACGCCCCATTGTTTAAGATGTTTCCTATCTGTCCCCATAACTTTAAAAAAGACCCCCCCCCCCCCACCCTCCCAACCCCCCAAACTCTAGCACAAATGTGGTGTTGTTGGATTTGCCAATGTGCAAACATTCGAATTCGTTATGTTAGCCTTTATAAGTATGATCTAAGTTAGGTGGTTAATTATGGTTGAAAAGGGCAAACAACAAAATAGCCCAAACAATTAGGAGTATTGATGCTTTGTCCCTCTTATATTATAAAAAGTAAGGTAACTTCTGTTAAAACACCTCAACGTATAGTGCACAGTCGTAAGGAAGTTCAGAAATGATATGAACGTAGATGGAGAGTTCAACACGTGTGAATGCCCCCACGGTTGAAAAAAGAAAAACCAACCTCCTAAATGATTAAAAATGTACAAACATAATTGCAAATCTAACCTCCTACTTCCGTCGGATTAAATCTAATGAACATAAATACAAACACTAATCCAAATGAATAGCTAATCAATGGTCCAATGACGAGTTTCGGCAAAAAAATAAATAGATAAGGGGCAGATCTTTCAAAACATCACGGGACAAATTGCAAATCACACTATATTGAGGAGTTTCACGTAGTTTACCCTAAAAGTAACTCTAACCTCTATTATCTACTAGGTGCTAACTGCGCTCAACTTAGGTACATAACAAAAATTTACTAAATTAGTTTTTAGTTAAACACATAATTTGGGCAATTGAGCGATGCACCTATATTCTATACCAATACACAGAATAATATGAGGTTCAAGATGGTGTCGTGGCCAGAGTGCAGCCCATATCGTTGGTCTGATTTACACGTTAACTACTTCTACAGCCAAACGCATGCCACCCAGTTACACAAGTTCTAAAATTATTCTTTAACCTACATCGCAAATTTTTGGTCATCCCTGTGGAAAAACTATTCAAATCAATCAAGATGCACTTGTGTAATTCTCTCACATTTCGTATTTTTTGAGTCAAAGCTTCCTCCTCCACTTTTCCCAGTACTCACAATATGGCAAAAGCTATCCAATCAGTCAAGATGCACTCGTGCAATTCTCCCACGTTCCGTATTTGGAGCTGAAGCTTCCTCCACCACTTTTCTGGACATACTCAGAAATAACAGCGCGAGCACATATATCCCAAGTCTTTGCCATCTCCGCAAGGGACATTGGTTGTGTGAGAGATCGGAGAGAAATAGTGAATCTTGATTTAGCTTTTCGTGAAAGATCTTCATATTCCTTGCTGCAAATTTAGAAAAGTAAATTCAACATATACACATGAAAATGGTCGACTTCACTTTGCAGTACAAAAAGGGAAGGCTTTTCTAGAATCCCTCGCATGACGCATATTAATCATTGAGGCCCTGTAATTCCATTACTCAGCTGCAAGTTAAATATATGAAGAGAAGAATAATTGCCAACTTGTGAGCAAACAATGGTGTTGTCTTAAATCTAGCATTAGCAATATCCCGGATGCAACTTCGTGGTGCTGGAGTCGGATTATTCTAGTACTAAGGTGTTTGAAGGTATAGGCGCATAGCACTAACATCCTACAAGGCGACTGCCTCTCTTGAAGTCATTATGAATGCTTAGATAATACTAAAGCAATTTTTTCAACCAATAGAATGATTTCTTAGCATATGCATTCATTATTCTTCATGTTATTTAGCCCTGTTTAATAAGATCATTAAGGGTTGTAACATTTTCTAAGAGATGCAGGCTTCTCTTCATGCAAAAACAATTACGAAAACGAAGTTTCTTTTTCTTTTTCGTTTTCTTTTACCAAAACGTGCATACAGAAGTCCTTGAAATGCAGATAAAAATTCAATCAACGTAATAACCAAAAAGCCTCAAAATGCCGACCATACTGAAGAGTGTCAATCTATGCTTACCTGACTTCAACTGGAAAATTGTCAAGAAGTACTGGGGAGCAATTTGGATAATTGCAGGGAATTAGCAATCGCAAAGGTTGAATTGGTGACTGCATTATTGTGGAAAAACAAATTCGTAAACATCAGGAAAAGATCACAGGACAAGATAACGAGTCAAATCTCACCATTTGTGCTGATTTGTACTGTGATTTCAGATTTGGACTTAGTGCCACTGCACTGAAAGAGCATTTTACAATGGTTCCTTCACCACCTTCAGTAGCAGCTGCAACTGCTGTCGGATCAACATCATCTTTACTGATGCATACTACAGTGTCTATAAGTTGCTGATTTATTTCCCGTAATTCTTCATCAAGTGCATGTTTATTCTGCAACATGACAAATCATAATATAGTCAAAACCAAATGCATTTACATTTAAATTGAGACAGATTTTCCTCATGAACTAATATGTGCCCTGTATTAGCACTGAAATAACTTGCAACAGATGAACATATGTATGCAACTTATGACTAGATACGGCAAGATAAATGGTTCAATCAACTGGGGGTCCCAGGTGCAATATAAAAAATGTCTTGTTTATTTTGATGGTCAAACAAGTAATCATCGGCCTATCGTATTTCACGTCATAAAAGACAAAAATTTAACAGTAAAAAATACACAAACCAAGATCAAAAACAGCAATTGCCAAAGCTCCATTAGGTTGTAAGAACAGAAAAAATGGAGATCCAATGACTACAAATCTTCCAATTTGTGGCTAGTTGATTCACCTTAGTTCTACACAAAAGACTTTTTAAGGGGACCAAGTTCATGAGATTGTCTACTTTGCCGAATTTTACGATAATGCAAAAAACCTCGCAGCCTTGACTTAACTCCTCAGTTACCGACTAGAATTTGAGCATAAATAACTCCACCTCCGTTAAACAGAAATTAAATTAGAAAGTACCTCAAACCTAGGCCTCTTGATGCCTGATGCTCCAGTGGACTCTCCATCAGATTCACAACCATTTAAATGCCTGAAATTGTCATTAACGCTACCAGTAGATGAGACGACATTGGAAGGCACTGCACTGGTATAACGCCTCATTTTCATTGTTCCACTAGGTCCATCTTGTGTGAAAAAGTTTCTAGCCTGCAAACGGCACATGGTCATGGCAACTAAATCTTCACCCACCGCAGCCCTTGATCCATTTCCAGGAGCAGATCCTGCTATTCTATCAACCATACTGACAACTGAGCTGATATCACTGACTGCGGCGCTCAAAGCTTTAGGAGACATAGATTTCATCTTGTAAAAGAAGAAAAACAAATAAAGTCAAATTGGAATAAGAGGCAGTAATTTGGTAAATATAAAATGATTTCGCAGCGTGCATTACTCTCATGAGAAAATCCCACTAACCACTTTGACTAAGCGTTCAAATGGCTGTTCAACGACATTCAAGTTTCCGGAAACTATAGTTGATGCAACTCCATTCGTTCCATCGGGACTGGTAAACTCTGCAAGCAAAGGTGAGGCTGATATACCAGGTGTGCCAATTGCTAGAGACTGAGCTGGTACAGATGCCCCAGTATTAGAATAATGTCCACTGTTTCCAGCATTTGGCAATGATGGAACACCAGGATTTATTTTCTCCGAATCTCCAGGCATAGGGGACGGGGCCATAGAAGTTGAAGGAGATGGAACAATGAACGGCGAATTTGCAGATTGCAAACCGGATTTGGTATGAGAGAACAGCAGATTCTGCTGGTCAAGTTGTGGGGAAGGATGATGGTTAATCTGAGGAGATGCTGCTTGAACAATCTGAGGTGAGGAAGAAGAGAATGCAGTTCCAGTCTTCATTTGCTGGTGTTGATATGATGCCCGCTGCCCAGAAGAGTGATGTTGCTGAAGAACTCCTGCTTTTCCACCGACCTGCTGCCTCATCTTAATATCATTTGAGTCATTCATCTGAACGAGCTGAGCCATTTGTTGAGCAGGAAGCTGTGCTGATTGCTGTGAATTTGGCTGCTGCTGCAGCTGCGGGATTAAATTCTGTCTATTCATGTATTGTTGCTGCATCTGCCGCTGCTGCTGGTACTGCTGTTTTAACTGCTGTGACGAAAACATTTGTTGCTCCTGCTTCATATGCTGGGGTTGAAGTATATTCGCACTCGATTGAAGAGAATTTACACTTGACTGCATTGATGCTAACCCACCTTGGGATGATACAGAGTTCATATTCGTCTGCTGTGGAACACTCACAGGGTTTTGTTGCATTGAGCCTATAGCTACTTGTTGAACAGAGTTCAACGCAGAGCGTGCAAGGTCAATATTAGAACCAGGTTGTACCGCTTCTAACATATTCTGGCGAGTGTTCGAAACATTTGACATGGAAGACAAAGAGCTATGCTGCATATTTGACAAACTATGCTGCTGGGTAGTTGCTACAGAAGCCTGTACATTCATTGGTTGCATCTGTGAGTGCATTGGATTGTCATGAGTATGCATTTGAGGCTGTGAAGGCAGAGATTGTTGCATTGCATGCATCTGAGACTGGGAGGTCTGTCCTTGCTGTAAAGATGAAACAGGCTTCCGTGGCCTAAACATACTGGCAAGTTGTTTCTCAACTGCAACAATCTTCTCTTTATGGGTGGGTTGAATTTCGTGCTTGTTCATTCGCACAAAAAGTATGAGACGTTCCAGCATAACCTTAAATTGTCTCAGTTTTTCAAGTTGCTCGTTCCTAGGCTGTTGTTGAAGTGAATCATGCTGCAGTGCAGTAAAACGTGAATCAAAAAACAGAAATATTATTAAACAGGAGTGTCAATATATTATCCAGGGGTTTTCTATAAGTCCTCATCTCCTAAAGGAAACCAGGAGAGACTCAAATAGTGTTAAGAACGAGTTACTTTGCTAGTTTCTCAAAAGATTAACATGTTTCCAACCAATTTTTTTTTTAAAAAATGATTTTTTTCTTCTCTGGAAGTTCACAACCACCCTTTGTGTTTCTAATTTAGTCTATATCCATGATGTACACAAAAATCTTTGTTTCTTTTGTGAAAATAAGAAACAAAACGTATTGTAGATATGCCACTGAACTTACCTGCTGCAACTTGGCAGCCATTCTCTGGTACATCTCTTTTAAATCAGGCATATACATCTCATTCAACGATTTTATCTGCAAGGAATAACATATTGGATATAAAGAAAAATTCAAAACCTTAAAAAATAACGCAGGGAGATAGCTTTTCCTTAAAAATCATCTTTGAAAGTGCCAATTGGCATATATGGATGTTCAGATGGTATCTATCAACTACACCTTTCATAAGAACAATATTTTCAGGCATTACCTTTTGATAAACCTCCTCCTGCCAGTCCCCGCTATTAACATTTCCCGTCTGTGATGAAGAATCCACAGATGCTACAATTGTTATCGTCAGCAAACTGAATTACATTTAAACCCAGGAGATTTTTATGTTCATTTAACAAGAGCAAGTGTATTGAAGCATTTAGTATGACAAGGGGAATAGACAACTGATGTCTTCGCGAACAAAGATCCTAAAATCGGGTTCAATGGCTGAGTAAGGATGGGAAAAACGATTGTAACAGTAGTCAACCAAACAAAAAAAAAAAAACAATGTATATGTGAGAATCGGAGCTTGTATAGTCTAGATTAGATATTCAAGGATAGTCCTATAAAGATCTATGGAGACAGCTGCAATACGTATGGGACAGACAGCCGCCATAAATTTGAGAATGAAGACTTGCTTAACTGAACTGACCAATGAGCACTAGCATCATTATCATTTGTCTTCAATAAATAACTTTTTGGAGTTTCAATGAGGTTATCACCAGAATACACTTAGCAGATTCCCGTTTAGCATAAATTATCAATGTATAGATTTCCTTCATCCATAGACAAAGATAAGTCCCGCTAAAGGAAATAACAATTAAATAATTCTAGAGCCACATACTTGTTCACCGTTAACAATTTCCTACACTCAGTGACAACGACATGCAATGTGTCTCATCCAGAAAATCCTAAAGTATCTGACAATGCGGCTGATGCCAACAGGATTGTCCACTTGTTGTATTCCATTCTTCATCACTAAATGTAAGAAAGTACCAGATATTCTAATGGTCTTCTTCAAATTATAGCTGCTTGAAGTACTTCTCTAACATTTTATCGCAACGACCTCACTGGAGCGGGACTGTCCTCAATATTCAAATAAATTAGTAAAAGCTTTGGTTTCTGGAAAATTAAAAAAGAAACAAACGAAAACAAAATAATACAAGCAGGTAGTAAGAGAATTGAATAGCATGTCAAAGAAATATCTAAAACTGAGAACTTACTTAGTGGGGCTTCTGACATGATTCTTTGGGACTGTAATAACTGCTTCTGATGATCAACTGTGGTCTGTTGTTGCAGCAAACCAGACGTCTGAACTCTTTGTTGTATGTCTCTCTGCAATGGATTTGTCTGCTGTTGCAACCCCAACTGTTGTTGCGGTTGGCCTGGCTGTGATTGGATCTGCGACATAAATTGTTGCTGAAGTGGCTGTACCAGTGACTGTGACTGTTGGGCCTGGTTCGGCAACAAATTCGCCATGCTCTGTTGCATTTGCTGTTGGGTAGCAACCTTAGATTGTTGCAACATTGCAGATTTCTGATTATTTTGAAATCCTGAACTACCATGTTGAATACCAACCATTTGCTGCTGTTGAAAACCAGCAATGTTATTTTGCTGCCCTAACTGCTGCTGGTGCATGTTTGGCATACTGTTCTGCTGACCAGTTGACTGCTGCTGATGCATGTTTGGAAGATTGTTTTGTTGATTAATTGCCTGCTGCTGCTGCTGCAAGTTGGAGATATTATTCTGCTGAGCCATCAGTCTTTGCTGTTGCTGATGCTGTGCATCAACAATACTGTTTTGCTGGCCAATCATTTGATTCTGCTGCATGTTTGCAGTATTTGGCTGCTGTCCACTAAGATGTTGTGGTTGTTGCTGCTGTGCGGGTAATACTGAATGTTGAGGCATTGAATTTTGCTGTTGATGCATGCCAGAAGACTGTTGTGGTTGTTGTTGCTGTTGCCTTGGGAGAGATTGGGATTGCTGCTGAGCCATGGACTGGTTTGATTGCTGAAGAGTAGATGAAGCTGATGACTGTCTCAAAGAGGGCTGCATCACAGCCTGCTGTGAGGATTGGAGCTGAGTTGATTGCAATAGGTTCTGTTGGAGTTGTTGCTGCTGTTGCTGTTGCTGCTGCTGGATCTGAGATTGCATAAGAGATTGAGGGGTACTTCCCTGCTGTTGCAACTTTTGCTTTATAAGTTGTTGTTGTAGTTGCTGATTGTATAGATATCTCTGTGAATTCTGAGACTGTTGTTGCTCCTGAGTCCCAATCTGTTGTTGCCTTCCAGGAATCTGTCGCTGAGGATTGGCAAAGACATTATTGGGAAGCATACCTTGTGCAAGGGGATTCCCTACAGTATTTGGAGTTGACGTGTTCTGTATGTTTTGCATGTTCGAATTATGGGCAGCCACATTAGGCATGGAATTCTGAATAGCATTAGGCATGGAATTCTGGCCACCCCCGGGCATTGAAGATGTCAAACCAGAAGAGTTTGCCGCTTCAACCGACCCCATGCTATTTGGAGCATTAGGGGATAACAACTGCTGCCTCAGTTGTGGTTGATTGGGAATAACTGGAATAGGTAGTGGCTGCACCTGATTTTGTACTTGGGACTGCATACTTTGAGAAGCTGTCAAATACACAATCAGTAGCATGAGGAAGGGTTTGGTTATGAAACAAACTAAAATAGGACAAAGAAAAGAAAAATGGCTCTGTTAGTTCATGAAATGTGAAGGGGTGGGGGAAAAACAAGAAATTGGCAAAAGAATGAAACAATGTAGAGGAAATAAAAAGAATGACAGCAGAAAATGCTGAATCGTTCTTCTAGAAATACTGGAAAAGTGGCATGCAAAATAAGATTGCATAGTAAAAACCCACCCCCTGTCTCCTCTCTGTTAACATTGCTGAATTCGCTAAAATCCGGAAAGTTTCAGTTACTTTTGATGATAGCAATTTCTCGCTGAATGTAATATTCTTGAAGCATATATAACGTTATCCTATATTAAACTGAGTTAATGCTTTGTGATTGAGAAATAGAAAAAAATGAGGCAAATCAAAGTATCGCCCAGGTTCGACACCGCTAACAAACGCAAACAGTTGAACCATCTCTCTCAACCACCCTAAGAAAAAGAGGGTTTTGTCATGTAGCTTGTGCACCATTGTAGTCCACCAGTTTTCATTACCTTGGTCTGGGGAGTTTGTGCTATTACTTGCCGCATTGGACTGTAGAGGATTGCCCATAGGGTTCTGAGATTTGTTCTCCATTGTCAGCATTTTCAAAGATATCTTCCTTAAATAATCTGACTGCAAGAGGAAGTTAGAGAAAAAAGGTTACAGCACTAGCTGGATGAAGAAATGCTGGGGTTGATAGTCAACAACAGCAAGGATTGAGGAAACCACACGGTGCACACAAAATTATAAAAGAAACACTATGCAAATTAGCTTTAGCATAACAAGTCGGCAATAAATTAAATGTAAGTATAGCAGCATAATGGAAGGGGAAAAAAAATTAAAAGGAAATGAAGTGAAAATTAGACCTGGCTTGTTGCTCCAGCATAAATCTTTTCCTCAAACCTAACAGCTATCTTTTTCAGTTCCTGCAGTCCCTCTTGCCCAGAGAAAGGAAGATGCCTTTTCAAGGTATCCATTCTGTGCATTTCAGAATATCAGTCTTAGCGCATTATTCATAAAATAAGCACAAGCTAAAAGATTCCACTTCAATATACGCAACAGCATCTCAATCAAGTTCAATAAGAAAGCAGATATTGAAAATCGAAGGCAGATTATATATCGTACAACCATTGACGTGTTTCCATAGCCAAAATCAATTAACAAATACTCCAGATCAAAATACTATGCTTTCTTTATTATTTAAATGCACCATTTCATCACGTAACAAATAAATAGGTCAAATGGGAATCATTTAAACTTCTGCGAATCCAGATTTGCAAGGGTTAATCGATATTAAAAGTGCACCTTACCGCAGCGAGGATTATAAAAAATAACCCAAACTGATAGTTAAAAGCTTCCGTTCAACGTCAAACACCATTATCAGTTTCATCAACACCTTCACGTAAAACTCTATCACCACAACTTCTCCACCCCCACCCCACCCCACCACCAACAGAACAGTAAAACATCCAACCACGCGCAATACTACGCCACACTTACCATCCACACTCAGAAACATACATATCCAAAACGAGCGATATTAGACGAATAACAATAACTCGCATATGGTCGAAAACTGTTAGCAAACACATATTACTCGCAACTATTTAACACAAAAGCGTTGTAATAGCTTACATCTTGTTAACAATCCTGAGCCTGGAATCAGCTTGCAATTGAGTTCTCCAATCGCCGCCGCCGCCTTCCGCCGCCGCATCGCCGCCCACCGGAATCTGAACTTGCGCCTGAGCCGCCCGCCAACTATTGTTGTCCATTTATTCCACGATCGGGAGCGGATTTCGTGCAAAAATCGAGGCAATGTTCAATTCGTCAACAGTTGAATGTTAGGGTTTGCGATTTCGGAATCGCGAAATGGATTCTTCTCTGATTCTGATTTTTAAAATTAAGAGCAGACGAAATATTTAATTAATAATAATATAATAATTACAAATGAAATGAATCTAATTACTAAATAGTAAATACTAATCAAAAATCAAAATAGTACCTAGTTTTTTGATCAATGGAAGTAAGACTTGACTCTCTCACCACACGCCACAAAACAAATTGACTTCTTCGATAGCAAAAGCAACTATATATTATATATATATATAGGTCATCCCGCCCGTCCCGACCTCGAACCCATTTTTACATTATTAAGCCTCGCCCTTAGGTTGATATATACTTTTATTATGTAAAAAAGAAAAAAACACGTGTTATTTCTATTTAGCATATACTTATAAGTATTAATTCTTTTTTTTTTTACAATGAAAGGCGTAAAATCACAGTTTTTGAATCACTTGATATAATAATTTTGTCAAAAAGCAACCTTTTGTTTCAAGTAGCCCATAATAAACTCCCCAAATCTCCACAAGTGTGACAGAGCCGAGCCCCAAATTTGTTGCAAACCCATGAAGCCACCTACCACTATCATCTCGAAAAATGCCCCCACAAGCGATAGGGCCTGGATTCCTTTTAGCGCTATCATCTACATTGACTTTCACAACTCCATAAGGTGGAAAGTTCCAATACAGTGCGCGCGTCTAGCGTAAGTAAATATTGGATGTTGTAAATCTCTGAATTTGGACCATGCTTTATGCTCTTCCGTAGCAAAGTTTCTAATCGAGGAGGTGGCTCTAATGGGCTGGATGTCAGACCCTTCAAACACCATTTTTTTGCGTCATTGCCAAATTTTCCAACAACCTACGATATTAATTCTTTATGTATCAAATAAATAAAATAAAGATCAAATTTGGTGATAAATTTTGCACGAGCGGGTTAAGGCGAATGCTAGTGTTTTGACATTGCGATGAGTCTTTCGCTAATTAGAATAACATGTGGATTAGTTGCCAATTATACATAACAATGGGATAGTTTTTGAAGCTTCCTCATTTTCAAGGTGATAAAACTTAAATCAGAAAGGAGTACTATTGTACTAAACATCCAAGTTGTGTCATGCTTTGTTCGTGCTTCATAGAATAAAACTCTTCTATAAACTCTAACTAATATTTCTAAGCAAAAGGAAAAACTCGCGCATATTTTTGTGTTTTTTAAGTGTTGTAGTTTGTTACATTTACGATCCTCTTTGCTATTGTACGTCAATTCACGTGTATTACAACAAGTTTTATGGTTATCCAAAGCCAACCTAGCGACAAAAAACTAAATCGAATTCTTGTAAAGCATAAATATCACACGGATAATTATGATGTATAATATAGTAAGAGAAAAAATCATCCAAAAATATATTTTTAAAAGCAAACAGCAGTTTAAGAAGAAGTCTCCAAAATGAGTATTCAACGAAGATATTGAAGCTAGTTCAAAAACCCACGTAGTGCATCAAATCAATAACAAAACTAAACCGATGAATAACAACGTCGTTGGATCCTCACAGCGTATAATCCAAATGCGGCAGCAATGGAGCGATTGTTTCCTGCAGCAATGGACCTTGGTCTGGGGAGTTTGAGCTATTACTTGCTGCATTGGACTGCTAAGGATCGCCCGTAGGGTTCTGAGGTTTTATATCCATTGTCAACATTTTCAAAGATATCGTTCTTAAATAATCTGACGACAAGAGAAAGTTAGAGAAAAAATGTTACACCAATAGCAGATGAAGGAATGTTGGGGTTGATAGTCAACCACGGCAATGGAGTGAGGAATCTACACGGTGCGCACAAAATTATAAAGGAAACACTAAATTAGCGTAAGTGTAACAAGTGCGCAAAAAAAAAAGGGTAAATCACGTTAATCACCCTAATGTACACTTTGTCCCCTCACGTCAGGTTTTAAAAGTGGCAATGCACCCCCTCTCCTCCTTTCCCCTTGACTAGATTTTACGAACATAAAGAGGGATGTGTGTCCAAAATGAATGGTTGATCAACGCTGGGGGTACTCATCATACTTTAGTGACGCATCGCTACTTTTGAAACCTTAAATGGAAAAAGTGAGAACAAGTTGGAGGGTTAACGTGAGTAACCCATAAAATAAATATAAAGTATAGAAACATATATAATGGAAGAAAGGAAAATCAAATGGAAAATGAAGTGAGAATTTTACTTGACTTGTTGCTTCACAGTAAATCTTTTCCTCGAACCTAACAGCTATCCTTTTCAGTTTCTATAGTCCCTCTTGCCCAGAGAAAGGAAGATGCCTTTTCAATGTTTTCATTCTGCGCATTTCAAAATGTCAGTCGTCGCACATTATTCACGAAATAAA
This sequence comes from Linaria vulgaris, assembly GCA_948329865.1. NCBI lineage: Eukaryota > Viridiplantae > Streptophyta > Magnoliopsida > Lamiales > Plantaginaceae > Linaria > Linaria vulgaris. The sequence goes on along the minus strand of OX415254.1, from coordinate 108,946,821 downwards.
CACACGCTAGAAGAACAACTTTAGTATGTGTAACAACATTGTCAATCAAGTGCAATAAGAAAGTAGATATTGGAAACCGAAAGCAGATTGTATATTGTATAACCGTTGACATGTTTCAATAGCCAAGATCAATCAACAAATACTCACGATGCACGGTTTCATCAAGTAACAAATAGACCCGTCAAGTTGGGAATTATCATAAACATATACATTTCCTAGAATCCAGATTTACAAAGGTCCACTGATAGAAAGTGCAAGTTTCTGCGGTGATGATTGTGGAAAGAAAAAAAAAATCGATATTTAAACGGTTTCGCTCAACCTCAAACGCCATTTTAAGTTCATTAACACCTCCAAAAAAATGTATTACCACAACTTCTCCTAAGACTGTGCATTTAGATCGAATCGAATCGACAATATTATTTCATTTGTATCCTAACAAAGCAAGAGTGACCAGATCAAATTGGAACAATCTAATTCTATCCAAAACCATTCGGGTTCGATTTGATTCTGAAATTATTCGAGAAAACTTGAATTAGACATAATTATTTGTTAGTTATATTTTAGACTAACCTGAATAAATAAATAAATAGTATTTCATTAATCTTATACTTATTTATTATTATTTCTTAACTTAATTTCATATCCTATATATATTTAACTTTAAAAAATAAGATGATTATTGATCTTGTCATAGGACAAAAATCAGAAATTAGATCAAACATTTTATTCGATGTCTTCTTCATCAATAAAATACATGCTACAAACTTACCATCCAAGCTCGGAAACATACGTATCCAAAATGAACGACACGACATGAATTCTCTCTTACATAAGCATGTGCATGTCTATCACATGAACGAATAACAAAAAATTCGCATATGCAAAAAACAATTAGCAAACACTTTTGCTTGCAATGTAACTATTTATGAAATTAAAAATTCATAAGCACAAAAGGTGTTGTAGTAGCTTGCATCTTGTTAACAACCTTGTGCGTGGCATCAGCTGGTAATAGATCCCTTCAGTCGCGGCCACCTTCTGTCGCAGCCGATATCATGCAATCGGGTTTGAATCCCCCTCAGACGTACTTAGTCTTGTAAAACTGATGGACAGTCAAGACCTAAGCCTTACGGGCCTCGCGGGCACACCTCCGAGCGCTAATCTCTCCAAAGGTGTTGCTCCGGAGAAACGCCTCGGCAACTTCCACCATCTGCTGAGCGGACACCTATATAAACAAAAAGAATATTAACAAGGAAGAATAAAAGAATACAGAAATACAAAAGAAATTCTTCACCTCATTGAGGCCACGGGAATAACCAACTCCCTCGGCGCGTTCAGCTTTCTCTCTCTCAGCCGCAACCTCCTTTTCAAGCTAGGAAATCCGCTTCGCCAGCTCTCTTTTGCTAGCAGAAAGGTTAGAAACTTGTGATCGAAGCTGATCAGCAGCCTCCCTCGCCTCTTTCGCCGCATCCCTATCGGCATTGGCCCTTGCGGCGTAATCCCTGACCTTTTGCAAGGCCTTATCCTTCACCTCAAGGGCAGACCTTAAGGCCTCCGAGTCTCCACCGTGGAACACCGTTGTGCCATGGGGCTGCCCACTTACAGACACCTCATGAGTGCGGATCAGGGCCGCAAACACGGCATCCACTATTCTGCTACCCTAAAAAAAATAAAAATAAAGCGAGCAATTAACATTTGCAAAACTAATACTGCAACACTACAATCAGGAGGGAATATATTATACCGCAATCAACATATGAAGCGTATTTCGCTCCACAATTCTCCGCTCCTCCGTAGACACTGGATGCGGAACAACAAGGTTAGGAAATAGGACCTTCAGGGCCTCAATAGCCGCACTTTCAGAAAGTTCGTACCCACCTACGTGCTCGACATTATCACCTGGGCCACCCGCCATACTCTGTGAACCTCCAGCTTGGCTAAAATCAGCAGCAGACAGGATATCACGATTCCCTCCAAGAACGTCCTAAAAAAGGTTAGCTTGGGAATCAACTTGGACAGAAGCCAAAGGCTCGGCATCGACTCTCTTTCCCTTGCTTTTCTTCCTCCTCGGAGGCAGAATCTCACGAGCGGTAGTTGTATGGGAGCTTGCTTGCTCAGCAGCAAGGGCTTGATTCATGCGGGCATGTCGATCCATGATATAATTAACTGCAAGAATATCACACTAATTAGAATTGTCATAATATAAACATGAAATACAAGGTCAGCTCAAGACGCAAAGTTATACCAAGTGTCATTCTCCCGTTATATGGAACCGGGGACAAACCAGCTAAAGACAAAACGCAATTTTCTACCAATTTTTTAACGTCAAACTGGTGCTCGCGCACCAAATTTGGAACAAAATTACAATCCCACGAGGCCGCGACAATGCCAGGAGGTATCGCAACCCTAGTGCCGGTAAACCAATCACGACGATAAATTTTAAACTCGTCCTCATAACTCTCTTTGATATAGAAATAGCGCTTCTTCCAGTTTTTTCCATAACCAGTAGCCTCGCCATTCAAAAATTTACGACGCATTTGCGCCTTGACATGGTAGAACCCGTCCTCCCTCCTAGCGACCTCGAAAAGAGCCCATAACTCATTGGGACTCTGAGGCTCGCGTAGTGCCTTCAGCACGATTATGAAACCCATCAGGTGGCCATACGAATTCGGCGTAAGTTGCCCTGGTACAAGGTCGATAGACCTCATGAGCATCTCCAGCTCCACGAAATAGGGAACCGCAACCATTCAGAAGCTGGCCTACAAAAACTGTCAAATGCCCGGGCGGCGGAGTATGCATGTGGTCATTTGGACCGAGAAGAACTATCTTATAACTTTTCGGTATATTGAATTTCTCGCGAAGCTGTTTGCGACTATGCTGCAGACGTGAGACATACATATCATATGCCATCCCTGGCACCTCGGCATAATCATCGAACTCCCTATTGAGGATTTCTGCATCCTCGTCGGCCTCACTAGAGGCACGGTTGTCCTCAGATGACGACGATTGTGAATCATCATCTTCACTTGGAGACACCACCATTTCAATGTTAACACCGGGATTATTACCCGCGGGTGAGCCGGCAGAATCTATTTCAATTGGCTCGTAATTGTCTCCTAGGGCTATGTTCGAACCCGCGACAGCACTAGAAGGGCCCACCACAGAGTTCCTCGAACCAGAGCTCGAGCCGCTACTCGACTCACACCCAAAAGCTGACTCAGAACTCACCATCGTGGTCGAGAAAGAACTGAAATAAAATAAAAAGAAAAAAGTTGACTATGCGCGAATACGTCACTCTCGGCTCTCGCAACGCTGTCGCAACATATCTAAAACGACTACTTACTAAGCGATTATAAGTAAACACCTCACATTCAAGAATATAAAAAATTACCTTGATTGAATATGCAAGAGCAACAACGGTTGTTCGAACGATTTGCCTGAAAAAGAAAATAGAAAAAAGCAATGTTAAAAATGAGGGGCAAAACCTATATATTACGCTAAAAATAGCAGTATTTTTTCTAAGGCATTAGACCGAACAGAAGACGTTCGATACATCCCGCATCGAACCGTGCCCATTCGATGTTACTTACCTTTGTGAGTAAGTTTGCCTGAAGAGAAATGAACCTCTCAGCAACCCTTCCCCCTTATATAGGCAGCGAAAAGGCCCATCAGGCCCATTAAAAATAGCATCAAATTACCACGATTCGACACGCAGTTCAAGCATCGAACGCCACTGGTTCGATCCACAATTAATTTGGGAAAGATACGCATCGAACTATCACCGTTCGATGCGGTTGAATATCGAACACAACACGTTCGATTAGCAACCTTAACGTTGATTAGGCAAATTACGAACCAATATAATGTGATTCGTCTCTTCGAGACCGCCTCACAATCGGGAGCATGATTTTCAAAATATAAAATAGCGGCCGACAAATCCAGAAAATATATCACAAGTTTGGAAACCGCTCTCTTATCGACACCGTCTCTCAAACTGGGGGGACTATGTGTTGGGGATATTTTAGGATTGGCCCAATACCGTTATTGGGCCAGCCTAGCCAGAACGGTCTGCTGAAATAGTACATCGAATAGCCTCAGTTCGATACTAAGCGCGCATCGAACAATGCATGTTCGATGCGGAATGAACATCGAACCATTCCGGTTCGATGCACTTTCCCCAACTGCCAATGGAGCCTGCGAGACGGTGGTTATACATACCCCGTCCCCTCACATTCACGGCACACATTCAAGACTCACTCGAGCCTAACCAACATCGAACTCTGAGCATTCGACACATCCTTAGATCGAACTCAGAGCATTCGACACAGAAGCATATCGAAGACACATCATTCGACACTCAACACTATATCGAACCAGGCTCGTTCAACACGCACACTACATCGAATCAAGTTGTTCGACTTACTTCAATTCGATACGGGATCACTACAGTATCATTAGTATCGAACAACCTAGGTTCGATACGTCAGCATCGAATACCACTCGTTCGACACACAACTTAGACTAGTAATCGATTTGTAATATCTAGTAAGCTTGTATTAGGTGTTCCGGACCAAGCTAATCCGATTATCTATTGATTAGCATTATTTTGACTATTTGTATCTTAATTGTATCCTTTTACGGTGTTTTGTTACCCGGATAAAATAAGAACAAAATAAAGGGGTTAGCTAATGTTTTGACATTGCGACGAGTTTTTGCTAATTAGAATAGCATGTGGATTAGTTGCCAATTCGACATAACAATGGGATAGTTTTTGAAGCTTACTCATTTTCAATGTGATAAAACTTAAAACAGAAAGGGGTACTAAACATTCTTAATGGTAATGACACATTAATATAGTAATTTGGGTTGTTCTCAACGACGGTTTCAGAAAATATGTACTTGGGAAGTTCTGTGAGAATTTTCTATTCGAAATAGGGGTTGAGAATAAAAAATTCACAGAAGTAAGTTGGAACTTAACTAATTCCAACCAAAAATCACGCCCATTTTTTCTACTACTTCTCCTGAGATTTCGTGTTCTTAAAAGTAATAAGTTGTAGTTTCTAAAGTTACTATCTTATGATTTTTTACTTGAGTTTAGATATATATAATATTTAATATATTTTAATATCAGTACACAAACTTGATATTATTTTGTTTATTTGGTAGTTGGTACATAAAGATTGATGCGGTCCAAATTGGATCATATGTATATTTTATTATTACTTTCATTTGAAGAAATAATTAGTTTTTAGATCTATAGTATCTAATCTAGTTTAGTAGATATATTATTAAGGTTAGTATCTAATTGGTACATAGTAGATATATATTATAACCTGATCTATAGTATCTAATCCAGTTTAGTAGATATACTAGAAAAGTTGGCATACGGTCCCGCGTAATTACTAATTTATTTTAAGTATAATATAACTAATTTGGATGACAAATATTTTAACTTAAATAGAATAAGAAATCTATATCTTAACACTCCTTGTAAGAGAGAATTAAGTAATAATTTTTTTCTTTAATAAGGAGGTTTTTAGAATAAATTATAGTTACATACCAAAAAAATAATAGTTTGTAGAAGGTAAATAATGAAGCCACGTTGACACAAATCTTTTGATTTTATTATTTACCCCTTTAAACAGTATTCAATTTAATTATTAGTTGGGTAATAACTATAATTTAATCTAGATTTGTTATGATTTAAACCTCAAAGAAAAAAAATCATTACCCAATTCTCTATTACATAAAAAGAAAGTTAAGATATATAGAATTTTTATCCTTATATGTTTAATCTTTACATATTTAAGTAATATTTTTTACCATACAAACTAATCATACTATACTTCAAATAAATTTAAATCACGCGGGAACCTCGCGCCAATGTTTCTAGCATAATAGTAGATATCATATACATATGATAAATCATAGAAATTCATTAGTACAGTTACCACAAAATATATTATTAAGGGTACTCTTTTTTGGTAATTCCAAAATCCAGCAGAATATGCCAAATAGAAATACCACAGGGTTGTTTTGCTATCAACTCCCTTTAAAATAACGTCAATATATACCACAGGAGAAATCAATTGAATATTGTGAGTAGAAGAAATGGACAACAACAGTGGGCGGGCTGCTCATGCACAAGTTCAGATTGGGGGCAATGTGGCGGCAGAAGGTGGCCTCGACTGGAGGGCTCTATTACCAGCTGATGCCAGGCACAGGGTTGTTAACAAGATGTAAGCTACTAGCCTACTACAACACTTTTTGTGATTATGAATTTCTCATTTCATAAATTGTTACGTTGCAAGCAAAAGTGCTTTTTTGCTAAGTTTTCCGCATATGCGAATTTTTGTTATTCGTTCATGTGATAGACATGCACATGCTTATGTAAGAGAGAATTCATGTCGTCGTTCTTTTTGGATATGTATGTTTCCGAGCTTGGATGGTAAGTTTGTAGCATGTATTTACTAATGAAGAAGGCATCGAATCGAATATTTGATCCAGTGTCTGATTTTTGTCCTAGATAGGATGGATAATCATCTTATTTTTAAAAGTTAAATATATATAGTATATGAAATTGAGTTAAGAAATAATAATAAATAAATATAAGATTAATAAAATACTATATTTTTTTTTAATTCAGGTTAGTCAAAAATATAACTAACAAATAAGTATGTTTAATTCAAATTTTCTTTAATAATTTAAGATGCAATATAAACATGTTATATAGCTTTTGTTCTTTAATATTAAATAAGAATGAAAAGAAAAAAGAATTGAAATCGGATAGAATCAAATCGAAATCGAATGATTTTGGATCGAATTAGATCGTTCCATTTTGATCTGGTCACTCTTGCTTTTGTCGATTCGATTCGATCTAAACTCACAGTCTTAGGAGAAATTGTGGTAATACATTTTTTTTGGAGGTGTTAATGAACTGAAAATGGCGTTTGAGGTTGAACGAAACTGTTTAACTATCGGTTTCTTTTTTTTTTCTTTCCATAATCATCACTGCAGAAACGTGCACTTTATATCAGTGAACCTTTGTAAATCTGGATTCTAGGAAATGTATTTGTTTATGATGATTCCCAACTTGACCTGTTTATTTGTTACTTGATGAAACCGTGCATTGGAATAGTAAGGAAAGCATTGTGTTTTGATCTCCAATATTTGTTGATTGATCTTGGCTATTGAAACACGTCAACAGTTATACAATGCACAATCTGCTTTCGGTTTCCAATATCTACTTTCTTATTGCACTTGATTGACAATGTTGTTACACATACTAAAGTTGTTCTTTTAGCGTGTGCTTATTTCGTGAATAATGTGCGACGACTGACATTTTGAAATGCGCAGAATGAAAACCTTGAAAAGGCATCTTTCTTTCTCTGGGCAAGAGGGACTAGAGGAACTGAAAAAGATAGCTGTTAGGTTCGAGGAAAAGATTTACTGTGAAGCAACAAGCCAAGTATAATTCTCACTTCATTTCCCGTTTGATTTTCCTTTTCTTCCATATTATATATATATATATGTTGCTATACTTTATATTTATTTTATGGGTTAGTCACGTTAACCCTCCTACGTGTTTCGCACTTTTGCCATTTAAGGTTTCAAAAATAGCGATGCGTCACTAAGTTATGATTAGTACCCCCGCAGCGTTGATCAACCATTCATTTTGGACACGCGTCCCTCTTTATGTTCGTAAAATCTAGTTGAGGGGAAAAGGGGGAGAGGAGGCCAGCATTGCTACTTTTGAAATCTTAGGGGGCAAAGTGTACATTAGGGGGCTTCAAATGAAATCCTTTTTTTTTTTTTGCACACTTGTTACACTTACGCTAATTTAGTGTTTCCTTTATAATTTTGTGCGCACCGTGTAGATTCCTCATCCCATTGCCGTTGTTGACTAACAACACCAACATTTCTTCATCTGCTATTGTTGTAACCTATTTTCTCTATTCCTCTTGCAGTCAGATTATTTAAGAACGATATCTATGAAAATGTTGACAATGGAGATAAAACCTCAGAACCCTACGGGCGATCCTTTGCAGTCCAATGCGGCAAGTAATAGCTCAAACTCCGCAGACCAAGGTCCACGGCTGCGGGAAACAACCGCTCCACTGCTGCCGCATTTGGATTATACGCTGTGAGGATCCAACAACGTTGTTATTCCTTGGTTTAGTTTTGTTATTGACTTGATGCCCTGCGTGGCTTTTTGAACTTATTAGCTTCAATATCTCCGTTGCATACTCGTTTTGGAGACTTCTTCCTAAACTGCCGTTTGCTTTTAAAAATATATTGTTGGATGTTTTTTTTTCTTACTATATTATACATCATAATTATCCATGTGATATTTACGCTTTACAAGAATTCAATTAAGTTTTTTGTTACTAGATTGGCTCTGGATAACCATAAAACTCGTTGTAATACACGTGAATTGACGTACAATAGAAAAGAGGATCATAAATGTAACAAACTACAACACTAAAATAAAAAATATGCGCAAGTTTTTCTTTTTGATTAAAAATATTAGTTAGAGCTTATAGAAGAGTTTTATTCTATGACGCAAGAACAAAGCACGACACAACTTTTTTAAAATTACAAAATCTGGAATGGCGAGAAACGATTATATATGGAACAAACTAAGTCGTAGAAAGAAACAGTTAGTGTTTTTTATTGTGCGAGTAGTATTAAGTACTAATTCGATGTATGCAAAAATTTGTAGCTTATGTAATTCCATTGAAAAATATCGAATGTAGACAAAAGCTTACAAAGATATACACAATTTTCCAATGACTGCACTGGTGTCGTAGTAAATGCGAAAAGGTAGAGAATGTGGGGAAGACATTTACCTTATGAAGCTCTTCCATACACCTCATGAAAAGAGAATGCACGATCAACCTATTTCGTATTTACTTAAAAGTTGCAAATTTTCTGGTGAACTAAATACGGTACTTGTTTCGTATTTACTAGTTATAAATTTTTCGGTGAACCAAATACGGAAAATACGCATAATCTAAATGGTGCAAATACAAAAAATTTAAGTGGTGCAACTGCCAACAAAAATAGTTTCTTCTTCAAACCATATCGGCGGCCTCTAAACTAGCCCTCAACTCAATAAGCTCCAACTTGGCACTTTCCAACTCCTTGCCAAGCTTGGTGGAAGTCGCTCTCTCCAATACCAGACTGTCATCCTTCTTCTTCAACTTCTCAGCCATCTCCAATTTAGCAGCCTTCTCTTGTTCCAACTCTAGACGGACTGCATTTATCTCCTCTTTCACTTTAGTGACCTCAGCCTCGTACCTCTTCTTCAGATCCAGGTAGTCATTCTTAATAGCATCCCTCGACTTCTCAGCATAATTTTGGGCGGTTGAATGCATCACGAGCTCAGCCTCAAGCTTGGCCAGACGAGCCTCTAGTTCGTTATATTGCTTCAGCGCCGCATCCATATACACAGAACCCTGAAAGGAAAAGGAGACCAGGATCAAAATAATAAGATAACAATAAAACATATATCGGAACTCACAGCAGCATTATGCAAATATGCATGGCCAACCAAACGCTTGCCACCCAACGACTGAGCCAAAATATGACGCTCCACAGAGGGCCAAATCCTCCCGATATCCGTCATAGCATCCTCATCAGTGAGAGACCGATTTCCAAGAGTCAATTCATCAATAACATCACTCGGGACCTCAGTATCAGGGACGTCAACAGGCTTTCCTTTAGCTTTCTCACTGGCAGCAGCTGAAGCATCAGTGCATCTCTTCTTCTGACCACGACTATCACCCTCTGACCTAGCAGCCGTGACAAGAGGTAAATTCTCAAGCTCAACGTATATAACTGTACTCTCACCTAATTGCATCAAAAAACCAGAGATTCCAAATTCAATGCAGACCTTTCTGATGCAGCTTCGCTGCCCATACCTTTCACCAGAACATGGACTTGGCTCCGCTCCTGTGCCTGAGCAGCCCGACAAACCCCGTTTTCTACTCAGAAATAATGATTACCCAGTCAATAAGCATACAGATTAAACCAATCAAGGGGAGATTTTGGGTTATCAGGGCAACATTCAATTCCTTTAATAGTCGATTGTTGAGGTTAGTGATTTGACAATTTGTACAATAAATAAACACTTAACAAAAATCTCAAATGTTTTTAGTCCATCAGTTTTAATTACCTTGGTCTGAGGAATTTGTGCTATTACATGTCGCATTGGCCGGCATAGGATTGCCCACAGGGTTCTGAGATTTGTTCTCCATTGACAGCATTTTCAAAGATATCTTTCTTAAATAATCTGTCTGCAAGAAGAAGTTAGCAAAAACAGGTTACAACAATATCCAGATGAAAGAAATGTTGGGGTTGATAGTCAACAACAACAATGAATTGAGCAATCAACAAGGTGCACATGACCTTTACGGGTTTTGGTTTTTTTTTTTTTTTTTAATACGCGATTACCTTTACGTAACAAGTAGGCAATAGTAAAATAAATGTAAGGTCTGGTAAGCATAACGGAAAAACGTCAAGGAAGAAATCAAGTGGAAATTAAACCTGGCTTGTTGCTTCAGCATAAATCTTTTCCTCGAACTTAACAGCTATGTTATTCAGTTTTTGCAGTTCCTCCTCTTCCCCAGAAAAAGGACAATGCCTTTTCAAGGTGTCCGTTCTGTGCGTTTCAAAAATGTCAGTCTAATCTCACTCTTCAGTCTTCACAAGCTAAAGGATTCTGCTACAATATAACATGCATTGAGAAACCAGACAATGCAAACGCAACACTGACGTTATTCGTTGTTTTGAAACAACGACGCATTTCACTAATCAACCAAACAATCAATTAATATATACACCTGAAGAACACACTTAAATGCGTCGTATATCGCATAACAAGTAAATACGTCCAAACGGAATCACGTCAAGTTGCACGTCAATAAACATGTACATTTCCGAGATTTATCGCATAACAAGTAAATACGTCCAAGATGAATCACGTCGAGTTTCACGTCAATATAAACATATACATTATTCCGAGGATCCAATGATGAAAACTATTTAACAAATACGTACAGAAATAAATAATTCATGTAGTAAGTAGTTTACATCTTGTTAATAATCCTCTGTCTGGAACCAGAATCTAATTGAGCCTTCCAATCGCCGCCTAATGCCGCCGCGTCGCCGGGGATACCTTGCATCGGAATCAGAGCAGTGGCGCAACTTTTGCTTTCCATACCGATATCTGAATCAAAATTAAAATACAATATATGAATTATGAAATTTGTTTGCGTTTAACAGTTGAATGTTAGGGTTTCCATATATATACGGTTATTCCGCAAGTTCCGACCTCGCACCCCTTTGTACATTATTAGGTTGATCTATATTGGTTATGTTAAAAAAAATTAAAAAAAATAACCATATGTTGTTCCATTGAGCATATACTAATTTACGAAACAAAATATTATAAGCTATGTTATAATTAGATTAAGCTTTGTTCAAAATATTAAGGTGGTGTTTGCAAACTCTTAAAAAAAAGACTATAATCAGCTTTTTATTTGAATAAGTGATTTTGGTGTGTTTGCAAATCTAGCTTTTTCGGTTACACAACATTTTTTAAGCTAAAAAACCCCCTCACAATCTTAAAGCTGGTGTTGGGGTACTTTTGGCTTATGAACTGTTAGAATATAGTATAGTGGTGTAGTAGGTATAATGGGTGTAGTGGGTGTAGTGGGATAGTAGGTATAGTGATTAGTGATTCATATATTACCTAGCATAGCTAATCCTCTTGTATAAATAGGTGTGTTTGTGACTTGAATAAATACACAATTTCTTCTTCCAATTAACAACAACATGGTATAAGAGCAACGATCCTTCGGTTTATATTTTTTTTTCTTCTTTTTTGGCTGCCGAGTAAATCCGCTTCCGCAACCACCAATTCCGGCGTCAAATCGTCGATGTTCCGATAGTAATTTCGGCTCATACTCGCCGGTGTTCGGTTCTGAAAATTCCGACTTAACATCGTCGGTGTTCTGTTTCGATTGACGAAACCCGCGCTCCGCTGTCACTCTCTCTCTCCGTCACCACCGTCCGCCGCCGCTCTCTCCACCGCCGCAGCTCTCTCCGCCGCCACTGCTCTCTCTCCCCGCCGCCACTTCTCTCTCTCTCAGCCACCGCTTCTGATCTCTCTCTTCCCGCTGCCGACGCCGCCGTGCTCTCTCTCCGCCTCCGCCGTGATCTATCTCTGCCGCCGCCGTGCTCTCTCTCCCAGCCGCGCTACTCTCTCTGTTATTTCCATTGTCAATTAGGTCACGCACGTGGGAATCCAAGGTTTATATTCTTATTTTGCCTTTTGGTCCCTCAATCCTTAAGTATTTCTATTGGGCTTTGATCTATTAATATTTGCAGTTTTGTCCTTGCAAATATTTTTTTTACAGTCCATCCGTGTTTGCATTAAAAAAAAAAGACAAAAAAAAATGAGTGACAATACACCCAAAACAGAAAAACAAACTCTTGTCATGACTGATGTGGTTCCCGTTATGTCCCGTATCACGGAGCATAAACTTACGGGAGCTAACTATCTCGAATGGGGAAAGACGATCCGCATCTATTTACGCAGTATTTCGAAGGAAGATCACCTCACTGATGATCCCCCCACAGATGCCACTCGAAAGGAATGGTTAAAAGATGATGCCCGGTTGTTTTTGCAGATACGAAATTCCATCGACACGGAGGTTGTTAGCCTTATTAATCATTGTGAGTACGTTAAAGATTTGATAGAACATCTTGATTTCTTGTACTCTGGAAAATGCAATATCTCCCGCATTTATGATGTCTGCAAAGAGTTTTACCGCCCTGATCAAAGTAGTCACTCCCTTCAGACTTACTTTATGAACTTTAGCAAAATTTATGAAGAATTAAATGTTTTGCTACCATTTAGTGCTGACATTAAAGTGCAGCAATCCCAACGAGAAACCATGGCTGTAATGAGTTTTCTGGCAGGATTGGGTCCTCAGTTTGACATTGCTAAGTCCCAAATTCTTTCAAGCACACATATCTCCTCTTTAAACGAGGTGTTTGCACGTGTACTTCGAACAAAATCCAGTTCTTTAATGGATTTTGCTACTCATCCATCTAGTGCACTTGTCTCTCGCAACAATGTACCAGTTGCATCTCCACCAACAGATCCGAATAGGGCAAATCTCCAGCACCACACATCGGGGGGAATTGAATGTAATTACTGTCATAAAAGAGGTCATACAAAGAAAAATTGTCGAAAACGTTTGAGCAAGCAAGGCTTCCAAGGGTCTTCAACTCCATATCAGAGTTATCCCAATTATCAGGCCCCGCCTCAGCCTCCTCATCCAAGTTATCGGCCTACATCTCAGCATCTTAGGCCCTATTCTCACTCGGCCAATATTGCTTCTGCATCCCAGGATTCACCTTCTGGCCAAGTCCTAACAGTCTCTGCCGATGAGTTTGCTAAGTACCTTCAGTACCAAGAAGCAACAAAGCATTCTTCTCATCCTATCACAACCATTGCAGAGTCAGGTAACCCAAATACATGTTTGCTTTCATCCACATCCAAATAGGTCATTGATACAGGGGCTACTGACCATATGACAGGTAACCCTAATGTTTTCACTACTTTTCGACCCCACAATTCTCCCTCTCATGTCACTTTAGCAGATGGCTCTACTTCACATGTCTTAGGATCAAGCACTGTTCACCCTATTCCATCTCTCCCACTTTCTTCTGTTTTAAGTCTTCCTAATTTTTCTTTTAATTTGATCTCTGTTAGTCAAATTACTCGTGCCTTGAATTGTTGCACCTTATTTTTTCCTGATTATTGTCTCTTTCAGGATCTCTTGACGAAGCAGATTATTGGTAAAGGACATGTTTCAAGCGGCCTGTACATTCTGGATACTACTCATCAATCACCCAGGCCCATTGCTTGTTCCGCTGTTGCCACACCTTTTGAAGTTCATTGTCGACTAGGTCATCCATCTCTTTCAGTGTTAAAGAAACTTTATCCTCAATTTTAAAGCTTGTCGTCCTTAGATTGTGCGTCGTGTCAGTTTGCCAAACACCATCGTCAGTCCTATGTCCCTCGAGTCAATAAACGAGCTTCTGCTCCCTTTGAGTTGGTACATTCAGATGTTTGGGGTCCTTGTCCGGTTGAGTCAAAATCGGGTTTCAGATACTTTGTTACTTTTGTTGATGATTTTTCCCGAATGACGTGGTTATATCTAATGAAAAATCGTTCGGAGGTGTTCTCTCATTTTACTGCATTTTGTGCCAAAATTCAAAATCAATTTCATACATCGGTGAAGGTTCTTCGAAGTGATAATGCCAAGGAATATTTTTCCAACTCTTTTACATCTTATATGGCACAACATGGCATTCTTCATCAATCATCTTGTGCAGACACACCTCCTCAAAATGGTGTTGCTGAACGAAAAAATCGGCACCTTCTTGAAACAGCCAGAGCACTTATATTTCAAAATCATGTACCGAAATATTTTTGGACTGAGGCTGTCTTAACAGCTTGTTTTCTAATTAACATGATGCCTTCCTCAGTTCTTCAGGGCTCAATTCCTTACAGTACACTGTTTCCCAATAAGGCCTTATTTCCTATCGAACCACGTATATTCGGTAGCACATGTTTTGCTCGGGATATTCGACCAAATGTAACAAAGTTAAACCCCAAGTCGATTAAATGTGTCTTTTTAGGCTATTCTCGTTTACAAAAAGGGTACTTGTGTTATTGTCCTCACCTTAACAAATTCCTTGTGTCTGCTGATGTTGCATTTGTTGAACATTCACCATTTTACACTACCACATCTAATATTGATACTAGTCGGGGGGAGACAGATGATTTGTTAGCTTATCACATCACATATCAAGCACATCGTGTGGAGTCACCCACACCACCAATTCATCATGTGTATACTAGACGTCCGCGTCCCCTTGCTGCATGTCCTGATCCAGTAGCTTCTTCTTCATCAGATCCGTCAGGCAGTGACCTAGCGCTTCCTATAGCTGTTCGCAAAGGTAAACGCCAATGCACCTACCCTATTTCATCATTTGTCTCATATACACATTTATCTTCCCCTTCCTGTTCATTTATTGCTTCCCTTGATAGCGTGTCCCTTCCTAAAACAACTAATGAAGCATTGTCACACCCTGGCTGGCGTGCCGCTATGATAGAGGAGATGAATGCTTTAGATGTTAATGGTACTTGGGATTTAGTGTCTTTACCTGCAGGAAAGCATGCTATTGGGTGTAAATGGGTTTTTGTTGTTAAAGTTAATCCGGATGGCTCTGTTGCTCGACTAAAAGCGCGTCTTGTTGCTAAAGGATATGCTCAGATTTATGGGATAGATTATTTTGATACATTCTCTCTAGTGGCTAAATTGACCTATGTTCGTCTATTTATCTCTTTGGCAACTACTCATGATTGGCCATTATATCAGCTTGACGTGAAGAATGCTTTTCTTCATGGGGACTTACAAGAAGAAGTGTATATTGAGCAACCACATGGTTTTGTTGCTCAGGGAGAGCATGGGAAAGTATGTTATCTTCGTAAGCTTTATATGGATTGAAACAGAGTCCTCGTGCTTGGTTCGGTAAATTTAGTCAAGAGATTGAAAGTTTTGGTATGAAAAAGAGTAAGTCAGATCATTCCGTATTTTATCGGCACTCTTCAGTTGGCATCATCCTTCTTGTTGTCTACGTGGATGATATTATTATTACAGGGAATGATGCTCAAGGAATAACATCCCTGAAGACTTTTCTTCAGAGTCAATTTCACACGAAGGACTTGGGATCATTGAAATACTTCTTAGGAGTTGAGGTGATGAGAAGTAAGAAAGGCATTTTTCTGTCTCAGCGAAAATATGTTCTTGATCTCTTGACTGAAACAGGAAAATTGACAGCCAAACCATCTAATACCCCGATATTACCTAATGTACATTTGTCTCAGGATGGAGATTTATATGAAGATCCTGAAAGGTACAGGCGACTGGTTGGAAAACTAAATTATCTTACAGTTACACGGCCATATATTGCATACTCAGTTAGCACTGCAAGTCAATTTAGTTCTTCTCCAACAGTTCATCATTGGACAACTTTGGAGCAAATATTGTGTTATTTGAAAGGAGCACCCGGACGAGGCATATTGTATAAAAAGCATGATCATAAACGTTTAGAGTGCTTCTCAGATGCAGATTGGGCAGGATCCAAAATTGATCAGAAGTCTATTACTGGATATTGTGTTTTCTTTGGAGGAAACCTAATTTCTTGGAAAAGCAAGAAACAAAATGTTGTGTCTCGATCGAGTGCTGAATCAGAATACCGAGCTATGGCTCAATCAACGTGTGAGGTAATGTGGATTCATCAACTACTGACTGAAGTTGGCCTTCAAATCTCGGTACCTGCAAAACTATGGTGTGATAACCAAGCGGCACTTCACATTGCCTCCAATCCCGTGTTTCACGAACGAACCAAACATATTGAGATCGATTGTCACTTCGTCCGTGAGAAAATACAACAAAATTTGATTTCAACGGGATATGTGAAGACTGGAGAACAACTTGGAGACATTTTCACAAAAGCTTTAAATGGGCCTCGTATTGATTATCTTTGTAACAAGTTGGGCATGACTAATATCTATGCTCCACCTTGAGGGGGAGTGTTAGAATATAGTATAGTGGTGTAGTAGGTATAATGGGTGTAGTGGTATAGTGGAATAGTAGGTATAGTGATTAGTGATTCATATATTACCTAACATAGCTAATTATCTTGTATAAATAGGTGTGTTTGTGACTTGAATAAATACACAATTTCTTCTTCCAATTAACAACAACATGAACTTCTACTTTTTCACTAGAGTTTGCAAATAGATTTGAAACGAATACATTTTTTAGAGTAACGAATACATATGTAATACAGTTTGGACAATATTAATTATTTATGTATCAAATAAATAAAATAAAGATCAAATTTTGCGATAAATTTCGTGCGAGGCGGTTAATCAAGTGTCGCA
The DNA here is from genome assembly GCA_948329865.1 of Linaria vulgaris. Taxonomy (NCBI): domain Eukaryota; kingdom Viridiplantae; phylum Streptophyta; class Magnoliopsida; order Lamiales; family Plantaginaceae; genus Linaria; species Linaria vulgaris. Next base: position 108,929,792 of record OX415254.1, on the reverse strand, counting down.
TAGTAAGGGAATGCTAATATGTTACGAACTTTTACTTGAGTTTAGATATATATAATGTTTAATATATTTCAATATTGAAACACAGTCGGTTTCGCCATGCCGGATTTTGTAATTTTAAAAAAAGTTGTGTCACGCTAGCGCTTTGTCCATGCCCGTGCGTTATAGAACAAAACTCTTCTATCTAACTAATATTTTTCATCAAAAAGAAGCACTCGCGCATATTTTTGTGTGTTTAACGTTGTACTTTGTTATAATTACGACTCTCTTTTCTATTGGACATGTCTTACGGCGAGTTTTATGGTTATCCAGAGCCAACCTAGCAACAAAAAACTTAATTGATTCTCGTAAAGCATAAATATCATACATACAATCATGATGTATAAATATGTATATAGTAAGAGAAAAGAAAAATCATCCAACAATATGTTATTGAAAGCAAACGGCAATCAAGGAAGAAATCCCCAAACTAACAACGCCAAGTTGGATCCTCACAGCGTATTCTCACAAATGCGACTGCTTTCTGCAACTGAGGATAATTGAGATTAACACGTACAAGCTCAAGAGACGAAAGAGAGACACATAGATTAGATTACATAGTAGCATCAACGATATGGTCGTACGAATCTAGGATTGCAAACATTACGCCCTGGGACCTCCTTGAGTCTCACAGCCATCTTCATCATCCTCAGATGACTCTGACTCTAGCCATAGCTCACTCAACAAACCGGCATAAGGGTCGGAAGCTACATCAACATTAGCAACATTAGAGGGTTTTTTCATGTAGGTTGTGCACCATTTTAGTCCATCAGTTTTCATTACCTTGGTCAGAAGAGTTTGTGCTACTACATGACGCATTGGCCGGCATAGGATTGCCCACAGGGTTCTGAGGGTTGTTCTCCATTATTGTTAACATTTTCAAAGATATCCTTCTTAAATAATCTGACTGCAAGAGGAAGTTAGAGAAAAAAGGTTAGCCGGATGACGAAATGTTGCGGTTGATACTCAACAACATCGAGGATTGAGGAATCTACATGGTGCACACAAACTTATAATGGAAGAAGAAAAAAAAAACAAACAGGATACCTGGCTTGTTGCTCCAGCATAAATCTTTTCCTCAAACCTAATAGCTATCTTTTTCACTTCCTTTAGTCCCTTTCGCCCAGAGAAAGGAAGATGCCTCTTCAAGGTGTCCAGTCTGTGCATTTCAACATTTCAATCTTAGCGCATTATTCACGAAATAAGCACAAGCTAATTAAAAGATTCTACTTCACTATTAACCGCGCATTGTCAATCAAGTGCAATAAGAAAGCAGGTATTGGAAATCGAAAGCATATTTGTATATCGTAGTAACCATTTGACTTGTTTCAATAGCCAAAATCAACCATACTCCAGATCAAAACACTACGCCTTCTTTATCGCAACTATTTAAGGAATTAGATATTCATAAGCACAAAAGTGTTGTAGTAGTTTACATCTTGTTAACAATCTTTTGTCTAGAATCAGCAAGTAGTTGAGTCCTCCAATCGCCGCCTTCTCCTGCCGCCTCGCTGCCTACTGGAATCTGAACTTGTGCCTGAGCAGCCCACCCACTATTGTTGTCCATTTCTTCTACTCACAAAACAATGTTCAATTGATTTCTCTGATGCTGATTTAATCAAGTAAACTAAGAGTTGACTTGACTCTTTAAGTCTTACCACATACGTTATTTTAAAGGAGTTAATAGCAAAAACAACCCCTGTGTTATTTCTATATAGCATATTCAGCTGAGATCTTGGAATTATCAAAGAAAGTACCCTTAATAATATATTTTGTAGTAACTATACTAAAGAATTTCAATGCATTGTTTTTATCAAACTTATGTACTAAACTAGATAACTATAGATCAAGTTAAAAGTTTCTTTTAAGTTTGTTTGGATATTAAGATATTATTAAAAAGTTGTGCCGCGCTTTGTCTGCGATTCGTGCATCACAGAACAAAACTCTTCTACAAAATCTAACTAATATTTTTAATCAAAAAGAAAAACTTACGCATATTTTTGAGACCGTCTTAGAAAATGACTTATAATAACTTAAAAGACACAGTCGAGGGAGCAACTTCTCTGATTTTTCGGTGCACTCATTCCCCTTACGAGAATGAAATGAGGCCCCGCTCAAAACTATAGTAATCAATCATCCGCTTCATTTATTTGCAATCACATGTGCTGCTATTACTGGATGTTTTATTACTGGGGGGGGGGGGGGGTGTTTTTAGTGTTGAAACTTGTTACAATTACGTCGATTCACGTGTCATACAACGAGTTCTATGATTATCCAGAAGCAAACGAGTAACAAAAACTTAATTGAATTCTCGTAAAGCATAAACATCACACATACAATGATGATGTATATAGTAAGAGAAAAGAAAAAACACACAACATTACAACACTATGTTTTTGAAAGCCAACGGCGGTCAAGGAAGAAGTCTCCAAAACGAGTATGACAACGAAGATATTCAAGCTAGTTCAAAAAGCAACGCAAGGCATCAAGTTAATAACAAAACTAAACTAAGGAATGGCAACGTTGTTGGTCCTCATCCCAAATGCGGCAGCAGTGGAGCAGTTGTTTCCTGCAACCGAGAATAATTGAGATTAAACAGGTCCAAACTCAAGAGACAGAGGATACACACATAGATTAGAAATTAGAATACTGAGGAGCATCAGCGATATGGTTGAATGAATCTAGGATTGCAAACATTACACCCTAGGAGAGCTCTCACCTCTACAATGCTCTCCATGGGCATGGTAGCACTAGTGGGTTGCGTTAGGGAACCCCGGCGTTGCTCACATCGATGCCAATAGGGTCATACACGCTGCCATCTTCATCATCCTCAGACACTTCGGGCTCTAGCCATAGCTCAGTCTCTGCCAACAAAGCGGGAAAATGGTTGGAAGCTACATCAACATAAGCAAAATAGAGGGTTTACGTCATGTAGGTTGTGCACCATTGTAGTCCATGTATCAGTTTTCATTACCTTGGTCTGGGGAGTTTGTGCCATTACTTGCCGCATTGGCCATAGGGTTCTGATATTTGTTCTCCAATGTCGCCATTTTCAAAGATATCTTTCTTAAATAATCTGACTGCATGAAGAAGTTAGAGAAAAAATGTTACGACAACAGCCAGATGTAGAACTGCTGGGGCTGATAGTCTAACAACAGCAAGGATTCAGGACACAACAAATTATAACGGAAGAAAAAGAAAATCAAACAGGAAATGAAGTGAAGATTATACCTGGCTTGTTGCAACCTTATAAATCTTTTCCTCGAACCTAACAACTAGCTTTCTCAGTTCCTCTAGTCCCTTTTTCTCAGACAAAGGAATATGAATTTTGAAGGTGTCCCATCTGTGCATTTCAAAAATGTCAATCTTAGCACAATTTTCACGACATAAGCACAAGCTAAAAGATTCTACTTCAATATGTGTAACTGCATTGTCTGGAATCAGCTCGTAAAAGATTCTGCTAAAAGGTGTAGTAGTTTACATCTTGTTAACGATCCTCTGTCTGGAATCAGCTCGTAATTGAGTCCTCCAATCGCCGCTTTCTGCCGCCGCATCGCCGCCTTTCATACCTTGCACCGGAATCTGAACTTGTGCCTGAGCAGCCGGGCAACTGTTGTTTTCCATTTCTTCTATACTTAAAAATTAAGGTTACCTAATCAATAACGATCAGAGACCAGGTTGATTGTTAAGGTTTGCGATTTGTGAATTTTGAATCAAGAGATTGACTTTCAGATTAGGAGCAGACAAAACACACGGTGCTTATTTTGTTCGGAAATTAGCTAGTCAGGTGCAGACGTGCAGTACTCTAACCAATGCCTTTTTGTTTGAGTAAAATGCAAAAAACTACCCTGTGTTATTTCTAATTGGCAAAAAAACCCTTGTGTTATTTTTATTAGCAAAACCCCCCCTGTGTTATCCATAAATTAGCAAAAGCCCCCTTCATGACATATTTTACAATGACAGTACCAATAATTAAGGATTTATAAGTATTACAATTTTATAATAAACATATACTTGTTACAATAAATATTATGCATCGTGTTATAAATTTTTTAGATTTTTTTAAAATTGTATAAAAACATAATAAAATTAGTCGGTACCGTAATTATATTTTTACAGATCTAAAAACTAAGGTTTTCTTCAAAATTAATAAACAAAAATATGCATACAATTTAATTTGAACATTATTAGTTCCATATGTATCAAAGACATACAATAAAAATCATATTTTGCGATCAATCTCAGTATGTGCGAATTAATTCAGTGTAGTAGGGTTTTTTTTGCTAATTTATGGATAACACAGGGGGTTTTTTGCTAATAAAAATAACACAGGGGTTTTTTTGCCAATTAGAAATAACATAGGGTAGTTTTTTGCATTTTACTCCTTTTTGTTTTTAGTGTTAATAATAAATTATTACAATTATACCCCTCTTTCTATAGTAAGTCAATTAATGATCCAGCGAGTTTTATTATAATGATCCAGAGCCAACTTAATCAAACAAAATTAATTGAATTCTTGTAATATATATAACCCATATATACAGTAATAATGTATATAGTTGAAGTCTTAAAGAAAAGAAAAATCATCCAACAAAATTATGTTTTTAGAAGCAAACAATGAAGAAATTCAAGCTAGTTCAAATAACAAAACTAAAGTAAGTGTCCAAGATTGGTAGAAGAAATTGTGTGTTTATTCGTATCACAAATACACTTATATATACAAGAGAATTCAGATATGTTAGGTAAAAGATATGACCTACTACACCCACTACACCCACTACACCCACCTACACTTATATTCTAACACTCCCCTTCAAGGTGGAGCATAGGATATTAAGGCCTCGCTTGGTTACTCAGTTGGGTTTAAGTCATTTAGAGTATGGATCCTATTAAGATCCATATTAGTAATCTTAATATTAGGTTTGGTAGTTCATAAATGTGGCCATATTAGTTACTAGGGATAGAAACAATAACAACTTTGGTTGTACATGTTATTGCATGCCTAAGCCATTTTGCAAGTACAATTACTCATTTGCCCTTAAATTTTTTACCCTCAAGTCATATAAATCATAATTTTAATAATTGGGTGGGAAATTTCCCCAATTGCCGTCTTCAAGCGCAATCAGTGGCACCGTCGAGATTTTTATATCGGCTTATTCAATCGGCTTATTCAGTTTTTTTATATCGAAACATGTAAAACAAACAAGAATCGTTGCGTCAATTTGGAAAAAGAATTAACTGGGTATGGAATTAAAGATTTGAGTTTCTATTCTAGTAGTTGATAGAACTGCCCAAAGTGTCAAGATTAATATCAAATGGTCTGTATAAGTATCTGTTAGTTGATAAGGATCTTAGGGGAGGAAACCTGGCTCTGATACCAATTGATATAGACTTAGGAGAACCCAACCTCAAAAGCTAGCTGTTAAGGTGGAAGAGCCCAAGTCCATATAAACCACACACTAATATCTTACAATATCAATGTGGGATCCAAGTCCCATACCTTGCAATTAGGATCATAACATTCCACCACGCTCCGAAGCCCCGGCGCCCACGAGGGCTGGCTTTGCGCTAGTTTCATCTAGCCCCGGGCTAACACTGCAATACCGACGTCACCACCCGCGCCGCACGATTGCAACTGGGAGGGAGTAGTGGATGGCTCTGATACCAATTGTTGCGTTTTGATTAACCCTAAGATAATTGAGATAGAGAAATTGGGGAGGAAATGAAGAACAGGAGAGAGAAATAGAAATTGTTGTATAAACTCATAATGAACGCATGCATGAATCTCCTCATACAAATATAGCTAAAAGACAAATTAGCAAAACTGACTCACGTGCACTACATGTGCGGACGCTGACGTCATGCTGACGCCATAATGACGTAATTAACTAATTATGAAAAACAATAGTAAAATAGAAAAGCGTGTTGACACTTCTTCGCCTATCTTCCTACGGCGTCGTTCCACTCCCATATAAAAGTCAAACACGCACATCTCTCATTCAGGTGCGTGTTTCTCTTTCTTCCCCGATCTGCCCAAACCTTTCTCTTCCATTTCTTCAATTTCACTTGCTAATCCAGTTTCTTCATTATGCAGATATGTGACAATACCCCCCCCCCCCCCCCCCCGCTGCAAAGGCCCTTGCCCCCAAGGGTCGAAAAATGGAAACTTGCGGGTGATATCATAGTATTCCTCCCAAGTAACACGCGCAGGGCCTCCAGTCGACCAATGTACTAAAATTTCAGGTACCAAGTTCCCCCTTTTAAGAATTGAGCGCTTGTCCAGAACCACTAGAGGTTCAATATGAAAGTTTCCATCTGAATCAGTGTCTGGTAGGGTTTTGGTAGCAATTGAGTCAGGTTTAAGTTTCTTTTTGAGCAAACTGACATGAAACACAAGGTGAATGAGAGAACCCTGTGGTAATTCTAGTTTATAGGCCACTGCTCCCACTTTAGCTAGAATCTTATAAGGTCCAAAATATCTGGATGAAAGCTTGAGATTTGTCCTTAATTGGACAGATTGTTGTCTGAAAGGCTGGAATTTGAGGTAGACTTCATCTCCTACCTCAAAAGACCTTTCAATTCTGTTCTGATCTGCATAAAATTTCATTCTTTGCTGAGCTCTACTGAGGTTATCTTTCACCAGCTGAGTAACTCTTAGTCTCTCAGCAATCCAGTCCTTAACTTCTTGATTAGGGCTGTCTAGATAGGGGTTGAGTGATAACTGGTGAGGAGAATACCCATAGAGCACTTGAAAAGGTGTCATTTTTAAGCTAGAGTGAAAATTGGTATTATACCAAAATTCAGCTAGGGGTAGCCATTTAACCCATTTCTTTGGTGTATCACTAACCATACACCTTAAGTATGTCTCTAGACACTGATTGAGCCTCTCAGTTTGTCCATCAGTTTGAGGATGGTAAGCTGAGCTCATGTCTAGGCTCACCCCAATGAGTTTGAACAACTCCTTCCAAAACCCACTGGTAAACACTTTGTCTCTGTCAGTTACCAGACTGACAGGTAAGCCATGAAGTTTATAAACATTATCCAGGAATAGTTTTGCAACTTTAGAAGCAGTGAAGGGATGGGACATAGCAACAAAATGCCCATATTTAGTAAACCTGTCAATAATGACTAAGATCACAGTCATTCCCTCTGAATTGGGTAAACCCTCCACAAAATCCATGGACACATGAGTCCAAGCCTGTTCTGGGATAGGCAAGGGTTACAATAGCCCAGGGTAGGGTGTGTGTTCTGACTTGTTGAACATACAAGTATCACACCCTTGCACAAATGCAGTGACATCAGATTGCATTTTTGGCCAATAGAATATGTCCTTCAACCTCATATAGGTCCCTTGAATTCCAGAATGTCCTCCAAATAAGGATGAGTGCATTGTTGTGAGTATTTGTTGTCTGAATGTCTCCCCCTGCCCCACACAAATTTTGCCCTTGAATCTCAAAACACCATTAATGTAGGAGAAATCAGTGAAAAGAGTAGGATCTAAGGCCTTTACAGAAATAACATTCTGAAAAAAAACATCACTGCTGTAACTTGCTTCTACTAATTGAACCCAAGTAGGTTAGACTACTGAAAGAGCATAACATTCACTGTCTGGTCCCCTCCCAGATAGGGCATCAGCCACCCTATTTTCCACTCCCTTTTTATACTGAATGTCATAATCCAGTCCTAATAATTTTGTGATCCACCTCTGCTGAAGGGCAGTGGTCACCTTCTGTTCTAACAAGTACTTAAGTGCTTGTTGATCTGTCCTGATAGTGAAATGGTGCCCTTCCAGGTAATGCTTCCATTTCTGTATGGCCAATAGGATAGCCAGGAACTCTCTCTCATAAATGGAGAGTTGCTGGTTCTTTGGGCATAAAACCTTGCTTAAGAAGGCAATGGGTTTGGAGTCTTGCATCAGGACAGCTCCAATACCAGTACCACTGGCATCCGTTTCCACCACAAAGGGCTTAGTGAAATATGGTAGAGCCAGGACTGGAGCTGTTGTCATAGCTGTTTTGAGTTGATTGAAGGCAACCTCAGCTTCTGAATTCCACTTAAACCCTTCTTTCTTCAAGAGTTGAGTGAGAGGTTTGCTGATACTACCATAATTTCTCACAAATTTTCTGTAGTAACCAGTAAGCCCTAGGAATCCTCTTAGGCTTTTCACTGTTGTAGGGGTGGGCCAAGATACCATGCTAGCAATTTTAGAATGATCAGTAGAAACCCCTTAACTGCTGATAACATGTCCCAGATAGTCAATGCATTCCTTGCCAAAATCACACTTTGACCTTTTGGCATACAGTTCTTCCCTCCTTAGAACTTTCAAAACCTCCTCCAAATGAACCAAGTGTTCAGCCCATCTTTTACTGTATATGAGAATGTCATCAAAGAATACTAATACACATTTCCTTAAAAAATGAGAGAAAACCCTATTCATCAAAGATTGAAAAGTGGCAGGGGCATTGCAAAGCCCAAAAGGCATGACCTTAAACTCATAGTGCCCATGATGAGTTTGGAAGGCTGTCATGTGAATGTCCTCTCTTTTCATCTTAATTTGAAAATACCCAGACCTTAAATCAATTTTTGAGAAAAAACAAGCACCAAACAGCTCATCTAGCAGTTCATCTATCACAGGGATAGGATACTCATGCTTAACAGTAAGTGAGTTTAGGAACCTGTAGTCAACACACATTCTCCATGAGAAATCTTTCTTCTTAACCAAGATGACAGGAGAGGCAAATGCACTCTTGCTTGGTTGGATTAAATTTGAATCTAGTAGTTCCTTCACTATCTTCTCAATCTCCTCCTTGTGGGCATGGGAGTACCTGTAAGGATGCTGGTGTCTAGGCACACTCCCAGGTTTAAGAACAATCTGATGTTCAATGTCCCTATCAGGTGGCAGCCTGGTAGGTTCTGCAAACACATCACTGAAGCTGTTCAGTAAGTAAGTTAGCTCAGGATTCTCTCCCCCCTCTCCTTCTTCAACAGTGATAGCAAATAGTTGACCAATTTCCCCATCCTTGTCTTGCACCATTTTGTGCAAGGAGGCTGCAGAAATGAGCTTGCAAACACCCTTCTCCTTAATAGCTTGAAAATCCACCCTCTCTTGTCCTATGTGAATACTGAACTTCACCTCTTTATAGTCCAGTATGATAGGAGAATACAACTCAAGCCAATCCCCTCCAATAATAACATGCCTTCCTCCTAGTTTGAGTAATCTAAGAGGGAATGAGAAAGCCTTACCCTGCATGGTCCAAGCAAATCCCTTGGCTCTCTTAGTACTCATTAACTTCCTCTGATCAGCTACTTTGATGAGCAATGGGGGTGCAGCCTCAGTAGGACAGCCCAAACTCATGGCAGTATCCTCATCAATGAAACTGTGGGTGCTGCCAGGATCCACTAATATGTGTAGTGGTTGCCTCCCATACTCCCCAACAAGTCTGAAAACCTTCTCACCACAACTACCAGCCATAGCATTAAGAGAAACTGTCCCTTGTTCTTCTTCAGGAACCAAGGTTTCTCCAATAGGATCCACCATAGTACCAAGATAGGCATCTTCCTCATCTTGGGACAGCATTAAGTAAAATTGTTTCACCTTGCACTTATGACCAAACTCATAGTGCTCATCACAGTTATAACACAACCCTTTTTCCCTTCTTGCTCTCATTTCAGCTGCTGTCAACATTTTCCTAGCAGGTGCATTAGTACTTGAACTGGAGTGCAGGGGCTTTATTATGGTATTTTCAAACCTCCTATGGGGTGTGAAGTTATGTTGATGGTTAAATTTCCCTTGTGGTTTCCTGATTGCATCAATGGTTCTGTTTTGTTTCCTTGCCAGATCAATGGCTTCCTGCATAGTAGTAGGGTCAAACAAAGCCAAAAATGATTGGAGCTCTTCACTTAGCCCACTCATGAAACTAGCTACTAAGTACCCTTCAGTAATCTCTCTACCACTAACCAAAACCATGTAAGAGCCTCTTCAAACTTCTCAACATACTCCTCCAGAGTCCCTGTTTGAGCAAGCTTGTTGAATTCAGCCACAATTTTAGTCTCCTTAAGTTCCTCAAACCTAGCTGCCACTAGTTTAAGGAACTGAGCCCAAGTGGTGTTATACAACATGTGATTGTAGTTTTGAAACCACATGGCTGCCTTGCCTTCAAAGCTCAAGGAAGCCAATGTCACCTTCTGATTATCAGGTATATTAGGCATTAATTGAAAATAACCAGTGCACTTCATTACCCAATCTCTAGGGTTTGATCCATTAAAATGAGGGAAATCTATTTTTGGAAAAGGATTTATACCCTGTGGAGTGTTAGGTGTAAATTCATTTGCTGGTTTGTTCTGTTTGAATGTGTGTTGGCTGACAGATGATTGTGTGATGCATGGTGATTTCCCAATTGGTGATTTCTGGAATACTGGGTCTCACGATCCTTTGATTCAGTCCTCTCCAATTTCTCTATCTCAATTATCTTAGGGTTAATCAAAACGCAACAATATTCTGTTAGTTTGTTCATTAGGGGTTTTTCCATAAATAGTCAGAAATTGCCAGTTAGCCCAAGGGGTTTTTCTGTAAATAGTCAGAAATTGTCAGTTAGCCCAATGGGGTTTTCTGTAAATAGTCAAAAATTGCCAGTTAGCCCAAGGGGTTTTTCTGTAAATAGTCAGAAATTGCCAGTTAGCCCAAGGGGTTTTTGTGTAAATAGTCAGAAATTGCTAGTTAGCCCAATTCTCTTATTTTGTTATTTCCAGCTTTCCAGCGGTATTTAAACCCTCTCTCTTGTAACATTCATTCGGTTGATAATAAGATTTTACTTTAGACTCAATAATCTCTCTCTAGATCTGAACAGTATCTCAACAAGAGATTATAGTCGGCTATGTAAATTTTAGGCAGAAATGTCAAAAATGCCCGTTATCTTTTGCCCACTTTACTTTTTGCCCGTTATCTTTTTTATCTACCAAAAATGTCCGATATCTTTGTCAAAAATGCCCAATTCACTGTTCATAGCCATTTGTCCGCCAACTCACAAAATCGTGTCCTACGTGGCAAAATCGTGTTTTACGTGGCAATTTTTTTATTACACCTGGAATATTAAAAATAAAAATTTAAAAATAAAAAAACTTAAAAATTAAAAAACTTGAAAAAAAATATTAAATTTAAGAATTAGTTGTCTTCTCCGCCCCCCCCCCCCCCCCCCCCAACAAATCCCGCCGGAGAAGCCCCACCCCCACAGTCATCCGTCGGCCACCACGAATCGTCCTTGTTGAGCTTCACGTTCTCCAGATCCGTCGGTGAAGAACAGACGATCGTCGGAGGTTGAGCTAGATCCGTCGGTGAAGAACAGACGATCGTCGGAAGTTGAGCTAGATCCGTCGGTGAAGAACAGACGATCGTCGGAGGTTGAGCTAGATCCGTCGGTGAAGAACAAACGATCGTCGGAGGTTGAGCTGCACGTTCTCCAGATCCGTCGCGTCGCCGCCGGAGGTGCACGTTCTCCAGATCTGTCGCGTCGCCGCCGCACGTTCTCCAGATCCGTCGCGTCGACGAGAGTACCTGTTCACTGGAATCCGAAGTCGACGTCGATTGAAGAGGCGCGATTCGTAGTTGCGCGATTCGTGGTTGCGATTCGGGGGTGCGGCGGGTGACTTTGGGGGGCGCCGGAGAAGACGACCGGCGGGATTTGGGGGGGGGGGGGGGGCGCCGGAGAAGATGACCCTATTTTTAAGTTTTTTTATTTTCAAGTTTTTATTTTTAAGTTTTTTATTTTCAAGTTTTTTTTTTAAGTTTTTTAATTGTTAATTTTTAAGTTTTTTTATTTTTAAATTTTTTATTTTTAATATTCCAGGTGTAATAAAAAAAATTGCCACGTAAAACACGATTTTGCCACGTAGGACACGATTTTGTGAGTTGGCGGACAAATGGCTATGAACAGTGAATCGGGCATTTTTGACAAAGATATCGGGCATTTTTGGTAGATAAAAAAAATAACGGGCAAAAAGTAAAGTGGACAAAAGATAACGGGCATTTTTGACATTTCTGCCTAAATTTTATTTAAACTATGCACTTAAGCAAACTCAAGCGGGTTTGCCACGGCCGCATTAACCACCCTCAACAAATAAGTAGCAGCAACTCGACATCAAGTTCTAAACTCCAGTTATCTCGTCCTAGTACTTTCTTGGCAATGTCAAGCTGCGTAACCCTTTGTTTTTTACATTTGTGTGGCTATTATGTCACCATAACACAAAAAGATTATTTATTCTAATAATTACTTCATCTTGTATAGACAAATAAAAAAGATGTACAGCAACATTGTTATTTTAAATACCAAAATAAGTGGGGTTCAATGCCAGTATTGTATTCATAACAATTCTAGCTATCTAAGCATTATGAGTTGTGTAATACAGTACAACCTATAATAAAGACCAAAATAATAAGAGAAGAACTACCAAATCCCAATATTTTAAATAGCAAATCCAAAGTATAGGCATACAACTTCACTGCCACACACATTCCCTGCCATAATAGGTTACACCATTGTTTGCAAAATCTCCTGGGCATAGTACATTAGTAATACCAAAATGAAATCATACTAGTTCAAAATATGCTTCAGAATTTAACCATGCGACTCCCCACACTCCAAAATAAGCCTGCCCAAATATATATAAACAGGTCTTTTAACAGATAATTAATGTGTAGAATAATGTCTGAACCATGTGGTTAAATTGCTGATTTCACACCAACATATCACTCGGCGAGTATAGAACGAACAAACTCTTTTCGATTTTCCTCGTCCATGTTGAAGAACAATGCAACATGGGTCTGAGATTGCACAATTGCTTTTACAGCCCTTACCCTTGTTGTACCCTTACCCTTGTTGTAGCAGTGAATTCAGGCAACTCTTGGAGAGCCGCAAAGATCAAAGTCACTCTAGGGTCAACTTCTTTCAAAGACCTTATTGCACTTGATAGGTCAGCGATAGCAACTTCTGTTCTTTCTAGTGAGGAATTAATATTAATCACGACCTCATCTTCCAATCCAGGCATCCGGTTCTTTCTTTTCTTTATCCCGGAAGGCTTCCATGGACCAGCACCTCCAGAGTTTGGTGGTGCGGATGAAGATTCACCCGCTTCAGAAGTAAGGTCTTCAACTCGAGTCGACGGCTCCACAGTTGGAGGTGCATTAGGCATGGGTGGGATGTTATTGGCCACATTTAAACATTTCCCCCGCCATGGTATTTCGCTTATTATTCCACGCATGTGTTGGTGTTAGAGAGTCAATGTAAACAGTTTCATCGGGAGGGACAAAAGGTAATTCAACTCCACTGGCTTCGAGGGGGTCGACTTCCATATGCAACCGAATATAATTGTGTAGTAAAGCGCAAGCTAAAACGATATTGCATTTGTTGTTTACAGAATAGTGTGTTGGGTCGTCCAAAATAGGCCGTCTAATCTTGAGGAGCCCAAAAGCGCATTCAATAACATTTCGTGCTCTACTATGCTTCATGTTAAAAAACAATCCATCCTACAAATTTTCAAATCAATGTTATATATATATACATATGGATGTGCATTACTCTGAATGTATTTAATCATGCCTGCCTATATATATAATGTGGGGTATTGATGATATAAAATTACATCCTAATTAATACAAGAAAGAACAATATACACACTGATGCACATGATACAGATGTTATAAATACATTTGTAGATATGCAACATAACTGGTGAATGCTCAAAACATTACATAATCGACTTTTGAACTCTTTTATTAACAATTAAGAACTCCAGTCAATCTTTTGTAATGTTTCTGTGCAATCACTTGGCTCAAAACATGCCTGAATGTTTCTTAGCGATCACTCCAGTCAATCACTATGGAATGGGATTGTTCTTAGCAATCACTCCAGTCAATCACTATGGAATTAAGAACTCCAGTACACTTCGTTTAGGAAATACAATACACACTTTGAAATTGTTCAAGCATTAGTAAAGCCCCAATTCCATAAATTCAATACCTGAATGTTTCTGTGTGCAACGAAAGAAAAGACCATAACGCTTGTTAGTTGTGATTGAACTCCCACCAGCCAAATCCAAGCAGGTCATATGTAAAAAAAAAAAAAATTTAAACCCTAAAATAAGATTGTAACTGAAATTCAACAGTAGCCATAGAGAATCTACAAAATAATGTTGATTTACATAAAAAGAAAGAAGATTTTGAAGCGTCGATGGGTTTGATATAGCCTAAAAATCTGCGTGTTCATAGTTGTACAACCGTGAATAAATTACAACCATTTTTTTCTGCTACAAAGTCGATGCGATGACTAATTACAAAGATGCGATAGCAACCAGTACCTGGGTTACACAGATTGGCTCAGGGCGACCGGATTTTTGCGTAGAGTTTACTGTTGCTCCAGCTGCGCCTTTCGTTGCGGGGAGAGAGGTTGGTGAGAGAATGGGGTAATGAACTGATTGCGGGGAGAGAGGTTGGTGAGAGAAAGGGGTAATGTAATTTTTGGTGGGTAGGTTAGTAATTTCATATGGCAATTTTTAATTACTGTTCAATCCACATTTCCCAAAAGGCCTCCTCAGTCCGGTTACTAAATGACCCTCAAAACCGGACCCTTCATTTTCAATCTGTGTGACCCGAATTCTAATAGCATGTACCAAAGCAGCCGATAGCACTGTTCAATCCACTTTAAATGGCCTTAAAATGACCTATTAGGCCCAACCAAACGAGCCCTAATCATGTCCAACCTGTTACAAAGATAATCAATTCGAGCCACATTTAAAGCTTTTGTGAAAATGTCTCCAAGTTGATCTCCAGTCTTCACATATCCCGTAGAAATCAAATTATGTTGTATTTTCTCACAAACGAAGTAACAATCGATCTCAATATGTTTGGTTCGTTCGTGAAACACAGGTTTGGAGGCAATGTGAAGTGCCGCTTGGTTATCACACCATAGCTTTGCAGGTATCGAAGTTTGAAGGCCAACTTCAGTCAGTAGTTGATGAATCCACATTACCTCACAAGTTGATTAAGCCATAGCTCAGTATTCTGATTCAACACTCGATCGAGATACAACATTTTGTTTCTTGCTTTTCCAAGAAATGAGGTTTCCTCCAAAGAAAACACAATATCTAGTAATAGACTTCCGATCAATTTTGGATCCTGCCCAATTTGTATCTGAGAAGCACTTTAAACGTTTATGATCATGCTTTTTATACAGTATGCCTCGTCTGGGTGCTCCTTTAAAATAACACAATATTTGTTCCAAAGCTGCCCAATGATGAACTGTTGGAGAAGACAAAAATTGACTTACAGTGCTGACTGAGTATGCAATATCTGGCCGTGTAACTGTAAGATAATTTAGTTTTCCAACCAATCTCTTGTACCTTTCAGGATCTTCATATAAATCTCCATCATGAGGCAAATGTTCATTTAGGTGATATCGGGGTACTAGATGGTTTGACGCTCAATTTTCCCATTTCAGTCAAGAGATAAAGAACATATATTTGCTGAGACAAGAAAAATGTCTTTCTTACTTATCATCACCTCAACTCCTAAGAAGTATTTCAATGATCCTAAGTCCTTTGTGTGAAATTGACTCTAAAAAAAAGTCTTCAAGGATGTTATTCCTTGAACATCATTCCCTGTAATAATAATATCATCCACGTAGACAACAAGAAGGATGATGCCAACTGAAGAGTGCCGATAAAATACTGAATGATCTGACTTGCTCTTTTTCATACCAAAATTTCCAATCTCTTGACTAAATTTACCGAACCAAGCACGAGGACTCTGTTTCAATTCATATAAAGCTTACGAAGATAACATACTTTCCCATGCTCTCCATGAGCAACAAAACCATGTGGTTGCTCAATATACACTTCTTCTTGTAAGTCCCCATGAAGAAAAGCATTATTCAGGTCAAGCTGATATAACGGCCAATATGAGTAGCTGCCAAAGAGATAAATAGGCGAACAGAGGTCAACTTAGCCACTGGAGAGAACGTATCAGAATAATATATCCCATAAATGTGAGTATATCCTTTAGTAACAAGACGCGTTTTTAGTCGAGCAACAGAGCCATCCGGATTAACTTTAACAGCAAAAACCCATTTACACCCAATAGCATGCTTTCCTGCAGGTAAAGTCACTAAATCCCAAGTACCATTAGCATCTAAAGCATTCATCTCCTCTATCATAGCGGCTCGCCAACCAGGGTGAGATAAGGCCTCATTCGTGGTTTTATGAAGTGACAAAAAATCAAGGGAAGCAATAAAGGAACATGAAGTGGAAGATAAATGCGTATAGGAAACAAATGAAGAAATAGGATGGGTGCATTGGCGTTTACCTTTACAAAGTGCAATTGGAAGACTAAGATCAGTCTCTGGCGGATCCGATGACGAAGGAGCTACCGAAGGAGGACATGTTACAGGCAGAGGTGCACGCCTAGTATAAACATGGCGTATAGGTGGTGGTAGTGTTGGACCCACAATATGTGACTGATAGGTGATGTGATATGCCAAAACATCATTTGTCTCCCCCTGAGTAGTATCAGTAGTAGCCGAAAAGGGAAAGAAAGAAATATTCTCTGCAAAAGTAACGTCAGCAGAGACCAGGAATTTATTCAGATTCGACGAATAACACATATACCATTTTTGTAAGCGAGAATACCCTAGAAAGACACACTTAATAGACTTAGGATCTAACTTCGTTACATTAGGACGAGTATCACGAACAAAACATATACTACCAAATATGTGCGGTTTAATAAGAAATAATGACTTAGCAGGAAACAATGTGTTGTAAGGAATGGCACCCTAAAGAACCGAAGAGGGTATTCGATTAATCAGAAAACAAGTTGTTAAGAACGACTCTGCCCAAAAGTATTTAGGGACATGGTTTTGAAATAAGAGTGCCCTTGTTGTCTCGAGAAGGTGTCGATTCTTGCGTTCAGCAACACCGTTTTGAGGAGGTGTGTCAACACAAGATGACTGATGAAGAATGCCATGATGTGTCATATATGATTCAAAAGACTTAGAAAAATATTCTTTGGCATTATCACTTCGAAGGACTTTCACCGAGGTATTGAATTGATTTCGTATTTCGGCACAAAATGCAGTAAAGTGAGAAAACAACTCTGATCGATTGTTCATTAAATATAACCATGTCATGCGGGAAAAATCATCAACAAACGTAACAAAATATCTAAAATCGGATTTTGACACAACACGACAAGAACCCCAAACATCTGAATGGACTAACTCAAAGGGAGTAGAAGCTCGTTTATTGACTCTAGGCACATATGACTGCCGATGATGCTTGACAAATTGACACGACTCACAATCTAAAGACGCGAGACTCTGAAATTGAGGATAAAGCTTTTTTAAGATGGGGAGAGACGGATGACCCAAACGACAATGAACTTCAATAGGGGCGGCAATAGAAGAACATGCAGCGGGCCCAGGTAACGACACTTGACTATCCATAATGTACAAACTTCCCGAAACATGCCCTCTACCAATAATCTTCTTCGTCAAGGGTTTAGGGTTTAGGATTTAATCGAGTTTTTGGATTTCTTGTACTATGGAAAGGGCAATCTTTCTCGTATTTATGACACGTGTAAAGAATTTTATCGCCCCAACCAAAACGATCAATCTCTTCAGACATATTTCATGCACTTCAAGAAAATTTATGAAGAGTTAAATGTTGTGTTACTATTTTCTTCTAATGTTAAAGTGCAATAGTCGCAACGGGAAACTATGGCGATTATGAGCTTTCTGGCAGGGTTAAGTCCTCAATTTGAGATTGTTAAGGCTCAAATTCTGTCAAGCACAAATATCTCTTCATTACATGAGGTGTTTGCAAGGGTTCCTCGGACTGATTCCACTTCTGTAATTGCTCCCGCTACTCAGCCATCCAATGCTCTCGTCTCTCGGAATACTGACCCAGTTACATTCCAGCCCACTAATCAAAATAGAGGACCTTCCCCAACTCCAGAATCAGGGGGAGTGGAATGTTATTATTTCCATGTAGAGGGTCACACTAAGCGCGTATGTAAGAAATTCTTGAGTAGGTATGGATCTTAGCCTCAACATCAGGGGTACCAGTCTCCGCATCAGGGGTATCAGCCACAGTCTCAACCTCCACGATATCCGCCTCCATCTCATCCTCCACGATATCAGTCTAACTCTCTCCATGTTGCTACTTCATCCCAGGAACCACACTCTGTCACCCTCTCTGATGATGAGTTTGCTAAATACCTCGCGTACCAACAAGCATCGAAGATCAATATTCCTACCATACTCGGTGGATGAGGGGCGTGGAAGTGACGCCTGTGGAGATTCTGGACCGTCTGCAAATAATGCAGACACGCCTTCAACTCTTCACCGAGCTTTACTGAAAACCAGGGGTCACCTACAACAGGAGGAGAGGGATCGTGAGGACAGATTCCAACTATGCGTGCTTTGTAGATTCCAACGTTGGAATCTGCTTCCACCTCATACATACTACAAAGTTTGTAGAACTCTTACATAAATTGGTAGCATGCTTTTCAAGCTTCTTCATCCTCTTCAGCAACTTAGTATTCTACAACTCCAACTCAATGTTCTTCTGCTGGAACTCATTTTCAAAATTTCCTTTTTGAATTACCTTCAATTTTGCTTCGGCTTATTCAATTCTCCTCCTCAACGTTGGTATTACATCTCTTGCACGATCACAAAGGGGCTCATCAACCCAGTGTAAGAAGATTAATTTTTTCTTTCATCTTCAAAGATTAATTTTTCACTTCTTTCTTCAACTTTTAACAAGCATTTTTTTCCCTTTTAAATAAAGACTTATTTAAATTTTTTTGTGTTTTAGATTGGGCAATGAATCCAAAATTTAATTGCCCATCTAAAACACAAAAAAGCTAAAGAATGTTTTAGATTGGGTAATACATCGATAATATTTCAAAATAATAATATTTCGGTAATTATTACATGAATATTTTTTTTTATTCTGACGAATTTTATTCCCGACCGAATGGCGGTCGGGAATAATATGATTATTCTCAACCGAAAATCGGTCGGAAATACCTCAAACATAATTCCCGAACATGATTCGGTCGGGATTACACATAACGATATTCCCGACCGGGGATCGGTCAGAATTGGTGAAAAAAAATTCCCGACCGAAAGCCGATCGTGAATTACTTTTCCGACCGCAGTTCGGTCGGGACCGTTCCCAACCGGACTTCGGTCGGGGATCTTTGGCCCGACCGAATTGCGGTCGGGAAATTTCCGAATGATATTCGATCGAGATTGCCGGTCAGGAAAAACCCGGGTAGACCGAACTTCGGTCGGGAAAAAAATTACAACCGAAGCAATGTCGATCGGCTCACCCCGACCGAAAATCGGTCGGGAATGACCCGAAAATCCTATAGTGAGTATCTAATCTAGTTTAGTAGATATACTAGAAAAGTTGGCATACGGTCCCTACGTGATTAGTAATTTATTTTAAGTATAATATAACTAATTTTGATGTAAATTTTTTTAACTTATATAGAATAAGAAATCTATATCTTAACACTCTAAGAGAAAATTAAGTAATAATTTTTTCCTCTAATAAGGAGGTTTCTAGAATAAATTATAACTACATACCAAAAAATTAATAGTTAGACGAGGGTAAATAAGGAAGCTTTGTTGACACCAATCTTTTGATTTTATTATTTACCCCTTTATACAGTATTCAATTTTATTATTAGTTGGGTAATAACTATAATTTAATTTAGATTTATTATGATTTAAACCTTGCAGAAAAAAAAATCATTACCTAATTCTCTATTACATAAAAAGAAAGTTAAGATATATAGAATTTTTATCCTTATATGTTTAATATTTACATATTTAAGTAATAACCTTTACCATACAAACTAATCATACTATACTCCAAATAAATTTAAATCACGCGAGAACCTCGCGCCAATGTTTCTAGTATAATAGTAGATATCATATACATATGATAAATCATAGAAATTCCATTAGTACGGTTACCACAAAATATATTATTAAGGGTACTCTTTTTTTTTTGGTAAATTTTTTGGTAAACACAATCGGTATCCGAACCTACTGGGCCGACTAATCCGGTTTCAGAGCGGGTCCCGAAGTTAAGGTTTTAAACTCCTCCCAACGGGCTTGCGGGGGATCGAACCGTAGTTCTCCCTACTAAGTCTAGCCCCTGGCACCACTAGACCAAAACACCGTCGGTATGGTTCTCTTTTTTGGTAATTCCAAAATCTAGTAGAATATGCCAAATAGAAATACCACATGGGTTGTTTTGCTATCAACTACCTTTAAAATAACGTCAATATATACCACAGGAGAAATCAATTGAATATTGTGAGTAGAAGAAATGGACAACAACAGTGGGCGGGCTGCTCAGGCACAAGTTCAGATTGGGGGCAACGTGGCGGCGGAAGGTGGCCTCGACTGGAGGGCTCTATTACCAGCTGATGCCAGGCACAAGGTTGTTAACAAGATGTAAGCTACTAGCCTACTACAACACTTTTTGTGATTATGAATTTCTCATTTCATAAATTGTTACGTTGCAAGCAAAAGCGTTTTTTGCTAATTTTTTCGAATATACGAATTTTTTGTTATTCGTTCATGTGATAGACATGCACATGCTTATGTAAGAGAGAATTCATGTCGTCGTTCTTTTTGGATACGTATGTTTCCGAGCTTGGATGGTAAGTTTGTAGCATGTATTTTACTGATGGAGAAGGCATCAAATCGAATATTTGATCCAATGTGTGGATTTTGTCCTAGATAGGATCGATAATCATCTTAATTTTAAAAGTTAAATATATATAGTATATGAAATTGAGTTAAGAAATAATAATAAATAAATATAAGATTAATAAAATACTATATTTTTTTAATTCAGGTTAGTCAAAAATATAACTAACAAAGAAGCATGTTTAATTCAAATTTTCTTTAATAATTTAAGATGAAATATAAACATGTTATATAGCTTTTGTTCTTTAATATTAAATAAGAATGAAAAGAAAAAAGAATTGAAATCGGATAGAATCAAATCGAAATCGAATGGTTTTGGATCGAATTAGATCGTTCCATTTTGATCTGGTCACTCTTGCTTTTGTCGATTAGATTCGATCTAAACTCACAGTCTTAGAAGAAATTGTGGTAATACATTTTTTTTGGAGGTGTTAATGAACTGAAAATGGCGTTTGAGGTTGAACGAAACCGTTTAACTATCGGGTTGTTTTTTTTTTTTTTCCATAATCATCACTGCGGAAACGTGCACTTTATATCAGTGAACCTTTGTAAATCTGGATTCTAGGAAATGTATTTGTTTATGTTGATTCCCAACTTGACCTGTTTATTGTTGGGGCAAACAAGAGTCCCACATCGAAAAAATAAGGGAGTTGAACTGAGTTTATAGGATTGAAGACATCTCAATTGGTATGAGGCCTTATGTGGAGTTGGACCCCAAAAACAAAACCATGAGGGCTTGGGGCCAAAGTGGACAATACCGTACCAATGTAGAGATTCCAATTCCTAACATTTATTTGTTACTTGATGAAACCATGCATTGGAATAGTAAGGAAAGCATCGTGTTTTGATCTCGAATATTTGTTGATTGATCTTGGCTATTGAAACACGTCAACGGTTATACAATGTATGATCTGCTTTCGGTTTTCAATATCTACTTTCTTATTGCACTTGATTGACAATGATGTTATACATATTAAAGTTGTTCTTTTAGCGTGTGCTTATTTCGTGAATAATGCGAAGACTGACATTTTGAAATGCACAGAATGATGACTACCTTGAAAAAGGCATCTTCCTTTCTCTGGGCAAGAGGGACTAGAGGCCTCTGGGCAAGAGGGACTAAAGGAACTGAAAAAGATAGCTTTTAGGTTCGAGGAAAAGATTTACTGTGAAGCAACAAGCCAAGTATAATTCTCACTTCATTTCCCGTTTGATTTTCCTTTTCTTCCATTATATATATAAATATAAATATATATATATATATATATGTTTCTATACTTTATATTTATTTTATGGGTTAGTCACGTTAACCCTCCTACGTGTTTCACACTTTTGCCATTTAAGGTTTCAAAAATAGCGATGCGTCACTAAGTTATGATTAGTACCCCTACAGCATTGATCAACTATTCATTTTGGACACGCGTCCCTCTTTATGTTCGTAAAATCTAGTTAAGGGGAAAAGGGGGAGAGGAGGCCAGCATTGCTACTTTTGAAACCTTAGAGGGCAAAGTGTACATTAAGGGGCTTAAAGTGAAATCCTTTTTTTTTTTGCACACTTGTTACACTTACGCTAATTTAGTGTTTCCTTTATAATTTTGTGCGCACCGTGTAGATTCCTCAACCCATTGCCGTTGTTGACTAACAACACCAACATTCCTTCATCTGCTATTGTTGTAACCTTTTTTTCTATTCCTCTTGCAGTCAGAATTATTTAAGAACGATATCTATGAAAATGTTGACAATGGAGATAAAACCTCAGAAACCCTACGGGCGATCCTTTGCAGTCCAATGCGGCAAGTAATAGCTCAAACTCCACAGACCAAGGTACACGGTTGAAGGAAACAACCGCTCCACTGCTGCCGCATTTGGATTATACGTTGTGAGGATCCAACAACGTTACTATTCCTTGGTTTAGTTTTGTTATTGACTTGATGCCCTGCGTGGCTTTTTGAACTTAGCTTCAATATCTCCGTTGCATACTCGTTTTGGAGACTTCTTCCTAAACTGCCGTTTGCTTTTAAAAATATATTGTTGGATTAATTTTTTTCTTACTATATTATACATCATAATTTTCTGTGTGATATTTAGGCTTTACAAGAATTCAATTAAGTTTTTTGTTACTAGGTTGTCTCTGGATAACCATAAAACTCGTTGTAATACACGTGAATTGACGTACAATAGAAAAGAGGATCATAAATGTAACAAACTACAACACTAAAAAAAACAAAAATATGAGTTTTTCGTTTTGATTAAAAATATTCGTTAGAGTTTATGGAAGAGTTTTATTCTATGACGCAAGAACAAAGCACGGCACAACTTTTTTAAAATTACAAAATCTGGAATGGCGAGAAACGATTATATATGGAACAAACTAAGTCATAGAAAGAAACAGATTATGTTTTATATTGTGGGTGTAGTATTAGTACTAACTCGATGTATGCAAAAATTTGTAGCTTATGTAATTCCATAGAAATATATCGAATGTAGACAAAAGCTTACAAAGATATACACAATTTTCCAACGACAGCACTGGTGTCGTAGTAAATGCGAAAAGGTAGAGAATGTGGGGAAGACATTTACCTTGTGAAGCTCTTCCATACATCTCATGAAAAGAGAATGCACGATCAACCTGTTTCATCTTTACTTAAAAGTTGCAAATTTTCTGGTGAACTAAATACGATACTTGTTTCGTATTTACTAGTTATAAATTTTTCGGTGAACCAAATACGGAAAATACGCATAATCTAAATGGTGCAAATACAAAAAATTTAAGTGGTGCAACTGCCAACAAAAATAGTTTCTTCTTCAAACCATATCGGCGGCCTCTAAACTAACCCTCAACTCAATAAGCTCCAACTTGGCACTTTCCAACTCCTTGCCAAGCTTGGTGGAAGTCGCTCTCTCCAATACCAGACTGTCATCCTTCTTCTTCAACTTCTCAGCCATCTTCAGTTTAGCAGCCTTCTCTTGTTCCAACTCTAGACGGACTGCATTGATCTCCTCTTTCACTTTAGTGACCTCAGCCTCGTACCTCTTCTTCAGATCCAGGTAGTCATTCTTAATATCATCCCTCGACTTTTTGGGTGGTTGAATGCATCAGGAGCTCAGCCTCAAGCTTGGCCAGACGAGCCTCTAGTTCGTTATATTGCTTCAGCGCCGCATCCATATACACATAACCCTGAAAGGAAAAGGAGATCAGGATCAAAAATAATAAGATAACAATAAAACATATATAGGAACTCACAGCAGCATTATGCAAATATGCATGGCCAACCAAACGCTTGCCACCCAACGACTGAGCCAAAATATGACGCTCCATAGAGGGCCAAATCCTCCCGATATCTTTCATAGCATCCTCATCAGTGAAAGACTGATTTCCAAGAGTCAATTCATCAATATCATAACTCGGGACCTCAGTATCAGGGACGTCAACAGGCTTTCCTTTAGCTTTCTCACTGGCAGCAGCTGAAGCATCAGTGCATCTCCTCTTCTGACCATGACTATCACCCTCTGACCTAGCAGCCGTGACAAGAGGTAAATTCTCAAGCTCAACATATATAACAGTACTCTCACCCGATTGCATCAAAAAACCAGAGATTGCAAATTCAATGCAGACCTTTCTGATGCCGCTTTGCTGCCGTTTTCTACTCAGAAATAATGATTACCTAGTCAATAAAAATACAGATTAAACCAATCAAGGGGAGATTTTGGGTTATCAGAGCAACATTCAATTCCTTTAATAGTCGATTGTTAAGGTTAGTGATTTGACAATTTGTACAATAAATAAACACTTAACAAAAATCTCAAATGTTTTAGTCCATCAGTTTTAATTACCTTGGTCTGAGGAGTTTGTGCTATTACATGTCGCATTGGTTGGCATAGGATTGCCCACAGGGTTCTGAGATTTGTTCTCCATTGACAGCATTTTCAAAGACATCTTTCTTAAATAATCTGTCTGCAAGAAGAAGTTAGCGAAAACAGGTTACAACAATAGCCAGATGAAGAAATGTTGGGGTTGATAGTCAACAACAACAATGAATTGAGCAATCAAGAAGGTGCACATGACCTTTACGGGTTTTTTTTTTTAATACGCGATTACCTTTACGTAACAAGTAGGCAATAGTAAAATAAATGTAAGGTCTGGTAAGCATAACGGAAAAACGTCAAGGAGGAAATCAAGTGAAAATTATACCTTGCTTGTTGCTTCAGCATAAATCTTTTCCTCGAACTTAACAGCTATGTTATTCGGTTTTTGCAGTTCCTCCTCTTCCCCAGAAAAAGGAAATTGCCTTTTCAAGGTGTCCGTTCTGTGCGTTTCAAAAATGTCAGTCTAATCTCACTCTTCAGTCTTCACAACCTAAAGGATTCTACTACAATATAACATGCATTGAGAACCCAGACAATGCAAACGCAACACTGACGTTATTCGTTGTTTTGAAACAACGACGCATTTCACTAACCAACCAAACAATCAATTAATATATACACCTGAACAACATACTTAAATGCATCGTATATCGCATAACAAATAAATACGTCCAAACGGAATCACGTCAAGTTGCACGTCAATAAACATATACATTTCCGAGATATATCGCATAACAAGTAAATACGTACAAGCGGAATCACGTCTAGTTTCACGTCAATAAACATATACATTTCTGAGAATCCAATGATGAAAACTATTTAACAAATACAGAAATACATAATTCATGTAGTAAGTAGTTTACATCTTGTTAATAATCCTCTGTCTGGAACCAGAATCTAATTGAGCCTTCCAATCGCCGCCTAATGCCGCCGCGTCGCCGGCGATACCTTGCACCGGAATCAGAGCAGTTGCGCAACTTTTGCTTTCCATACCGATACCTGAATCAAAATTAAAATACAATATATGAATTATGTAATATGTTTGCGTTCAACAGTTGAATGTTAGGGTTTCCATATATATAGACAGTTATTCCGCAAGTTTCGACCTCGCACCCCTTTGTACATTATTAGGTTGATCTATATTTGTTACTAGAAACTTTGACACACGCGAGTACCGCGTGTAAATTATATAAATTATAAAAGAAATTTTAATGTAACACATGCTTTAATATAATTTATAAAATTAATGTAAATAATTAAAAAATTAAGCCTACATTAAAAATCACGTAAGAATTAGATTTGCAAAATATGTGGAGGAATTTCAATTGTTGAAAAGTCAAAGCAGAGGTATTTTTGAAAACTCAAAATTTGGTATCCAAACTGCCATTTGTGAGTGGGATGACTTTGCGTTTAATATAGTAATAGATGTTTAAAAAAAGATTAAAAAAAATAACCATATGTTGTTTCCATTTAGTATATACTAATTTACGAAACAAATATTATAAGCTATGTTATAATTGGATTGAGCTTTGTTCAAAATATTAAGATGGTGTTTGCAAACTCTTAAAAAAATGTTATAATCGGCTTTTTATTTGAATAAGTAATTTTTTGGTGTTTGTAAATCTAATTTTTTCGGTTACACAACTTTTTTAAGCTAAAAAACCCCCACAATCTTAAAGCTGTTGTTGGGGTGCTTTTGGCTTATGAACTTTTAATTTTTCACTTAGAGTTTGCAAACACCACCTAAGTGGGTTCTTATAGATTTGAAAACGAATACATTTTTTAGAGTAACGAACTTTGCGATAAATTCCGTGCGACCCGGTTAATCAAGTGTCGCAAAGTAAGGGGATGCTAATATGTTACGAACTTTTACTTGAGTTTAGATATATATATATATATATATATATATATATTTAATGTTTAATATATTTCAATATTGAAACACAGTCGGTTTCGCCATGCCGAATTTTGTAATTTTAAAAAAAGTTGTGTCACGCTTTGTCCATGCCCGTGCGTTATAGAACAAAACTCTTCTATAAACTCTAACTAATATTTTTCATCAAAAAGAAGAACTCGCGCATATTTTTGTGTGTTTAGCGTTGTACTTTGTTACAATTACGACTCTCTTTCTATTGGACATGTCTTACGACAGAGTTTTATGGTTATCGAGATTCCAGAGCCAACCTAGCAACAAAAAACTTAATTGATTCTCGTAAAGCATAAATATCACACATACAATCATGATGTATAAATATGTATATAGTAAGAGAAAAGAAAAATCATCCAACAATATGTTATTAAAAGCAAACGGCAATCAAGGAAGAAATCCCCAAACTAACAACGCCAAGTTGGATCCTCACAGCGTATTCTCACAAATGCGACTGTTTTCTACAACTGAGGATAATTGATATTAACACGTACAAGCTCAAGAGACGAAAGAGACACATATAGATTAGATTACAGAGTAGCATCAACGATATGGTCGTACGAATCTAGGATTGCAAACATTACGCCCTGGGACCTCCTTGAGTCTCACAACCATCTTCATCATCCTCAGATGACTCTGACTCTAGCCATAGCTCACTCAACAAACCGGCATAAGGGTCGGAAGCTACATCAACATTAGCAACATTAGAGGGTTTTTTCATGTAGGTTGTGCACCATTTTAGTCCATCAGTTTTCATTACCTTGGTCTGAAGAGTTTGTGCTACTACATGTCGCATTGGCCAGCATAGGATTGCCCACAGGGTTCTGAGGTAAGCTCTCCATTGTTAGCATTTTCAAAGATATCTTTCTTAAATATTCAGACTGCAAGAGGAAGTTTAGAGAAAAAAGGTTAGCCGGATGACGAAATGTTGCGGTTGATACTCAACAACATCGAGGATTGAGGAATCTACACGGTGCATACACAAACTTATAATGGAAGAAGAAAAAAAACCAAACAGGATACCTGGCTTGTTGCAGCCGTATAAATCCTTTCCTCGAACCTAATAGCTATCTTTCTCACTTCCTTTAGTCCCTTTCGCCCAGAGAAAGGAAGATGCTTCGTCAAGGTGTCCAGTCTGTGCATTTCAACATTTCAATCTTAGCGCATTATTCACGAAATAAGCACAAGCTAATTAAAAGATTCTACTTCAGTATTAACCGCGCATTGTCAATCAAGTGCAATAAGAAAGCAGGTATTGGAAATCGAAAGCATATTTGTATATCGTAGTAACCATTTGACTTGTTTCAATAGCCAAAATCAACCATACTCCAGATCAAAACACTACGCCTTCTTTATCGCAACTATTTAAGGAATTAGATATTCATAAGCACAAAAGTGTTGTAGTAGTTTACATCTTGTTAACAATCTTTTGTCTAGAATCAGCAAGTAGTTGAGTCCTCCAATCGCCGCCTTCTCCTGCCGCCTCGCTGCCTACTGGAATCTGAACTTGTGCCTGAGCAGCCCACCCACTATTGTTGTCCATTTCTTCTACTCACAAAACAATGTTCAATTGATTTCTCTGATGCTGATTTGATCAAGTAAACTAAGAGTTGACTAGACTCATTAAGTCTTACCACATACGTTATTTTAAAGGAGTTAATAGCAAAAACAACCCCTGTGTTATTTCTATATAGCATATTCAGCTGAGATCTTGGAATTAGCAAAGAAAGTACCCTTAATAATATATTTTGTAGTAACTATACTAAAGAATTTCAATGCATTGTTTTTATCAAACTTATGTACTAAACTAGATAACTATAGATCAAGTTAAAAGTTTTTTTTTAAGTTTGTTTGGATATTAAGATATTATTAAAAAGTTGTGCCGCGCTTTGTCTGCGATTCGTGCATCACAGAACAAAACTCTTCTACAAAATCTAACTAATATTTTTAATCAAAAAGAAAAACTCACGCATATTTTTGAGACCGTCTTAGAAAATGACTTATAATAACTTAAAAGACACAGGCGAGGGAGCAACTTCTTTGGTTTTTGCAATCAATCATCCGCTTCATGTATTTGCAATCACATGTGCTGCTATTACTGGATATTTTATTATTGGGGTGGGGGGGGGGGAGGGGTGTTTTTAGTGTTACAATTACGATTACGACCATCTTTCTATTGTACGTCGATTCACGTGTCATACAACGAGTTCTATGATTATCCAGAATCAACCTAGTAACAAAAACTTAATTGAATTCTCGTAAAGCATAAACATCACACATACAATGATGATGTATATAGTAAGAGAAAAGAAAAAACACACAACAATACAACAATATGTTTTTGAAAGCCAACGGCGGTCAAGGAAGAAGTCTCCAAAACGAGTATGACAACGAAGATATTCAAGCTAGTTCAAAAAGCAACGCAAGGCATCAAGTTAATAACAAAACTAAACTAAGGAATGGCAACGTTGTTGGTCCTCATCCCAAATGCGGCAGCAGTACTGGAGCAGTTGTTTCCTGCAACCGAGAATAATTGAGATTAAACAGGTCCAAACTCAAGAGACAGAGGATACACACACATAGATTAGAAATTAGAATACTGAGGAGCATGAGCGATATGGTTGAATGAATCTAGGATTGCAAACATTACACCCTAGGAGAGCTCTCACCTCTACAATGCTCTTCATGGGCATGGTAGCACTAGTGGGTTGCGTTAGGGAACCCCGGCGTTGCTCACATCGATGCCAATAGGGTCATACACGCTGCCATCTTCATCATCCTCAGACACTTCGGGCTCTAGCCATAGCTCAGTCTCTGCCAACAAAGCAGGAAAATGGTTGGAAGCTACATCAACATAAGCAAAACAGATCGTGTAGGTTGTGCAGCATTGTAGTCCATGTATCAGTTTTCATTACCTTGGTCTGGGAAGTTTGTGCCATTACTTGCCGCATTGGCCATAGGGTTCTGAGATTTGCTCTCTATTATCGCCATTTTCAAAGCTATCTTTCTTAAATAATCTGACTGCATGAAGAAGTTAGAGAAAAAAGGTTACGACAACAGCCAGATGTAGAACGGCTGGGGCTGATAGTCTAACAACAGCAAGGATTCAGGAATCTACACGGTGCACAACAAATTATAACGGAAGAAAAAGAAAATCAAACAGGAAATGAAGTGAAGATTATACCTGGCTTGTTGCAACCTTATAAATCTTTTCCTCGAACCTAACAGCTAGCTTTCTCACTTCCTCTAGTCCCTCATGCCCAGACATAGGAATCTGAATTTTCAAGATGTCCCATCTGTGCATTTCAAAAATGTCAATCTTAGCACAATTTTCACTGACATAAGCACAAGCTAAAAGATTCTACTTCAATATGTGTAACTGCATTGTCAATCAACTCGCATAACTGTAAGTAAACACACATATGATGATCGCAACTATTTAAAAAAAATGAGAAATTCATAAAGCACAAAAAAAGCACACATATAACTGTAAGTTTACATCTTGTTAACAATCCTCTGTCTGGAATCAGCTCGTAATTCAGTCCTCCAATCGCCGCTTTCTGCCGCCGCATCGCCGCTCATACTGTTGTTTTCCATTTCTTCTCTACTTAAAAATTAAGGTTACCTAATCAATAACGATCAGAGATGGATTTCTCGTGTTATCGATACAATACTCAATTCGCTGCTTACCGGTTGATTGTTAAGGTTTGCGATTTGTGAATTTTGAATCAAGAGATTGACTTCTCTGAGCCTTGACTTTCAGATTAGGAGCAGACAAAACACGGTGCTTATTTTGTTCGGAAATTATCATAATAAGAGAAATTAGCTAGTCAGGTGCAGACGTGCAGTACTCTAACCAATGCCTTTCTGTTTTTAGCGTTAATAATAAATTATTACAATTATACCCCTCTTTCTATAGTAAGTCGATTAATGATCCAGCGAGTTTTATTATAATGATCCAGAGCCAACTTAATCAAACAAAATTAATTGAATTCTTGTAATATATTATAACCCATACAGTAATGTAATAATGTATATAGTTAAAGTCTTAAAGAAAAGAAAAATCATCCAACAATATTATGTTTTTAGAAGCAAACAATGATGAAATTCAAGCTAGTTCAAATAACAAAACTAAACTAAGTGTTAAAGATTGGAAGAAAAAATTGTGTATTTATTCATATCACAAATACACCTATATATATAAGAGAATTCAGATGTGTTAGGTAAGATATGACCTACTACACCCACTACACTTATATTCTAACACTCTCTCTCAAGGTGGAGCATAGATATTAATCATGTCCAACTTGTTACAAAGATAATCAATCCAAGCCCCATTTAAAGCTTTTGTGAAAATGTCTCCAAGTTGATCTCCAGTCTTCACATGTCCCGTAGAAATCAAATTCTGTTGTATTTTCTCACGAACGAAGTGACAATCGATCTCAATATATTTGGTTCGTTCGTGAAACACGGGATTGGAGGCAATGTGAAGTGCCGCTTGGTTATCACACCATAGCTTTACAGGTATCGAAGTTTGAAGGCCAACTTCAGTCAGTAGTTGATGAATCCACATTACCTCACAAGTTGATTGAGCCATAGCTCGGTATTCTGATTCAACACTCGATCGAGACACAACATTTTGTTTCTTACTTTTCCAAGAAATCAGGTTTCCTCCAAAGAAAACACAATATCAAGTAATAGACTTCCGATCAATTTTGGATCTTGCCTAATCTGCATCTGAGAAGCACTTTAAACGTTTATGATCATACTTTTTATATAGTATGCCTCGTCTGGGTGCTCATTTCAAATAACACAATATTTGTTCCAAAGCTGCCCAATGATGAACTGTTGGAGAAGACAAAAATTGACTTACAGTGCTGACTGAGTATGCAATATCTAGCCGTGTAACTGTAAGATAATATAGTTTTCCAACCAATCTCTTGTACCTTTCAGGATCTTCATATAAATCTCCATCCTGAGGCTAAATGTTCATTTAGGTGATATCGGGGTACTAGATGGTTTGGCGCTCAATTTTCCCGTTTCAGTCAAGAGATCAAGAACATATTTTCGCTGAGACAAGAAAATGTCTTTCTTACTTATCATCACCTCAACTCCTAAGAAGTATTTCAACAATCCTAAGTCCTTTGTGTGAAATTGACTCTGAAGAAAAGTCTTCAAGGGTGTTATTCCTTGAACATCATTCTTTGTAATAATAATAGCATCCACGTAGACAACAAGAAGGATGATGTCAACTGAAGAGTGCCGATAAAATACTGAATGATCTGACTTGCTTTTTTTCATACCAAAATTTCCAATCTCTTGACTAAATTTACCGAACCAAGCACGAGGACTCTGTTTCAATCCATATAAAGCTTGCGAAGATAACAGACTTTCCCATGCTCCCCCTGAGCAACAAAACCATGTGGTTGCTCAATATACACTTCTTCTTGTAAGTCCCCATGAAGAAAAGCATTATTCAGGTCAAGCTGATATAACGGCCAATCATGAGCAGCTGCCAAAGAGATAAATAGGCGAACAGAGGTCAACTTAGCCACTGGAGAGAACGTATCAGAATAATATCCCATAAATATGAGTATATCCTTTAGCAACAAGACGCGCTTTTAGTCGAGCAACAGAGCCATCCGGATTAACTTTAACAGCAAAAACCCATTTACACCCAATAGCATGCTTTCCTGCAGGTAAAGTCACTAAATCCCAAGTACCATTAGCATCTAAAGCATTCATCTCCTCTATCATAGCGGCTCGCCAACCAGGGTGAGATAAGGCCTCATTCGTGGTTTTAGGAAGTGAGACAAAATCAAGGGAAGCAATAAAGGAACATGAAGTGGAAGATAAATGCTTATAGGAAACAAATGAAGAAATATGATGGGTGCATTGGCGTTTAACTTTACAAAGTGCAATTGGAAGACTAAGATCAGTCTCTGGCTAATCCGATGACGAAGGAGCTACCGAAGGAGGACATGTTACAGGCAGAGGTGCACGCCTAGTATAAACATGGCGTATAGGTGGTGGTAGTGTTGGACCCACAATATGTGACTGATAGGTGATGTGATATGCCAACACATCATCTGTCTCCCCCTGAGTAGTATCAGTAGTGGCCGAAAAAGTAAAGAAAGAAGAATTCTCTGCAAAAGTAACTTCAGTTGAGACCAGGAATTTATTCAGATTCGGCGAATAACACAGATACCTTTTTTGTAAGCGAGAATACCCTAGAAAGACACACTTAATAGACTTAGGATCTAACTTCGTTACATTAGGAAATAATGACTTAGCAGGAAACAATGTGATGTAAGGAATGGCACCCTAAAGAACCGAATAAGGTATTCGATTAATCAGAAAACAAGTTGTTAAGACCGACTCCGCCCAAAAGTATTTAAGGACATGGTTTTGAAATAAGAGTGCCCTTGCTGTCTCGAGAAGGTGTCGATTCTTGCGTTCATCAACACCGTTTTGAGGAGGTGTGTCAACACAAGATGACTGATGAAAAATGCCATGATGTGTCAAATAGGATTCAAAGGACTTAGAAAAATATTCTTTGGCATTATCACTTCGAAGGACTTTCACCGAGGTATTGAATTGATTTCGTATTTCGGCACAAAATGCAGTAAAGTGAGAAAACAACTCTGATCGATTGTTCATTAAATATAACCATGTCATGCGGGAAAAATCATCAACAAACGTAACAAAATATTTGAAACCGGATTTTGACACAACACGACAAGAACCCCAAACATATGAATGGACTAACTCAAAGGGAGCAGAAGCTCGTTTATTGACTCTAGGGATATGTGACTGCCGATGATGCTTGACAAATTGACACGACTCACAATCCAAAGACACGAGACTCATAAATTGAGGATAAAGCTTATTTAAGATGGGGAGAGACGAATGACCCAAATGACAATGAACTTCAATAGGGGCGGCAATAGAAGAACATGCAATGGGCCCAGGTAACGGCACTTGACTATGCAGAATGTACAAACTTCCCGAAACATGCCCTCTACCAATAATCTTCTTCGTCAAGAGATCCTGAAAGAGACAATAATCGGGAAAAAATGACACGAAACAATTTAATGCACGAGTAATTTTACTGACATAGACCAAATTGAAAGAAAAGTTTGGCAGGTTTAAAACAAAGGAAAGATTGAGAGATGGAGTAGGGTGCACAGTGCCAGATTCTAAAACATGAGAGGAAGAGGGATGGGATTTGAAAGTAGTAAAATCATTAGGGTTACCTGTCATATGGTCAGTTGCCCATGTATCAATGACCCATTGGGTGGCGGATGAAAGCAAACATGTATTTGGGATACCTGACTCAGCGATGGCAGTGATAAGGTGAGACGAATTCTTCGATGCTTGTTGGTACGCGAGGTATTTAGCAAACTCATCATCAAAGAGGGTGACAGAGTGTGGTTCCTGGGATGAAGTAACAACATGGACAGAGTGAGACTGATATCGTGGAGGATGAGATGGAGGCGGATATCGTGGAGGTTGAGATTGTGGCTGATACCCGTGATGCGGAGACTGGTACCCCTGATGTTGAGGCTGAGATCCATACCTACACAAGAATTTATTACATACGCGCTTAGTGTGACCCTCTACATGGCAATAATAACATTCCACTCCCCCTGATTCTAGAGTTGGGGAAGGTCCTCTAGTTTGATTAATGGGCTGAATTGTAACTGGATCAGTATTTCGAGAGACGAGAGCATTGGATGGCTGAGTAGCGGGAGCAATTACAGAAGTGGAATCAGTCCGAGGAACCCTTGCAAACACCTCATGTAATGAGGAGATATTTGTGCTTGACAGAATTTGAGACTTAACAATCTCAAATTGAGGACTTAACCCTGCCAGAAAGCTCATAATCGCCATGGTTTCCCGTTGCGACTATTGCACTTTAACATCAGAAGAAAATGGTAACACAATATTTAACTCTTCATAAATTTTCTTGAAGTGCATGAAATATGTCTGAAGAGATTGACTGGTTTGGTTGGGCAGTAAAATTCTTTACACGTGTCATAAATACGAGAAAGATTGCCCTTTCCAGAGTACAAGAAATCCAAAAATTCGATTAAATCTTTCACGTACTCACATTGATTAACGAGGCTAACCACTTCTTCAGCAATGTAATTTCAAATTTGTAGAAACTATCTAGCATCATCTTTCAACCATTCCTTTCTCGTGTCATTCGTTGGCGGATCGTCTGTGAGGTGATCTTCTTTTGAGATACTTCGCTAATATATGTGAATCGTCTTGCCCCAATCAAGATAATTAGCCCTATCAAGTTTATGTTCCGTAATCCGAGATACAATTGGGACAACATCAGTCATGACAAGAGTTGTCTTCTCGGTTGTTTTTGCTTCATCACCCATTGTTAATACACAATTAAATTACCAAACACTTAACAAACCACCAAATTATAAACTGCAGCACTAAATTGCACGGACAACAAACTTATAGGACCAATTAACCAAAGTCTGGAGGGGCTCAAATGCAATTTAGTGTTTAAATCAAATATCCCTTAACACAAATATTTCTCCCGTCTGCCAAACACCGAAAAGAAAGAAACCAGAGCATGGACCTGCGACAGCTAGTGCAGCAGCAGCGTGCGGCGGTTGGTGACAATCCACGGCGGTGGACTAGCGACGGAAGACGGCAAGCTCTAGCCGGACGTTTGGCAAACGAACTAGGGTTTTCCAGAAACCCTAAATTAACTACTGGACATCATATTCTGATGTACTGGCGGCGCCGCTTCTCCGAGACGGCGACCGGCGGCGATAGACAACGGTTGTGCACTGGGCAGCCGCGAGAAGGGAAAAAAAAATGCCTCCCAAACGAGTAAGACAATTACACCAGACAAAACAATGAAGACATTCAAGCTAGCTAGTTCAAATAACAAAACTAAACTAAGGAACAGCGATTGTTAGGATCCTCCCGGCGTACTATCAAAAATGCAGCAGCGACGGAGCAGCTGTCTCCTGCAACTGAGAACAATCGAAAGTAACAGGTCCGAGCTCAAGAGACGGATAGTGGGGAGCATCAGCGATATGCCTAATCCCCAAGTTGTACGAATCTGGGATGGCAAACATTAAACTGTGGGAGAGCTCACCTCTACAATGCTCTTCATGGGCATGGTAGCAATAGTGCCTCTGCCTCCCAGAATCTCACCACCCTCACCTTCATCTTCATCATGCTCAGCCCCCTCAGACACCTCGGGCTCTAGCCATAGCTCACTCTCGGCCAACAAACCCGCAAAAGGGTCGGAAAGTACATCAACATTAGCAACATCTCCAGTTGCGTCACTAGGGACTGCCTCGGTACCACCAGAAGTATCCTTCAACTGAGCACCATGAAAGATACTCAAACGATCAACATCGAAATCAGGCTGATACCCACCAAATTCCTGTGACTGCGCGATGGCCTTATTAAATCCAGTCTTCTTATCAACAGCCCCACGACGCAATGCAATCTTCTCAAAAGTACCAGAACGCAAGAACTCACGAACCACATCCATTTTGCGATCAACAGCCAAACTCTACGAAAGCAAAGAAAACCAACTAAGAGGCACTCATAATAAGGGGGGGAAAACAGCAAAAGAATCAGAGATAAACAATCACATACCTCATTAATGCCCCGCGTATAACCAACCATATCGGCGGCCTCTAACCTAGCCCTCAACTCAATATGCACAAACATGGCACTCTCCAACTCCTTGCCAAGCTTGGTGGAAGTCTCTACCTCCAATACCAGATTGTCATCCTTCTTCTCCAACTTTTTAGACATCTCCAATTTAGCAGCCTTCTCTTGCTCCAACTCTAGACGGACTGCATTGATCTCCTCTTTCATTTTAGTGACCTCAGCCTCGTACCTCTTCTTCAAATCCAGGTAGTCATTCTTAATAGCATCCCTCGACTTCTCAGCAGAATTTTGGGCTGTCGAATACTCCAGGAGCTTAGCATCGTGCTCGGCCAGACGAGCCTCTAATATGTTATATTGCTTCAGCGCCGCATCCATATAAACAGAACCCTGAATGGAAACGAAGATCAGAATCAAAATAACAAGATAACAATAAAAGCAAGTAAAACATACATAGGAACTCACAGCAGCATTATGCAAATAAGCATGGCCAACCAAACGCTTGCCACCCAATGACTGGGCCAAAATATGACGCTCCGCTGAGGGCCAAATCCTCCCGATATCCTTCAAAGCATCCTCGTCAGTAAAAGACCAATTTCCAAGAGTCAATTCATCAATAACATCACTCGAGACCTCAGTATCAGGGACGTCAACTAAGTTAGGAGTCTCAACAACTCGCTTAGTAGCAACACGCTTTCCTTTATCTTTCTCGAGGGCAGCAGCTGAAGCATCAGTGCATCTCCTCTTCTGACCACGGCTACCACCCTCTGACCTAACAGCCGCGACAAGAGGTAAATTCCCAGCTCAATATATAGAACAGTACTCTCAATCAAGTGCATCAAGAAACCAGAGATTGCAAATTCAATGCAGACCGTATTTCGTAGATCAATTGACGTGTTTCACTAGCCAAAATCAATTAAGATATACAACATATCAAAATACTGCAGATTCTTTATTATCTAAAGGACGAAATATTAAAACTGCCCTATAACTTTTTTTCAAAACTAAAAATGCCCGTTTTTTTCGGGCCTTCCAAAAATGCCCCGTAAGTCTTGAAAAATCTTGTAAAAATGCCCGATTGTCTTATTTGGGCCAAAATTGCCTACGTGGCGGTACAGTGGCTGCCACGTCAACAAGTTGTATTTGCACCCCAAAACCCTTGTAACTTTAAATATTGTATTTGCACCCCAAAATAAATTGCACTTTGCCCCCCAATATATATATATATATACAAATAATAAACACATATATATATAATCATTTGTAAAAGTAAAACATATATTATATATAAATAATAATATCAACATATATTATTATTTATACTAATTATAAAATAATAAATATTTTAACATTATATAAAATAAATAAAAAACAAAAATAAAATAAAAAAACAAAAAGATTTAAAAATACAATAATCATCATCTTCATCCCGTT
Source organism: Linaria vulgaris (assembly GCA_948329865.1). Classification (NCBI taxonomy): domain Eukaryota; kingdom Viridiplantae; phylum Streptophyta; class Magnoliopsida; order Lamiales; family Plantaginaceae; genus Linaria; species Linaria vulgaris. The sequence continues at coordinate 108,892,097 of OX415254.1, read as the reverse complement.
CGCCCCCCCCCCCCCCCCCCCCCCCCACCCCCCGCCGCCGCCGAGCACCACCACCTTCCGTCGCCGAGCACCACCATCAACATCGATTCCGCCGCCGAGTACCACCACCAACATCGATTCCTTCAAATTCACCGCCTTCAACCTCACCACCACCGCCGCCGACGACTCAATTGACATCACCACCAAGCTCAATCTCACAATCTCCGTCAGAAATCCGAACAAAAAGATTGAATATCGTTACGATCCGATGTCGATTGCGGTCGTATCGAACTCGATTACGGGATGAAGATGACGAGCGGAGGGGGTGGTGCTCACCGGTTACTGTTCACCGCGAACAGTGAACAGTACCACAGCCGGTGGTGGTGCGCTGATCTCCTTTGAATTTAACTGTTCATCGTGAACAGTGGCCACCGGCGGTTGGTGGTTTACTGTTCACCGTTCACTGTTCACTGTGAACAGTGAACAGTCACCACCGGCGGTTGCAGGTGGGGGTGTTGGGTGTTGGGGGGGTGGGGTTCGGGGGGGGGGGGGGGGTGCGGGGTAGGGTTTTTTTATTTTTTATTTTTTTGTGTTTTATTGTTATTTGTTTTATTTATATATATATGTTTTTTTATTATTTATATATATATATATGTTTCTTATTTATATATATATATGTTTATTATTATTTATATATATGTTTATTACTATTTATATATATATATATCTTTATTATTTATATATATATATTTATTATTTATATATATATTTTATGACGTGGCGTTGACTGTACCGCCATGTAGGCAATTTTGGCCCAAATAAGGCAATCGGGCATTTTTGCAAGATTTTTCAAGACTTACGGGGCATTTTTGCAAGGCCCGAAAAAAACGGGCATTTTCAGTTTTGAAAAAAAGTTATAGGGCAGTTTTAATATTTCGTCCTTATCTAAATGCATCATTTAATCACATAACAAGTATGTATGTCAAATTGGGAATCATATGTAGTTGCATTTAAATAAACATATACATTTCTGAGAAACCAGATTTACTCAGTCAGCAACTCAAAACGCACTTTTCCAAAAAGGAATCTCTTTGAAAAATCCAAACTCATTATCGAAGACTTCCTTCAACGTAGAACCCCAGTATCAGTTCATCAACACCTTCAGGGAAAGTGTATAGCATAATTTCCCCACCACCCCCACGGAAAAAACGTCCAGCCACAAACGATAGTGACACAAACTTACCATCCACATTCAGAAACATATCTATTAGAAGAAGATAAAAAAAAATATTAAATATGAACGGGAAAAAAATTGCATATGGAAAAGCGTGAACACCTAAGCTAGCAATAACAATAACTATTTAAGAAATACAGAAATTCTAAAGGCAAAAGTGTTGTAGTAGTTACATCTTGTTGACAATCCTGTCTCTGGAATCAGCTGGTAATTGATTCCTCCAATAGCCGCCTTCTGCTGCCGCTTCGCTGCCCATAACTTTCACCGGAACATGAACTTGTCCCTGCTCCTGTGCATGAGCAGCCTGCCAAACTTTGCCGTCCATTTCTACACAGAAAGAAATGATTACCTAATCAATAAAATACAGATTAAACCGATCAAGGGGAGACTTCATGTTATCAGGACAAACTCAATTCGCTAATGGTTGATTGTTAAGGTTAGTGATTTGTGAATTTCGAGTTGAAAGTGATACTCTGAAATCTGATACAGAAACAAAAAATAAAACTTGTTGCTTATTCTAACAGAGACCCAAATAATGATTAATGGGAGTGAATTTTATTCCTAAATTCAACCTATAATATACGCAAGTTTCTGATTAATGCAAGTAAGAATTGACCATTTGCACCCCAAATTATTCACATTTGTACTTTCTACCATCAAGTTCAAGGGTATTACCTACCCGTCCCATAATAAAAATAAAAGCCTGCGTATAATTAATATACACTTACAAAAAACACAAATGTAATTTACAGATATAACACAATGTACTCTGATTCTGATTTTCAACCAAAAACTCAAGGGCAAATGAAACCGGGTGACCACAGGGTTTCCTCTTTATGTGCAACATACTTGAAGGTGACAAGAAATCAACAAAGGAAAGACTCTCTCCCCCCACTTTGCTGAAATTGCTAAAAGTGACAAATTTAGTTAACTTTGATAACAGAATTTTCTCTTTATATGCTATGTTATCTTACATCTAGTCAAGCTTTGTGATCATGAAATATATTGTTCAAAAAAATAGGAAAAATGCTGCAAAACTCAAAAAACCTTTCCAGGTTCAAACCACTTACAAACGTTAAACAGTTGAATTATCACTCTCAACAGCAAGCAACTCTGTAAACAACCAATCTTCTCTTCAAAGCAAGTTAAAGCCCTAATCACGTTTAATAGATGAAAAGGAAAAAATGATAGTTTATCACGTGTGTTGTTGTTGTGCACCAGTAAGACCCTTGAGTAACCATTACCTGGATCTGAGGCACTGGACTGCCGAGAATAGACGACAGGGTTCTGATATTTTGTCTCCATTGACAGCATTTGTATAGATATTTTTCTAAAATAATCTGACTGCAAGAAAAAGTTAGAGAAAAAAGGTTACAATGCTAGAAAAATGAGGAAATGGTGCGGCTGGTCGTCAACGATACCAATGGATCGAGGAAGCTACAAGGTGCAGGCAAAGTTGTAAAAGTAAAGCTATGATTACCTTTCCTTTACGTATCAAGTAGGCAATAGTAAAATAAAAGTTTAGTCTAGTAAGCATAATGGAAAAACGTCAAGGAGGAAATCAAGTAAAAATTATACCTGGCTTGTTGCTTCAGTATAAATCTTTTTCTCGAACTTGACAGCAATTTTTTTCACTTCTTGCAGATCCACTTGCCCAGGCAAAGGAAGTGGTAGCCTTTTCAAGGTGTCCATTCTGTGCATTTCAAAAATGTCAGTCTTAGCTCACTCTTCACAAGTTAAATGATTCTACTTCAATACATATATATATATATATATAACATGCTTGAGTAAGTAGAAAATGCAAATCCAACACCAACTTTATTTCGTAGAAACAATGACGTATTTCACTAACCAAATGATAAATTAATATATATACCTGACCAACATATTTAAATGCATCGTTTTGTCACGTAATAAGTAAATATGTCCAAATGGGAATCATTTAAGTTGCATGTCAATAAACATATACATTTCCGAGAACCCAGATTCACTCAGGTTCAGCATAGAGCGCAACTTTTCGGCAGCGAACACCAAAAAAAATAGCATATGGAAAAGCATGAACACCAAAGCTATCAATAACAATAACTTATTAAGTAATACAGAAATTCTTAAGGCAAAAGTGTTGTAGTAGTTACATCTTGTTGACAATCCCGTGTCTGAAATCAACTAGTACTTGATTCCTCCAATCGCCGCCTTCTGCTCCCGCTTCGCTGCCCATACCTTTCACCGGAACATGAACTTGTCCCTGCTCTTGCGCCTGAGCAGCCCGGCAAACTTTGCTGTTTTCTACTCAGAAATAATGATTACCTAATCAATAAAATACAGAATAAACCATTCAAGGGGAGATTTCGTGTTATCAGAAAACTCAGTTTGTTAATGGTTGATTGTTAGAGTTATTGATTTGTGAATTTCGAATTGAAAGTGATACTCTGAAGTCTGAATTGATAATTTGGACCCCAAATTATTCACATTTGTATTTTCTACCATCAGATTCAAGGGTATTTCATACCTGTCCCAAAATAAAAATAAAATAACATATTTAGCTGTTGTACAATTAATATACACTTACAAAAAATCTCAGATGTAATTTACAGATATTACACAATGAACTCCAATTCTGGTTTTCGAAAAAAAACTCAAGAGCAAATGAAACAACAAAAGAAAGGTCCCCCCACCCCACCCCCGACTTTGCTGAAATTGCTAAAAGTGACAAATTTAGTTAACTTTGATAACAGAATTTCCTCTTCATATGTAACAAACTTGCTGGATAAGTTAAGCTATGTTATCTTAAATCTAGTCAAGCTTTGTGATCATGAAATATATTGTTCGAAAAATTGGGAAAATGCTGTAAGACTAAAGAACTTTCCAGGTTCAAGACCACGTACAAACGTTAAACAGTTCACTCTCAACAGCAAGCAACATTGAAAACAACAAATCTTCTCTTCAAAGAAAGTTAAAAGTCCTAATCACGTTTATTTGATGAAAAAGCAAAAATGATATTTTATCATGTGTGTTGTGCACCAGTAAGACCCGTGAGTAACCATTACCTGGATCTAGGGCACTGGACTGCGGAGAATAGACCACAGTGTTCTGATATCTTGTCTCCATCGACAGCATTCTTAAAGATATCTTTCTTAAATAATCTGACTGCAAGAAAAAGTTAAGAGGAAAAAGGTTACAGCACTGACGGGATGAAGAAATGCTGGGGTTGATAGTCCACAACAGCAATGGATTAAGGAATCTACAAGGTGCCCAAGTTGTAAAAGTCATTACCTTTACGTAACAAGTAGGCAATAGTAAAATAAATGCAAAGTCTGGTAAGCATAATAGAAAAACGTCATGGAGGAAACGAAGTGAAAATTATACCTGGCTTGTTGCAACCTCAAAAATCTTTTCCTCGAACCTAGCAGCTCTCTTTTTCAGTTCCTGCAGTTTCTCTTGCCCACCAGATAAAGGAAGATGCTTTTTCAAGGTGCCCATCCTGTGCTTTTCAAAAATGTCAAGTCTTCTTAGCTCACTCTTCACAAACTAAACGATTCTACTACAATATATATACATAAGATGCATTGAGAAACCAGACAATGCAAACCCAACACCAACTTTATTTCGTGGAAACAACGACGCGTTTCACTAACCAAATGATCAATTAATATACACACCTGACCGACATATTTAAATGCATCGTTTTTATCACGTAACAAATAAATATGACCAAATGGAATCATGTGAAGTTGCAATGCCAATAAACCTATCCATTTCTGAGAATCCAATGCTAGTAATAACGAAAACTATTTAAGAAATACAGAAACTCAAAAGGTAAAAGTGTTGTAATTGTTACATCTTATCGAAAACCATGTATCTGTGTAACAAATGAACAGAGATAAAATAAACAGATAGGGAATTCTGTAGAGAGAGAGAGAGATAGCAGAAAGAGGGAGAAGAGAATTTTAGCTAATTTTTGTATTAATTTTTGCATAAAACAATGCAGTACATGCATCAGGCATGATATAGGGTCCGTGACATCACGCCTACGTCAGCGAAGATTCTAAAATCGCAGAAAAGAAAGTGCAACTCTCGTACAGTACTAACACGCCCTTTAGTAAGGGTAAAATAGACAATTGCTAATAAAAAATAGAAATGCGGAAATTAAAGAAAAACGCCGTCGTTTTGAAGAAAACGCTGCCGTTTCGAGTGCTTCGGTCGACTCCTTTGTCTTCAGCTCAAATTGGATCCAAAATCAGACCAAAATCAGATCCCCAAATACTTTCAACTCGAAAGAAACCTCAAAAATCCCATCTTGCCTCCAATTTCTCCAAATCTCTACTCAATCCTGACATTGCCCCCTCCTTAACTTCGCTTGTCCTCAAGCGATCAAGTGTGGATGGTGTTTTTCAATCCAATCGAAGTCTTCCCACGTCGCCTCTGTATCTGGTAAGTCACCCCAACGCAACAACCATTGAGAATGAGCTGCGTTATTTTTCTTTACAATTCGCCTCGCTAGCACCTCTGTAGGTTTTAATTCTCTCTTGTTCTGCTCATGTAGGATTGGAAATTCACTGGTGATGGTCTCCCCTAATCCCACGCGCTGCTTCAGTACTGACACATGGAAGACGGGATGCACACGCGCCTCCTCGGGTAATTTGAGACGGTAAGCCATTGTTCCCACCCTTTCCAACACTTCATAGGGTCCTGCATACTTAGGGCTTAATTTCCAGCAAATGTCTTTCCTTAGTGTCATTTGTCTATATGGTTTCAGCTTGACAAACACCCAGTCCCCTGTCTTAAATTGCCTTTCCATGCGATGCTTGTCTGCCTGTACCCTCATTCTATTTTGAGCATGTGTTAGTTGTGCCTTGATATTTTGTAAATTGAGTTTCCTATCCTCTAACAACTCTTCAACACCTGCCATCTTAACTGAATTGTAAGACTCCAGCCCCACCTGGGAGGCTTTATACCCATACATCACCTCAAAAGGTGTCTTCCCCAATGATGAGTGGTAATTAGTGTTATACCACCACTCAGCAAGTGCTAACCACTTAGCCCAGTTCTTAGGACTGCCTCCTACCATGCATCTAAGGTAAGTCTCTAGGCACTGGTTCACTCTTTCAGTCTGGCCATCCGACTGAGGGTGATATGCAGTGCTCAGGCATTGCTCAACTCCCAATCCCTTCAACAGTTCTTTCCAAAAAGAACTCACAAATATCTTATCTCTGTCTGTCACAATACTTTGTGGCAGACCATGCAACTTATAAACAGAATCTAGAAAGACTTCAGCTAGAGTAGGTGCATTGTAGGGGTGAGCCAGAGGGAGGAAGTGGGCATACTTGGAAAATCTATCCACTATGACCCATATAGTATCTTTACCCTTAGATTTTGGTAACTGCTCAATGAAATCCATGGTAATGTGCTGCCAGGATTGCTCAGGTAAACTGAGTGGTTGAAGTAGGCCAGGATACTTTACTGTCTCATGTTTACACAACTGACACACCACACACTGTGACACCCAGGCCTTTACTTGCTCTCTGAGCCCAGGCTAGAGGAAAATGGCATGTATCCTTTGATATGTGCCCATAACCCCTGAATGACCTCCCAAGCTACTCCCATTCATCATCTGGAACACTTGTTCCCTCAACTTCCCTTTAGTCCACACATAGAACCTGCCCTTATACTTCAACAACTGTTGCTCATACTTGTAATATGAGACATCCCAGGGATTTACCACACACTGGGCAATGGCTTCTTGTGCCTCCACATCTCCCTCATAACTGAGGTGCAATTCTTTCATCCACTCTGGTTGTAACACACTTATAGCATTCAGCTCAACTGGTAAATCCTCCCTCCTGGACAGTGCATCAGCTGCCCTGTTCTCCTTCCCTTTCTTGTACTCTATCCTGTAGGTGTACCCCATGAGTCTGGTCATGTATTTCTGCTGAAGTGGAGTGGAAATTTTTTGCTCTAATAAGTACTTCAGGCTCTGTTGATCAGTTTTGATCACAAATTCCTTATGGAGTAAATAAGGTCTCCACTTCTCCACAGCCATGATAATTGCTAAAAATTCTTTCTCATAAACTGATAACCCCAGATTCTTCACCCCTATAGCTTTACTCAAATAAGCCAAAGGGTGTCCCTCTTGACTCAATACAGCACCCAGCCCAAAATAGCATGCATCAGTTTCTACAACAAACTCCTTAGTGAAATCAGGTAATTGTAAGACTGGTGTGGTAACCATAGCTTCCTTTAAGCACTCAAATGCTTTAGTAGCTTCCTCAGTCCACTGGAATTTCCTTTTCCCAGTTAAGTTTGTTAAGGGCTTTGCAATTATCCCAAAGTGCCTTACAAACTTTCTGTAGTAGCCAGTCAGCCCCAAGAATCCTCTTAATGCCTTCACATTCTTTGGTTGTGGCCAATCAACCATACCTTGTATCTTACTTGGGTCAGCTCTCACTGTACCCCCCTCAATAATGTGCCCTAAATATTCCACTGACTTTTGACCAAAGACACATTTTGAAGCCTTAGCAAATAATGTTGCCTCCTTCAGCTTCTCAAAGACCATCCTAAGGTGTTTGGCATGCTCTTCCATGTCCTTGTTGTACACCAGAATGTCATCAAAGAATACAACCACCATTTTCCTCAAATATTCCTTGAACACACTGTTCATTAATGCCTGGAAAGTAGCAGGGGCATTAGTGAGCCCAAAAGGCATCACTTTAAACTCAAAGTGACCTGAGTGGGTCACAAATGCAGTTTTTGGAACATCTCCTTCTTCCATCCTTATCTGGTGGTAGCCTGACCTCAGATCAATCTTTGTGAATACCTTGGCATGGGCTAACTCATCCAATAAATCCTCAATAAGTGGTATAGGGAAATTGTTCTTCACAGTGAGTGAGTTCAATCTCATGTAATCCACACAAAACCTCCATGAATCATCTTTCTTCTTCACCAAAAGTACTGGTGAGGAGAAAGGGATGTTGCTGGGCTGGATTATCCCTGTTGCTAACATTTCCTGAACCATCTTTTCAATCTCCCCCTTCTGCAAGTAAGAATACCTGTAAGGGTAGGACTTGAATGGGGTAGTCCCTGGGACTAACTTGATCTCATGATCAAACTCTCTGTTTGGGGGTAGCTTAGTTGGCTCTTGAAATATCTCTGCATACTCTGTAAGTAGAGTCTGGAGTGGTGTTGGTACCTCCTGTTCCTTCTCATTTTTGACCTCCTGTATCATGAACAGACATCCAATCAGAGTCTTCCCCCCTTTATGAATCAGTTTACTAGCCCCAGCTGCTGACATAGCTTTAAGTTCCATAGTCTGACCCAAACCATGTAGAGTGTAACCTTTACCCTCTAGATAGAATGTGAGTAGCCTTCTGTCAAAGTCAAAAGTGACTGGTCCTAAACTCCTCAGCCAGTCCACCCCAATGACCATGTCACATCCTGGTAGTTGTAAGATCCTTGGGCTAGCTATGAACTCTATACCATCCATCTCCCAGATCATGTTGTTGCATCTAGCTGTGCTCTCCATCCTGCTTCCATTGGTTATAGTCACTCCTAGAGGGTTAGTGTGTTCTACCCTGCACCCTAGTCTCTTAGCAGCTTGTTGATCAATGAAGGTGTGGGTGCTTCCAGAGTCTATTAGTATAGTGAGTGTCCCTCATTTCACCTTCCCCAACATCTTGAGTGTCTCAGGGGCAGATTGCCCTGTTAGTGCATGAACAGAAATTTTTGCTTCATAGTCCTCTATCTCTTCACACCTCAGTGGTTCCTCCTCTTCTTCCTCATTGTCTCCTGTGATCCCCATGATCACAAAGAGCCTCCTGCATTTGTGTCCCAGCACAAAGGGCTCATCACAGTTGAAACACAGTCCCTTACTCCTCCTTTCTACCATTTCAGCTGGACTCAGTCTCTTGATAGGGGGTATTTCTCCTGTCCAGTGGTTAACTTAGGGGTTTCAGGATTCTGCCAAGGAATTTTGGGTCTCATCCCTCCTGCTGGTAATCTGGGGTTGAACCTGTGCTGCTTAGTGAGTGTGTCAACCATAACCTCTTGTTTCCTGGCCATATAGATGGTTTGACTCAATGTAGGGGGGTTTAACATCTCCACCATGATCCTTACCTCCTCCTTCAAACCACTCAAATAGCTCTTCACAAAATATTCCTCATCCAGGTGCCTGTCCCTTTGCACCATATAAGACTTAAGTTCCTCAAACTTCCCAGTGGATATCCACTGTAGTTATCTGTTTTAACTTGTTAAATTCCCCAATCACATTCTCCCCTTTAGCTGGGGTAAACCTCTCTACCAACAGATCTGCAAATTTTGCCCAGCCCATGCCTTCTCTTCCCTCAACATTATCAATGAACCAATATTCAGCAATCCCATCAAAGTGCATTCCAGCCAGTACCATTTTCTCATAATCTGACATAGGATTCAGTGAAAAATATTTCATACACTTCCTCACCCAACTCCTGGGTTGCTCACCATCAAATCTAGGGAAGTCCACCTTGGGGCCCCTCCACATAGATCCATCAACTCTACCAGTAGGTGAACTGTAGATCCCTGCTCCAGAGTTGTGTGGTAACCCCTGCGTCACTCCTGGAGTGCCCAAGCTTGATTGTGTGTTTTCATTTGTGTTGTTATTTGTTTGTTTTTTAAGTAACTGAGCTAACATGGATTTAATCTCTTGCATTTCATTATCTAACCGATCTACCCCTTTTTGCAGGCCTTGTTGTCCTTGCTCTAGGGTTTTTTGCCCCAATTCCAGATTCTCAATCCGATTGGTATTGGATCCTATCATTTCGATTCAGAGTGTGCAGCTCGAAACCTGGCTCTGAGGCCAAATGTAACAAATGAACAGAGATAAAATAAACAGATAGGGAATTCTGCAGAGAGAGAGAGATAGCAGAAAGAGGGAGAAGAGAATTTTAGCTAATTTTTGTATTAATTTTTGCATAAAACAATTCAGTACATGCATCAGGCATGATATAGGGTCCGTGACATCACGCCTACGTCAGCGAAGATTCTAAAATCGCAGAAAAGAAAGTGCAACTCTCGTACAGTACTAACACGCCCTTTAGTAAGGGTAAAATAGACAATTGCTAATAAAAAATAGAAATGCGTAAATTAAAGAAAAACGCCGTCGTTTTGAAGAAAACGCTGCCGTTTCGAGTGCTTCGGTCGACTCCTTTGTCTTCAGCTCAAATTGAATCCAAAATCAGACCAAAATCAGATCCCCAAATACTTTCAACTCGAAAGAAACCCTCAAAAATCCCATCTTGCCTCCAATTTCTCCAAATCTCTACTCAATCCTGACAATCTGAAAACAGCTTGTGATTGAGTCCTCCAATCGCCACCTCCCGCAGCCGCATCGCCACCGATGAATTTCCCCGGAATCTGAGCAGCCGGCCAACTATTGCTTTCCATACCGATCACTTTAAATCAAAATTTAAATACAATGTGAATTATGAAATTCGTTTACAGTCGATTTGTGGGATTAGGGTTTAGCGATTTGGGAATTTCGAATCGAATTATGAAATAGTATGATGAAATGAAACTTGCGCCCCCAAATTTTCCATATTTGTAATTCCTACCATAAAATTGGAGTGTTTTACTTAGCGACCTCAAAAGTCGAACTAACAATAATATTCCCGGGAAAAAGTCCCGTTTGGTACTTTATTTTGGCTTATGTTTTGTTTTGGTACCCTAACTTATCACACCAACTTTTTGATACCCTATGTTTGCAAACTTAATCAATATCAGTACCCCACGGCGACCGATTTTCGGTAAAGAATAATATTCATATTCTTAATTTCACAATTTCGCTCTCCATTTTAGATAAAGGGATAATTCTATCAAACCCCCCAAACTATGGGGTCATTTACCGCACAGGGTCAGAACTTTAGTTTTAGCGGCAGTGCCCCCTAAACTTTGGTCGTTTGTGCGATTTACTTTTGTGCGTGTTCCAACCATATTTTTGCCGGAACAGTAAGACACGTGCACAGCACATGTTAAAGTTTAAGGGCATTTTTGTCCAAAAAAATATTCGCCAAACTTTCAAACCCCCCAAACTATACTCTTGTTTGACTTTCCCCCATTAACTATCAAGTGTGCGATTTACCCCCTGAACTATGGTATGATTTGGAGGACTGCCCCTTGAACAATTTTTTTTTATTTTTGGATTGCCCCCTGAATTTTTATGAATTTTTTTAGAAGTAAAGGGGCATTTTCGTTAGGTTTATAATCCGCCATTTTTGAAGATTTTGAAGCTTTTATTTTAATGGGGTTTTGCAGAAGCAGAGAGAAAATAGCTGAAAGTCCTTAACAAATAGCATTTCCTTAATTACCATTCAACAATCATAGATAGATCGAGCACTCAATTCAGCAATCGAATTCCAAAAAACAAATCTAACAATAACATAAAACAAAAAGATGCAAAATCCATAAACTTTCATTTATTTCCATATTCATCAAACTTCAAAACATATAACAGCAAGGTCTTCTTCTTCCTCTTCTTGGCGCCACCTCGGAGTAGGAAAACCAAGAGGAGAGTCGCGAGTTCGCGGCGGAGAGGTGGTGCAGCGGTGGATTTGTAATCGGCTAAGGTGCGGCCATCCTCGAGCTGTTTTCCGGCGAAAATCAACGACGTGGTTGCGCGGCGGAGAGGTGGTGCAGCGGTGGAGTCGTGGAGTCGTGTAGCCTCCTCCACCGCTGCCTCCGTAACCGCCGCCGCCTCCGCCGTAACCACGGCCTCCACCACGACTGTCACCGTCATAGCCGCGGTCGTAGCCACCACCTGACCTTCCGCCTCCACCGCCGCGGGTGCTTCCCTGGACAGAAGCACCGTTGGGTCCGGTGACGTTAGCGGCCTTAGCGCGGCCGTCGTTGCCAGTCTCGACGGTGTACTCGACCTCCTCATCGTCGCCGTCATCGGGGGTGATGAAGCCGAACCCCTTCTGATCGTTGAACCACTTGACGGTTCCCTTCTTCACATCATTGGCGGCCATTGCTAAAGTTTTTTTGTTAAAACCCTAGCTTTTGATTTCTCTCTCTAATAATAATTTTGCTCTATGTGAGTGTGCTTCATTGGTGGCCATTGCACAGTGACAGGTTTAATAGTTTTTAGGTTTTTTTTTTATTATTTTTTAATAATAATGTGACCGGAACTACGAAACACGCACTAAAGCTAGTTCAATCCAAAAAAAAATTCATAAACATCCAGGGGGCAATCCAAAAATTAAAAAAATAGTTCAAGGGGCAGTCCTCCAAATCATACCATAGTTCAGGGGGCAAATCGCACACTTGATAGTTAAGGGGGGAAAGTCAAAAAAGAGTATAGTTTGGGGGGTTTGAAAGTTTGGCGAATATTTTTTTGGACAAAAATGCCCTTAAACTTTAACATGTGTTGTGCACGTGTCTTACTGTTCCGGCAAAAATGTGACCGGAACACGCACTAAAACCAACACGCACAAACGACTAAAGTTTAGGGGGCACTGCCGCTAAAACTAAAGTTCTGACCCTGTGCGGTAAATGACCCCATAGTTTGGGGGGTTTGATAGAATTATCCCTTAGATAAATCGTTGATTTAATGATCAAGTACCTCAGTATTAGTTATATATTACTGAAAACCTAAAAAAAAATTAAATTTAGTTTCACGTTGATGAATCGTTTGAAGCGTCGATTCATATTGTCACTACTTACGATTATGTTAAACATACGTTTATATATATATATATATATATATATATATATATATATCACAATTAGCCTCTCTATAGTAACGTTTGTAACAAATGTTAATCGCCAATTGTGAATACTCTATACTACGTATGATTAATATATGTAAAACTCCAAACTAACTTAACTTATATTCCGGTAATCTATACTAATTTACATAATTAAAAATACATTAAACTAACTAACTATTGGTGCAATTCATGTATTTAGTGAGATTCTATAGTTATACTTAACAAACACATCAAGTTTTTCCAAAAGATCGAAAAAAAGTAAAATTTATTATTTTTTCCGACCGATTTTTGGTCGGCATTAACACTTATTCCCGACCGAAATTCGGTCGGGAAAAATATTTAAAGTCATTCCCGACCGATTTTCGGTCGAAAATAATATTCAAGCAAATTCCCGATCGATTATCGGTCGGGAATAATATTCAAGGTCAATGCCGACCGAAATGCGGTCGGCATTGACCGCGTACCTGAGCAGGAAAGATTTGTCGACCGAAATTCGGTTGGCAATTTTTTAAAATTTGTCGGGTTGGCCAAATTTTGAACTTTCCCGACCGAAATTCGATCGGGAATACTCGAAAAAATTGGCGGGACTGGGTGGAAAATTCAAATTTGCCGAAAATTAAAAAAAAAATCAACTTTTTCTATAAATACACTTCATTATTCTCCTCATTTTTTAATCTGCTTTACATTTTTTCTTCAACTTTCTCTTCATTTCAAAACTTTTTTTTTACAAACACCATTTATTCTTTCATCTTCAAACAATTTTTTCTTTCATCTTCAAAGATTAATTTTTTACTTCTTTCTTCAACTTTTAACAAGCATTTTTTTCCCTTTTAAATAAAGACTTATTTAACTTTTTTTGTGTTTTAGATTGGGCAATGAATCCAAAATTTAATTGCCCATCTAAAACACAAAAAAGCTAAATAATGTTTTAGATTGGGTAATAAATCGATAATATTTCAAAATAATAATATTCCGGTAATTATTACAGGAATATTTTTTTTATTCTGACGAATTTTATTTTCGGTCGGGAATAATATAAATATTACTCCCGACCGAATGGCGGTCGGGAATAATATGATTATTCCCAACCGAAAATCGGTCGGGAATACCTCAAACATAATTCCCGAACATGATTCGGTCGAGATTGCACATAACGATATTCTCGACCGGGGATCGGTCAGAATTGGTGAAAAAAATTCCTGACCGAAAGCCGATAGAGAATTACTTTTCCGACCGCAGTTCGGTCGGGACCGTTCCCAACCGGACTTCGGTCGGGGATCTTTGGCCCGACCGAATTGCGGTCGGGAAATTTCCGACTGATATTCGGTCGAGATTGTCGGTCAGGAAAAACCTGGGTAGACCGAACTTCGGTCGGGAAAAAAATTACAACCGAAGCAATGTCGATCGGCGCACCCCGACCGAAAATCGGTCGGGAATGACCCGAAAATCCTGTAGTGAGTATCTAATCTAGTTTAGTAGATATACTAGAAAAGTTGGCATACGGTCCCTGCGTGATTACTAATTTATTTTAAGTATAATATAACTAATTTTGATGTAAATTTTTTTAACTTATATAGAATAAGAAATCTATATCTTAACAGAGAAAATTAAGTAATAATTTTTTCCTCTAATAAGGAGGTTTCTAGAATAAATTATAACTACATACCAAAAAATTAATAGTTTGACGAGGGTAAATAAGGAAGCTTTGTTGACACCAATCTTTTGATTTTATTATTTACCCCTTTATACAGTATTCAATTTTATTATTAGTTTTTTTTTTGATACTCAATTTTATTATTAGTTGGGTAATAACTATAATTTAATTTAGATTTATTATGATTTAAACCTCAAAGAAAAAAAAAATCATTACCCAATTCTGTATTACATAAAAAGAAAGTTAAGATATATATAATTTTTATCCTTATATGTTTAATCTTTACATATTTAAGTAATAATCTTTACCATACAAACTAATCATACTATACTTTAAATAAATTTAAATCACGCGGGAACCTCGCGCCAATGTTTCTAGTATAATAGTAGATATCATATACATATGATAAATCATAGAAATTCCATTAGTACAGTTACCACAAAATATATTATTAAGGGTACTCTTTTTTTTTTGGTAAATTTTTTGGTAAACACAACCGGTATCCGAACCTACTGGGCCGACTAATCCGGTTTCAGAGCGGGTCTCGAAGTTAAGGTTTTAAACTCCTCCCAACGGGCTTGCGGGGGATCGAACCGTAGTTCTCCCTACTAAGTCTAGCCCCTGGCACCACTAGACCAAGACACCGTCGGTAGGGTACTCTTTTTTGGTAATTCCAAAATCTAGTAGAATATGCCAAATAGAAATACCACATGGGTTGTTTTGCTATCAACTCCCTTTAAAATAACGTCAATATATACCACAGGAGAAATCAATTGAATATTGTGAGTAGAAGAAATGGACAACAACAGTGGGCGGGCTGCTCAGGCACAAGTTCAGATTGGGGGCAACGTGGCGACGGAAGGTGGCCTCGACTGGAGGGCTCTATTACCAGCTGATGCCAGGCACAAGGTTGTTAACAAGATGTAAGCTACTAGCCTACTACAACACTTTTTGTGATTATGAATTTCTCATTTCATAAATTGTTACGTTGCAAGCAAAAGCGTTTTTTGCTAATTTTTCCGAATATGCGAATTTTTTGTTATTCGTTCATGTGATAGACATGCACATGCTTATGTAAGAGAGAATTCATGTCGTCGTTCTTTTTGGATACGTATGTTTCCGAGCTTGGATGGTAAGTTTGTAGCATGTATTTTACTAATGGAGAAGGCATCAAATCGAATATTTGATCCAATGTGTGGATTTTGTCCTAGATAGGATCGATAATCATCTTAATTTTAAAAGTTAAATATATATAGTATATGAAATTGAGTTAAGAAATAATAATAAATAAATATAAGATTAATAAAATACTATATTTTTTTAATTCAGGTTAGTCAAAAATATAACTAACAAATAAGCATGTTTAATTCAAATTTTCTTTAATAATTTAAGATGAAATATAAACATGTTATATAGCTTTTGTTCTTTAATATTAAATAAGAATGAAAAGAAAAAAGAATTGAAATCGGATAGAATCAAATCGAAATCGAATGGTTTTGGATCGAATTAGATCGTTCCATTTTGATCTGGTCACTCTTGCTTTTGTCGATTAGATTCGATCTAAACTCACAGTCTTAGAAGAAATTGTGGTAATACATTTTTTTTTGGAGGTGTTAATGAACTGAAAATGGCGTTTGAGGTTGATCGAAACCGTTTAACTATCGGGTTGTTTGTTTTTTTTCTTTCCATAATCATCACTGCGAAAACGTGCACTTTATATCAGTGAACCTTTGTAAATCTGGATTCTAGGAAATGTATTTGTTTATGTTGATTCCCAACTTGACCTGTTTATTGTTGGGGCAAACAAGAGTCCCACATCGGAAAAATAAGGGAGTTGAACTGAGTTTATAGGATTGAAGACATCTCAATTGGTATGAGGCCTTATGGGGAGTTGAACCCCAAAAACAAAACCATGAGGGCTTGGGGCCAAAGTGGACAATACCGTACCAATGTAGAGATTCCAATTCCTAACATTTATTTGTTACTTGATGAAACCATGCATTGGAATAGTAAGGAAAGCATCGTGTTTTGATCTCGAGTATTTGTTGATTGATCTTGGCTATTGAAACACGTCAACGGTTATACAATGTATGATCTGCTTTCGGTTTTCAATATCTACTTTCTTATTGCACTTGATTGACAATGATGTTATACATATTAAAGTTGTTCTTTTAGCGTGTGCTTATTTCGTGAATAATGCGAAGACTGACATTTTGAAATGCACAGAATGATGATTACCTTGAAAAGGCATCTTCCTTTCTCTGGGCAAGAGGGACTAGAGGAACTGAAAAAGATAGCTTTTAGGTTCGAGGAAAAGATTTACTGTGAAGCAACAAGCCAAGTATAATTCTCACTTCATTTCCCGTTTGATTTTCCTTTTCTTCCATTATATATATAAATATATATATATATATATATATATGTTTCTATACTTTATATTTATTTTATGGGTTAGTCACGTTAACCCTCCTACCTGTTTCACACTTTTGCCATTTAAGGTTTCAAAAATAGCGATGCGTCACTAAGTTATGATTAGTACCCCTACAGCATTGATCACTATTCATTTTGGACACGCGTCCCTCTTTATGTTCGTAAAATCTAGTCAAGGGGAAAAGCGGGAGAGGAGGCCAGCATTGCCACTTTTGAAACCTTAGAGGGCAAAGTGTACATTAAGGGGCTTAAAGTGAAATCCTTTTTTTTTTTGCACACTTGTTACACTTACGCTAATTTAGTGTTTCCTTTATAATTTTGTGCGCACCGTGTAGATTCCTCAACCCATTGCCGTTGTTGACTAACAACACCAACATTCCTTCATCTGCTATTGTTGTAACCTTTTTTTTCTATTCCTCTTGCAGTCAGAATTATTTAAGAACGATATCTATGAAAATGTTGACAATGGAGATAAAACCTCAGAACCCTACGGGCGATCCTTTGCAGTCCAATGCGGCAAGTAATAGCTCAAACTCCACAGACCAAGGTACATGGCTGAAGGAAACAACCGCTCCACTGCTGCCGCATTTGGATTATACGTTGTGAGGATCCAACAACGTTACTATTCCTTGGTTTAGTTTTGTTATTAACTTGATGCCCTGCGTGGCTTTTTGAACTTAGCTTCAATATCTCCGTTGCATACTCGTTTTGGAGACTTCTTCCTAAACTGCCGTTTGCTTTTAAAAATATATTGTTGGATTAATTTTTTTCTTACTATATTATACATCATAATTTTCTGTGTGATATTTAGGCTTTACAATAATTCAATTAAGTTTTTTGTTACTAGGTTGTCTCTGGATAACCATAAAACTCGTTGTAATACACGTGAATTGACGTACAATATAAAAGAGGATCGTAAATGTAACAAACTACAACACTAAAAAAAACAAAAATATGAGTTTTTCGTTTTGATTAAAAATATTCGTTAGAGTTTATGGAAGAGTTTTATTCTATGACGCAAGAACAAAGCACGGCACAACTTTTTTAAAATTACAAAATCTGGAATGGCGAGAAACGATTATATATGGAACAAACTAAGTCATAGAAAGAAACAGATTGTGTTTTATATTGTGGGTGTAGTATTAAGTACTAACTCGATGTATGCAAAAATTTGTAGCTTATGTAATTCCATAGAAATATATCGAATGTAGACAAAAGCTTACAAAGATATACACAATTTTCCAACGACTGCACTGGTGTCGTAGTAAATGCGAAAAGGTAGAGAATGTGGGGAAGACATTATTTACCTTGTGAAGCTCTTCCATACATCTCATGAAAAGAGAATGCACGATCAACCTGTTTCATCTTTACTTAAAAGTTGCAAATTTTCTAGTGAACTAAATACGATACTTGTTTCGTATTTTTACTAGTTATAAATTTTTCGGTGAACCAAAAACGGAAAATACGCTCTTCTAAATGGTGCAAATACAAAAAATTTAAGTGGTGCAACTGCCAACAAAAATAGTTTCTTCTTCAAACCATATCGGCGGCCTCTAAACTAACCCTCAACTCAATAAGCTCCAACTTGGCACTTTCCAACTCCTTGCCAAGCTTGGTGGAAGTCGCTCTCTCCAATACCAGACTGTCATCCTTCTTCTTCAACTTCTTAGCCATCTCCAGTTTAGCAGCCTTCTCTTGTTCCAACTCTAGACGGACTGCATTGATCTCCTCTTTCACTTTAGTGACCTCAGCCTCGTACCTCTTCTTCAGATCCAGGTAGTCATTCTTAATATCATCCCTCGACTTTTTGGGCGGTTGAATGCATCAGGAGCTCAGCCTCAAGATTGGCCAGACGAGCCTCTAGTTCGTTATATTGCTTCAGCGCCGCATCCATATACACAGAACCCTGAAAGGAAAAGGAGATCAGGATCAAAAATAATAAGATAACAATAAAACATATATAGGAACTCACAGCAGCATTATGCAAATATGCATGGCCAACCAAACGCTTGCCACCCAACGACTTAGCCAAAATATGACGCTCCACAGAGGGCCAAATCCTCCCGATATCTTTCATAGCATCCTCATCAGTGAAAGACTGATTTCCAAGAGTCAATTCATCAATATCATAACTCGGGACCTCAGTATCAGGGACGTCAACAGGCTTTCCTTTAGCTTTCTCACTGGCAGCAGCTGAAGCATCAGTGCATCTCCTCTTCTGACCACGACTATCACCCTCTGACCTAGCAGCCGTGACAAGAGGTAAATTCTCAAGCTCAACATATATAACAGTACTCTCACCCAATTGCATCAAAAAACCAGAGATTGCAAATTCAATGCAGACCTTTCTGATGCCGCTTCGCTGCCGTTTTCTACTCAGAAATAATGATTACCTAGTCAATAAAAATACAGATTAAACCAATCAAGGGGAGATTTTGGGTTATCAGAGCAAGATTCAATTCCTTTAATAGTCGATTGTTAAGGTTAGTGATTTGACAATTTGTACAATAAATAAACACTTAACAAAAATCTCAAATGTTTTAGTCCATCAGTTTTAATTACCTTGGTCTGAGGAGTTTGTGCTATTACATGTTCTGAGATTTGTTCTCCATTGACAGCATTTTCAAAGACATCTTTCTTAAATAATCTGTCTGCAAGAAGAAGTTAGCGAAAACAGGTTACAACAATAGCCAGATGAAGAAATGTTGGGGTTGATAGTCAACAACAACAATGAATTGAGCAATCAAGAAGGTGCACATGACCTTTACGGGGTTTTTTTTTTTTAGTACGCGATTACCTTTACGTAACAAGTAGGCAATAGTAAAATAAATGTAAGGTCTGGTAAGCATAACGGAAAAACGTCAAGGAGGAAATCAAGTGAAAATTATACCTTGCTTGTTGCTTCAGCATAAATCTTTTCCTCGAACTTAACAGCTATGTTATTCGGTTTTTGCAGTTCCTCCTCTTCCCCAGAAAAAGGAAATTGCCTTTTCAAGGTGTCCGTTCTGTGCGTTTCAAAAATGTCAGTCTAATCTCACTCTTCAGTCTTCACAACCTAAAGGATTCCACTACAATATAACATGCATTGAGAACCCAGACAATGCAAACGCAACACTGACGTTATTCGTTGTTTTGAAACAACGACGCATTTCACTAACCAACCAAACAATCAATTAATATATACACCTGAACAACATACTTAAATGCATCGTATATCGCATAACAAATAAATACGTCCAAACGGAATCACGTCAAGTTGCACGTCAATAAACATATACATTTCCGAGATTTATCGCATAACAAGTAAATACGTACAAGCGGAATCACGTCGAGTTTCACGTCAATAAACATATACATTTCTGAGAATCCAATGATGAAAACTATTTAACAAATACTGAAATAATTCATGTAGTAGTTTACATCTTGTTAATAATCCTCTGTCTGGAACCAGAATCTAATTGAGCCTTCCAATCGCCGCCTAATGCCGCCGTGTCGCCGGCGATACCTTGCATCGGAATCAGAGCAGTTGCGCAACTTTTGCTTTCCATACCGATACGATACCTGAATCAAAATTAAAATACAATATATGAATTATGAAATTTGTTTGCGTTCAACAGTTGAATGTTAGGGTTTCCATATATACACGTTATTCCGCAAGTTCCGACCTCGCACCCCTTTGTACATTATTAGGTTGATATATATTTGTTATTTTGTTATGTTAAAAAAAAAATAACCATTTGTTGTTTCCATTTAGCATATACTAATTTACGAAACAAAATATTATAAGCTATGTTATAATTAGATTGAGCTTTGTTCAAAATATTAAGGTGGTGTTTGCAAACTCTTAAAAAAATGCTATAATAAGCTTTTTATTTGAATAAGTGATTTGGGGTTGTTTGCAAATTTAGCATTTTGTTACACAATTTTTTTTAAGCTAAAAAACATCCCACAATCTTAAAGCTGGTGTGGGGTGCTTTTGGCTTATGAGCTTCTACTTTTCTACTAGAGTTTGCAAATACCACCTAAGTGTGTTCTTATAGATTTGAAAACGAATGAATTTTTTAGAGTAACGAATACATATGTAATACAGTTTGGACAACATTAATTATTTATGTATCAAATAAATAAAATAAAGATCAAATTTTGCGATAAATTATGTGCGAGCCGGATAATCAAGTGTCGCATAGTAAGGGGATGCTAATATGTTACGAACTTTTACTTGAGTTTAGATATATATAATGTTTAATATATTTCAATATTGAAACACAGTCGGTTTCTCCATGCCGGATTTTGTAATTTTAAAAAAAGTTGTGTCACGCTTTGTCCATGGCCATGCATTATAGAACAAAACTCTTCTATAAACTCTAACTAATATTTTTCATCAAAAAGAAGAACTCGCGCATATTTTTGTGTGTTTAGCGTTGTACTTTGTTACAATTACGACTCTCTTTCTATTGGACATGTCTTACGACGAGTTTTATGGTTATCCAGAGCCAACCTAGCAACAAAAAACTTAATTGATTCTCGTAAGGCATAAATATCACACATACAATCATGATGTATAAATATGTATATAGTAAGAGTACATCCAACAATATGTTATTAAAAGCAAACGGCAATCAAAGAAGAAATCCCCAAACTAACAACGCCAAGTTGAATCCTCACAGCGTAGTCTCACAAATGCGATTGTTTTCTGCAACTGAGGATAATTGAGATTAACACGTACAAGCTCAAGAGACGAAAGAGACACACATAGATTAGATTACAGAGTAGCATCCACGATATGGTCGTACGAATCTAGGATTGCAAACATTACGCCCTGCGACCTCCTTGAGTCTCACAACCATCTTCATCATCCTCAGATGACTCTGACTCTAGCCATAGCTCACTCAACAAACCGGCAAAAGGGTCAGAAGCTACATCAACATTAGCAACATTAGAGGGTTTTTTTCTTGTAGGTTGTGCACCATTTTAGTCCATCAGTTTTCATTACCTTGGTATGAAGAGTTTGTGCTACTACCTGTCGCATTGGCCGGCATAGGATTGCCCACAGGGTTCTGAGGTTTGTTCTCCATTGTTAGCATTTTCAAAGATATCTTTCTTAAATAATCTGACTGCAAGAGGAAGTTAGAGAAAAAGGTTAGCCGGATGACGAAATGTTGCGGTTGATACTCAACAACATCGAGGATTGAGGAATCTACACGGTGCACACAAACTTATAATGGAAGAAGAAAAAAAAAACAAACAGGATACCTGGCTTGTTGCAACCGTATAAATCTTTTCCTCGAACCTAATAGCTATCATTTTCAGTTCCTCTAGTCCCTCTTGCCCAGAGAAAGGAAGATGCCTCTTCAAGGTGTCCAGTCTGTGCATTTCAACATTTCAATCTTAGCGCATTATTCACGAAATAAGCACAAGCTAATTAAAAGATTCTACTTCAGTATTAACCGCGCATTGTCAATCAACTGCAATAAGAAAACAGGTATTGGAAATAGAAAACATATTTGTATATCGTAGTAACCATTGACTTGTTTCAATAGCCAAAATCAACCATACTCCAGATCAAAACACTACGCCTTCTTTATTATTCCAGTGCACGGTTTCATCACGTAACAATAAATAGGTCAAGTTGGGAATCATAGTAAACATATATATTTCCTAGAATCCAGATTAACAAAGGTTCACCGATGGTTATAGAAACAACCAAAAATGATAGTTAAACGGTTTCGTTAAACGTCAAACGCCATTATCAGATCATCAACACCTTCATGAATGATAAAACACGAATAGTCTCTAACGTAGGCATATATGTCTGTCGCATGAACGAATAACAATAAACTCGCGTAAGCAAAAAAGTTAGCAAACACGTATGATCGCAACTATTTAAGGAATTAGATATTCATAAGCACAAAAGTGTTGTAGTAGTTTACATCTTATTAGCAATCCTGTGTCTGGAATCAGCTAGTAGTCGAGTCCTCCAATCGCCGCCTCGCTGCCTACCGGGATCTGAACTTGTGCCTGAGCAGCTCGCCCGCTATTGTTGCCCATTTCTTCTACTCACAAAATAATGTTCAATTGATTTCTCTGATGCTGATTTGATCAAGGAAATTAAGAGTTGACTTGACTCTTAAGTCTTACCACATAGTTATTTTAAAGGAGTTTACAGCAAAAACAACCCCTGTATTATTTCTATATAGCATATTCAGCTGAGATTTTGGAATTAGCTAGTAACTATACTAAAGAATTTCAATGCATTGTTCTTATCAAACTTATGTACTAAACTAGATAACTATAGATCAAGTTAAAAGTTTTTTTTTAAGTTTGTTTGGATATTAAGATATTATTAAAAAGTTGTGCCGCGCTTTGTCTGCTATTCGTGCATCACAGAACAAAACTCTTCTATAAAATCTAACTAATATTTTTAATCAAAAAGAAAAACCCGCGCATAATTTTTACGCAGTCTTAGGAAATGACTTATAATAACTTAAAAGACAGATCCCGTCGCTGCGAGGCGAGGGAGCAACTTGTCTGGTAATTCGGTGCACTCATTCCCCTTACGAGAATGAAATGAGGCTCCGCTCAAAACTATAGTAATCAATCATCCGCTTCATTTATTTGCAATCACATGTGCTGCTATTACTGGATATTTTATTATTGGGGGGTGGGGGGCGTGTGTTTTTAGTGTTGAAGCTTGTTACAATTACGACCATCTTTCTATTGTACGTCGATTCACGTGTCATACAATGAGTTCTATGATTATCCAGAAGCAACCTAGTAACAAAAACTTAATTGAATTCTCGTAAAGCATAAACATCACACATACAATGATGTGTATATAGTAAGAGAAAAGAAAAATCACACAACATTACAACAATATGTTTTTGAAAGCCAAACGGCAGTCAGGAAGAAGTCTCCAAAACGAGTATGACAACGAAGATATTCAAGCTAGTTCAAAAAGCAACGCAAGGCATCAAGTCAATAACAAAACTAAACTAAGGAATGGCAATGTTGTTGGATCATCATCCCAAATGCGACAGCAGTGGAGCAGTTGTTTCCTGCAACCGAGAATAATTGAGATTAAACAGGTCCAAACTCAAGAGACAGAGGATACACACATAGATTAGAAATTAGAATATTGAGGAGCATCAGCGATATGGTTGAATGAATCTAGGATTGCAAACATTACACCCTAGGAGAGCTCTCACCTCTACAATGCTCTCCATGGGCATGGTAGCACTAGTGGGTTGTGTTAGGGAACCCCGGCGTTGCTCACATCGATGCCAATAGGGTCGTACACGCTGCCATCTTCATCATCCTCAGACACTTCAGGCTCTAGCCATAGCTCAGTCTCTGCCAACAAAGCGGGAAAATGGTTGGAAGCTACATCAACATAAGCAAAATAGAGGGTTACGTCATGTAGGTTGTGCACCATTGTAGTCCATGTATCAGTTTTCATTACCTTGGTCTGGGGAGTTTGTGCCATTACTTTCCGCATTGGCCATAGGGTTCTGATATTTGTTCTCCATTGTTAGCATTTTCAAAGATATCTTTCTTAAATAATCTGACTGCTGAAGAAGTTAGAGAAAAAAGGTTACGACAACAGCCAGATGTAGAACGGCTGGGGCTGATAGTCTAACAACAGGAAGGACTGAGGAATCTACACGGTGCACACAAAATGATAACGGAAGAAACAGAGAATCAAACAGGAAACGAAGTAAGGATTATACCTGGCTTGTTGCAACCTCATAAATCTTTTCCTCGAACCTAACAGCTATCTTTCTCACTTCCTCTAGTCCCTCTTGCCCAGAGAAAGGAAGATGCCTCTTCAAGGTGTCCAGTCTGTGCATTTCAACATATCAATCTTAGCGCATTATTCACGAAATAAGCACAAGCTAATTAAAAGATTCTACTTCAATATGTGTAACTGCATTGTCTCAATCAAGTGCAATAAGAAAGCAGATATTGGAACAAGAAAGTGGATCGTATATCGCATAACCATTGACGTGTTTCAATAGCCAAGATCAAATCAACAAATACTCCAGAACAAAATATTATGCTTTCTTAGTGATGATTATAAAGTGCCAAGGTTTGCAAAGGCTCATTGATATATAAAGTGCACGTTTCTGCAGTGATGATTATAGGGAAAAAAGAAAAAAAAAAAAAACTGATAGTTAAACGCTTTCGTTCAACGTCAAACACCATTATCAGTTCATCAACATCTTCAGAAAAACTTACCATCCACGGACGGAAACATACAAATATCCAAAAAGAATGATAAAACACATATGATTCCGAATAACAATCAACTCGCATAACTGTAAGTAAACACACATATGATGATGATCGCAACTATTTAAAAAAATGAGAAATTCATAAAGCACAAAAAAAGTGAAGAGGTGTAGTAGTAGTTTACATCTTGTTTACAATCCTCTGTCTGGAATCAGCTCGTAATGGAGTCCTCCAATCGCCGCCTTCTGCCGCCGCATCGCCGCCTTTCATACCTTGCACCGGAATCTGAACTTGTGCCTGAGCAGCCGGGCAACTGTTGCTGTCCATTTCTCTACTCAAAAATTAAGGTTACCTAATCTAATCATTAACGATCAGAGATGGATTTGGTGTTATCGATACAATACTTACTCAATTCGCTGATCACCTGTTGATTGTTAAGGTTTGTGATCTGTGAATTTTGAATCGAGAGATTGACTTCTCTGATGAGTCTTGACCTTCAGATTAGGAGCAGACATGTGCTATTAGGCCATTTCATACAAATAGAGACCTTTAAAGATCCATATTATTATCAATTTAAAACTACTTTGGTGATGGGCGGCTGATTATTCTTTGGTGCATCATTAATCAAATTGGGATGGTTAGTGCAGCATTTACAAAAGGGGACGGTGGAGTGGAGCATTAATTCAAAGTTGTGCTCCATTATGAATTTAAATAATCACTTCTTTACTTTGAACTAAGGCTATAAATAGCCTCCATGTAGTTCATTTTAATCTCATCCCAAAATACAAACACTTACATAATTAAGTATATTTAATATATAAAAGAGTAAAGTAAAGTGTTGTAAGTGAGGTAAAATTAGAGAGTTTGTGCGACTTTACTACGGTAAAAGTCGAAGAGTTGTAATTCCTATTTTACACTCATAGTGAAGTTCTTCTACCTTGCCCGTGGTTTTTCACCCTAAATTAATTTGGGGTTTTCCACGTAAAATCTGTGTGTCATATTTTTCCGTCTTTTCAATTATTGCCGTGTTTTTCGCTCTATCGAGAAGGGTCCAATTTACAACAAGTGGTATCAGAGCCTCGGTTCATATCCGGGGTCTCGGTGATATCTGTGGGTATCGTACTGAAATTATTTTTCAGTGACGGTGGTACGTGATAGAAGCAATGACGGCGAAATTCGAGATCGAAAAATTCAACGGGAGTAATTTCTCGTTGTGGAAGCTGAAGATCAAAGCCATCTTACGGAAAGATGGGTGTCTCGCGGCGATCGGCGACAGGCCGGTGGAAATCACAGATGA